>JAVIAB010000125.1:32970111-33652611 GCA_032433765.1 Megaustenia siamemsis
CACATATTTGGATATAAGGCAGGGAATGGTAGCAGTAAATGTAATATTACTTTCCACATATTTGGATATAAGGCAGGGAATGGTAGCAGTAAATGTAATATTACTTTCCACATATTTGGATATAAGGCAGGGAATGGTAGCAGTAAATGTAATATTAGTTTCCACATATTTGGATATAAGGCAGGGAATGGTAGCAGTAAATGTAATATTACTTTCCACATATTTGGATATAAGGCAGGGAATGGTAGCAGTAAATGTAATATTACTTTCCACATATTTGGATATAAGGCAGGGAATGGTAGCAGTAAATGTAATATTACTTTCCACATATTTAGATATAAGGCAGGCAAGGGTAACAGTAAATGTAATATTACTTTCCACATATTTGGATATAAGGCAGGCAATTGTAGCAGTAAATGTAATATTACTTTCCACATATTTGGATATAAGGCAGGGAATGGTAGCAGTAAATATAATTTTATTTTCCACATATTTCAATATAAGGCAGGCTTAATTCTTTCGTTTTTTTGGGCCACATTTTTAGGTATCCATAAATATTGTGAATTGCTGTGCTCTTTACATCATGTTTCGGATACAACAGTTCTTATTGACATGTTATATCAGTCCCCACATCATGTTTCAGATACAACAGTTCTTATTGACATGTTATATCAGTCCCCACATCGTGTTTCGGATACAACAGTTCTTATTGACATGTTGTATCAGTCCCCACATCATGTTTCAGATACAACAGTTCTTATTGACATGTTATATCAGTCCCCACATCATGTTTCGGATACAACAGTTCTTATTGACATGTTATATCAGTCCCCACACCATGTTTCGGATACAACAGTTCTTATTGACATGTTATATCAGTCCCCACACTATGTTTCGGATACAACAGTTCTTATTGACGTGTTATATCAGTCCCCACATCATGTTTCGGATACAACAGCTCTTATTGACATGTTATATTAGTCGCCACATCATGTTTCGGATACAACAGTTCTTATTGACATGTTATATCAGTCCCCACATCATGTTTCGGATACAACAGCTCTTATTGACATGTTATATCAGTCCCCACATCATGTTTCAGATACAACAGCTCTTATTGACATGTTATATTAGTCCCCACATCATGTTTCGGATACAACAGCTCTTATTGACATGTTATATTAGTCCCCACATCATGTTTCGGATACAACAGTTATTATTGACATGTTATATCAGTCCCCACATCATGTTTCAGATACAACAGTTTTTATCGACATGTTATATCAGTCCCCACATCATGTTTCGGATACAACAGTTCTTATTGAGATGTTATATCAGTCCCCACATCATGTTTCAGATACAACAGTTCTTATTGACATGTTATATCAGTCCCCACATCATGTTTCAGATACAACAGTTCTTATTGACATGTTATATCAGTCCCCACATCATGTTTCAGATACAACAGTTCTTATTGACATGTTATATCAGTCCCCACATCATGTTTCAGATACAACAGTTCTTATTGACATGTTATATCAGTCCCCACATCATGTTTCAGATACAACAGTTCTTATTGACATGTTATATCAGTCCCCACATCATGTTTCGGATACAACAGTTCTTTTTGACATGTTATATCAGTCCCCACATCATGTTTCGGATACAACAGTTCTTATTGACATGTTATATTAGTCCCCACATCATGTTTCAGATACAACAGTTCTTATTGACATGTTATATCAGTCCCCACATCATGTTTCAGATACGACAGTTCTTATTGACATGTTATATTAGTCCCCACATCATGTTTCGGATACAACAGTTCTTATTGACATGTTATATCAGTCCCCACATCATGTTTCGGATACAACAGTTCTTATTGACATGTTATATCAGTCCCCACATCATGTTTCGGATACAACAGTTCTTATTGACATGTTATATTAGTCCCCACATCATGTTTCAGATACAACAGTTCTTATTGACATGTTATATCAGTCCCCACATCATGTTTCAGATACGACAGTTCTTATTGACATGTTATATTAGCCCCCACATCATGTTTCGGATACAACAGTTCTTATTGACATGTTATATCAGTCCCCACACCATATTTCGGATACAACAGTTCTTATTGACATGTTATATCAGTCCTCACATCATGTTTCAGATACAACAGTTCTTATTGACATGTTATATCAGTCCCCACATCATGTTTCAGATACGACAGTTCTTATTGACATGTTATATCAGTCCCCACATCATGTTTCAGATACGACAGTTCTTATTGACATGTTATATCAGTCCCCACACCATGTTTCAGATACAACAGTTCTTATTGACATGTTATATCAGTCCCCACATCATGTTTCGGATACAACAGTTCTTATTGACATGTTATATTAGTCCCCACATCATGTTTCGGATACAACAGTTCTTATTGACATGTTATATTAGTCCCCACATCATGTTTCGGTATACAACAGTTCTTATTGACATGTTATATCAGTCCCCACATCATGTTTCGGATACAACAGTTCTTATTGACGTGTTATATTAGTCCCCACATCATGTTTCAGATACAACAGTTCTTATTGACATGTTATATCAGTCCCCACATCATGTTTCGGATACAACAGTTCTTATTGACATGTTATATTAGTCCCCACATCATGTTTCAGATACAACAGTTCTTATTGACATGTTATATCAGTCCCCACATCATGTTTCAGATACAACAGTTCTTATTGACATGTTATATCAGTCCCAACATCATGTTTCGGATACAACAGTTCTTATTGACATGTTATATCAGTCCCCACATCATGTTTCGGATACAACAGTTCTTATTGACATGTTATATCAGTCCCCACATCATGTTTCGGATACAACAGTTCTTATTGACATGTTATATCAGTCCCCACATCATGTTTCAGATACAACAGTTCTTATTGACATGTTATATTAGTCCCCACATCATGTTTCAGATACAACAGTTCTTATTGACATGTTATATCAGTCCCCACACCATGTTTCAGATACAACAGTTCTTATTGACATGTTATATCAGTCCCCACATCATGTTTCAGATACGACAGTTCTTATTGACATGTTATATCAGTCCCCACATCATGTTTCAGATACAACAGTTCTTATTGACATGTTATATTAGTCGCCACATCATGTTTCGGATACAACAGATCTTATTGACATGTTATATCAGTCCCCACACCATGTTTCGGATACAACAGTTCTTATTGACATGTTATATCAGTCCCCACATCATGTTTCAGATACGACAGTTCTTATTGACATGTTATATTAGTCCCCACATCATGTTTCAGATACAACAGTTCTTATTGACAAGTTATATTAGTCCCCACATCGTGTTTCGGATACGACAGTTCTTATTGACATGTTATATTAGTCCCCACATCATGTTTCGGATACGACAGTTCTTATTGACATGTTATATTAATTAGTCCCCACATCATGTTTCGGATACAACAGTTCTTATTGACATGTTATATTAGTTCCCACATCATGTTTCGGATACAACAGTTCTTATTGACATGTTATATCAGTCCCCACACCATGTTTCGGATACAACAGTTCTTATTGACATGTTATATTAGTCCCCACATCATGTTTCGGATACAACAGTTCTTATTGACATGTTATATTAGTCCCCACACCATGTTTCGGATACAACAGTTCTTATTGACATGTTATATCAGTCCCCACACCATGTTTCGGATACAACAGTTCTTATTGACATGTTATATCAGTCCCCACATCATGTTTCGGATACAACAGTTCTTATTGACATGTTATATTAGTCCCCACATCATGTTTCGGATACAACAGTTCTTATTGACATGTTATATCAGTCCCCACACTATGTTTCGGATACAACAGTTCTTATTGACATGTTATATTAGTTCCCACATCATGTTTCGGATACGACAGTTCTTATTGACATGTTATATTAGTCCCCACATCATGTTTCGGATACAACAGTTCTTATTGACATGTTATATTAGTTCCCACATCATGTTTCGGATACGACAGTTCTTATTGACATGTTATATTAGTCCCCACACTATGTTTCGGATACAACAGTTCTTATTGACATGTTATATTAGTCCCCACATCATGTTTCGGATACAACAGTTCTTATTGACATGTTATATTAGTCCCCACACTATGTTTCGGATACAACAGTTCTTATTGACATGTTATATTAGTCCCCACATCATGTTTCGGATACAACAGTTCTTATTGACATGTTATATCAGTCCCCACATCATGTTTCAGATACAACAGTTCTTATTGACATGTTATATCAGTCCCCACATCATGTTTCGGATACAACAGCTCTTATTGACATGTTATATCAGTCCCCACATCATGTTTCGGATACAACAGCTCTTATTGACATGTTATATCAGTCCCCACATCATGTTTCGGATACAACAGCTCTTATTGAAACCATATACTTTCAAGTTCCATACATCGTTAAATCGCTTCTCCATATCCGATTTAAGTTAATTAAGATGGCTACTATACCTCTCTCTCTCTCTTCTGGAGTCACATCATTTTTCATTGACCATGATTCTGAGAACAGATGAAATTCCCCTTTTTTTTAATATCATGTCAAGGTCAAGAAACAGGTCAAGTTTTTCTATTAACAATGACACCGCAGTTTTACAATTTATATCATATTTCTTGAAATTGTACATTAATTAAATTAAATTTCTTTAAAATCCTTGCCAAATAAAATCCATTATGCTTTATTGTTTGTAGTTGATGGCAGAGAGCTGCCTTATTTTCACCGTCAAAAAACTGTACGACACTCTCACACAATTCATTCAACAAAATGAGTCAAGCATGTGCCCTTTAAAAGCCAACACACTTCTATGTGTAACAGTAACCTATATAATATATTGCTTCTTGTTGTCGTGGCACACCAATCGAAACATTCTATTACGTTTGGCATTAGATTTTATCTCATTAATAGCTCGAATTATTATATATAATAATGAGTGTAGGTTTGTGTTCAAGTGTTTTCCAACAAGATGTTGTCTATGTATCACACAATGAACACATATAACATTTGGCACCTCTTCCTTCAAATAAACAATGAACCCACGTCAGCGGTCTATCATTGATGGCGCCTCGTCAGTGACACAAACACCATTGCTAAACGGTATATTATGTTTTACAAAGTACGATTCCACAGCAGTAAATATTGATAATTCTGTTGTATCTGTAGTCAGACTTTTGGTGAACAACATTTCTTCCTGAAGTGTATTGTTTTCATCAAGATACCTCACATATGCTATCAATAAAACATTACTATCTGGAATAGTAGACTCGTCCAATTGCATGGAGAATGATGCGTTTTTGAGAACATTTATCAGCTTATTCTCAACACTAACCGCCATTTAATCAGTACATCGTATTGCTGTAGTCTCGCTGATGGTCTGAAGGTTAAAGTCTTTACAACTTCCTTTTGGCCCTGATTTATTACAGTTTTTTCTGGCACATCTTGAGAAGAGGAAATTTTTCTTGTCTCTCCTGCAGTGCTTTACTTGTAAAGTGAAGTCATTGTTATCTTCGTCGTTTGAACATTTACGCATGGTCTCAGTTGCGTAGCTAATTAAATTGTGGTTGTGCATCACGTGATGCCGCATAGATCCGTTTTTCCGGTTTCATCCTTCAGGAAATTGATTTGTCTTGTGTCTCTTACCGTGATGACATGAATGAAATGTTCCTCCTTAGGGTCAACGAGTCTACACTTATGTCTACCCACGTCCTGTTTCTGAAATGAAGGTCTTATCTTTATTATTGATCGCATCGATATTGTTTACTCTTTAGTTGGGAATGGCGTCACTGTAGTCAGGGCATTCCCACATCCGTGCATAAATTATGTCGCTATCAACCAACAACAGACAGAATGATTTCCAAGGAGAGACAGCTATGACTACAAAGATCTGCTGTCTTACAGGACGGTTAAGAAAAACTGTAGGTTATGGAATTAACCTCTAAAAAATGCGTGTTAATGATATACTGAACCACAAGGGGTAAAACACAATGCAATTTAATCTGCTAATAAGCAAACAAATTAGAAGAAAAAGAGACAGTCAACACGGTTCAGTCAACATCAATTGAATTTCTGTAAATTGTTCATTTACCTGCATACAAAAACACAGACTTTGAAGAGCTACCAGTTTAGAGATAAAAATGATTAAATCAAGTCACTCCCTTTAGCATACAGACGACTGAAAGATTGTATGTTTCTCCCTCATGCTTTTGTAGACGTATACAAGCGATCTATTGCAGACGTATACAAGCGATCTATTACAGAAGTATACAAGCGATCTATTACAGAAGTATACAAGCGATCTATTACAGACGTATACAAGCGATCTATTACAGAAGTATACAAGCGATCTATTACAGAAGTATACAAGCGATCTATTGCAGAAGTATACAAGCGATCTATTACAGAAGTATACAAGCGATCTATTGCAGACGTATACAAGCGATCTATTACAGAAGTATACAAGCGATCTATTGCAGAAGTATACAAGCGATCTATTACAGAAGTATACAAGCGATCTATTACAGAAGTATACAAGCGATCTATTACAGAAGTATACAAGCGATCTATTACAGAAGTATACAAGCGATCTATTACAGAAGTATACAAGCGATCTATTACAGAAGTATACAAGCGATCTATTACAGAAGTATACAAGCGATCTATTGCAGAAGTATACAAGCGATCTATTACAGAAGTATACAAGCGATCTATTGCAGAAGTATACAAGCGATCTATTGCAGAAGTATACAAGCGATCTATTACAGACGTAGACAAGCGATCTATTACAGAAGTATACAAGCGATATTTTGAAGCTCTGAGGCACTGACAGCCGCCCGTTTGCAAAAATGTATCTGCCACACTTAAATCTTACCTTTCCAAGCTTTTCTTTACCTTCAGGGTCTGAAGTCTGATATAGGTTTACAATTTGTTGAGAATCATATCTAGATAAGATGTTCTAATTGTCTGACATCGTTCACGTTACTCATCAAATTCTTCAATAATTCATCTAGCACTTCTGTACTGGTGTAGGTTAACGTTTGTGCGTGTGTTAGGATCACCATCATTGCATACTGGACAAAACCATAGCTACCCCGATATCCCCTCAAGAATTTCGTGAACACTGAGGAGAATAATAATCCAAGTGCACGTGCTCCGTAGCACGATCTTCGAACGTACATAATGAACGTGCTTTATCGTTACTCGGTTTCTACAGTGCCGTTACTTATCATTTTTGTTGTTGATTTCTTATTGTTCTATTATCTGAAACTATCTAGTGTATTTTCACTGTTTTCTTCTATTTTTTCTTTCATTAATATTCCACCAAATATGTTCCAGCTGTTCCCTTCAAATAAGTTCACTTCATTCACTCGTTGTCCATTGGGCGTTGGATACCATGTCTCTCCATAACCCTCTATTTTATTTGCTGTATAACTGTCCCTTCTGATGATACAGTAATCGATAAGAGCGAAAATGAGTTACAAGAAATGTTACACATCATAGTGAAGGAAAGCAAAAACAAAGGACTCAACCTTAATAGTAAAAAGACAGAAGTAATGGTAACAACAAAGAAAAGGACTTCACCGCAATGCAAAATAAAGACAAGTGGAACAATATTAAAACAGGTAATTGAATTTAAATATCTGGGAACAATGTTAATCTCAGATGGTAGATGTACAACAGAAGTGAGATGCAGAATGGCTCAGACAAAAGAAGTTTTTTTAAAAAAATGAGGAAAATGCTGTGCAATTAACTTTTGACAATAGAAACAAGAAAAGAGTCCTTAAATGTTATGTAGAGCCAGTCTTAACATATGGACAATAGGCCAGCAGACAAGAAAATCACTGGAGTCTGTAGAAATGTGGTTTTACATAAGAATGTTGAGAATACCATGGACAGCTAAAAAGAATAATGCAAACGTTTTGTATGAGGCCAAAGCAAAAAGAGAGATAATTTCCAATATTAGGAAGAAAGAATCACCATTTTTGACCATCTATTGTGGAGAGAACAGTTGGAATAAATGTAACAACTGGGAAATTGAGCGACGAAGAGATAGAGGGAAGCAAAGAGAAAAGATACCAGACAGTTTATGAGAATGGCTTGACAGAAATGATAAATAACTGTCGAGATCGAAAATTGTGGAGAGACATGATCACCAACGCCAGCAGCCATGGTACTTGATGATGATGATGACTGACCGACCAACTGTTGACCTTTTCCCGTGCCACGTCATCAAACCATCCATGATCTTTGTCTACCTACCAGTGGATTAATTTTCAAAGCGACTTTTTCTTGTGTTTATACGGCACATTTTCGCTTTCCTTACCACCACAACTGAAGACGACATAACCTTTGGATAAGATGCTTGACTTATACAAAGCAAATAGTTCACGCATAGCTGACTTCTTTCTGGACTTTTCTATGATACATGTATATCATGGGAAACAACAGGTAAAAGAAAAAGAGGAAGACCCAGGGAGACACTGAGAAGAACATTGATGAGAGAGGCAAGAGCAGCAGGAATCGGCTCCCTCAATGAGATAGAACTGCTTGCACAGAACAGAGACAGATGGCGAGATTTGATAAAATATCTTTAAAAGAAAACTGCTAGAACAAAAATTCATATAGGAGAAGGTGTATCTTGGTCTACGCCCTATGGGCCGGTTACGGCTCGAAAGGTCTTTGATGATGATGATGATATATATATATATATATATATATATGGAGCTTACCATTATACACAGATACATACGAGATCACCGGAGAGTGACAACTGCATTAATTAGATAGATGTTTGCTGTCTGCCCGTTGCTTAACTTTAGTTATCACATATATCTTCTGGTCGTCGCTGTTTCTAATTTCACCTTTGGTTCAATCTCCGAAAGTGACCTATCCTTGATAATCTAATCAATGCAGGTTTTTTTTTTTTATTCGTGATTCTTTGAATTCCACTAGTGTGGTTTATGGAGCTCAGAATGACATTATGCAAAACATACCCTCTTCAGCTGTCTAATGTACGACACACAACAACATAGACGAGACATCGTAACATAACTAAACATTAGAATGTTTTAAACTAGATCAACCACCAAAGTGTGTGTTAAAATGTGGGGAAACCATTCGGTAAATACAGACGGATGTTAACAGGTCCAATGATTCCGTGAAAGTTTTCACGTTTCAGAAACCACATTTTGTTTTTTCTTCACGCCAGTAAAATCCTTGTATGTGGGTGTGTGTATGCGTGCGAGAGAGAGAGACAGGTAGAGAGAGAAACTCTCAACATTTGAATAATCAGTTAATTTAGTTATAATTATGTTTAATGATACATTAAAAAAAAATTTCTGCATAAACTTCGAATCTTTAATTAAAAAAAGAAATGTTGTCATTTCTGTTTATGCACCCACCCATGCAACTAGCAGCAAGGAAGCTCCGTTGTGCTACAGTAACTTGTTACCTGAAAGAGGGTGTAAACTGATTGGGCAAACACCTTCATGTGACTGAATTGCGTAAAACGATTGGATAGACACTTGAAAGCCATTTCACGAGTGGGCCCTTCATATGTTAGTGTATTATCTATTCGAGCCTGTGTAGCAGGAACAACTTAACCGTGTTACCAGACTTATTTGACAGTCCTCCTGTTAAATATTGGATTATGTCTGCCACGAAGGTTATTTCAGTGCTAGTGTGGCGCTATTATCGTATTTTGAGTGTTTATATTTATTAAGCAGTGTCTGCGAAGTGTATAAAATACGTGAAATTAGAATGCCCGTTCACATTCCATTCAGAGATTTTAATTTGTCAACTAAACATTATAAACAATTATAAACATTTCATTATATTTTGATACGTGTGTTACTCTTCAAATCAATTATAAAATTATACGTATATTTAAAATGTCTATATGATTTTATTAAGTAGTTTAATTGGCACATTTGTTTGTTTTGTATCAAAGTTAGGTTTTAAATTTGTGTTGCAATCCTATGAATGTAACTGCGCAATTAAGTGGAGGTCTGCTACATTATGTTGATTCATCAAATTGATATTGTATGGAAGTGGTTCTAGTTTGTGACATCACAGCCAAAATTAGAGCGACTATAGAAAGAATTATTTGCGGGTGTCTTTGTATTATAGACGAATTTTGTGTTCGTTGCCTCTGTATTATACCTATGTTTCATAGATTACACCAAGGCATTTGACAAAGTAAAGCATCAAGAAATAATCAAAATTTTAGAAAGCATAAACGTAGACAGCAAAGATCTAAGAATAATAAAGAACATGTACTGGCAACAAACAGCGGCCAAAAGAACTGGAAACCAATTGGGAATGTTTCAAGAAATAAAACAGGGTGTTAGACAAGGTTGTGTGTCACCAGATTTGTTTAATATTTATAGTGAGATTATTTTAAGATCCATAAGGGGCATGCCTGGAATAACAATTGGAGTTCAAAATATAAATAATCTAAGGTATGCTGATGATACAGTCTTAATCGCTAAGAGTGAAAATGAGTTACAAGAAATGTTGGACATTATAGTGAAAGAAAGCAAAAATAAAGGACTCAGCCTTAATAGCAAAAAGACAGAGGTAATGGTAACAACAAAGAAAAAGACATCACCTCAGTGCAAAATAAGACAATTGGAACAATATTAAAACAGGTAAATTAATTTAAGTATTTGGGAACTTTGTTAACCTCAGACGGAAGATGTACAAAAGAGGTGAGATGCAGAATGGCTCAGGCAAAAGCAACTTTCCAAAAAATGAGGAAGATACTATGCAATCCATTTTTGACAATAGAAACAAGAAAAAGAGTTCTTAAATGTTACGTAGAGCCAGTCTTAACATATGGATGCGAATCATGGACAATAGGACAACAGACAAGAAAATCACTGGAGTCTGTAGAAATGTGGTTTTTCAGAAGAATGTTGAGAGTACCATGGACAGCTAAGAAGAGTAATGATGTTCTGAGAGAGGTCAAAGCAAAAAGAGAGCTAATTTCCAATGTTAGGAAGAAACAATCATCATTTTTTGGCCCTGTAATGAGAAGAGAACAACTGGAAATATATTGCAACAACTGGAAAAATTGAGGGACGAAGAGATAGAGGGAAGCAAAGAGAAAAAATAACAGACAGCTTAAGAGAATGGCTTGGCAGAAGATCAACCACAGAAATGATAAATAGCTGTCGAGATCGAAAGTTGTGGAGACACATGATCACCTACGCCAACAGGTCCGGTACTTGATGATGATGTCTCTAGAAGAATTTTGTTTTGGTTGCCTCTGTATTATAGACGAATTTTGTGTTGGTTGTCTCTGTATTATAGACGAATTTTGTGTTGGTTGTCTCTGTATTATAGACGAATTTTGTGTTGGATGTCTCTGTATTATAGAAGAATTTTGTGCTGGTTGTCTCTGTATTATAGACGAATTTTGTGTTGGTTGTCTCTGTATTATAGACGAATTTTGTGTTGGTTGTCTCTGTATTATAGACGAATTTTGTGTTGGTTGTCTCTGTATTATAGACGAATTTTGTGTTGGATGTCTCTGTATTATAGACGAATTTTGTGTTGGATGTCTCTGTATTATAGACGAATTTTGTGTTGGTTGTCTCTGTATTATAGACGAATTTTGTGTTGGTTGTCTCTGTATTATAGACGAATTTTGTGTTGGTTGTTTCTGTATTATAGAAGAATTTTGTGTTGGTTGTCTCTGTATTATAGAAGAATTTTGTGTTGGTTGTCTCTGTATTATAGACGAATTGTGTGTTGGTTGTCTCTGTATTATAGACGAATTTTGTGTTGGTTGTCTCTGTATTATAGACGAATTTTGTGTTGGTTGTTTCTGTATTATAGAAGAATTTTGTGTTGGTTGTCTCTGTATTATAGAAGAATTTTGTGTTGGTTGTCTCTGTATTATAGACGAATTTTGTGTTGGTTGTCTCTGTATTATAGAAGAATTTTGTGTTGGTTTGTCTCTGTATTATAGACGAATTTTGTGTTGGTTGTCTCTGTATTATAGAAGAATTTTGTGTTGGTTGTCTCTGTGTTATAGCACAATTTTGTGTTGGTTGTCTCTGTATTATAGAAGAATTTTGTGTTGGTTGTCTCTGTATTATAGAAGAATTTTGTGTTGGTTGTCTCTGTATTATAGAAGAATTTTGTGTTGGTTGTCTCTGTATTATAGAAGAATTTTGTGTTGGTTGTTTCTGTATTATAGAAGAATTTTGTGTTGGTTGTCTCTGTATTATAGAAGAATTTTGTGTTGGTTGTCTCTGTATTATAGAAGAATTTTGTTTTGGGTGTCTCTGTATTATAGAAGAATTTTGTGTTGGTTGTCTCTGTATTATAGAAGAATTTTGTGTTGGTTGTCTCTGTATTATAGAAGAATTTTGTGCTGGTTGTCTTTCTGATTTGTACACTTGAGCGACACAAATAAAATATTAATAATAAATGACTGCTGGTCAGTGAATTACACTGCACGTCGGTTACATTGAAATAAATTAGTTTCAAGGCTAAAATAACAGTTTCAAAAAGGCTGAAATGTTTTTGTTTACATTTTATATTTATTTATTTACTTGCTCAGGCTAAGATGTGCGTCTACGGGTGTCCTTTCACAAACAGATGTATATACAAATGTGTTAATTATGAGAACAAGTTACAAAAACAATGAAACATTATTTAGTAATTATGTGCTTGTTTATGTAAGTAGGGGAGCAGGTGACCAAGCGTATCAAAACATGTTTGCCAGACAAATGAACCTGGATCGAATTGCCAGTTAGTGGCAATGGTTTCCTCAACCACGGGGGTGAAATACAAAATCTTGGCTACTGCAGTGGGTTGACATCCCCAAAGAAACCTTCCAGGCAGCCCCTAATAATGGGATTAGCAACATTTAATAGTAGATCATTATAACGTTTATAATAACATCATGTGCTCTTTAATGTCCTTCCTATGTATTATATTTTACTTCGTGGTTATTGAATTTAATAGAGAAATAAATATTCAATGTATGTTATGTTATATTATATTATATTATATTATATTATATTATATTATATTATATTATATTATATTATATTATATTATATTATATTATATTATATTATATTATATTATATTATATTATATTATATTATATTATATTATATTATATTATATTATATTATATTATATTATATTATATTATATTATATTATATTATATTATATTATATTATATTATATTATATTATATTATATTATATTATATTATATTATATTATATTATATTATATTATATTATATTATATTATATTATTATTATATTATATTATATTATATTATATTATATTATATTATATTATATTATATTATATTATATTATATTATATTATATTATATTATATTATATTATATATTATATTATATTATATTATATTATATTATTTATATATATAACGTTAAGGTTATTTTACAAAATAACAAATATTCATTGACTATATTGTCAAATAGGGGTGTCCGGTTAGCGCAATCGATAGGCGGTTGGCTTACCACGGCAACAGCCGGGGTTCGTACCCTGGCGAGGACACCTGGGTTTTACTAATTCCCTAAAAATTAGTGGGAGCCGCGATAGCTCAGTGGTTAGTGAACTGGACTACTACGGACAAGGGGTAGGGTTCGATCCCACCGACGGCTCCGGGTTCACCCAGCCTTAAATGGGTACCGGATTTTTTCTGGGAAAGTAAAGCAGCACGGGCGTAATACCGACCACATTACCCCAAAAATCATGTGCTGAAGGTCTGTAAAATATAGGGTCACTAACACCATATTTCTCTATACGCCACTTGGCGTGACGGGGGGTACTTTACTTTTTTTTACTTTTATATTGTCAAATAGCAGCTGCCACTGTCATTAGTCTTTTTTATGGGCTGTAGCATTCGTGAGCTTTTGAAATATTAGAATATGTATACTTTTATTATTTACTATGTTCGCTCCTGGAACACTTGTCTGTAGTCTCTAGTTCTAGTATGTCCGGTTTCATAAGATAGATAACTCTAGTCTGCAAGTAACTGTTGCCTCGGGAAAGTCCCGAATAAATGGGTGCTAAAGACTTTATCTATCTTGGAAGTCACATTGATCGAGAAGGGGATACAAGTAAAGAAATTAGAATCAGAATAGCTAAATCAGCAATGTCTTTCAGAAGCCTTGAAAAATTGTGGAAATCAAAACTCATCAGCACAAACACAAAACTTAGGCTATTCAAATCAAATGTACAATCAACCCTTACGTATGCGTGTGAAAGCTGGAAAACAAGAGATATAGAAACAAAGTTGAATGCATTCGAAAATAAATGTCTAAGGAAAATACTTGGTATAGCGTGGAACGAATTCAAAACAAACGAGGAAATTAGAGAAATCGCCAATCAACCACTAATATCTTCAGTAATCAAGAAAAGACGATGGTCATATGTTGGACATGTGTTGAGAAGAGATAATAACCGAATAGCAAAGCAGGCCCTCATATGGGAAACAACAGGTAAGAGAAAAAGAGGAAGACCCAGGGAGACACTGAGAAGAACATTGATGAGAGAGGCAAGAGCAACAGGATTCGGTTCCCTCAATGAGATAGAGCTGCTTGTACAGAACAGAGACAAATGGCGAGATTTGATAAACTATTTTTTAAAGAAAACTGCTAGAACAAAAATTCAGATATGAGAAGGTGTATCTCGGTCTACGCCCTATGGGCCGGCAACGGCTCGAACGATCAATAGATAGATAGATAGAAAGACTGATCTACTGGATCGTAAAGTCATAAACACTGTGCAACGCAACCCACAAATAATCGACCGAAGAGGTTGCATTAATATATCGATTTAGCTAAACGTTACAGCATTTTTTCCTTTTGATCCTTTTTGAAAGGTCAACGAGCTTTTATTTGCAAACGATCAGGCACTCATACATGGAAAAATAGAAGACATACAAGAACATAAAATAAATTTAACAGCACAGACACAAAATAAAACATGAAAATCAACATCAACAAAACAGAAGTTATGAATGTCGCAAAAGAGAAACAGAACATTAACATAACTATAGAAGTCAGGCAACTAAAACAGGTCGAGGCATTCAAATACCTAGGTAGTTTAATGACAAACGACAATTCTGAAACAGCAGAGATAGAGAATTGTCAAATCATCGGACAGTTATCACCACTATTGTCCAACAAGGAAATAACTCTGGAGGCAAAACGGGCACTGTCAAAACAATCTTCATCCCAACGTTGTGCTACCAATGCCAGACCTAAACCGTAGATGCGAGAACAATAAGAAAAATAACCTCTACTGAGATGAAATGTGTTAGACGAATGACAGGAAACCGTCTGAGAGATACGATCAGAAATGAAGAACTGAGAAAAAAGCTAGGAATAACCCCCGCCATAGAATATATAAAGAAACAACAGATAAAATCGTTTGGCCACGTCACATGGCAGAAAGATCACAACACAACACAACGAGACAACAATCTTCTTTCTTTCTTTCTTTCTTTCTTTCTTTCTTTCTTTCTTTCTTTCTTTCTTTCTTTCTTTCTTCTTTCTTTCTTTCTTTCTTTCTTTCTTTCTTTCTTTCTTTCTTTCTTTCTTTCTTTCTTTCTTTCTTTCTTTCTTTCTTTCTTTCTTTCATTCAATCACGTCTGCTAGTTTCCCTGTTACTTTGTGATCGTATATACCTTACATGATCACACAATTTTAAATATATAGTTAATGAAGTTAATATAATACTTCATTCGCTTTATTGTTCTTTATATTTAACTTATTCGTCGTAATTATAAATGTGCCCCGCCAAGTTATTTTAATAGTATAAGTAGTAGTAGGAGTAGAAGTAGTAGGAGTAGTAGTAGTAGTAATAGTAGTAGGATTAGAAGTAGTAGGATTAGTAGTGGTAGTAGTTGTAGTAGTAGTAGTAGGAGTAGTAGTGGTAGTAGTAGTAGTAGTAGTAGTAGGAGTAGTAGTGGTAGTAGTAGTAGTAGTAGTAGTAGAGTAGTAGTAGGTAGTAGTAGTAGTAGTAGGAGTAGGAGTAGTAGTGGTAGTAGTAGTAGTAGTAGTAGTAGGAGTAGTAGTGGTAGTAGTAGTAGTAGTAGTAGTAGGAGTAGTAGTAGTAGTGGTAGTAGTAGTAGGAGTAGGAGTAGTAGTGGTAGTAGTAGTAGTAGTAGTAGTAGTAGTAGTAGGAGTAGTAGTGGTAGTAGTAGTAGTAGTAGGAGTAGTAGTGGTAGTAGTAGTAGTAGTAGGAGTAGTAGTGGTAGTAGTAGTAGTAGTAGTAGTAGGAGTAGTAGTGGTAGTAGTAGTAGTAGTAGTAGAAGTAGTAGGAGTAGTAGTGGTAGTAATATAATTAGTAGTAGCAACAGTAGTAGTAGTTGTAATAATCATCGTAATAATAATCATCATCATCATTGAGTGCCGTCTCCGCAACGAAGGTTGGCTACCATGGAGCGCCATTTTGCTCTATCTCTTGCTTTGATGGTGCAGGTTGTCATCGGTTGATTTGTCCATCTTTTGATGTTACTCGTCCATGTTAATCTTGGTCTGCCTCTGCCTCTTTTACCTTGTATTTTCCCCTCCAGGATCACTTTCAGTAGGCTGTTGTGTCTTTTAACATGGCCTAAGAATCGCATTTGTCTTGTTCTAATTGTGTTCAGAAGTTCTCTTTTCATTTTTAGTTGTTTTAAGACTTTGTCATTTGTTTTCTTTTCCTTCCATCCAATTCTACCTATTCTTCTATATATCCACATTTCAAAGGCTTCAATTCTCTGTTCTGTTTTCTTGTCTAATGTCCATGTTTCAGCACCATATAGGAATATTGAGAAGATGTAACATTTTGCTATTCTTAGTTTTAGCTCTGGTGTTATTTGTTTTGATGTTAGTATGTCCTTCATGACATTAAAATTACTTTTTGCCATTCCTATTCTTTTGTTTATTTCAGTTGTACATTTTCCATCACTGGTTATAGTATGTCCAAGGTAGTTATAGTTCTGAACTGTCTCAAGGTCTATTCCTTCAATTTTGATATCCACTTGTGGGTTTTGAGTATTTTCTTTGTTTATGATCATAGTTTTAGTCTTTTTGATATTCATATCTAGTCCATATTTTTTGCTTGTCGTGTTTATTTCATTAAGTAATTGTTGTAGGTCTTTAGGATTTTCTGCTAGTAGTACAGTATCGTCAGCATATCTTAGGTTATTGATTATCTTTCCATTAATTTGTAGGCCTGGCATCTCTATGATGTTTTTAAAGATTTGCTCAGTGTTTATATCAATGGGTGTAGAGAACTCTTTGTTATATTTTATTATTGCTGTTTGCTCCCAGTATAGATTGCATATTAGTCGTATATCCATGTCATCTAGATGTATCTCTTTTAGGCATTCTATAAGTTGTTTGTGGTGTACTCTATCAAAAGCTTTGGTGTAGTCTATGAAGCAGGCATATATTGGTTTGTTTACTTCTGTGTATTTTTCGATTAATGTTCTCATGCAGAATATGGCTTCTTTTGTCCCGCTATTTTTCCTAAATCCAAATTGCTGCTCATCTAATTCAGTATTGATTTTATTCTGAATCCTTCCTTGTATAACTTTTAGCAAGATTTTTGTAACATGGCTCATTAGGCTTATTGTTCTAAAGTCACTGCATTCAACTGCACCATTCTTTTTAGGCAATGCAATGAAAGTTGATGTTTTTAGTTCATTTGGTATGTATCCTGTGTGGTATATGTCGTTGCATATGTCTGTAATCACTTCAATGCCAAAATCTTCAAGTGCCTGTATCATCTCTATCTGTATGCTTTCAGGTCCTGCTGCTTTTCCCCTTTTCATTGTTTTTATAGCTTTTTCCACCTCAGATTTTAAGATTTTATAGCCTGATGTACATTTTATAACTGGTTTCTTGTCCCTTTGATCATGAAATAGTTCTGTTATATATTCCTGCCATCTATCTATGATATCCTTATTGTCTGTTAGCATTTTTCCTTTTTTGTCTGCAATGCATCCACCTTCTGTGGCTTTTTTATTTTTATTAGTCATTCTCTTTATTTCTGTGTGCATTCCTCTTAGGTCTTGTTTGCTTTCCATAGTTTCTATTTCTCTACATTTTTGGCTGAGCCAGTCTTCTTTTGTAATAATAATACAATAAGAAAAGTAATCTTTTACATTAACCTTCACCGGACGATCACTCCACTAAAAGGACATTAATTGATACATCTTATTTTCGCTGATAGCAATCTGCCATTTTTTCTGCCTAACAAGTTCGTCTTCAACAGGCTAATTTTGTAAAACACCGTGTCACCTGAACTTGTTTGCTGGTTAGTGTGTTTCCAGGCCCACAACGGATGGGGGGGGGGGGGGGGGGGTACGGCAGTCCTTTACATTGATGGCCCCGTTGTTCGGCACAGTCGGAGCTCATGGGCTCTCACGATCCAGGTCAGAGGAAAAAAAAAAAGTAAAGGAGGAAAGCGGTACTTTCGTGGTAACTACCAATAGTTTGACAACGGAGATGATGACAGTAACGAAAGTAATAGCCTAGACAAAAACATAACTATTTACTGGAGTGTGCTTTCTATGTGATTCGATGAGTGTCTGAGGAAAGCGAAGGAGACTGAACTCAAGACTGAGACAGGGAGCGCTGAAGGGTCAATCATTGATCGTGATTCTATAACCATGTTCAGACTGCACGAACGTCAGGTCAAAACTGATGCGCGCGGGAAACACAGGCGATAACAGATCAACATACAAACTGGAGTCATCGGCCTCCACACACTGAGGGACATACTAGGGAGGAGGTCTGAGCACTTACGGACAAGTTCGATGTGCAATGAGAATAACCCATCGACTAAACTAAACTAAACTAAACTGAACTAAACTAAACTAAACTAAACTAAAAACTAAAACTAAACTAAAAGTATAAACTAAACTAGGAAAACTTTATAGAGCTTTTCGGAAGTAAGCAATGATAAAAGTTCCACATTTCAAGCAAGCTTTTTCGATTCTTTAGCTTCTTAACACTCAAGGCCCATGTGAGTTATGACTCCCGGGTATGGATCTCTAGTTGCGCTCATAACGGGAGTTAATGATTCCTTGAAAGTAGTTTAGTTCAGAATTGAGCGCCTCTCACGAACTGAAGAGACTGGAGTATGAGGTTTCAACATTTCCAATTCAATTGATGTACGAAGAAACTTGCCTGGATTGGGATCTAGGAATGTCCATTTTAACTTTTAACTTTGGGACTACATATAGCGTTTATTTTACTTCGACTACATTGAATAAACAATTTTAGAAGCATTCGGCTCAATACAGAGTAAATGATCACCTTATTAGATGTTGTAAGAGTTTATATAGAAACTGCAGAAGTGTGGATTAGAGCGAGTAGAGGAACATCAAAACCATTCGCAGTAATATCTTGAGTAAGAACAATGCTCGCAATATTTTACTAATTAATGGATTTATTTGTGGTTGATTCTGTCTAAGATAATGAATTAGAAATGTGCAGAAATGTTTAACTATTCACAGATGGCATTCAACAATTATTTCATCCAAAGAAATAAATTTCATATAAAGAAGCGAAAATGTGGGGTGGGTGATGGAGGATTATCCTTTGTGTAAGTGCATCTATGGTAAAAGGAAGGGGGGGGGGGGATAAAAGCTCACTGAAGGCTTTCAACTATTGAATGTTCATAAATAAATCGACGCGGATTTAAGTAAAAATATGGCCTGGACATTTAAGGTGGGTCGAGTTGGCTGCAAATGTTAGCTACTGGTATCATCAGTGTGTATACACTTTGTCATCTGTTGAAAGCGACAGAGCTACTATAAATTGACCCATGAAAACATAATAACTCTGACACCACTGAACGCACACCGAGATTCGAGAGTAGAAACAATATGACTAAGAGTATTTTTCTTGTTACAACAACAACAACAACGACAACAAAAAGTAGTTTCCATCTAATCTTCTGGGTTAAAAAACGCTGCCTTTGTACGCCTACTCTATTCTATTCTATTCTATTCTATTCTATTCTATTCTATTCTATTCTATTCTATTCTATTCTATTCTATTCATGGAACCAGTTTCTTTGCAGTCAGGAATTGACCATATCGGCTCCACCACTAGTCACAACATTGTCCACAATGAATCGATACATTCCGTTGACAAGGTCTCTTAGAGCATATCCTACTCGACATTACAGGCGGGGGTTCCAAACCTTCTTAGTCGCTTATCGCTAAATGCGTGGCAGGTAACAGTGGCTCGGTTCTTCTCCCCCTCCCCCCCTTTTTTTTTCTCCGTGGAGGCCCAGGTATCTGTCTATGAGCAGAGAAAAGTACTTTGAACATGGAAGTCAGATAAAAAAAGTTCTGCAGTGCTATTTATAACATGTGGAGGAGAGACTCTTGGACAATCTTTCAACGGGCAGGAAAATAATTGAAGACCACGAGAAAATGTAGTTTACACAAGAATGTCCAGGGTACCATTGGCAAGTAAAAAGAATAAAAAAAATAGGCCAAAGCAAACAAAAAAAAAAAAAGACGTTTCGTTGGAGGCACCAGGAGAAAATAGTCATAATTCTTGTGATCATGCAATATGAAGAGAAAGGTTTGAGGGAAGCAGAAAAACTGCCGGAAGAAAAATACGAAGATAACAGAGATGAAGATAAATATACCAGACTGATTAAGAGAACATGTAGAAAGCCATCAGCAGAGCTGATTACCAAATATAGAGACAGCCGTTTGTAGAGACACATCATCTATAGTAGGAGGCATACAGTACTTCATAAAAATGGTAACAATGATGATTAGTAGTAGAATAGTAGTGGCAGTATCATAGTATCAGCAGCAGCGCACCAGTAGTAGTAGAATAGCAGAATTAAGAGTAGCAGTAATATAGTAATTATAGGAGAGCTGCAGTAGCAGAGTAGAAGTAGTAGTAGTAGTAGTAGTAGTAGTAGTAGAAGTAGTAGTAGTAGTAGTAGTATTTGTAGTAATAGCCGTGTTAGTAGTAGCAGTAGTAGTAGTAGTAGTAGAAGTAGTAGTAGTAGTAGTAGTAGTAGTAGTATTTGTAGTAATAGCCGTGTTAGTAGTAGTAGTAGTAGTAGTAGTAGTAGAAGTAGTATTTGTAGTAATAGCCGTGTTAGTAGTAGTAGTAGTAGTAGAGTAGATGTAGAGTGGAAGAGCAGCAGAGTAGTATTAGCAGTTGTATTAAAAATAGTAGTAGTAGTAGTGGTAGTAGTAGTAGTAGTAGTTGTTGTATTATTTAGTTGTAGAGTAGTAGTAGTGTAGAGCAAAAGTAGTAGTAGAGTAATAGTAGAGTAATAGTAGAGTAGTAGTAGTAACAGTAATAATAGCGGTGATAATAGTAGTAGTAACGGTGATAGTAGTAATACTTTTAGTGGTAGAAAGCTAGTAGTAGTAGTGCTTGTAGTAGTACAGTAATAGTAGTGGTAACTGTAATAGTAGCGGTGATATTAGTGGTAATTATGGTAGTAGAGTAATAGTAGTAGTAACAGTAGTAGTAGCGGTGATAGTAGTAGTACTTTTAGTGGTAGAGTACTAGTAGTAGTACTTGTAATAGTAGAGTACTAGTAAAAAGTACTAGTAGTACTTGTAGTAGTACAGTAATAGTAGAGTACTAGTAGTAGTAGTAGTGGTAACTGTAATATAGCGGTGATAGTAGTAGTAATTGTAGTAGTAGAGTATTAGTAGTAGTAGTAGTAGTAGTACTTGTAGTAGTACAGTAATAGTTGTGGTAACTATAATAGTAGCGGTGAGTAGTAGTAATTGTAGTAGTAGAGTAATAGTAGTAGTAGTAGTACTTGTAGTAGTACAGTAATAGTAGTAGTAGTAATTGTAGTAGTACAGTAATAGTAGCGGTGATAGTAGTTTAATTGTAGTCGTAGAGCACTAATAGATGTGTATTAGTGTATTTAATCGGTACGAACCAGATTAGGCACACAAAAAACATAGTCATTAAAAATAAAAACTAGACGTGTCTTTCTGTTACTGTCAAAGTGAACAGGTCGCGGAATTTAAATATCTGTCCCATATTAACATGATGATCGCTTACTAAGTATGTATGATATATAAAGGCAATATAATGCTCCAAGGTATTTCGCCATACAAATGTGCTTTCTTGCATTCTTTTAAAACATTTTTATGTTAGCCTAGGCGTTGGCTTTTTGCTGGTAATAAGATTATTTATAGGTCTGCGCACTTTGTGGATAACCTTTGTGTTGGGTTGTTTAGTCTGTTGATGTTCTAGTTTAAATTGGTGTTGTTTATTTATTGTAGTTTAGATATAACACTTGTTGCGTGTCAGTGATTATATGCTCTACCTTTCAGGTTGTGGAGTCTGTTTCCGATGGTTTAGCTTTAAGATTGTGTCTCTTGTCGCTAATGTTCTAGTTTAAAGATCGTGTCTCCTGTCGCTAATGTTCTAGTTTAAAGATCGTGTCTCCTGTCGCTAATGTTCTAGTTTAAAGAAGATCGTGTCTCCTGTCGCTAATGTTCTAGTTTAAAGATCGCGTCTCCTGTCGCTAATGTTCTAGTTTAAAGATCGTGTCTCCTGTAGCTAATGTTCTAGTTTAAAGAAGATCGTGTCTCCTGTCACTAATGTTCTAGTTTAAAGATCGTGTCTCCTGTCGCTAATGTTCTAGTTTAAAGAAGATCGTGTCTCCTGTCGCTAATGTTCTAGTTTAAAGAACGTGTCTCCTATTACTAATGTTCTAGTTTAAAGATCATGTCTCCTGTCACTAATGCTCTAGTTTAAAGATCGTGTCTCCTGTTACTAATGTTCTAGTTTAAAGATCGTGTCTCCTGTTGCTAATGTTCTAGTAAAAAGAAGATCGTGTCTCCTGTCGCTAATGATCTAGTTTAAAGATCGTGTCTCCTGTCGGTAATGTTCTAGTTTAAAGATCGTGTCTCCTGTCGCTAATGTTCTAGTTTAAAGAAAATCGTGTCTCCTGTCACTAATGTTCTAGCTTAAAGATCGTGTCTCCTGTCACTAATGTTCTAGTTTAAAGATCGCGTCTCCTGTCGCTAATGTTCTAGTTTAAAGATCGTGTCTCCTGTCGCTAATGTTCTAGTTTAAAGATCGTGTTTCCAGTCCTGTCGCTAATGTTCTAGTTTAAATAAGATCGTGTCTCCTGTCACTAATGTTCTAGTTTAAAGAAGATCGTGTCTCCTGTCGCTAATGTTCTAGTTTAAAGATCGCGTCTCCTGTCGCTAATGTTCTAGTTTAAAGATCGTGTCTCCTGTAGCTAATGTTCTAGTTTAAAGAAGATCGTGTCTCCTGTCACTAATGTTCTAGTTTAAAGATCGTGTCTCCTGTCGCTAATGTTCTAGTTTAAAGATCGTGTCTCCTGTCGCTAATGTTCTAGTTTAAAGAACGTGTCTCCTGTTACTAATGTTCTAGTTTAAAGATCGTGTCTCCTGTTACTAATGTTCTAGTTTAAAGATCGTGTCTCCTGTCGCTAATGTTCTAGTAAAAAGAAGATCGTGTCTCCTGTCGCTAATGATCTAGTTTAAAGATCGTGTCTCCTGTCGGTAATGTTCTAGTTTAAAGATCGTGTCTCCTGTCGCTAATGTTCTAGTTTAAAGAAAATCGTGTCTCCTGTCACTAATGTTCTAGCTTAAAGATCGTGTCTCCTGTCACTAATGTTCTAGTTTAAAGATCGCGTCTCCTGTCGCTAATGTTCTAGTTTAAAGATCGTGTCTCCTGTAGCTAATGTTCTAGTTTAAAGATCGTGTTTCCAGTTCTGTCGCTAATGTTCTAGTTTAAATAAGATCGTGTCTCCTGTCACTAATGTTCTAGTTTAAAGATCGTGTCTCCTGTCACTAATGTTCTAGTTTAAATAAGATCGTGTCTCCTGTCACTAATGTTCTAGTTTAAAGATCGTGTCTCCTGTCACTAATGTTCTAGTTTAAAGATCATGTCTCCTGTCACTAATGTTCTAGTTTAAGGATTGTGTCTCCTGTCGCTAATGTTCTAGCTTAAAGGTCGTGTCTCCTGTCACTAATGTTCTAGTTTAAAGATTGTGTCTCCTGTCGCTAATGTTCTAGTTTAAAGATTGTGTCTCCTGTCGCTAATGTTCTATTTTAAAGATTGTGTCTCCTGTCACTAATGTTCTAGTTTAAAGATCGTGTCTCCTGTCGCTAATGTTCTAGTTTAAAGATCGTGTCTTCTGTCACTAATGTTCTAGTTTAAAGATCGTGTCTCCTGTCACTAATGTTCTAGTTTAAAGATCATGTCTCCTGTCACTAATGTTCTAGTTTAAGGATTGTGTCTCCTGTCGCTAATGTTCCGGTTTAAAGATTGTGTCTCCTGTCACTCATGTTCTAGTTTAAAGATCGTGTCTCCTGTCACTCATGTTCCAGTTTAATTAAAGATCGTGTCTCCTGTCACTCATGTTCCAGTTTAATTAAAGATCGTGTCTCCTGTCACTCATGTTCCAGTTTAATTAAAGATCGTGTCTCCTGTCACTCATGTTCCAGTTTAATTAAAGATCGTGTCTCCTGTCACTCATGTTCTAGTTTAATTAAAGATCGTGTCTCCTGTCACTCATGTTCTAGTTTAATTAAAGATCGTGTCTCCAGTCACTCATGTTCCAGTTTAATTAAAGATTGTGTCTCCTGTCGCTAATGTTCTAGTTTGAAGATTGATGTTGTGGTTTTAAGTCTGTTAGCATGTTGCTGATGTTTTAATTTTATTATATCACTATAAGTAGGTCGACATTAAAAACGTAGAACAGATTCGCTTCCCTCTCTTCGGTCTCATTTGTTCATTCTTTCTGTGAACTTACTCATGGGAGGTTGTTGACATGTGAAAATGAACTAACCAGGAACAGTTTTTGAAACATGCAAACTTGAACAAATGTGTTAGGCAATGAAAGAATGTGCATCAGACCATGTTACAAATAAAGAGCTTCCAAAGGCAATCACACAACACACATGTCACTTTCAAGATCAACCACTGTGAAATAAAGGTGCATATTCAAGTGGTATGACCGTTTATTCCTCTCGCCCCGCCTCACAAAACATATCGAAGGGCGGAGGGGAAGAGAATGCGGAAGAAAGAAGGGAAATTGGGAAGACAATATTAGATATCTGACAGACCTTGACCTCGGCATATTACAATGAGCATGCATTAGAAGAATGGGAAAGCTCGTTTAAGCAACAATGTTATCATGACCTCACTGAGAGTTTGTCGCCGTCTCTGTTTCCAATAATTTATGATTATAATTTTGAAATTAAAAATATGTATATATAAAATAATACAAATGTTTTTTTTACTGGAAAAAGTGGTGTGGTAACAACTTTATGTAGGAGATAAACAAAAATAGAACGACGTTTCGGCAAAGAAGGTCTTCAGCTGGAACAACAAACAATAAAATATATAATGCTATACCCATATATCCATCCGTTTAGAATTGTCAGCTATTACCTTATTTCGTTATTATAGACCAGGAACATATTTGTATAGAGTTATTGTTATGGGGAAAATGTTTGGGAAATTATGCTTCAGGCCTTGTGGTGGGACCCACACAGGAAATCTTGTCTAGTTCCTCGGTGGCTGAGTGGTTAGTGTGCTCGCCTCGGTGGCTGAGTGGTTAGTGTGCACGCCTCGGTGGCTGAGTGGTTAGTGTACACGCCTCAGTGGCTGAGTGGTTAGTGTGCTCGCCTCGGTGGCTGAGTGGTTAGTGTGCTCGCCTCGGTGGCTGAGTGGTTAGTGTGCTCGCCTCGGTGGCTGAGTGGAATAGTGTGCTCGCCTCGGTGGCTGAGTGGTTAGTGTGCTCGCCTCGGTGGCTGAGTGGTTAGTGTGCTCGCCTCGGTGGCTGAGTGGTTAGTATGCACGCCTCGATGGCTGAGTGGTTAGTGTGCTCGCCTCGGTGGCTAAGTGGTTAGTGTGCTCGCTTTCTGATTAGAAGGGTCCAGGTTCGATGCTCAGAAGTGATAGATTTTTTTTTCTGACTGACAAAGTTCCGCGGTTCACCAAGCCTCTAAAAAGTGGAACCAGATATTTTTTTCTGGCAAGTATACATTGGCGTGATACGTAACTCATCACCCAAACATCTGCAAAGGAAATGTATGTTTTCTCAACAGAGCAATGCTAGGATGAGTCAATGGAATTCGGAAAGGCTGAAGATAACTCTAGTGGACAAAGCAAATGTAATGATGTGTAAATTCAATCAAGAAATCAAGAAATGTAGGGTTAGGAGTTGTGTTATTGAGTTATCGTTATTGAGTTATTAGTGCGTCATCATCACTGCACTCCGAACATGTCCATAGATACTCAGATCCCCTCCTCAGCAATTCTCACAGTGTCCAGCGACTGACGACTCCAGTTCTGTGTTGGTTGATTAGTCTTCTTACATGCCCACTAAGTTTCTCGCTTCTGGCTGTGCCCATCTTAACTCCAATTTCTTTCATCCGAAGGAGTGACGTGGACTCATGGTTGTCGAAGTCCTGTGTCCTTCCAACTTCCCGGAGGGCATTGATGATGTCCGTCCGATCCATTGGTTGACCGTCCTCAACAATAGCGCAGCTAGTTAACCTGTCCGCTCTTTCATTTCCCTAGGAGTTGTGTAAATAAAGACAAGCAAAAGACAGAAGGGTAGGAATGATGTAGATAGAGGAAAACAAGAGACAAGAGAACAAGAAAGGTTGTTGACCTTCTGCCAAGTCATTCTTTTAAGCTGTCTGGTATATTTTCTCTTTGTTTCCCTCTATCTCTTCGTCCATCAATTTTCCCAGTTGTTACAATATATTCTAGCTGTTCCTTTCTTATTACATGGTCAAATAATGATGACTGTTTCTTCCTAATATTGGAAATAAGTTCTCTTTTTGCCTTTCTCAAAGTAATAATTGAAAATAAAAAGAGAACTACTAAATACAATTAAGACACGACAAATTAAATTTTGGGAACATGTTAAAAGACAGAACAGCCTACTAAAAGTAATATTGGAAGGGAAAATACAAGGTAAAAGAGGCAGAGGCAAACCAAGACTAGCATGGACAAGTAACATCAAAAGATGGACAAGTCAATCTATGACAGCCTGCACCATCAAGGCAAGAAACAGAGTAGAATGGCGATCCATGGTAGCCAACCTTCGTTGCGGAGAAGGCACTAGATGATGATGATGATTTGTTGATTTGTAAAACTAAAAAAATGGTCATCGTACCTTATAGGAGTGTACGTTACAACCCCCCCCCCCCCCCCCCTTGATCCTTTATTCAGTATAATAGACTTTACGAGCCGCAATAATGCTGGTAGACAACAAAATATTGATATACTTGATAATACATACATTTAAACATGATAGAGAGACGATCTGTATGTTGAACTAAACGTTCTATGAAATCTCACCGATATCGTTTGTTGTTTGTATTGTCGTGAAAGTGCCTTCAATGGGACACATTCTAGGAGTTTGAATTCAATGTTTTTAATGAAGTCTTTAAATAAAACAGGGAGAGCTTACATATCCTGGTGTGTTGTGGGATGGTATTTGCAAACTCGAGTAATATTGTATGTGCTCGTGTGTGTGTGTGTGCTCGTATGTGTGTGTCTGTGGTTATAGCAATCATTCCGTAACCGTGCCGTTCCTTGAGGCACCATAAATGACATTTTCACAATTTGCTTGTGGTATCGTTTATTATGGTATAGTATGGTATATTAGTGGAAGAAGACCAAGAGGAAGACATAGAAGAAGATGGATAGATGCAGTGACAGAGACATGTAACGACAAAGGAAAATCACTAATTCAGACAGTTCGAGCAGTTCAAGAACGACAAATGATATAAACCGCGACACCTTTTCGCTATCCGTGAGAAAGAGAAAAGAAATAAGAAGATAGTATGTTAGTGTTTATGTATATATGTATATATGTTTGTTTTCTCTCATATTTCAGATATCTAAGCAACATCTTCATTATATTCATTCAATAAACATGTTCAATTACGAGTAATATCCCCACCAATCAAAAAGAAGATATCAATAAAATAAAACTAAAGCCTCAAAGAAACCAGTCGGACCACCGCCATGTTGTTTCCACCATAATGGAGTCAAAATTGACTTTAGGAATTTTGCGGAACACACCACCGAACATGGCAGCAGCCTTTCTGTCCGCAAGCACTTCCATTCTGTCTAAGGGTTTGATACAAAGTCTTGGCAAAGAGCTGCAATTGAACCATGTAGAGCTAGCTGGAGAGCTTGGCTACTCGTCGGTGAGTTTTGTCTTTTTTTTTTTTTGGGGGGGGGGGGGGTGGTGTCTCGTTTTGTATATGTCGGGCATGTGTTGAGAAAAGACTACATGAGAATTTAAAAAACAGACTCTTATATGGAAAACATCAGGACATAAAAAAAGGCAGAAGACCTAGAAGAGAGACACTGAAGAGAGACACTGAAGAGAGACACTGAAAAGAAAACTGATAAGACAATGAAAGTTGGCAGATATAGACTCATTTGATGAGATCTAACATCTCGTTTAGAAAAGAGATGGCTGGCGATAAACACTACGAGCCCCATGCGACGTCTGGCGGCGTTGAAAAGATCCAGATCCTCTTGGACGGTGCAACATTTCAAGCAGAAAATGTGACTGACTTTTTTCCTCTAATTTGTGTGTATTTAAGCGTTGAGGAAATTGGGGTGTTTACCTCCCACATTGAGCTTTCATAAGTAATGACATAAGTAATGACATAAGTAATGACGATATGATAGAAGTGATAACGATATGACAGAAGTAATGACGGTATGACATAAGTAATGATGATATGACAGAGGTAATGATGATATGACAGAAGTAATGATGATATGACAGAAGTAGTGATGATATGACAGAAGTAATGACAATATGACAGAAGTAATGTCGATATGATAGAAGTAATGACGGTATGACATAAGTAATGATGATATGACATACGTAATAACGATATGACATAAAGAATGACGATATGATAGAAGTAATGATGATATGACAGAAGTAATGACGATATGACAGAAATAATGATGATATGACATACGTAATAACGATATGATAGAAGTAATGACGATATGATGGAAGTAATGACTATATGACAGAAGTAATGTCGATATGACAGAAGTAATAACAATATGACAGAAGTAATGACGATATGATAGAAGTAATGATGATATGACAGAAGTAATGATGATATGACATACGTAATGACGATATGACAGAAGTAATGATGATATGACAGAAGTAATGATGATATGACAGAAGTAATGATGATATCAAAAGAAACACAAGACACAAACATAACGATAGATGGCTATATCCTAAAACAAGCGAATGAATTCAAATACTTAGGCTGCACCCCGACATATAACAACATGTAAGCAACAGAACAGACACAAGATGTAATAAAGCTTGTCAAGTTATTGTACAAATTTCACCATTACAGTGTAACAAAGAAGTAAGGTTAGAAGCGAAGTGAGCTATTTATAACATTATATTTATTCCAACATTGTGCTACCAGTGTCAAACATAGACCTTAGATTCAAGAACTATTAGAAAAATACCCACCACAGAAATGAAGTGTGTCAGGCGCATGACATGATATAAACCTGAGAGGTAAGATCAGAAATGAAGAATTAGAAAAAGACTAGGAATGGAACCAGCTATTGAATACATAAAGCAACAACAGATCAAGTAGTTCGGACATGTGATGAGATATAAAGAACTAAATCTTATACAACGAGTTCCCAACAAACAATACGAGAACACCAGACAAGAGGCCGACTAAGAAAATGGTGGATCACGGAATACTAGAAAGCAGAAGAAGCCAATAGAAGAGCAAGAAACTGCGAACCATCTCTCCCCTAGACGCCGTAAGGTAAATGTGAAGGAACAGAAAGAAAGAAAGAAAGAAAGAAAGAAAGAAAAGAAAGAAGAAAGAAAGAAAGAAAGAAAGAAAGAAAGAAAGAAAGAAAGAAAGAAAGAAAGAAAGAAAAAAGAAAGAAATAAAGAAAGAAAATGGAGCTTTGTGCAGCGTCAGATAGTTCGCATGTCCATATCTTAGAGAGATCTTCATCGGACTACTCTGTTGTGACATCAGATTGTAATGCTTTTCTGCGATGTTTGCCGCTAACAATGTTACATTCCCAAGCCAGTTAATTTGTTGTCCGTCGATGTTGCCCAGGACTGGTGTTAACCCGACTCATTTCCTAATTTATCCATTTCCAACATTGGCAGAGAAAGTAGATAACCAATTTTATTTTAGTAAATAAATAATTTCAACTGTAAATTAATCATAACAGTTATGTTATTTCTTCTTCTCTGTTCACTTCATTCCCCCCCCCCCCCCCCGAAACCCGTTCAGGTGTCGAGGGAGATGCAGGTTCCAGCTCTGACAGTCTCAATCATTGTCAATTGATGTTGTAGCCTTTCTTGGATGTTGTTAGTCCAACTTATTCTGGGTCTACCACGGGCTCTTCTTCCATCTTCTCTTTTAAAATATATTTGGTCTAGAATCTCTTGTCATTGTTTCCAGAAGAGTAAAACATTTGTTGTCTTCGTATGTAGTTTAAAATTCATTGAATGCACATTCTCTCTCTCTTTCGACATCATTTCTGTCTTTCCTGGTCACTCCAAGCGCTTTTATCAAATATTTCATCTGTATTGTGAGTAGCTTTCTTTTTTGTTTATTTTGTACATTGTATCACATATTATTGTGTCAAATTATCTCAACATGTTGTCCCTGTAAATCCTATTTCGACAGCAATGTCTACAAGACCAGTGATCCAGTCAGATCACGTCACGTAGACATTATCATAAAGTCACGTGACATATAGTGGACTCATTTTTCCCCGGAACATAAAGGGAGAAACACTGTTTTGACATATGCAATTTCGAGTAATAAAATTATAAACTAAAATAATCACATCTTTACAAGAAATGTATGGTTTTCACTTAAATATTTCATTAAATTTGATTGTTATCCGAATTTAAAAAAAAAAAGAAAAGATAATGTAGCGACTAAATAACACAGACATCATAATCACTGGGTATCTTGTAGAAGCAGTTAATGAATTCATATATCCGGGCTCTGCTGTATCTCATCTGTTCATGGGACCAAAGTTGAGATACTTGCAAGATCTTAAGAATAACACAACAGCGGCTCTCGAAGAAAAGTTTACGTGGATCATAGCAATCAAATTAAAAAAGACAATTACAAATTAATAAAGGGTCATCTAAATGAAAGTTTTATTGTCCTTAAATGACGACAGATATGACCAAATATAACTAAAAAATATGGAGCCGCGATAGCTCAGTGGTTAGTGAACTGGACTACAAAGGACATGGGGTAGGGTTCGATCCCAACCTACGGCTTCCGGGTTCACCCAGCCTTAAATGGGTACCGGATTTTTTTCTGGGAAAGTAAAGCAGCACGGGCGTAATACCGACCACATTACCCCCCCCCCCCCCCCTCCAAAAAAAAAAAAAAAATCATGTGCTGAAGGTCTGTAAAATATAGGGTCACTAACACCATATTCTCACCATGGAAAATTCTGAAGCAATATGGTTTACCATCAAAAATCATAAATATTATCAAAGACATGTATGATGGTTACACATGTGCAGTTCGAACAGAGGAAGGACTGAGCGAATGTTTCCCAATAGAAACTGGGGTTAAACAAGGATGTATTTTATCGCCCTTGTTATTTGGAATTGTTATGGACTTCATAATGAAGAAATGCTGCACTGGTAATAAAGGCATCGAATGGATACAAGGAGACCATTTGGAGGACCTCGACTTTGCTGATGACATAGTTCTCATCAGCAGTCAGATAAAAACGATGCAGGAAAACACAAATGAACTATCATCAATAGCCAGCAAAATTGGGCTTGAGATCAATCATGAAAAGACTAAAGTCATGACTAGTTTAATTCCAACAGGGGACAAAATATACATGGAAAACAAACCAGTAGAAGAGATCGATCACTTTATCTATCTTGGAAGTCACATTGATCGAGAAGGGGATACGAGCAAAGAAATTAAAATCAGAATAGCTAAAGCAGCAATGTCTTTCAGAAGCCTTGAAAAGTTGTGGAAATCAAAACTTATCAGCACAAACACAAAACTTAGGCTATTCAAATCAAATGTACTATCAACCCTTACGTATGCGTGTGAAAGCTGGAAAACAACAAGATATATAGAAACAAAGTTGAACGCATTCGAAAATAAATGTCTAAGGAAAATACTTGGTATAGCATGGAACGAATTCAAAACAAATGAGGAAATTAGAGAAATCGCCAATCAACCACTAATATCTTCAGTAATAAAGAAAAGACGATGGTCATACGTTGGACATGTGATGAGAAGAGATAATAACCGAATAGAAAAACAAGCCCTCATATGGGAAACAACAGGTAAAAGAAAAAGAGGAAGACCCAGGGAGACACTGAGAAGAACATTGATGAGAGAGGCAAGAGCAGCAGGAGTCGGCTCCCTCAATGAGATAGAACTGCTTGCACAGAACAGAGACAAATGGCGAGATTTGATTAAATATCTTTAAAAGAAAACTGCTAGAACAAAAAATCCATATAGGAGAAGGTGTATCTTGGTCTACGCCCTATGGGCCGGTTACGGCTCGAAAGGTCAATAGATAGAACACCATATTTCCTTATACGCCACTTGGCGTGACAGGGGTACTTTACTTTTTTATAACTAAAAAATAAGCATTTATGCTTCCAATTTGGTCAAAATATGCATTTGTGTGGCTAATAATAAAAATAGTGTCAGAGTTTGCCAGAATTTTTCAGGAAGGCTTGAAACATGTTGACATTTTTAAAAATCTGGAAAAAAAAAATTGAACAAATCTGACGTCATTAAAATCCGAGACCGAGTCATCAGTCAGCTTTCTCTGTTTTAACTGGCCCCATATATCTGGCTCACATTGTGTGTACATATCTGACTCACACTGTGTGTACATATCTGGCTCATACTGTGTGTCATATCTGACTCACACTGTGTGTACATATCTGGCTCACACTGTGTGTACATATCTGGCTCACGCTGTGTGTACATATCTGGCTCACACTGTGTGTACATATCTGGCTCACACTGTGTGTACATATCTGGCTCACACTGTGTGTATATCTGTGCATGTATTGTTTTCATCTTAATGACTTTGGTCAACCTTTCCCCACTGATGTCCACTGAATCTACCGTTCGTATGAGGTGTTATCTGAGTCTAGTTTGTACACGTATCAATGTCTACCTGTGTGCACAAAAGCTTTGTGTATTTCTTTTAAAATAAACTAGTAGAAGAGCAAGAGGCAAAAGCGGTAGGAATCGGCATCCACAATGAGATCGAAATGCATGCATAGAACAGAGACAAATGTCAAGATTTGATAAAAGACCTTTGCAAGGATTGAGACTGCTAGAAAACAAATTTAGGAAAGAGAAAGATAATCTGGGTCTATGCCCTATGGGCCGGCCACGGCTCGAAAGGTCAATAGACATACAGAAAGACAGACGGACGGACAGATAGACAGACAGACACACACAGACAGACACAGCCAGAGACAGCCAGACAGACCAGCCAGAAAGTCCAGACAGACTGACCAGATGGACGGACGCACGGACAGACAGATAGACAGAAGAGAACACAAGTGATATTGCACCCAAATGTACAATTTTGATAAAATGGAGTTAATCAACTCTTGTAAGTCATATACCAAACCACTGGCAAATCATGATTGCTTGTTACAAACCGTTAGTCAAAACGCCAAAGGCCATACACAAGTCATACGCGTAGTGAGCCAACAATTGTACACACACTTCAACAACAGACAAAACAACGTGTATAAAAATTTCCGGTTGTGTGGTGGCGCTAGCATTCACATGAATAGCGACATCTTTTGCGACAACATCACATAACCCATTGCTACCGTCTTTCAATTCAACATAAAGCTGTATACGTTTAATTCTTTTATTGAAGTGTGTGTACGATTTTTTTTTACATTTTCTCTGTCTTTCTTCTTGAAAACGCTCGCATTAGTATATGTTAACACCTTTCTTAACAAATGTATGGCGCTCTGAATCCCCCATAATATATATATACACATTAACACACACATATATATGTGTGCCTATATGAGTTTATATATATCTTATTTTCAAATATGTGAAACATCATCATAATCATCAAGTGCCTGCGTAGTGCTGGCGTAGGTGATCATGTCTTTCCACAACTTTCGATCTCGACAGTTATTTATCATTTCTGTTGTTGACCTTTTGCCAAACCATTCTCTTAAGCTGTCTGGTATTTTTTCTCTTTGCCTCCCTCTATCTCTTCGTCCCTCAATTTTTCCAGTTGTTACAATATATTCCAGTTGTTCTCTTCTCATTACATGGCCAAAAAATGATGACTGTTTCTTCCTAATATTGGAAATTAACTCTATTTTTGTTTTGGCCTCTTTCATAGCGTTTTCATTACTCTGCTTAACTGTCCATAGTATTCTCAACATTCTTCTGTTAAACCACATTTCTACAGACTCCAGTGATTTTCTTGTCTGTTGTCCTATTGTCCATGATTCACACCTATATGTTAAGACTGGCTCTACATAACATTTAAGAACGCTTTTTCTTGTTTCTATTGTAACAATAACAGCAACAGCCAGATCTTCATAATTTCAATATTAATGTCAGTGTATTTGTTCCTTGTAGTTAATTCTCACGGAACAAATTAATTTCTGTTTACTTTAATCACCCGCTTATTTAGCACGAGCAACGTTCTTGCACAGACGGACTCTACCACTGGTGTCGATCTCCAGGCTCCACTATATTTGTGCTCGTGGCTGTCCTCTCAAACCTGGGTCGCGCGGACTGTGTTAGCAAGATAGAGCAGTACTTAGGTAAGTCAACATTCATCTTCTTCTTCTTCTATCCTTCCTCTGTTGCCGTTGGCGTCGAGGGGAGAAACAATCTGCGATTCTTTGCTCTTCTGTTGGCCTCTTCTGGTGTTATTCCTCCTAGTGACTCTAGTATTCCATTTATCCATCTCTTTCACGGTCTTCCTCTTAATCTGACGTTTTCATATCGTTTGTTTATGGCTCTTTGATTCATTGTTAGTTCTTTCTGTCTTGTTATGTGGCCGAACCAATTTATCTGTTGTTTCTTTATGTATTCGATGGCTGGTTCAATTTCGAGTTTCTTCCTCAGGTCAGTGTTTCTTACTCTGTCCCTTAAGCTGTTTCCTGTCATTCTTCTGACACATTTCATTTCTGTGGTCGTTATCTTTCTTATTGTTCTAGAGTCCAGCGTCCAATTCTGGCACTGATAGCACAGAGTTGGTAGGAAAATTGATTTGTATATTGCCCTTTTTGCTTCCGTAGTTATTGCTTTGTTTTTCAATAGTGTTGATACTTGGCCTATAACTTGGCATGCTTTGTTACACCTTATATCTATCTCTGTTTCTTGTTTATTGTCTTGTGTTAGCGTGCTACCCAGCTATTTAAAATTGTCAACTTGCTTCAAAGATGTATTATCTATTATGATGTTTAGTTTTTCTTCCTTTCTCGCTATTGCCATTACTTCGGTTTTGCTTATGTTGATCTTCATGTTGTATTGTTTACAAGTGTTGTTTAGCCTGTTGATATGTTCTTGTAGGTCCTCAGTTGTTTCATGTATCAGAACTTGGTCGTCTGCAACATTCATCGTTGCTTCATTATCAATGTGTTCCTGTTGTTGAAAAAAAAAGTATATTGCTGCATCTTCACCCACTGGTAAATCTTTAAAAAAAAAAAAATCTTATACTAAACATTGTGACACAAATTTGATGGTGTAATATGATGACTTAATGAACGATATTTGTCGGTCTAAATTTATGACTTTAGTAAAAGGCATTCTGCGATCAAAATTTATGACTTTAGTAAAAGGCATTCAACGGTCTAAATTTATGACTTTAGTAAAAGGCATTCAACGGTCTAAATTTATGACTTTAGTAAAAGGCATTCAACGGTCTAAATTTATGACTTTAGTAAAAGGCATTCTGCGATCTAAATTTATGACTTTAGTAAAAGGCATTCTGCGATCTAAATTTATGACTTTAGTAAAAGGCATTCAACGGTCTAAATTTATGACTTTAGTAAAAGGCAATCAAGGATCTAAATTTATAACTTTAGTAAAAGGCATTCAACGGTCTAAATTTATGACTTTAGTAAAAGGCATTCAAGGATCTAAATTTATGACTTTAGTAAAAGGCATTCAACGGTCTAAATTTATGACTTTAGTAAAAGGCATTCAACGGTCTAAATTTATGACTTTAGTAAAAGGCATTCAAGGATCTAAATTTATGACTTTAGTAAAAGGCATTCAACGGTCTAAATTTATGACTTTAGTAAAAGGCAACCAACGGTCTAAATTTCCGACTCAGTTATAGGTATGTAAAATGTATGTTAGTCCATAAAAGGACGTTGCAGTTACAAACCACTTTAGACTGCTGCCACTGCGAAGAGGACACCTATGTGTTGGGTTAAAGCTTAGAAATGTAAGTATGCAATCAGTTGTTTGCACACTTTAATCTATTACTGTCATTAAATTGTTACATTGATCTAACACATTCACGTCTTTGCAAAAATTAACACACTCATTAATTTGCACATTATGCTAACATACTCACGTCTTTGTACATATTAATCTAACACACTCACGTCTTCACAATCATTAATTTAACACACTCATTAATTTGCATAACAATAATCCGATACGTTCTCGTATTTGCAGACGTTAATCTAACAAAATCGTGAATTTTAATATTTTTATGTAGACCACGCATGTATTCATTAATAGATGCCTACGCAGAATAAAAAGATAGAAATGGCAGGACAAAAATCACTAATATAGAATTATGGAAATGTACCAGTCAAATACCAGTGTGTAAAGAGATACAGCGAAGACAATGGCGCTGAATAGGACACACTGCAGAAGCCAACTGAGAGTATTACACAACCGGCCCTTTTTTGAACCCCGAGGGAAAAAAGACAAAGAGGAAGACCAATGTATTCTTGGAGAGAACAGATGGAAGCAGAGATGAAGATAATGGGGAAGACATGGAATTATCTTAAAAGAATGGCAAGAAAAAGAACGGATTGGGAAGTGTTTGTTGAAGACCTATGCTACACGGGGAGTTGAAAGTTAGAAGAAGAAGAAGAAGCAGACACGTGTTTCAGTAGACATTAATCAAACATACACAAGCCTCAGCCCTAGCAGCAGACAATTATGTAACACACTTATATATTGGTATAGATTTGTCTAACAATTAGGCAGATATTAGTCTCACCCACCCATGTATTTGCAGATGTTTTCTAAGAAACTTTAAAAGAAAATAGAACATAACCTCTGTCACGGGTTCACGACTTTAATGCGGTGATAGGAGTCTGTTTTCAAACACATTTGTTAAACCTAAGCTGTGACGTAGCAGTCGCTGACATATCCAGCCCTCTTAATCCCTAATGTGTTCATAAACACAGCAGCGTTAGGCCGAAAGGATCCTGTTAAACAAAAAAAAAAAAAGAAATCATGGTTGCGTCCTGTAAAGAGGCACGATAATTCAACCAGAACCTAAGTCATTCAATTACGTTAATTCATAAATAAACATTGTGTAATGCAGAATCAGAGTATTTTTAACCCCCCCCCCCCCCCCCACTCCTTCCCATATATAAACATCAATAGTGAAATCTGAATGTTCGTTGTTTCTCTTGAACTTTTTGATATTATGATGTTTATATTTCCACCCTAAACGCAGACTTTCTTTGTCTTACCTCTTTCAGTACGGAAGCTTTTTGTCAATGCAACACAAGAGATTTCAGAGACAACATGTTTCATAGACATAGTTGTAAAAATCAATCATGTTTATAGTTATTTAACACATTAAGTTATGTGCCCCCATCACGTCAAGTGACGTATAGGGAATATGGTGTTAGTGACCATACATTTTACGGACCTTCGGCACATGATTTTTGGTGTAATGTGGTTGGTATTACGCTCGTGCCGCTTTACTTTCCCAGAAAAAAATCCGGTACCCATTAAAGGCTGGGTGAACCCGGAAGCCGTCGGTTGGGATCGAACCCTACCTCTTGTCCTTTGTAGTCCAGTTCACTAACCACTGAGCTATCGCGGCTCATATTTAACACATAACATATTGTATATGCATTTTTAGATAATTTAACAAAGTATTAGATTTCACCAATACCAAGATGATACACGCGCGTAAAACGAATATGGCCTGATGAAAGTTTACACTACAAAATTACAATAATCAAGAGTGACGCACCCTGCTGCTAAACGTATGCGACCGAAATCGACATGACACATAGTGCGTCGGAACGTAGGGAAAGAGTTTTATAATGTAAATAATGCCCCATAAAATTAATGTTACAAGGGAGTGAAGTCTTACGCTTCAACATAGTACAAGGTCAAACATTTAGAAGTGAAGGGGTTAATGTTCTTTCATGCAACTAACACGCCAGAGGTTTTCTCCAAATCGGCGGGTCAGTCATCCGTTACTCTTAAAGGCCTATTGCTATTTATGTTTTCAAAAAGTCTTCGCCGCGCTGCGGAGATCGTGTATCAGAACTGAAATTATCCACAATGCTTTTCGCTACTGTCTGGGGGTAATGCTGGGGGAAGGGATCTTAGCATATGGAGTTGTCTGTTGTGTAACGAAGATGTTTTGACGACTAAAAGTTAAGTTCTTTCTCCAAATCAGCGAATCTTACATCCATTCTTTTGTACTGCTATTAATGTTTTCTCCAGACATCCATTCTTTTGTACTGCTATTAATGTTTTCTCCAGTCATCCATTCTTATTTACTGCTATTAATGTTTTCTCCAGTCATCCATTCTTATTTACTGCTATTAATGTTTTCTCCAGACATCCATTCTTTTGTACTGATATTGTTTTCTCCAGACATCCATTCTTTTGTACTGCTATTAATGTTTTCTCCAGACATCCATTCTTTTGTACTGCTATTGTTTTCTCCAGACATCCATTCTTTTGTACTGCTATTAATGTTTTCTCCAGACATCCATTCTTTTGTACTGATATTGTTTTCTCCAGACATCCATTCTTTTGTACTGCTATTAATGTTTTCTCCAGACATCCATTCTTTTGTACTGCTATTGTTTTCTCCAGACATCCATTCTTATTTACTGCTATTAATTGTTTCTCCAGACATCCATTCTTATTTACTGCTATACATGTTTTCTCTAAGTCAGCGAGCCATACGCCCTTTCATTTTTACTGCGATTAATTATTACAGTAAATTGTGAGTGGGGACAGAAAACAAACAGGAAAGAGCTGGGATAGGCGGGTCTCTGAGCCGTCGTGTAGGAATAGCGCAGCGAATCCTGGGAGAATAAATTCGTCCGGACAGGTGAGGTTATGTCAGTGTTGTACTACCAGCTGTGAAGACACGTTATAAGCACTGCTCCATTAGTTACTGTGTTTAACAGATATTAAGTAACGAATCAGAACACTGCCTGCGACACAGGCCTTAAACACGTATAGCCGTGCCAGGTACGACCGGAATATACACATATATAAACGTTTGGAATTTTTTTTAACGAAATATACATATAAATGCAGCTAGCTGTGTTCTTAACAATGTCCATATACATTTGTCAGAATTTCTATAATTACCTGCCGAAATAATATAATATAATTAACCTGTCTACATTCAATAACAGATTATAAGTTATCATCGTTTATGTCTGGTAAGATGCTTTTCCTCAATCAGGAAGCGGATGTTTTTATTGTATTCCGAGTTTATGTTACTCGTTAATCCTGTTTACCAGTTTCGTTTTCCTTAGTTCTTGGTAAACTCATCCTTGCATGTTAGATATACTTGTAGGAGCCAGGAAAGATGATATATTTCCAATGCTCACACTGATATTGATCGTTATTTCCGCTTGTATTTATAGAGTCTCGACCTTCTTAACTAATTGAAGTGTCGCAAACAAGCAACAGGTTTTTTTTTCGATTTAAATGAATTATCTCGGTAACTACGTGCACGGAGATACAAGTTTGTTCAACTTATGGATGTACAAGTCTCGCCACGGTAGGATGTGGTTATGTATTACTATAAAGAAAACAAAAAGAAATGTTTTTATATTTGATGTTAACTTCCTTTCTCTTGAATTTTAAACTTTTGAACCTTTTGTCCATGGTTTTCTTTTCCAACCAAAACCTCGGTCTGGAACGCGTTCTGGTAAACTTTTAGGATTTCAACGGCCCCGGGTATATATTTTATAAGTAATTGAAGACTGGAACTGCAGCCGGTTAATATTCTAATGGAAGACTGGAACTGCAGCCGGTTAATATTGTAATTGAAGACTGGAAATACAGCCAGTTAATATTCCATTTGAAGACTGGAACTGCAGTCATATAATAATAAACACGCACATACACACACCCACACGCGTATTTGACTGATGTGTTGTTTAACCGCTAAAGTTGACATTGACTTGAAGTCTTGTAGTCCTCCAGCCCGATAAGGTCAAGGATGCCGGCTATGTTGCGTTGTGTCCTAGTCTGAATCCAACTGCAGAGTTTGTATATTTTAATCCAGTACATTTGAATCCAGAACGGCATTTTTTAAAATTCGTAGTTTGTTTCTGTCATTCATCTTTTCTCGGCGTAATCAGATGGTTAGATTGTTCCCGGAACATTCACAGGGAGATGATCTTAGGTCTGAATCAGCCCTAATCACGCCACTGATCATGACGTTGACAGTCAGCTATGTTACTAATATACATCATCCACGCGGATTATTTCTAACGTCATGTTGGTATATATTAAAAAAAAACTGTTGAGATCAATTTATCTGCACTTGTGACAGAGTTAATTGTGACAGAGTTAAGATCGCAGCACCCCCTCCCACCCCCATGTGGAATATAGTAATTGATGGTTCTGAGTTCCATAAGATCGCTATGTAATAAACCTCTCGTACTTTACATCATTATTTGGTTATGGAAGGCTCCGGTATCACTGCAAACAAATTAAAATCCATAATTACTCAACCACCCGTGCCAGTGGAATCATCCGAATTAATAACTCATCTCCTTAACAAAGAAAGGTATCTGTAGTCCCCATCGTAGCAGTCTCGGCACACGCCAAAAGACATAAGGCGAAACCGCGCAGAAAGTGAACACAGCCAACTGTTCCCTGTCATACGATATCAACATTCATCGTAAACAATTGGAATTTCGAAACATGATCGAAATGGATGAGACACACAGCTCACGGTGTGCACAGAGCACTTAACTCAGTAGCTCCTGCAACAAGCCGGACTTGGAATATGAGGAAACTGCAACAAGGAACACTTTTCATGCATAGCCTTCAGTGGTTCCCGCCGCCTATCCACCATATACCGGAAGTTCACCTCCTCTTGAAAATGATCATCGTATTTTTTTTAAAAAATGAATAGCGCTTGATGATGTTAGGCCATCGTTGTTGACTCCAATTCCGAACATATAGACACACAGTTAGTCATCAATTAAGTTAGTTTACATCATTAATTTCCTTATACTCGCCCCAAGCTTAATTTCCGGTTCATGGAATCCCTATAATGTAGCTTTATGAAGTCTTCTTCTCCTTTGTATATTTGCTCACCAACCGACACATTAGTTAGTGAATTACACATCTTGTGACGTCATATAGAATAACAAAACAGGCAGTCTTTTGTTAGTCTCTTCCAACATAAAATATTCGTCCGGAGTTTGTGTTCTATTGAGCGCCGTGGGATTTGCGTGGGTGGGGGGGGGGGAGTTCATTATTTTCAGCTCTCAGCCTGTGCGCTGTAAAGATTCTGCCCTGGTGCTAGTGAATCCATCACTAGCTGCTGTCTCTTATGTGAATCGGACCGTGAGAATAAGACTTTTCTCTTTATCAATGGAGCCGCGATGGCTCAGTGGTTAGTGAACTGGACTACAAAGGACAAGAGGTAAGGTTCGATCCCAACCGACGGCTTCCGGGTTCACCCAGCCTTTAATGGTTACTGGATTTTTTTCTGGGAAAGTAAACCTCAAAAATCATGCACTGAAGGTCTGTAAAATTTATGGTCACTAACACCATATTCCCTATACGCCACTTGGCGTGACGGGGGTACTTTACTCTTTATCAAGTCTGTATGCGTACTACGTCATGGTTCCTAAGCTGTTCAGTACAACCGCCGTAGGATTTGTTCGGTGGCCGTTTACTTCCAGATCTCTCTTGTGGATGAGCCTCGGTAGCCTAGATGGGAAAATCCCCCGACTGGACTACCAACGTTCGGACAACCCGTGTTCGATTCCCGCTGGGAACGGTGTGAATTGTACTCGTGGTTGGAAAAAAATACCCTCACGGTTGACCCAGCCGTTGGCAGAAATGGGTACCAGGGTATTACCCTGGGAAGGTTGAGGAATGTCGCCTCGCATCGTGAGTTTCGATGCTTGAAGCGACACTATCCAAAAATCTCCGAACATTTCTGGATAGGCGGCCGAGCACATATGGGTGTAAACTCGCGTGCTAAGACGCCGGTTCAAGTCTCGTACTTTACCTTTGCCAAGTAAACTGAAAGTTCGACTTTAAGGATTCTGCGCCGGTGCTACGGTGTTCGTACACCTAGCAGCAGTCATTTCAGTGAATAAATCGTTGTGGGTACATTCATTGTTGATAAACTGTGTGTATACTACGCCATAGTTCGGATGATGCGGTCTTGTGATGGACAGATCATATATCCCTAATGCTCGATGCTGTTCGTGAATTTGCAGCCCATATCTGCAAGCGCGATGTTGCCTAAATTCAAGAGAGCTGCATGGAGAACTGGGAAAGATTTGTGAACCACCATTTCTCAGTCGCTTCTCTGCCGGATTTGTTGAGAAGATCTGATCACTTACTGGCTCGATGTGCGAAGAGGATAATCTAACGATTAGCAACTAATACAATTCTACCAATGCTACTGGTTGTGACGTTAAAAGTGTGCTCGTAATGTACATCGTCTATATAATGGACAAGCTTCACAATCGCTTTCGATATCTGATGTCCTTGTTTCTTTTGTCAGTGTTCTTCTCCTTGTCTCTCAAGGTTGTCCACTTTTTTTCTTTTTTTTTCCAACTGTTGCACATTTTAATGTTTATCTTGGTATTTCTTCTTATTACCATACGTATACCCATCTTTTTTTCTGATTATATGTGAGACTGTTCATTTCTCTTATTTCTGCGTTTGTCCTAGGTTCATCCCAGTGTAACGGAGAATTTCCTTGCACCAGCAGTTCTCAAAATCTCCTTTACCGTGGACCCTCATTCAATACGTTTTGTAGTCGCGGACCCCAGGATCCAAGTTCAAGATTCCTTCATTTTACGATTTATTTTCTTTTGTGCTTTCATTTATTCATTCACTCTTTCCGTTTAGCTGCAAAATATCTTACTTTTCTTCAAGCCTTGTGTCGGCACCGTGGGGAGGGGGGACCACAGTTTGAGAAACGTTGCCTTAGACATTTGTTTTCTAATGCATCTAGTTTACTAATCTATACTTTACCCCTTAATTTTCTGTCTTTTTTTAGTATCTACGCGTCTGGTTTAATTTGTTTTGAAAAACTTCCACTAAGTGTTCAACATTCTTCACATCTATTTGTTTCAATGTGATTTTTGTGCGCTGTACGTGTATTGCCTAATGTTCAAGATAAAGTCCACATTTCACATCTGTTTATCGGTAGTGATAAAATGCAGAAATTTAACGACTCACATTTCCTTTGTCAATTATTACGTCCTACAGTATTTTTTTTTCGATTGCACAAAACTGTGCAAAACTGGTTGACTGTGCTTTCTTTTCTTACCTACCTGATATAAATTTATATGTTAGGTACGTATTTATAGCTAATTTGATTGTAAAGAAAATGTACTTGCCACACTATTGTTGTATGAATATGGTTACTAGACGTAGGATTTCGCCCATCATTGACCCCCCCCCCCCCCCCCCTAGTTTTTAAAGGTGTGTGTCCTGCGTCCGGCCAGGCATTGACCTTATTATATAAATAGGAGAGATAACGTGCCACGTTATATTTTATTTTATTTTATTTATTTATTTAATTTTTTTTTTTTGGGGGGGGGGGGGTGTAAACATCCTGATTTTGTCATGCTTTTCTTTGTGAACAAAATCCCATTTTTATTTATACAAATCTATTGCTTTTCTGGTGAAAAAAAATATATTTTAATTCTCATATATATATAAAAGGGAGGTCAAAAAGTAATGCACACCAATTTTTTTCTCGGCTAATAATAAAGATAGGAATATGAAATTTTGCACACTTGGAATATGACATGTTCCAATTATGTGCACCAAATTGCACAGCATTTTGATAAATATTACGCAATCTATGAACCGTTAAAATGGAGCTTGTCAACAATGTCCGTTACAAACAGCGAATTGTCATAGAATTTCTGGTTGCAGAAAAAGAAACTGTGGCAAACATTCATAAACGACTGTGTGCAGTGTACAAATGTTCTGCAGTCGATAGGAGCACAGTTAGTCGTTGGGTTCAGAGAATTAAAGCTGCAGAAAGTGTACGAGTGGAGCTGCATGATTTACCGCGTTCTGGACGTGTTGCCTCGGCTACCAGCACAGACATGTTAAACCGGGCTGATGCCATTATTCGTAAGGATAGGCGTATCACTAGTCAGCAATTGGCATTGCAGCTTACAGTCAGCAAGGGAAGTGCAATCGCAATTTTTAAAACTCTCGGATATTCAAAGATTTGCGCTCGATGGGTTCCTCGGTGCCTAACAAATGATCACAGAGTTCAAAGGAAAACATTCTGTTCTGAATTGTTGGAGCATTTCGGTGTTGAAGGAGAAATGTTTTTGTCAAAAATTGTTACCGGTGACGAAACGTGGGCACATTATTATGAGCCTGAAACAAAAATGCAGTCAATGGAATGGCATCATCCGCAGTCACCAAAAAGAAAAAAATTCAAAACATCTCCATCAGCCGGAAAGGTGATGATCACTGTCTTCTGGGACATTGATGGTGTGATTCTTGTTGATGTAATGACAAGAGGTGAGACAATCAACTCGACAGCTTACATCAATACACTGACAAAACTCAAAAATCGGTTCCACAGAGTTCGGCCTAATAAGCCATCTGCAGATTTGTTGCTTCAACATGACAATGCACGCCCTCACACAAGTCTGGTAACACGGGAAGCAATCAACAAATTTGGTTGGACTGTACTGCCCCATCCTCCTTACAGCCCTGATCTGGCTTCCTCAGATTTCCATCTGTTTGGACCACTCAAAAAATTCCTGCGTGGGACACACTTTGACAATAATGAGGGTGTGATCCGTGCAGTTAAAAAATGGCTACGCGAGCAGGACAAAACTTGGTACAAACGAGGCATTCATGACCTAGTTTCGCGTTGGCGTAAGGCAATACGCTTGGACGGAGATTATGTTGACAAATAGATAGTGTCAAGGGGATGTTCAGCTACAATCTGTGAAAATTTCACATATTTTGCCCGAATAGTTTCCGAGAAAAAAATTGGTGTGCATTACTTTTTGACCTCCCTACGTATATATATATATATATATATATATACATATATATATACATATATATATATATATATATATATATACATATATATATATATATATATATATATATATATATATATATATATACAATGTCCCGCTTTTCTTTTTTAATATCTGGTAACAATAATTACGAAATATCTCCATAACCGTTGGATTACACTTAATATAATAATAATAATCATCATCAAGTACCGGGCCTACTGGCGTAGGTGATCATGTCTCTCCACAACTTTCTATCTCGGCAGGTATTTATCATTTCTGTTGTTGACCTTCTGCCAAGCCATTCTCTTAAGCTGTCTGTTATTTTTTCTCTTTGCTTCCCTCTATCTCTTCGTCCCTCAATTTTTCCAGTTGTTACAATATATTCCAGTTGTTACAATATATTCCAGTTGTTACAATATATTCCAGTTGTTACAATATATTCCAGTTGTTACAATATATTCCAGTTGTTCTCTTCTCTATAAAATAATAATATAATAATGTTACTCCAAATAATATAATAATATATTAATAATATTATGAATATAAATAAAAGATTGTAATAATAGTGTTACTTCATTCTACCTTACTTTTTCAAGAGAGAGAGAGAGAGAGAGAGAGAGAAGGAGGAGGAACATAATCTTAGATCTTCTTGTTCAAAGGCTGGAAACATTTCAAAGCCATGTCGTTGAAGAAAGCACTCGCCGCACTCAAATGATCAAACCTCGATCACAACGGCAGCAGACAATGGATTAGTCATTTCGCTGCTACGTTGTCTATATCTAAACAGCGGACTTATAGCTTCTTCACTTTATTCATCCTTTACGCGATGTTTATTAAATTGTGTCAAAGTTTGCCAAAATGCCGCGACATGTTGTGTCTTTCGGACAGTCATATCTGACTTTGTCTCTGTTTAGTTTCTGCTTTGAGTTTTGGCTTGTTATCTTACTTCTTCTCTTACTTCTTCTCTTACTTCTTCTCTTGCTTCTTCTCTTGCTTCTTCTCTTACTGCTTCTCTTACTTCTTCTCTTACTTCTTCTCTTACTGCTTCTCTTGCTACTTCTCTTACTGCTTCTCTTACTTCTTCTCTTACTTCTTCTCTTACTTCTTCTCTTACTTCTTCTCTTGCTTCTTCTCTTGCTTCTTCTCTTACTGCTTCTCTTACTTCTTCTCTTACTTCTTCTCTTACTGCTTCTCTTGCTACTTCTCTTACTGCTTCTCTTACTTCTTCTCTTACTTCTTCTCTTACTTCTTCTCTTACTGCTTCTCTTACTTCTTCTCTTACTTCTTCTCTTACTGCTTCTCTTGCTACTTCTCTTACTTCTTCTCTTACTTCTTCTCTTGCTTCTTCTCTTGCTTCTTCTCTTACTGCTTCTCTTACTTCTTCTCTTACTTCTTCTCTTACTGCTTCTCTTACTTCTTCTCTTACTTCTTCTCTTACTTCTTCTCTTACTGCTTCTCTTACTTCTTCTCTTACTTCTTCTCTTACTGCTTCTCTTACTTCTTCTCTTACTTCTTCTCTTACTTCTTCTCTTACTGCTTCTCTTACTTCTTCTCTTACTTCTTCTCTTACTGCTTCTCTTACTTCTTCTCTTACTTCTTCTCTTACTGCTTCTCTTACTTCTTCTCTTACTTCTTCTCTTACTGCTTCTCTTACTTCTTCTCTTACTTCTTCTCTTACTTCTTCTTAGCGTTAGCCAGTTAAGTGGGCGTGGATGCATTGTGTCGCTAATTTGCAGCAAAGATATATCTACGCCTTTCGGCCCGACATATCCGTCCTCGGCAAAGATTTTTTGCTTAACAATTTACCGAGCAGTGGCCATTCTGGCCTAATCTTTACGACCTTTAACCACCAGAGGTTCTTTAATGTACGCGAGTGAACACGGAACCTCCTGTTTGTCGCCGTTGTACGAGAGGGTTAGATATCGAATCTCACTAGCCAGAGATCTATCTTATCTTTCGTTCGCCTGAAGTATTGTCTATATCTGCAATGTCGTTTCCTGTATACATGTTACTGTCTTTTGTAATTCTTGCAGTGGCCCATATACTTTTGTCTTTAGTGTTGTATCTATGGGCCAATGGATTTTCCTCAGTCTACTATATCCAGTACAGTCTTGAAGTATGTGTTCAGCAGTCTTGGACGCCTGTCCACATGTACATGTAGTTGAGGTGCCGATCTTGAATTTTGTATACATGTGACTGTGGAGTCGATTGTGCCCTGTTCTGAGGCGTATAATGATAACTTGTTCACATCTGTTCATATTACGAAAGGCATCCTGATTTGGAGCTTGGGGTATTCTGATTGATTTGATTATCTGTTTCTTCTGATTGATTTGATTATCTGTTTCTTCTGATTGATTTGATTATCTGTTTCTTCAGATTGATTTGATTATCTGTTTCTTCTGATTGATTTGATTATCTGTTTCTTCTGATTGATTTGATTATCTGTTTCGTCTGATTGATTTGATTATCTGTTTCGTCTGATTGATTTGATTATCTGTTTCGTCTGATTGATTTGATTATCTGTTTCTTCTGATTGATTTGATTATCTGTTTCGTCTGATTGATTTGATTATCTGTTTCGTCTGATTGATTTGATTATCTGTTTCTTCTGATTGATTTGATTATCTGTTTCGTCTGATTGATTTGATTATCTGTTTCTTCTGATTGATTTGATTATCTGTTTCGTCTGATTGATTTGATTATCTGTTTCTTCTGATTGATTTGATTATCTGTTTCGTCTGATTGATTTGATTATCTGTTTCGTCTGATTGATTTAATTATCTGTTTCTTCTGATTGATTTGATTATCTCTTCTGATGGTATGACTAGCCAGAGATGAGGAGATCACGGATTCGAAGTGAAAAATTCCCACTTCCTTTTGGGTGAATCAAACCCAAGACCTTCCTGTTCAGAACTCGACGTTTCACCCCAAGACCACCAAATCCCCATTTTTTGGGGTCCATTTCGATCGCTATTCACATAAAAGTAAAGTACCCCCGTCACGCCAAGTGGTGTATAAGGCAATATGGTGTTAGTGACCCTATATTTTACAGACCTTCGGCACATGATTTTTGGGGTAATGTGGTCGGTATTACAACCGTGCTGCTTTACTTTCCCAGAAAAAAGTTATACTATAAAACCTGTTTTCGATAATACCTTATTACAGTTTGGAATTAGGTCTTGGTCAACTTTGGTTCACTGACACTGACTCATCCAATCAGCTATGGATATATGAATCTATATTTCGCACTGAGTTTAGAATAGTGTCTTCTAACTTTATATTTTTAACCACCCTCACCTGAACATACATAGCCTGGGCTTTTTTATTTTTTAATATGCAAATAAACGGCAGGAAAGTGTATCCTATATTCGAAGAATGGTAATATGGGTAACGGCGGTGAGAGAACGTAAAGAAAGGAAAGGGTCTTGGAGTCAGAATATATTTACACAGCCATCAAGTGATACAGAAGTTACACGGCAAGAAGTACAAGTACATTAAGGATAGGAAGCGAACGTGTTCTGAATAGTATTGTGATAACGGGAAGTGTCATGAATGTCCTGAGTGGAAACATAAAAGTATCAAGAATAATAATTGGAGAAATTAAGTGTATCAAGAATAATAATTGGAGAAATTAAGTGTATCAAGAATAATAATTGGAGAAATTAAGTGTATCAAGAATAATAATTGGAGAAATTAAGTGTATCAAGAATAATAATGGGAGAAGTTAAATGTATCAAGGATAATAATGGGAGAAGTTAAGTGTATCAAGAATAATAATGGGAGAAGTTAAATGTATCAAGGATAATAATGGGAAAAGTTAAGTGTAACAAGAATAATAATTGGAGAAATTAAGTGTATCAAGGATAAAAATGGGAGAGGTTAAGTGTATCAAGAATAATAATTGGAGAAATTAAGTGTATCAAGAATAATAATTGGAGAAGTTAAGTGTATCAAGGATAAAAATGGGAGAGGTTAAGTGTATCAAGGATAATAATGGGAGAAGAGAAAAGAAAAGATAAAGAATAATAATGGAAGAAGAGAAAAAAGATAAAGAATAATAATAAGAGAATAGAAAAAGTACGAAGAATAATAATTGGAGAAAAGATAATGCATCAAAAATAATAATAATGGGTTAAGATAAAAGGTATAAAGAATAATATTAATGGGGGAAGAGAAGAAAAGCATCAAAGAAAATAAATGGGAGAAAAGAAAAAGTATCAAGAATAGTAATGGGAGAAAAGGAAAACAAGTTTAAACAAAAATATCGGGAGAGAAGAAAAAGTATACAGAATAATAATGGGTGAATAGAAAATGCATGAGAGATAACAGTGGGAGAAGAGAAGGAGTATTAAGAATAATAATGGGAGAAGAGGAAGAGTATCAAGAATAATAATGGGAGAAGAGAACGAGTATCAAGAATAATAATGGGAGAAGAGGAAGAGTATAAAAAATAATAATGGGAGAAGAGGAAGAATATCAAGAATAATAATGGGAGAAGAGGAAGAATATCAAGAATAATAATGGGAGAAGAGGAAGAATATCAAGAATAATAATGGGAGAAGAGGAAGAGTATCAAGAATAATAATGGGAGAAGAGGAAGAGTATCAAGAATAATAATGGGAGAAGAGGAAGAGTATCAAGAATAATAATGGGAGAAGAGGAAGAGTATCAAGAATAATAATGGGAGAAGAGGAAGAGTATCAAGAATAATAATGGGAGAAGAGGAAGAGTATCAAGAATAATAATGGGAGAAAAAAAAAGAGTATTAAGAAAGTGAAAAAGGATTAAGAAGGTTGATTGTGGAAGCGAAAGTCCTTTATTTTTGCTTAATGTCTAACAACTATAATGTCGATTGTTTACTTTACATAAAAAATGGGGAGGGAGTGGAATAAACATAAACGCACATATAAATATGTAATCACGCACGGTAGTGATAAAAGTGATGCAGATTAGAAGGGAAAGAGCATAAAGATTGTGTACTGCAGCTATTTACAGACTATTATTTGTCACTTATCGTAAATCTGAAATTCACAAATCATTTGTGTTGTTTCTTTCATTTATTTAAATTTGTATTTAAGAAAATATTTGTAAAATATTGTTTTGAGGATGAGAAAATAATAAAGGATGAAACATTCATAATCTGACCTCTGGATAAAGATAATATACGAGGCTCTATCAAAGTTTTGGACTTTAGTATGGAGAAGTCTAGGAATGTACCCGAAAACGTGTGCGATCTTTAGTCTTTCTCTATGAATTCACTCCTGTAACTCTGGCATTGCCTCTTTGTCTTACCGATGCATTGATTATATAACTCCTCTGTCTTGGCCGAAAATCACGTCTCCAGTCCAGTAGTCAAATCCTAGTCGTTCGTAGAAACGATCTCCATGGCAGACAGTCTATGAAAATACAAATACTTTTCGGCAGCTTTTCAAGTACATTCAGCATATGTGCTGCTACTTCGGTTCAGTGCATTCTTCAAAATGGCGCGAGAAGACGGGTAACCGATCTGGCGATATTTTTAACATGTTAAACTGCTCAAGCAAAACCTTCACTGTGGTCCCATGACTTCGTCCAAACTCTGCTTTGATTTCCTCGATGGTTATCCACCTTTCTTTCCGAGAGAACTAAGGCCTCCATGCTTGCAACGACACTTGTGTCATCTGCAATGGCTTCACCCTGGTTCATCTTAGATGCTGCGGTGTCTCGTTTGAAATTGTTTTTCTTTTTTCCAGCGACTCTCAGGGCCTTACAAAGGGCAGGCATCCTTATAAACTGCGAACGTCTGGTCATGAATTTGCTTTGCCGATTTGCCTGCAGGTGCAAGAATATGATTTGATTGTCTATGATGCTTCTTGATACTCTGACTAAAACACCTTGTAGCGACATCACCGAACATGCAGCTGTTATTCTTCAGCGCAATATAAAACGCCAGGCACTCCTCAGAAATAAGAAAAAAGCCATAATGATAGTATTTAATTTTGATATTGTTGCGAGTGGTATTGTTATTAATATTACAGTGGGAGATTCTTTTACTAATAAAGCTTGCCACTTTCGTTTTTCATCTGTCAATGGTTTTTCTGCATCAACACATTAAATAAGTGTTCTACATTGATATAGTTCGTCTCTGAAAGGACTAGCCACTCAATCTCATCCACTCCGAGATCGGTGGTAACTGTTAAAAGAATCTTGACTGCTTTAAACGAAAGTTTTAATTCCGATGCTTTCGACCGAGAGGTGACCGCTTCGACTTCGACGCTAAAGCTACTTCTGAAAGAGGATACGCCTTTCTAAATCATGTTGGCCAATCGAAGAAAACAGCTCAAATTTTGAGAATCCTTGATTTAACTCTCAAACAATGAAAACACAAAAAGTAAAGGACATGGGGACGACGAAAGATATAAATTTGAAGGTGTCATTTTTTAGTCAGAGACGAAAACGCCGTAACAAGGGCAAGGTTCGGTTATCGTGTGCTACAGTGTCTGTGTACATCTATTTATAACATCGAGCCAATGTCATATGATAATACAAGTAATGATAGCTATTAGGATTTAAGAGCAGGTTGTTAAATAAATTAACGTCACGTGATTGTTCTTTAAGAGAAAGCTTGGTACATGTATTTCTACTCATTTTCTGGTTTCACAATTGTTGCATAATTTAATAACAATAAATATAACAAGTTTCTAGTTTGCTGTACTATCTTTATGTCGGCATTATCCCATTTCTAGGATCTACAGTGGGAACTTATAGGACTGGGGAATAAAGGACACTTGTCCTGTGCAGTCGCCACGAGGTGGTCGAATCTGAGTTTTATTTCACACACACACACACACGCACGCACGTACACCGATAGAAAAAAAAAAAAAACCTTCAACTACCGTGATTCGATCCAATATTCTCCTGGTTTGGAGTGCGACAATTTACCGACTGGGCAACACCCTCTTCAATCTGGCGGTGAATGCGGAATGTTCGCTAGAACACGTTGACCTGTAGACTTATATAAACAAGCAAAGCTAATTTTACAATCTACGCACCACAAGCACTCCCAGAGGATTATCAATCCATTAAACAAAAGTTTGGACACAAATGCCAAAGACAGAGTAAGCCCTACCTTCAGCATATATATTTTTTTTTCGTCAGGAAAAAATAACTCAAGTCATTTAGGTAAACATTTACAGGTGTTAGAACTTGGGGACGAACCGGGAGATATAACAAATGAAATATAGAACATCTCTGATCCTATCAGTTCGCTTGCCTTCTGTATGGTTCAGCAACATAACAAACACTTAGAATAAACACAAAATGGTTTTAAACAGCTTAACCTACAGAGCTAGCACAGCGGCAGAATGTAACATACACACAACAGTGCTCAAAGCCAAATTAATGGAGAAACAATCGCGATCATACAACGCCAGATTAAGATGAAGACAGAGAAAGAGATGGCTAAAGGAAATACTAGAGTCACTAGGAGGGATAACACCAGAAGAGGCCAACAGAAGAGCAAAGAATCGCAGATTGTATCTCCCCTCGACGCCAACGGCAATGGAGGAAGGATAGAAGAAGAAGAAGAAGAAGAGGAAGTAGAAGAAGAATCTACAGAGAGACGGTACAAACTACAACGTTTCGGCAAAAGTATTTATCAGGTACAAACCAACAAATAATATTATTATTATTTTATAATATTATTATATTTATATTACTAATGTATATTATACTATTATACAAAAACAAACACGAAAGGCTTTTGACTGGTTTCTCTATAACTTTAGCTGCTGTGTTGATTTTACGTATTTTCTGTACCTCAACTCGCGGCCCAGCTTGACTGATATATTTGATTTGTGTCCTACATAATAAACGTTATTATCGAAGAAAGAATAATCTAGAGTGAGTGTACGAAATAGTAATCTTAACCATAAATGTGTGCCGAACTCTCAAAGTTAGTACAGGGGTAAGAAAGAGAATAAATCTCAGTCAGTTACCGGGGAAGAGAAGGCATGTAAAGATTTAAGAACAAGAGTTCTCGAGTGTTACATACAGCCTGTCCTTATATTATTTGTTTGCTGTTAGGATCATCATCATTGCGCACCGTGGACAGCTAAAATAAGAAAAGTGAAGTCTTGAAAGACTGAAAGACATAAAAACACAACGAAATCTTTTAAATTATATCAGAAAAAGACAGTTCACTTTTTGTTTTTCTATTTTTTTCTATTTTTTAAATTAATTAATTAATTTTTTTTTGGGGGGTGGGGCATGCATTTCGAAGTGAATTACTAGAATCTGCTGTAAACAGAACAGATTGATGGAAAAAGAGATAGAGGAAGGCAGCAGGAGAATATTCTTTACAGTTGAACGTGGGACAGAAGAAATGAATAGTGGAATTGATAAGCACCACTGACGTAAGCGAGAGATGGAGAGGCGTGATCGTAAACGTCTACTGACTGGCATGACACCTGCAATATTTACATGTGTGTGTTTGTATGTGTGCGTGTGAGTAAGTGAGTGAGTGAGTAATTGAGTGAGAGAGAGAGAGAGAGAGAGAGAGAGAGAGAGAACATGATTTGGCTCTTTAGATACACTTCCGACATGGACACAGCGCATGAACCCTTACATAATTAGCACTGAACAGCAGATACAAACATGCACGTTTCATAACTCTCTTCATGTGATATTTGTGAAAATGTTACACCAAAAATTGAGTTAAAAAACAAATACAAAACTATACTTGTAACAACAGGGTAGACTTCAATCATAGCCCTTTCTATACGGTACGACTATGGATATAAATAAAATTCACCGTAAAAAAAAAAAATGTAAACATGGTGTTTTAGGGAAATGGGCTATCAGCAGTTAGCTGCAACTTTTGTAAACGAGACTCTTATCCTTACTTTTGTTACCTCATTCCTTGCATCGGCTGCTATGTGTTGTTTTTTTAAGCAGTCGTGTCAACAATGCAGATATAGTAAAATACGAAATGCACATTACAATTAACATTGACAGTTAGCGGAAGAACAACGTCAAATACTTCATAATGATATTATTAAAGAAAATTATCATGCTTGTTGTTTATCTGTGTTGACTAAATGTGATTGAACTTGTCTTTGTATCTAGTGATGCACGCTATGCAGCTCTTTATACAAGTGGAAGAAGCTGCAGCACAGGGGCCACCACGTGCAACCAATCCAAAGTTTTACCGGGTAATCACAAGCTGTGAGTTCAGTCTAGTCCAGGCGTTGGAGAATTTCCTGGGAGGTGATCTTGTTCACTACGAAATCGTTGGACCAGGTCCCTGGGTCTCGTGGACTACTTTAGCTCAAGATCTTAAGGTGGGCTGCTTCTATATATATATATATACGATGTTTAGTGATTGTTAGTATTTTGTGGCTTTTACGTTCATTTTAATAAGTGGTCAAAGTACCAGAGATTATGAGAAATGTTATCATGGTCTCATCAAAGTACCAGAGAATGTGAGAAATGTTACCATGGTCTCGTCAAAGTACCTGAGAATGTGAGAAATGTTATCGTGGTCTCGTCAAAGTACCAGAGAATGTGACAAATGTTATAATGATCTCGTCAAAGTACCAGAGAATTTGACAAATGTTATCATGGTCTCGTCAAAGTACCAGAGAATTTGACAAATGTTATCATGGTCTCGTCAAAGTACCAGAGAATTTGACAAATGTTATGGTCTCGTCAAAGTACCAGAGAATTTGACAAATGTTATGGTCTCGTCAAAGTACCAGAGAATGTGACAAATGTTATAATGATCTCGTCAAAGTACCAGAGAATGTGACAAATGTTATAATGATCTCGTCAAAGTACCAGAGAATGTGAGAAATGTTATCATGGTCTTGTCAAAGTGTCAGAGATTGTGAGAAACGTTATCGTGGTCTCCTCAAAGTGTCAGAGATTGAGAGAAACGTTATCGTGGTCTCCTCAAAGTGTCAGAGATTGTGAGAAACGTTATCGTGGTCTCCTCAAAGTGTCAGAGATTGTGAGAAACGTTATCGTGGTCTCCTCAAAGTGTCAGAGATTGTGAGAAACGTTATCGTGGTCTCCTCAAAGTGTCAGAGATTGTGAGAAACGTTATCGTGGTCTCCTCAAAGTGTCAGAGAGCATGAGAAACGTTATCATGGTTTCGACAGAGAGGTTAAGAAATATTATGGTCTCAATGGGTGAAGACAGTCACTACAGAATGCCGCATTAAAGAGGATGGGAGTTCTGAAAATTATGAAGCTAATAAGTGAAAGAAAGATGCTCGACATTACATCACAAAGTAGAATGTTGCTGGAGAGTATGTGACTAATAAGTGAAAGAAAGATGCTCGACATTACATCACAAGGTAGAATATTGCTGGAGAGTATGAGGCTAACAAGTGAAAGAAAGATGCTCGACATTACATCACAAGGTAGAATGTTGCTACAGAGTATGAGGCTAATAAGTGAAAGAAAGATTCTCGACATTACATCACAAGGTAGAATGTTGCTGGAGAGTATGAGGCTAATAAGTGAAAGAAAGATTCTCGACATTACATCACAAGGTAGAATGTTGCTGGAGAGTAAGTGACTAATAAGTGAAAAAAAAATGCTTGATATTACATCACAAGGTAGAATGTTGCTGTAGAGTATGAGCTAATAAGTGAAAGAAAGATTCTCGACAGTTCATCACAAGGTAGAATGTTGCTGTAGAGTATGAGGCTAATAAGTGAAAGAAAGATTCTCGACAGTTCATCACAAGGTAGAATGTTGCTGTAGAGTATGAGGCTAACAAGTGAAAGAAAGATTCTCGACAGTTCATCACAAGGTAGAATGTTACTGGAGAGTTTGAGGCTAATAAGTGAAAGAAAGATTCTCAACAGTTCATCACAAGGTAGAATGTTGCTGGAGAGTATGAGGCTAATAAGTGAAAGAAAGATTCTCAACAGTTCATAACAAGGTAGAATGTTGCTGGAGAGTATGAGGCTAATAAGTGAAAGAAAGATTCTCAACAGTTCATAACAAGGTAGAATGTTGCTGAAGAGTATGAGGCTAATAAGTGAAAGAAAAATGCTTGATATTACATCACAAGGTAGAATGTTGCTGTAGAGTATGAGGCTAACAAGTGAAAGAAAGATTCTCAACATTACATCACAAGGTAGAATGTTGCTGGAGAGTATCAGGTAATAAGTGACAGAAAGATTCTCGACAGTTCATCACAACGTAGACTGTTACTGGACAGCATAAGGCTAATAAGTGAAAGAAAGATTCTCGACTGTTCATCACAAGGTAGTATGTTGCTAGAGAGTATGAGGCTAATAAGTGAAAGAAAGATTCTCAACAGTTCATCACATGGTAGAATGTTACTGTAGAGTATGAGGCTAATAAGTGAAAGAAAGATTCTCGACATTACATCACAAGGTAGAATCCTGCTGGAGAGTATGAGGCTAGTAAGTGAAAGAAAGATTCTCAACAGTTCATCACAAAGTAGAATGTTGCTGGAGAGTATGAGGCTAATAAGTGAAAGAAAGATTCTCAACAGTTGATAACAAGGTAGAATGTTACTGGAGAGTATGAGGCTAATAACTGAAAGAAAGATTCTCAACAGTTTATCACAAGGTAAAATGTTGCTGGAGAGTATGAGGCTAATAAGTGAAAGAAAGATTCTCGACAGTTCATCACAAGGTAGAATGTTGCTGGAGAGTATGAACATTATTATAAAGTTCTCAATGAAATAAATCTCCACAGATACCCGCACTAGAATTTGTATTATTGGAGCACTAGACAGAATGTCACAAAAAGATGAAAGAAAGAATTTCTACAGTTATCTGTAATAGAATATTTATATTGGTGTACTAGACAGAATGTGACAAAAAGATGAAAGGAAGAATTTCTACAGTTATCCCTAATAGAATATTTATATTGGTGTACTAGACAGAATGTGACAAAAAGATGAAAGAAAGAATTTCTACAGTTATCCGTAATAGAATATTTATATTGGTGGACAGTAAGTGACAAATAGATGGAAAAAATATCAATTATTCTTCACTTTTCCTCCTCATTTGCCTTTCAGCGTCGAGGGGATATATAATTTGTGGTCTTTTGCTCTTCTGTTCGCTTCTGCTGCTGTTATGTTTCCTATTGTTTCTAATATTCCGTCAATCCAACTTTTTCGTGGCCGACACTTGGGTCTGGTGTTTTCAGAACGTTTATTGAAGGCTCGTTGTGCTGTGTTTTTATCACTCTGCCTTGCCACGTGACCAAACCATTTTATCTGCTGTTTCTTTATATATTCTATGGCGGGGGGTATTCCTAGCTTTTTCCTCAGTTCTTTATTTCTGATCTTGTTTCTCATGCTGTTTCCTGTCATTCGTCTAACACATTTAATCTCAAAAGAGATTATTTTTCTTATTGTTCTTGCATCTAGGAACCAGGTTTGGCATTGGTAGCACAACTTTGGGATGACGATTGTATTGTACAGTGCCCGTTTTGCCTCTAGTGTTATTTCCTTCTTGGACAATAGTGGTGATAGCTGTCCAATTATTTGACAAGCTTTGATGTATCTTGAGTCTATCTCTGCTGTTTGAGAATTGTCGTTTGTCACTAAACTGCCTAAGTATTGGAATTCCTCTACTTGTTTTAGTTGCATGCTTTCTATAGTTATGTTAATGTTCTGTTTCTCTTTTGCAACATTCGTGATTTCTGTTTTGTTGATTTTCATGTTGTATTTTGTGCCTGTGCTGTTGAGTTTATTTAAGTATTCGTGAATGTCTTCTATTTTTCCATGTATGAGTGCCTGATTGTCTGCAAATAAAAATTCATTGATCTCCTCTTGTAAACGTGGATTTGCGCGCCAAAATAGGTAGAGACAGAATTAGTGCAGTGCAGTGCGAAGGGAGAGAAAAGTGACGTAAAAATAGGATGACGTGGATTGTTAGGCATTTAAGTTGACAGTTGGAGTTAGTTAGGGACGGAGTTGAGCCGTGGAAGGGAGTGGCTGCTCAGTGATGCCGCCAAGATGAATGCACAGAAACCTGACAGCTGATGTCGCCTGAATGAAGTCCAACGACGAAGACTCTCACTGCTTTTAGTACTGATGGTTTGCCTGAGCAAACAGTACTGCCCAGCAGTTGCCTTCACTGCTGGGATGATTTAACTGTGTCTCAACGACATCTTAACCTGATTAACCATAGTCGTGGCAACGAGTGCCCTCCGTCGTAATGCAAGTCTGACCAGTGTATGCCTGTGTGGCCTGGTCTTAACTTCAGAGCATCTTCCACGAACCTCTCTTCGCGGCGTGCGCAAGGGGCTGTGGTCAGTTAAACATCTCTACAAAGTAAAAGTGTGTGAACATGGACAATTAGAGGATATTCAGAAGCAGGTTTTTATATGTAGAACCAATTTGGTTGCTAATTCATTATTGAACTTTGTTGAACTTTGCACTTTTGGCTGTTGTATGTGGCCGGATTAGCAGCAGGGACTGTTCCAAGAATTTGTTGAATTGATCACGTTAGTAAAACCTGTTTTAGAAATTAACTTATGTCTGCTTGATATGTTTGACAATTGATTCACGGTTTCTTCGTTGAATTTATAAATGATTGTTCAAATATTAAAGACTCAGTTGTCGCTTCATTGGATCTCGTTATTAAGACCCCAGCAAGTATAGTTGAGTTTCGTTTTCAGTGATCGATGTAGATGCAGGGACCCAAATAAACATTCTGTACAAATAAAGGCGCAAATAAATTTTCTGTATAAATGGCGCCGTGACCTACTCGACGACCTGGCCACAAGCGAAGTACTAACAAACTGCAATCACAAGAGCCGGAGATGCTGATGCATCCGCCAGTGGTGATTATGGAAACGATCAAACAGGAAACATGGAGCCAATGGTCCTGTTCCAAGTGGCCGTTACCAGACGAGAATCCTGGCACGGCACCATTTGTACAGAAAATCTTAATATTTATTTTATTAATAACGCTTCCCGATGAAGAAACCCCGAAACATTCTGAATGTCCTCAGTGAAGCAGAGCGTGTTGATGACTCAATCTATGCTCATGAACCTTAAACCATGTTCAAACTGCACGAACCTCAGGTCAAACCTGGGGATCCCAGAAAGGGCGCTGTGTGGGGAAACAAAAGCGAATAACAAATCAACACATAACTGGAGTTATCAGTCTCCACGCACTGAGGAACATACAGGAGATAAGATCTGAGCACTTATGGACACGTCTGATGTGCAGTGGGGATGATCAGTCGGCTAAACTAAATTAAAACTAATGTACTGTATACATTAACGTTTTATATTGAAAATAACATACTCGTTTAGAGTTTAAATGAGATAAATCAGTGAAAATGAAATATATATATATATATATATATATAAATATTTTACAAAATTGTGAATGTAAACATGAAATTTGAATAATCATAGTTATTTATTTGTAAGGTGACCATATCTTTGAAACCCTAATCCGGGACGAGTTAATTTGACTTACATTTTCCATCAATAAAATGAAATTTCTTCCATCTTTTTCAAGTGAATAATGCATATATTTAAAACTAATTAAAAGACCTAACAATATAGGCTTACACAACTTTATCAGGAGTTATTGAATTAAACGAGAGGGATGGATACCTCCAACTATCAAGGAGGGAACAAGTCATCATACTTCGCCTACGCACTGGTCACAACAGAATGAAAAACCACATGTTCACCAAACTCTCTCTCTCTCTCTCTCTCTCGCTCTCGCGCTCTCTCTCTGCGATCAGGACTCAATCAAAGTAGGATTCCAGACTGTCTCATGAAGTTAGCTGTCTGTTTAAGTGATTCGATTGCCCCATATAGTTTCTCTCCAGGGAGGTGGGTGTGGACCACATTGCTCTTCTCAGGTCTGTGTACTGGGGGCAATCCTGTAGAACATGTTTTGTAGTCATATTGTACAGTGGCATAAACTGGTTGTACCTATTTTGAGTTTGGTGAACACGTGATTTCTCATTCTATTGTGGCCAGTGCGTAGGCGAAGTATGATGACTTGATCCCTCCTTGATAGTTGAAGGTATCTGTCCCTCTCGTTATGCTTTGGGTGTTCTCGTTTACATTTTTCGTGGAACTGACCTTTGAGGATGGATTTGGCTTCATCATAACTGAGCGGATGGTTCTATTGTGGTAAGCTAATTTGTCTGCGCGTTCATTCCCGTGTACATTACAGTGTGATGGTATCCACTGAATAACTACTCTCTGGAAGTTATTGCATAGTTGGTCCAGGGCTATTCTCAAGTCATCTAGTTCATTGTTCTTGTGACATTTTAGAGCTGATAGTACTGACAGTGCATCAGTCAGTTCACCAAACTCAAAGTAGGAACTACCAGCCAATGCCACTGTATAACACGACACAAACCAACGCTTCCGAATCACTTAGACAGCTGCGTTCATAAGAGAGTCCGGATCCTAGTCTGAATGAGCCATGATCGCAGAAGAAGAAGAATTAACCGTTACTGAGATTCCGTTTCAGTTTAAAAGATTTAAAACTTGGAGCGCATTTTACTGTTACTTTTTCGCCAAATGAACAGCCAGTTCAACTTTTTAAACATTTTCTTACACAACAACTGAATAATGTATATTTTTAAGTCGAAGAGACGTTTACCATATTGGCAAAATTGGTAAACTTTTGTATCCTTAATGTATTTTAACAAATCCGGGAAAAAAGTTTTAAAATCGGCCAAAATCGAGACAGTAACAAATCTGGGACAAAGGTTGAAAAAAAAAAAACAGTAAAAAATCGGGACTGTCCCGGAAAAATCGTGACGGTTGGTCACCTATTAGGAATCTCGATGTTCATGACATGACATTAAACTAAGCCAAATTTCTGTCGTGAAGATTAATATTTTATAAATGGCATCCCTGGAAAATACCTTCTGTTAATGAAGCAAAAATCTCAGCTATAAATTGGAGAAAGGCATAAATATAAAATAATCAATATATTAAAGTCATGAGATTTGAGCAAATATAAAATAATCAATATATTAAATAGTCATGAGATAGGCGCAAATATAAAATAATCAATATATTAAATATTACTGCAGGGCTGTCATTTTATTTTTCACATAAATTGGAGAGATTGATTTTATACCAAATAAAAATATAACAGACAAAACCAACCAAGATGAGATGACAAGATTTATAACAATGTGACCCCTTGTCAATTTAGATGTCTGACGTACCTTTGTCGTCACACCGTTTGAGACCACCTTTGCTTGTGCCTGCAACTTACACTTGTGCGTGTATACACTCTCGTGACTTTATTGAGAGACTGAACTTGGTGAGAGACTGAACTTTGTGTGTTTGCCTTTCTTTCTTAACAGTTTGTTCCGTTCGTCCCTTACGACCAACTTGATAGACTTTTCTGCGTGTTATACATAACAACAATTAACAACACATCGATAACACATTGACCATTGATCGGCTGCCTTTATTTCTTCTTTTCTCACATCTTCTGTCATGACAATTGTTGTTTATCTATTCAATTTCTCTCCTTTCATTCTCTATTATATTATTATTTATTCTATTCTAATCTTCCTATTCATGTTCGATCCTAACTTTTATGGGACCGTTCCCCATCGAATGACCCTCCCTACTCTATCTATTGCTGTTGCCTGCTGACCTCTCCTTGTCAGAATTCTAATTGTTGCTATTACTAACTGTTCAGCCGTTCTTTGCTTGATCCACTTTTTATCTCAAGCTATCTCCTTGGGCTTCCATTTCATGCTTTTGTCACTCGCTTATGTTGGACCATTCCCCATCGAACGGCCCTCCCTACTCTATCTATTGCTGGTTGTCAACTAATTTAAATTGGACCGTTCCCCATTGAACGGCCCTCCCTACTCTATCTATGGCTGTTGCCGGTTCCGTTACTTCTGTTAGACCAGTTCCTTAATTGTCTGTTGCTGCTGGCATTTGTTTTATATTCATCTGCTGATTGGATCTCTCTGCTTGTTCCTCCTTTTATCTCAAGCTATCCTCTTTGGCTTGTATCCCAACTGTTCTCTGCTTATAGGCTTCTACTGTCGTTCTTGCTTTACATGACTCTCAATTTTCCAACTGCTCTCTGCGGCTGCCAATCTCTAACTGAATTATATTATCCTTTCCTTTTCAACCGTCCATCAAACTACGTCATCCTATTTTTCTACGTCATCTCTTTTTCACGTCACATCTCTCTTTATGCGCACTGTATTGCACCAATTTTGCCTCTACCTCCTTTGGTGCGCAATTCTCTTCTACAACAAGAGGCTGCAAATAAATGGTGACAAATGTTGCCACAAAACTTGCGGGTCACATGGGGGCTCGGTCGCCTGAGTATGAGCAAAAGCCCATCAGCTAAAAGTAGTTTTCACTTTCATTGTTGAATGGCAGTTACAGTCTACTATAACATAGAAAAAGACATTGTTTGAGGTTGACGGATCTGGCCTTGCCAAGAAGTAGGCAAAATCTACAAGGCTATGGACCAGTCATATGCTCAAAATCGGTGAAAGGTTTCCTGTGGACACCAGGTAAAAGAAATCTAGGGATACCTAATTAAACGTTATATAGAACGATTAACAGATAGGGTTCAGTTATAGACTTAACCACACTTACAAGATCTTGCATTGTACATAGAGAATTATTGTTCCTGCCTTACGTGGCATGTTCAGCCCAAAAGGAACTAATATTTAATATTTTATCTTATTAAAAAAAAAAAAATCAACTGATTGATTATTGGCATCATGTTGTTTATAACTCTTTAATGCAACATTGATTTCTGTATGTTTGTGACAACATTCAACAATTTATCACATTATTTTCTTCATCATCTCCTACTTGACTTTGAACATAGACAGGTTAAACACTCAGTAACTGCTACACCTTATAGCATTTTGTAGTAGAGCAGAACTTTGATTTGTCTGTGGCTGTCTTTGTTGAGCATTATTGGTTAGTGATTTTGCTTGACCACAATATTATGAGAGTTTTCTTCAGGCATGTTTTAAGATATGACAATTTTGATGTTTTCTTTTATATTTTCCTTTGCATATACCTCTAAATAGAAGAATGTTGAGAATACCATGGACAGTTAAGAAGAGAAATGAAAATGTTCTGAAAGAGGTCAAAGCAAAAAAGAGAGCTAATTTCCAATATTAGGAAGAAACAATCATAATTTTTTTGCCATGTAATGAGAAGAGAACAACTTGAATATATTGTAACAACTGGAAAAATTGAGGGACGAAGAGATAGTGGAAAGCAAAGAGAAAAAATATCAGACACCTTAAGAGAATGGCTTGGCAGAAGGTCAACAACAGAAATGATAAATATCTGTCGAGATCGAAAGTTGTGGAGAGTCATGATCTCCTACGCTAGCAGGCCCGGTACTTGATGATGATGATACCTCTAAATGTCAATATTATGACAATTTTGATGTTTACTTTTATATTTTCTTCTGCGTATACCTCTAAATGTCAATACTAATAAGTTCTAAGAAGGTGTCTTTTCAGGTCAAGACTGGTGGGTGACATCTCCATATATGATATATCTTGTCTCTGTATGGCATCACTGATGGACACAAGAGCCTTCCGTAGCTTTCAGGGCCATATAGAAATTAAACACTGCTTTTATACATTCACAACTTGGATTTATTACTTTATTACTCAGCTGTTATTAAGAATTTCACATTATCCTAATATGTAATTAATATATAACTAATTTGTAACAATTTATAGTTTCTTTGTTTTATAGGGGAAGCAGTTGACACTTCTTTACTACAATCAGCCAGTTCCAGGAACAGTAGCAGCTCTCTATGGCTCTTCAGGCACTAGGAGAAATTTAAATCCGGCTGTGACAACACAAAACATACCAGTTATAACTGATACCGACCTCAATGATGAGACAGAATTAAAGGTAAGTAAATGTAAAAGCAAAGATTTCCTCCCTTGTCTTGCTAGGCTTGAGGGGAATATGGTGTTAGTGACCAGATTTTTCTAGTGGGGACTGCAACTGCTTTTCTTTGTTTGGATATTTAATGAGATGTTAATTCATATGATTCCACTGGTACGGCAGTTGGGCAATTATGGATTTTCATTCGTTTGCAGCGATACCAGGGCCTTCGAATAACTATATTTTTCTAAGACCATGGTGGTGGTCAGTAACACGCCTGGCCACCTTTACTTACGAGAAATATCTCTGTACCCATTTTTAGAGGGTGGGTGAACCCCAGAGTCTTGTCAATAAAAAAAAAAATTCATCACTTCTAGGGATTGAAGCTGGACCCATCTGATCAGGAAGTGAGCGCACTAATCACTCAGCCACAAAGGAGAATTGAAAGTAGCATTTAAAATATGCCATAAATGGGGGAAAGAGTCTACTGTTGGATATTTGGTTTTTGTCACATAATTAGAACGTATTAGAGCTATCATTCTTAAGTAGCTCAAAGAGTGTTCACCATTGATGCAAGTCAAGGCAGAACAACATTACTGTCAGTTAATCAAGTAGATCATGATTAGATAATAACTAAAGTGAACAAGTTATCAGTCCAGTTCATAATCACATTATCATCATCATCATCCTCATGAGAAAAGTATCAATCATCCTGTCCTTAAATCAAATGAATCGCACAATGTGATAAACTTGTTACATTATTATAATTTTTCTGTGCACAAGCCTTTGTGAGCTTTCAGGTTCAATGCAGCAGGAGGTCGACTACTGGATGTCATGACCCAGGCATGCCCACTTCCCTAAGTGTCAAAAAGCCAAATGGCCAAAAAATGTGCTCAGTATAGGTCCCGTTTTGATGATCAGTTTGCCTCCTGCTGTAAAGCTCTGTATAAAGAGTTTCCTATTATTATTAATATTTCTCTTCATCAGCCTCGTTTAGTATCTCCTCATTGAATTTTTTTAGATGTCCCTGGTTGCTTTTTTTGCAATGAGTTAATTTTCTGTTAAGGCTTTCAAATTGATTACTGTTCTTTATTTCTATTCTAATTTATTAATGTTGTTTTTTTTATATTCATATATATTACTTCTCTTTTTCTCCTCATTCCAACTGATTAATGTTTTATTTATTTCCTTTCCACTTAATAATTCATTTTCGTTTTTTCTTTTCTTTTTTCTTTAAAAGGTATTTGATCACAATCAAATTGACAGTCTGAAGTATGCACCAGAATCATCAGCTCTAGTTACAAATTCCAACAATATGACACCATTTGAATCTAGAGACCCTGAAGAAATAAATAATACCAGTAATGCTCTGTCATTCGAAAGCCTAGACTACAAGTTGACAATAGGCAGTCAAACACAGACCAAAGTACCTATTGCAGGTTATAACAATGCATTACAATACTTTCAAGTTGTAAAAGATATTCGAGATAAAGATATTGACATTACTGATGGCATGAGTGAGTGCCATTATAAGATGACAGTTGAACAAAATCCTTTGCGAGTCTTCAACAGTGGCCCCTATTTGACTAACATGGAGGAGACTGAAACAATCATTCCATCAAATGCTCAGAGAGACACTTTACAAACAGACAAAAACTCTCTTTCACGAACTACTCAAAATCCTTCCACACAAACTTCTCGGACAATGACATTACAATGTACACAAAACCCAGATTTGCGGAATGAATGCACAATGAAACAAAGCAACATGAATAACCTGAACTGTGATATTATGAGATCAAGCCCCCCCATCTCACATGTTCAAAATTCTCTAGATTCTCAAACTGTCCAAAAAAGCATAGATAGACCCATATATAAAGATGTAACTAGACCTGACAGCAGGTTATCACAGACAGAGGCTACAGATGTAGATAATGTTATGAATGTGGATGACACAGACAGTCAGTTTTCAGAAATGAGTATGGATGTACCTGAAACAGCCTTAGCAGCTAGCTCATTGATCACCCAGAGCAAGCAAGCACAACAAATCAACATCACATCATGTTCACAATCTATGGATTATATCACACGAGCATGCAAACAAAATGTAGAAGCAGAAATACATCCTCACAGTTTAGACGCTCCAATGATTTCTTTACAGCACCAAAGTTCTAACAGTGTGATAACACCTTCACAGAAAAGACTCAGACTTCATGGAGTTACAACTTCAACTTCTCTTGAGCAGCAGATTGAGCAACAAGCACAACAACAACCACAGCAACTAGCTTTTGTGGAGAATCTTGAGGCACAGCCACCACAATTTTCCAATAAAGTACCAGAATTTAATTGTCATACTCCACTTGGATTTCAGCAGAGACAGCAAAGAGAATTGCCATCCCAGAACGCATCTCTAAACCAACAAGGAATCACTGTAGTTCAGCCAGAAGAACAAGCACATTTTATGATAGTCACTAATACCAGAGGTGAACAGTATATGGCTATTTTAAAACCAACATCAGTTGGATTGGGAAATCTTAGTAGCATGAGATTACATTCTGTGGATTCAAATGGTCAATCCTCACCTGCTAATCTACCTAATGTTGAGTTCACTGTGCGATTACCTCAACCAGGCTTAAATACAAGTTCCTGTAAACCTCAAGTCTTTTCAAATCCCATAAGACAATCTAGGAGTGCATCTGATAATAGTTCTGGCAGTTCTGTGGGCTGTGGTGTTGCATTTGTTAACGGTGGTGCCACATTCCCTAACAGTGGAGCTACAATTGTTAACAGTGGTGTTACATTCCCTAACAGTGGTGCTACATTCCCTAACAGTGGAACTACATTTCCCAACAGTGGAGCTACAATTGTTAACAGTGGTGTTACATTCCCTAACAGTGGAGCTACATTTGTTAACAGTGATGCTACATTATCTAACAGTGGAGCTACATTCTATAACAGGAGTGGTACATTTATTAACAGTGGTGTTACATTCCCTATTGGTGGTGCTACATTCCCTAACAGTGGAGCTACACTTTATAACAGTGGTGCTACAATTCATAACAATGGTGTTAAAACATCTACCAATCATGCTAGATTTGTTAACGACAGTGCTACATTGAATAACACAGGTGTTGCTGCATATAATAGTAGTGCTAAGTTATCTCACAGTGGACCAATTTTATTTCAAAGGAATGGAAGAGATCTAACAAAGACTGCCGTAGTGCATCACAAAACCCTTCCAGGCACGGATCTTCCATTTAGCTATGCTGGGACTTCAGTGAGCAGTTCTAGTGGGTCACCTAAGAATGGAAGCTTGAATGAAGACATCAATATGGATGAAGAAGGTTATAATTGTATCGACAAAGGACACTCACCAAGAGACAAACCTCAGCCTGCTCGTCAGTGGTCATGTCCTGCAACACCTAAACGGGCTGGGCTTAGTTTGGAGTCTGAGCTGTTGCAAATTGAAGGCTGGTGCCCACAAGAGAATGGAGACACAGTAAGTGATTAAACTGTGTGACAATTTATGTGACTTCTTTTGTTTATTTTAAAATTATAAACGTGTTTGGAAAATGTTTATTTCTGTGGATAAAAGGATAAAATAATGTTGTTCTTCATAAGTCACATGAGCTCAGCTCAGGGTAAAAAAAAAGTGTTTAATGGGGGATGAAAATTTTGACTTGAACACTGCATAGCAACATGGCAATGTTTATCTATTCTATCGTCCTTTCAAACTGAAGATGGCACATGGAACAGAAATTCTGTTAAGCATCAGTCTTTGTACATGACCCTCATTGTATCTTTACACTTGTCAATGTTCTTGGTGAGCCTCTAACACTGAGCAAAGAAGCTGGTGCCTGTTGTTATTGACTCTCACCTCATTATTTTCTTTTTTTAGTGTTTCACAAAGTTAGTCTCTTAATCATTTGCTCTCTGTTTCCCATTTAAGGCTTTCTTTGAGATTCTCTTGTCTCTTCTCATCACCTAGTCAACATACACCTACCTTTTGTTCTTGAATATTGATGATATTTTTGGATGTATGGCCATTTCTCTTACTTGTGCAAATTTTAAATTTATTCCATGGTTTATGAAGTATTTTCCTGTGTCATTTGTTTTTGAATGTTATCTATTTTATTTTCACTTAATTTGGTTGTTTTCTGCCTGTCCCATGCATAAGTAAAGGTGAATAGTACATTTGATTTGAAAATCTTGGGCTCTTCTTTCTGCTTAGTAATTTTGATTTCAATATTTTATCAAGGTTTTTGAAAGTCATTGTTGGTTTTACTCTTCTAATTCCAATTTGTTTCTTTACGTGTCTCTCTTGATCTATGCATCTTCCAAGATATATGAAGTGATCTTTTTCTTCCACTACCTTTCCTTCCAGGTAAATGTTTTCTTCTAAACAAATTTGATTTTATCATTGCCTCATATTTTCTTGGTTGATCTCAAGCCCAATTTTCCTAGCCATTGAAGACAGGGCATTTGTTTTTTCTTGCATCATGTCTACATTGCTATTGATAAGAACTATGTCATCTGCAAAATCTAGGTCCTCCAATTGAGAATCAGGTGTTCATCCAGTGCCTTTGTTACCTATACAGTACATCTGCATTGTGAAGTTGATGGCAGTTTCAAATAACAAGGTAGATAAAATACATACTTGTTTCACTTTGGTTTCAATCTGGAACCTTTCGCTCAAGTCTGCACAAGAGAAGCTGTTGTACAGGTCTTTGATGATTTTTAGTTGGATTCCACATTGCCTTAATACAGGGTGTTTATAAAGTCTCACTACACTTGGTATCTAGGTCAATTTGAAAAAAAAATGTTTATGACGTCATCACAATATGTGCTCCCACTGTCAATGAAATTTGTTGAATAAGTTTATTGCTACTGGAAATGTGGAAGATGCTCCACGATCTGGTAGGCCTGCTGTGAATGATGAAATATGTTTAGATATCCAAGACAGAATCCTTAAAAGTCCAGACAAGTCATTAAGAAAACTGTCGCAACAAGTGAACTTACCATTGAGCACATATTGTGATGACGTCATAAACATTTTTTTCAAATTGACCTAGATACCAAGTGTAGTGAGACTTTATAAACACCCTGTATATCCTATCCCACAGTGAATCTCAATGTATGTTGTCAAAAGCTTTTTTGAGATCAATAAAGTTTAGTACAAATGGTTTCTGCTTTTTGATATACATTTATATTCATATAATATACTATTTAGGGTGAAAATATGATCATGGCAGCTTCTCCTTATTTTAAATCCTGCTTGTTCGTTCTCTAATTGTTGCAAGTCTTGAGATGACCTATTTTTGAATTTCGATAATTATACCTCTTTTCCACTTTGTAAGTGCTAGGTTGGGTGAGCCTCAAAGATGTGTCATCTGAAAAAAAATATATTGTTACAGATGTGAATTGAATGTTGCATTCAATGACAGTAGAGTTATGTTTGTTAACAATGGTGTTACATACCCTAATAGATGAATTATATTTCTTTACAATAGTGCATCATTCACAACAGTATAATTACATTTGTTAACAGTAGTGTTATATACCTTAATAGATGAATTATATTTGTTAACAATAGTGCAGCATTCCCTAACATCAGGGTTACACTCTCTAACAGTGATGCTACTTTCCCTAAGCTCTGTAAATAATATTAAGTCACTACTGTTTAAAGTACAACCGTTTTCGCACATGAACAATTGAAAGCTGTGATGGTTGTGTCTGTAGTGCTGGTAAAGGGCAGCTAAATATATAAATATGATGGTACTAATATAAGAAGCGAATTCAAAACAAACAAGGAAATTAGAGAAATCGCCAATCAACTACTAATATCTTCAGTAATCAAGAAAAGACGATGGTCATATGTTGGACATGTGATGAGAAGAGATAATAACCGAATCCCAAAGCAAGCTTTCATTTGGGAAACAACAGGTAAGAGGAAAAGAGGAAGATCCTGAAAGACACTGAGAAGAACATTGATGAGAGAGGCAAGAGCAGCAGGAATTGGCTCCCTCAATGAGATAGAGCTGCTTGCACAGAACAGAGACAAATGGCGAGATTTGATAAAAGATCTTTACAAGGATTGGAAACTGCTAGAATAAAAGTTTAGATAAGAGAAAGAGCACCTGGGTCTATGCCCTATGGGCCTGCTACAGCTCAAAAGGTCAATAGATAGATAGATAGACTAATATAAGAAGAAAAAGAGAAGATTTATGTCTACCAAAAATAGTGTCAATTTTATTTAAACTGTAGCAATGTTATTAAATTGGATCTAATTACTGCTTTCTCTGAACTAGTTAAAATTGAGGTCTAAAAGAATATGTAGAAAAGAAGAAGAAAATTATTTATACATTAATCGTAAAATAATTTTGTAAAATTATATTTAAATAATGTGGAGCCGCGATAGCTCAGTGGTTAGTGAACTGGACTACAAAGGACAAGGGGTAGGATTCGATCCCAACCGACGGCTCCCGGATTCACCCAGCCTTAAATGGGTACCGGATTTTTTTCTGGGAAAGTAAAGCAGCACGGGTGTAATACCAACCACATTACCCCAAAAATCATGTGCTGTAAAATATAGGGTCACAAACACCATATTTCCCTATACGCCACTTGGCGTGACGGGGGTACTTTACTTTTTTTTATATTTAAATAATGAGTGACTGACAAAAATTTGTCATTCATCAAAAATTAATAATTTTGTTATCTCCTTACATTAAAATCATATAGAAAACACACTCAAACATAGAATTACTGTTGGCAGCACCATCTAGTGGATACTAGAGTATTTCGTAATTAAAACTGTATGACGAATCTCATGTTCCCGCGTATTGTACTTTGTACAGATAAAAGCCAGATTCAGTAGTTTTAAAATATCACAAAAATAGATATAACTATACACTTGTTTACATTAATACCATTATAAACTTGCAAGTTGCAGTTGATATTAATTTCTAGTTTTTTTGTTAGTTGTTTTTATAATTTAACAGGAAATGCCCATGTTGTAGGTATTAGAATGAAAATGCAATAATTACTACCAAAATAATACACGTGCGATATATATAAAAGTAGAAAAAAGATTTATAATTGTTCTTCACAGACTGCATCAAAGTGTTTAGCAAAGTAAAGTATAAATAAATAATCACAATGTTATAAATGTATATTTCATGAGCAGAAAGATATGTCTATAGGGTTGAAGATTTCTGTATCATCAATTACAACTTTAAGCCTTGCATTACAGATGCAGTATTGTTGTTTCAAAAATGGCAACATTATCAAATCTATCTATCTATCTATCTATTGTCCTTTTGAGCCGAAGACGGCACATAGGGCAGAACCACAATCTCAAAAACAGAAACCTTGCGTGCCAAAATGGCACATATTGCAGAGATCACTGCTTCTAAAATCTATGGTTCTGTTTCCATAACAATACTTTTTACAATGACAGCTTGTCAAGCCATCGATCAACCTCCTTAGCCGCCTCTTACGACATGCTTGGAAGGACACAGTGTCACTATTCTTTACTCATAATGAGGCCCCGGTAACACATGGGAAGACATTATATAATGGAAGATCTATATAATTTGTAGAATATATATGTATGATTTAAGATACATAGTAGTAGTAGCCTCCATCAGTCATAGTTGACTATGGATTTTTCAGCGCCCCTAGAAATGTTATTTTTTCCTTTCTTTTCTTTCGCCGCGTATTCTCTTTCTCTATGAATCTGTCTGCTTCTTCTTTGAGGTAAACCTTTAGAGCGTGTTTCCAGAGATTGCGGTCTGCAGCTATGTCTTCCCATGCTGCAGGGTTTATGTTCAGATTCTTCATGTCACGTTTACACACATCTACAAACAAATCGAAGATTTGGGCGCCCCCTAGTTCTTTTACCATATGCCAGTTGTCCGTAGAGTATATCTTTTGGTACGCGGCCATCTTTCATACGGTGTACATGGCCAAGCCAGCGTAACCTACGTTGTTTGAGCAGCGTGTAGATATTCGGTAGGCCTGTGCGAGTCAGGACCTCCACGTTTGTCACTTTATCCTTCCAGGTGATACCAAGAATACGGCGTAGACATCGCATATGGAATGCATTTAGCCTCCTCTCCTGCTTTACATAGGTTGTCCAAGATTCGCTGCCATACAGGAGGATACTAATTATGCAGGCATTGTACACTGCAGATTTTGTTTTAATTGTCAGTTTGTTGTTTTGCCAGACACGCTTAGAAAGACGGGCAAAGGTGGTAGCGGCTTTACCAATACGAGTGTCAATTTCTGTATCTAAAGATAGTCTGTCGCTGATGATGGACCCGAGGTAGTTATACTGCCGCACGATGTCAAGTTTATAGTTGTCGATAGAGATTTCAGGTGTTGCTTCGGTGTCCTGACCGAGTATGTTAGTTTTCTGCAAACTTATTGTTAGACCGAAGTCTCGGCAGGCATGTGCAAAGCGATGTACCATGCTATGTATATATATTGGTGTATATATACATATATATATATATATATGGTTATGAAAGGCCCCGGTATCACTGCAAACGAATTAAAATCCATAATTGCTTAACCGTCTGTGTTGTTGTTATTGTTGTTGGTGGATTGCCATGAGTTGATACGAGCTTGTTGCCCTTTGACTCATAAGATGTGGTGGGTCGTAATAGCTTTCTTTACATTCCTGGCTCTTACTGGAGAGGTTGGAGTTCGTCTGTCCCAGGCTATGCTGGGAAACTACTAGTCCCGCCCGGAGGTACTGCAATACTGGGTCCTCTATATCAGTAACAGCCACCACTACGGGGAACACGGCAATCCTAGCTTCTGTTAGCCAGCCTGTTTTTGATGCAGACTGTTACCAGGGAAGACCACGACGAGGTAGAGCTGCTAGGTCTTGGTCAGCTGATGGTGTGCCGACCCTGCTATAGCGACCACAGGTCGCAGGCGCTTCTGTTCCCCCGACCATCCATGCCAGTGGAATCATCCGAATTACTATCTCACCTCCCAAACAAAGAAAGATAGCTGTAGTCCCCATCATAGCAGTCTCAGCACATGCCAAAAGACATAAGGCGAAACTGCACAGAACATGAACACAGCCATCTGTTCTCCATTATATGATATCATCATTCATCGTAAACAATCAGAATATTGGAACACGATCAAAACAGATGAAATGCACAGCTCACAGTATGCACAGAGCACTTAACTCAGTAACTTCTGCAATAAGCCGGACTTGGAATATGAGGAAACTATAACAACGAACACCTTTCAGACATAGCCTTTAATGGTTCCTGCCACCTATCCACCACATTGACTGGAAGTTCACGTCCAAATCCGAACATATGAAACACAGTTAGTCATCGGATTATACCCGTCGCACATCAAACAACAGACTGTAAGATATATATATATATCAATCCCAATTCATACTTATATACACATTTACATTTCTGTGGTTACAGATTCAGAACACAATGGCGATGTGTCGTTCTCAGGATGGCAGCTTTATTTTATGGAAGAGTCGTAGACATAAACAATTTGTTATAACTGTGAAGTAAGTCTTGTTTACAGTCTCATTTGTCATTAAACTGATTAAGTTTTAAATAAATAAATGAAATCTCACCCTGTCCTGCAGTTCCATTTATATATATTATGTGCACTGTATATGTAAATTAAAATTATATATTTAGGCATTTTGTTGCCATGGTTTAGACTGCCTATTGTTTACTGTGTTTAATATTGTTGCTTTTTTCCAAGCATTTTTAAAAAATCTGTTTTCCTAAAACTCTTATGTTTGTCTTGTCTTGGATTACCCCATTAAATATTTCTTTATATTTTAACATAGGAGCAATGGTGGCTAAGTGGTAGGTGTGCTCACTACTGTTTAGAAGGGTCTGGATTCAACTTCCAAATGTGGCAAATATTTTGAGTAAACTGACGTGGCTTCTAGGTTCATCCAGCTTCTTAAAATGATTACTAGAAATTTTTATGGAAATTAAGGGTGGCCTGGTGTAATACCAACACATCAACCAAATGTATGCTGTTAGTAAGAAAATATGGTCATTCGCACCACATTCTGTATACATTTGTCTAGGCTTGAAAGGAACCTTTATTTTCATCTTTATTCAACATTGTACTACCTGTATTCTTAATGTTTTTTTTTGTCTCTATAAAAAGTGCATGTATGTAGCTATAGAAATGGTCTAATAAGAAATTCAGCATTACAATTGTGTTTGAAAATTCATGCCAAGAATGGTGTTTGACCTGTTTCATGTGAGCTATGCAAAGTTACCTTTTTTTAGGGTAACATGTTGGTTAGCCAGAACCACAAATCATACTGGGAAATTGAAAAGAGGTGGTACACCAAGGTTGACAGAGCAAGACCTGGGAGGACAACATTAAAGAATTGATGGATCTTGATGTAATCAAATTCACAAATAGCAATGCATACCACATCTACACCAGACCTTGCTTTCCATTCACCAGACCTGGATTGGAATATCACACGTATTGTTGGGAAACAACTTGGAGGCAGCGACCACCGACCAGTCTTTTTAGTGGTACAAAATAAGGCCATCAGGGAGAGCAGCACTCTCTCCAGATGGAATTACAAAAAGGCAGACTGGAAAATGTATCAACACTACACCAGTGTACTGACTAAAGATATAAATACAGATAGAGACATCAACAAAATAGTTGATGAATTCAGTAGACTAATAATACAAGCTGCCAGTGAAACAATACCTAGAGGGGCACGGAAACACTACAAACCATACTGGAGTAGTGAACTAGAGCAACTGCACAATGACATGGAAACATCTCAAAAGCAAGCAGAAAATAACCCTTGCCAAGAACACCACAATAACTACCAGCATGCTAAAGCCAAATTTCAACGGGCTAAACTACAAGCCAGACGGAGAAGTTGGAAAGAGAAAATAGAGTCTTTGAATCTTGAACGAGACACAAGAAAAGTGTGGAAGCTTGTAAAACAGCTGAATGATAAGGGTACAGAAAGGAACACCAAAATTACACTGAAGAAGGATGGAAACATTCTAACAGGTAAACATGCAGCAAATTACTTTGCAGACTCCTTTGCAAATGACAATAATATTGAAATTAGCCTAGAAAAACGACAAGAGACCCGTTTAAAACAACAAAATGCAAGACAAGAAGAGACCACACATGAAGTCATGGAAATACCCATTACACAAAGAGAGCTAGAGCTGGCAATATCCAAATTAAAAATGAAAAAGTCACCAGGCAGTGATGGAGTGTCCAATGAAATGATTAAGAACTTGGGAACTGCAGCTAAAGCAAAACTACTGCAGATCTACAACATTTGCTCGATCACAGGTAGAGTGCCACAGGCATGGAGAGAAGCAATTATGATACCATTACTAAAGCCAGGAAAAGATGGTTCAACAACATCCAGCTATAGACTAATCAGCCTTACAAGCTGTTTGTGTAAAACAATGGAACGTATAATCAATCTCAAACTGCAGTGGTACCTGGAAAGTGAAAATCTCCTTGTCCCACAACAAGCAGGCTTTAGACAGTGTTACTCTACCGAAGATCAGGCAACCTATCTTTCCCAGGAAATTGAGGATGCGTTTCAAGAAAAGAAACTGTTACTAGCAGCATGGATAGACCTAAAGAAAGCATTTGATAAGGTATGGAAGGAAGGGCTTTTGAAGAAACTGATAAATTATGGAGTAAATGGCAGGATGTACAAATGGGTCAAAGCATACCTGCATAACAGGAGAGCCAGAGTGCAACTGGATGGTCTTAAGAGTAAAAAGGTCTTATTGCGCCAGGGCGTTCCACAGGGAAGGGGTACTATCTCCAACACTTTTTCTGATCTATATCAATGACCTAGTTACTGAACTACCACATGGCATCAATGTGGCAATGTATGCAGATGACTTGGTAATGTGGTGCACAGAGGAGTATGCAACAGTGGCCTCCAAATTGCTACAAAGAGCTATGAATGCACTGAATTCATGGACAAATAGATGATGTATCAACATCAATACAGACAAATGCAGTGCTACACTTTTCACACTCTCCCCAAAACAAAAAGCAGGAGCCATCTACATAAACAATGAGCCTGTGAAAGAAGACATACAAGCTACATATCTCGGAGTTACATTTGATAACAAACTATCTTGGAAACAGCAGATAAATAAGGCAACCCAAAAAGCAAGGAGGAAATTGGCTATTCTAAGAAAGTTGTATGGAACCACATGTGGTGCGAGTGGGAAAATACTCAGTAAAGTTTACCAACAGAGTATACGCCCACATTTAGAATATGGATCATCCGCATGGTGCTCAGCATCAAACACCACATTGCAAGAACTGGATAAAGTACAAAACCAGGCACTTAGGGTAATCACAGGAGCAATGAAATCAACACCAATATTGGAGATGGAGAAATTGTGGAGGATACCAGCACTGAGAGAACGGAGAGACACAAAGGTGCTGATACAGGCAGAAATATGTGTATGCATGCCGAGACATCCAATGAAGGACCGATTCCAAAATCTTGCATTGGGACGACTTAAGAGAAGCAGTTTTATCCACCAAGCCAAGCGTATTAGTAGACAAACACCAGACATGCCAAGAGTTGTTAACCCCCTACTGCCCATACATGAACAGACTCCCTGGACAGATGAATCAGGATTATCAGTTCAAATACGGACAAAAGTGAAAGGGATAGTTGACAAAGAGGAACAGAATAGTCTACAGTGAAAAACAATAACTCTCAATTTCCTGGATGAAGAATACCCACAGGACCTATGGATCCGTGTGTACACAGATGGATCAGCACAGAATGCAGTAAAGAATGGGGGAGCAGGTGCATATATAGAGTACCCAAATAACACTAGGGATATGAATAAAATAGCAACAGGGAAATATTGTCACAATTATGATGCAGAAATACAAGCAAAAAAGTTGGCAATAGAAAAACTGCTGAACAGTAATCTTAGCCCACAGCCTGTAGTGTTTTTGACAGATGCAAGATCAGAACTCCAGGCACTACAATCCAGAAAACTACCACATCTGCAGACCTTATTGACTGAACTCTGCAAGCACCACAGGGTTGCCCTGCAGTGGATCCCGTCTCACTGTGGAATACCAGGAAATGAGAAAGCAGATCAGTTGGCAAAGGAAGGTTCAACAGGCACACAACTAGATACACCAGTTACATACCATCATAAGAAACAGATAATCAAATCAACCAGAGGACCACAAGCCCCAAATCAGGATGCCTTTCATAATATGAATAGATATGAACAAGTTATCATTATACGCCTAAGAACAGGACACAATAGACTCCATAGTCACATGTATACAAAATTCAAGATCGGCACATCAACTACTTGTACATGTGGACAGGCACCCCAGACTGCTGAACACATACTTCAAGACTGCACTGAATATAGTAGACTGAGGAAAATCCATTGGCCCATAGATACAACACTACAGACAAAACTATATGGGCCACTGCAAGAATTACAAAAGAAAGTAAAATTCATACAGGAAACGACATTGCTGATATAGATGATACTTCGAGCGAACGAAAGATAGATAGATAGACCAATAGCAATGAAAGACAGAGAAAACTAGAAGAGAACAATTGTACCTGCTGATGGTACACATTGATCCATAAATGTGTTCGATTCCCACTGGAAGCAGTGTGAATTGTACTCATGGTTGGAAAATGAATACCCTCGTGGTCGACCCAGACACTGGCAGAAATGGGTACCAGGGAAGGTGAGGAATGCCGCCTCACATCGTGAGTTTTGATGCTTGAAGCGACACTGTCCAGAAGTCTCTGAACACATCTCGATAGGCGACTGAACACATATGAGTGAAGACTCACATTCCAAGAAACCGATTCAAGTCTCGTACTTTACTTTACCTTACCTTTACCTTTGATCTATAAAATTATGGGATAAGTAAGGTGAAAAATAAGAGAGAGAAAGGGGCTTAAGCATACACAAGTTTTCAAAGATTTTTAAATAATACATTAAAGTTACTCTGACATTGTCATCAGGTCGCATATCCTTTGCAGAACATTGCATTCACCACAGCCCGACTGAAAGAATCTCTGTCTCTAGCCAGATCTCCAACTTCTGTTGTCATCTTCAAGGTCTTCTTGATGTCTGAAAGCCACTTCTTCTTAGTCTGCCCCTGATGCATCACCCAGGAAACATGCCTTCCATTATTGTTCTTTCCAATCCAATGTGTCTTTTGATGTAGCCATAGTATTTTAATTTCCGCTGTAGATTAGTTTATATAAGCCAGTTCTATTTAATGTATAAATCTTTTAATATGTCTTTATTGCTTTTTTTCATTATCCAGGATATCTTAAGAATTTTTCTGTAGCATTTTTGTTTTGAGGAATCGATTTTCTTCCTTGCTGTTTCTGAGATTGTCCATGATTCACAACCATATGTTGCTATTGAGAAGATACATGTCTTTTGTAATTTTAATTTTACTACCTTGCAGGTATTGTGCCACATGTTCTTCATAACACTTAATTTTTGTGTTGCTATTTGCTAATCTTCTTTTGATCACTTTTTGACAGTCTCCTTTCTTAGTTACTACAGATCCAAGATATTCATAGTTTGTTACAGTTTCAAGTTCTTTGCTGTTGATGGTTTTTGATTGGCTTTTTGTTTTGTCTGTGGACATTATCTTAATTTTCTGTATGTTTAAAAAGAGGTTTTGGTCTTCACTGTGTTTTTTAACACACTCATTGTCACTTATAATCTAATGGCACTGTTTGAGAGAAGGACTATGTCATCAGTGTATTTGAGTTCTGGAATTATGTTGCCATTTTTTGTGAAAGGGTCAAACTTCACAAATCTGTCATCATTTCTGACATTTCTCATGATTTTCTCAGCATAGATGTTGAACAGGTATGAAGAGAGGATGCATCCCTGTCTCACCCCTTTTTGTATGAATTATATGTTTCACCTGGTGTTCTGATAGCTACTTGCCTTTCATGATATAGTGATTCAGTAAGTTCTATTAGGTGTATTGGAAAGCCTATATCTTCCATGATGCTCTACAGTTTCTGATGTTGTACGCAGTCAAAGGCCTTACTGTAATCTATAAAGCATGTATGCAGTTCTATGTTGGAACATTTAATTGATAATTGGAAGCAATAAGGTGATGTAGCAAGACTTTTAGACTAAACTTTATGGACAATAAAGCTGAATATCAAATTTAAACTTATAGGCCTACTCTTATTAAAACACAATTAAAAACATAAAAGTACTCACTACATTGTGGGAAAAAAATTCTTCAGTTTTATGATGAAATTTAATAATTTTGATTCAATGAAAAAAAAAAGTTAAATCTTTGATACACTTAGAAACTTCATTACTGGTAATAAATTGAAAGTTAATTCAAAATTATGTTTGTGTGTTTCTCAATATTTATAATTTGTCTGTTTTTTTCCACAGCCATTTAAATAAGACTTTCCACTTTCTAGTAGAAGAGACAAAACATGAGAGCAGGGGAAGAACAGTCTACTACCTCTTTGAAGGGGGTTTTAGATCCGAGAGCCTATTAGATCTCCTGCAGCATTATCGTCAGAACAGTATCAGAATCTCCATACAGTCAAAAGGTGGAGCAAAAACTTACATTGAGCATATTATGCTCCGCTATCCTATTAAATCTGAGGTTAAGAAGAAAGGTTCCTTAAGGCCTAGTTGATGTTATTACCCAGTGGCTATCAGATTAGATATCATTGCACAATAGGCTGCTTCAAAGATGTTTTGTTCCCTTGAGTTCATGATAGATACTAGCATACTGAGGCCTCCAAAAGCTTGTTCATTAAACACATTCTTAGGAAAAGGCTTCAGGGCGAGAGACTCCAAGCTTAAAGTTCACTTATTTAAAGACACTAAAACTTGTCAAAAGAAAATAAAAAGTAAAAAGCTGTATGATGTGTAATTTTAATAATATGGGAATGAAATTTTGTTTTTTCAATGTATGTACAATAAATTTTGATATTCAATGTTTTGATATTCATTTTTTAAAACAAAAATGTGGAATATTTTCAAACTTAACAGATTGTGCTTTTTATAGCAATAAATTGCTTCTTTTTTTCCTCCTACTGATAACAGATCGTAATACAATATATGTATGGAAGGTTAAAAATGTAAAGAATTTGACTGCTGTCCTTGCAGATAATCTTACAAAATATACAGACCACATGTCACAAAACTGTCAGTTTTACAATTCAGAAGGGCGGAAACTTGGCCAAATACAAATTCCATCGACAAGCGACTCTTCAGCTCATTTGTTGGAGCTAGAGTCCATGATTAATTTCAAAGCCTGTATAAGTGTTTAACTCTTCAACAGGAGAACACCAAAGAGGGAAGGAAACTTTCCTGACAACCTCAATGATTGTCATTTCATGTTGTGGAGTTGAGTTTTCTTCCTGTTGCCACATCAGAAGATGCAGTGGACTAGAAAGAACAATAATGGAAGGCATGGTTCCTGAATCATTAGATCAGGGGCAGACCAAGAAAAAGGTGGATTCAAGATATCAAGGAGACTTGAAGATGACAACAAGAAGTGAGAGATCTGGCTAGAGACAGAGATTCTTTCAAATGGGCTGTGGTGAATGCAACATTCTGCAAAGAACATGCAACTTGATGATGCCACTTCATCTTATTCTGAGTCTGCCATAGATAGTATTTCTCTCTCCACTTCATATAAATGCCTTAATGGTATGGAATCACAAGGTATTCTCTTCAGATTGGTTAACCCTCAAATTTGTGGTCGCTGTTGGTATTTTGAAAATTATTCTATGCTAACTCTTTCTCTCATGGTCTCATTTTGATTTTTGTCTTTTGTGATGGCGACAACAAATTTCCATAAAAATCCTGACTATGTTGTCACTAACCTCTGCTTCTGACTTGTCAGTAGTGGCCACATTTGGCACTGGTAGCATAATGTGACAATAACATTGCTGTGCATGAGATGATTCTTTGTGGGAAAGGCACTGCTTTGTGTTGTAGGAGAGCAGTGAGTTATCTAAATATTTGGTTTGCTTTCTTACTGCATCAGTTTTAAAACTTGTTTGTTTCCATTTTAGTCTTAGTGAACTTTTTTGCAAGATATTTGAAATTTGCTACTTGTTTATATAATTGTAAAGTTATATTTATGTTTTGTTTCTTTATATTGCCATGACTTCTATTTTATTTTTCATTGCTGCCTTTTCATGTTGCTTGTGCTATATTCTTGAATCATGAACATGAGATGATGTGACTACTAAGCTGTCTGCTATCATTGTCTGGTCATCTGCAAAATGCAGTTCATTTATATTTATTTTCATTTCTTGCATGGCATTTTTGCATATATTTCCACAATAGGTAAATTACTAATTGTGCATAAACAAATTTGTATGTTCTTGGACAGTATGACTCTTAAATATACAATTTGATATAACCATCTCAATCAGAAGAGTGTCATCATTTGTATTATAGTTAACTATTTTAATGAAATACGTCTCGTTGCAATATTTTTGTATATTCTTGTCAATATTTGTAAAACATGTAATATGTAATACGTAATTTTTCATACTTTTGTTATAAAAAATCTTCTTCTTTAAAGGGACATATTTATTTAAATTAATCAAGAATTGATATGACACCATATTAATGTATGCAGTAATCTTTATGACAAAAACAGATGCACTGTAAGAACAGCAGCAAGATATACAGTTACAGTTACTTTATGGTCAAGATAGAGTAAATGTGTTCTATACCCCTTCTGTTCATACATAGACCTTATATGTAGGATAACAAACCCAGTTTATACAAAATAAACAAACATCTATTCATGAGCAACCAAACCTTAATCCACTAAAACAAAGAAAACTCTTGTAAGAGCACCTAAACAGATTTAACTATGAGGCATGCAATTCAGTAGAAACATCAGGCTATATGAATCAGACATGATGAATATCACTAAAGATAGACAAAACACTAATGTAAAGATAGAGATAGGTAATAAAGCAATTAAATAAATTCAGATAACTAGAAAATTTAGTGACATATGATAATAAAAATGCAGCAAAAATATACTCAAGATGTAGTAAAGTATATCAAACTATTGGTCAGGAATTTAGTGACATATGATAATAAAAATGCAGCAAAAATATACTCAAGATGTAGTAAAGTATATCAAACTATTGGTCAGATGGTAGGTGCAAAGAATTCATAAGTGAACGAAAAACAATTTAAATCTCAATAACTTGCTTTCAACTCTTTCACTGTGGATGGTTTTTATTAATGCAATGGCAGAGATTTTAGCAATAACACTTTCCATCGTTTTAAATATCAATCTACATGCTTTTTATTTTATCTTACACACACACACACACACACTCACACACACACATAACATATTATATATGAATGCTTAGATAATTGAATAAGGAATTAGTATTCACCGGTACCAGTTGGGATATTGATCTTTCAGTTTCTTTTTTGGCTTTGATTGTGTGACCTCTTATTTAATTTTCGAAGAATTGAGTAGCCGATTTCCTTGGCTGCATTTTTGTAACCTGCTGAACTGAGTAGTTGGATTTCCTTGGCTGCATTTTTGTAACCCAGTGAATTGAATAGCTGCTTTCCTTGGCTGCATTTTTGTATTCTGCTGAATTGAATAGTTGATTTCCTTGGCTGCATTTTTTGTATCCTGCTGAATTGAATAGTAGTTGATTTCCTTGGCTGCATTTTTGTATTCTGCTGAATTGAATAGTTGATTTCCTTGGCTGCATTTTTGTATTCTGCTGAATTGAATAGTTGATTTCCTTGGCTGCATTTTTTGTATCCTGCTGAAATGAGTAGTAGTTGATTTCCTTGGCTGTATTTTTGTATCCTGCTGAATTGAGTAGTAGTTGATTTCCTTGGCTACATTTTTGTATCCTGCTGAATTGAGTAGTTGATTTCCTTGGCTGCATTTTTGTATCCTGCTAATTTAGTAGTTACTTTCCTTGACTGTATTTTTGTAACCTGCTGAATTGAGTAGTTAATTTCTTTGGCTGCATTTTTGTAACCCGCTGAATCTTTCTACTTGTTAGCCTATCCCTTCAACTTCCTTAGTCACCTCTTATGACAACATGACAGGTGACAGTGGCTCTATTCTTTTCTCCCCTGACCATGGTCAGAACCCTGACACCCAAATGGAAAGAATTTAGTGCAAAACAAAAAATACTCCATTTGTTTATGTTAATGTTGTCAGGAGAAATCCATGTAATAGTGTGTATCTTTGTGGGAATAAAGTGCCTGCTATTACAAAATTTGATAGTTCACAACGCTCTACTAGTCACTCTCTATTTTGCTTCATGGACCCAGAGCCATATTTTCCAAGATGTCTTTCTCTTCCATTTTTACCATCTCCTACCTTGGCATTAAAACCTCCCATGACAATGTCATGTTTAGGTGTTCTATTGATGATGTCTAATCTATCTATCTATTGACCTTTCGAGCCGTAACCGGCCCATAGGGCGTAGACCAAGATACACCTTCTCCTATATGAATTTTTGTTCTAGCAGTTTTCTTTTAAAGATATTTTATCAAATCTCGCCATCTGTCTCTGTTCTGTGCAAGCAGTTCTATCTCATTGAGGGAGCCGATTCCTGCTGCTCTTGCCTCTCTCATCAATGTTCTTCTCAGTGTCTCCCTGGGTCTTCCTCTTTTTCTTTTACCTGTTGTTTCCCATATGAGGGCTTGCTTTGCTATTCGATTATTATCTTTTCTCATCACATGTCCAACGTATGACCATCGTCTTTTCTTTATTACTGAAGATATTAGTGGTTGATTGGCGATTTCTCTAATTTCCTCGTTTGTTTTGAATTCGTTCCATTCTATACCAAGTATTTTCCTTAGACATTTATTTTCGAATGCGTTCAACTTTGTTTCTATATCTCTTGTTGTTTTCCAGCTTTCACACGCATACGTAAGGGTTGATAGTACATTTGATTTGAATAGCCTAAGTTTTGTGTTTGTGCTAATGAGTTTTGATTTCCACAACTTTTCAAGGCTTCTGAAAGACATTGCTGCTTTAGCCAGTCTGATTCTAATTTCTTTGCTCGTATCCCCTTCTCGATCAATGTGACTTCCAAGATAGATAAAGTGATCGATCTCTTCTACTGGTTTGTTTTCCATGTATATTTTGTCACTTGTTGGAATTAAACTTTTCATGACTTTAGTCTTTTCATGATTGACCTCAAGCCCAATTTTGCTGGCTATTGATGATAGTTCATTTGTGTTTTCCTGCATCGTTTTTATCTGACTGCTGATGAGAACTATGTCATCAGCAAAGTCGAGGTCCTCCAAATGGTCTCCTTGTATCCATTCGATGCCTTTATTACCAGTGCAGCATTTCTTCATTATGAAGTCCATAACAATTCCAAATAACAAGGGCGATAAAATACACCCTTGTTTAACCCCAGTTTCTATTGGGAAACATTCGCTCAGTCCTTCCTCTGTTCGAACTGCACATGTGTAACCATATGATGTCTAATAGCAAATCATAATTTAAAATTTAAAAAAAAATTTCATAGTAGAATTAAGTATCATTTTTTTTACACTGTACACAATGATTTGTTGTCAAAGACGACTGACCAGGAGAACTCTGAAATATGGCCAAGGTTGATTAAGAGATGCCAAAAATTGAACTAAATGCTTTACCAGTCAGAGATCAAAGATCAAATAAAATAAAGTATGTGATCTTTATGTAGAGGCATATAATACCACTGTAAATATTTGTATATTTAACATTTCATCCATTGTAAATATTTATCTATTAAACATGTAATTCATTAGTAAATATTTATTAAACTTATTATTTTATTGTAAATATGTCTATTAAAAATGTTATTCATTTTGTAAATATTTGTCTCATTTTAATATGTCATTCCATTGTAAATATTTGATTATTAAACATGACATTCCATTATAAACATTTGTGTCTAAAACACAATCAATATTTGTTTATTAAAAGTGCTATTTCATTGTAAAAATGTGTTTATTAGATATAACATCCAATTGTAAACAATTTTGCATCAAACATAACATTTCACTGCATATATTTGTCTATCAAACATGGCATTTTACAGTAAATGAATAAAGAAGGTTAAGGGTTCTTTTTATGCCTAGTGACATTATGAGGATTATAGTGTTAGTGCCCTTATTTTTCAATAACTAGAGGCCATATTTATAGGTAATGTGGCCAGTATCATGTCAGGTTGCCTTACATTTCCAGAGAAAATATCTGTACCTAGTTTTAGATGCTGAATGAACCCTGAAGCTGTGTTGTCTGAAATATACATTTTCCATATTTAGAAATCGAACATGCGCCCTGCAACTATAGCTTGTTTCATAACTCGTGCCAACTTTTAAAATCGATAGCTTTTTAACCGCTTGTTGTAAGTTGTTCAAAATTTGCATGTAAAGTTATAATGATTAGAACCCAACAGGGAATTAATTTCATTAAAAAAAACATTTGGTTATTATTGTTGCTTATTTGATTTATATAAATTTATAACGCCCCATTGATGTAGTCAAAACTTAATGTTTACAGTATTTTAAGTTAAAAATAGCGAGTAAAAATCCATACACTGTAAAATTGACGTGTTTGCACGCTTTTACCGTGGTTTTTTGACACAATTAGACACTTGTAAAAAACATGAGAAATTGTGTGTTCCATTTCCGTTCATTCATAGGTGGAGACATGGAACTATAACATTTATCATGAGTCTTAAAATGAAATTCTACAGTTTACAAAACATCGCAATAAAAATGTATGACTATTTTTGCAAAGAGGCCAAACGAGGAAGATTATTTCATTCTTTAGAAAACCCTGAGAATAGGACAAGACACATTTTGGATTTATCTAAACGGTCATTTAATCGCTGGATTCAAGCACGTGACCGTCAATGTTCAAAATATACAAAATCACAAGGAAGATAAAAAATGTTGGATAATTTCGACAGTGAACTTATTAGAAGTGAAATTCGCAAAATGTTGGGTATGAATGAAACTGTTACAATAAGAAAATTAAAAGTATCGCTGAAAAAGAACAACAGTATTGAAATATCAAAGTCTACATTATAGTAGTCATGAGAAGCAAGTACTTACATGAAGTAAAAGAGGTGCACAAGCAAGGTTATGATATTGTGTACTTGGATGAAACATGGATCAATGCTCACCACACTAACCAAAGGGAATGGCAGTCATCAGATGGAAAGATTAAGAGATTAATACCTAGCAGCAAAGGACAGCGCTTGATAATTGCTCATGCAGGTAGTCGACAACATGGACTAATACAGAATGCAGAGATAATTTTTCTTTCAAAATCCATAGACAATCGGGATTATCACTCTGAGATGAATGGTCACATATTTAGACATTGGATTGAAAATTCTGTTCTCCCATCACTAGATCGACCATCTTGCCTAATAATGGACAATGCAGCGTACCACAACATTGTTGAACTTGAAGTTCCGACGTCATCCAGTACAAAAGATGCTATTAAGATATGGCTCACAAAGGAGCACATACAATTTAATAACGTGTACTTAAAACCTGAATTACTATCTCTGGTAAAGCAAAAACAAAGGACAAAGATTTTTTCAAATAGATAAGATTATCCAAGAGCACGGTCATATAAGTTTGAGACTGCCACCTTACCATGCTCATTTAAATCAAATAGAACTAATCTGGGCAAAATTAAAAGGACAAGTGGCAGATGAAAATACAACATTCAAAATATGCGATGTAAAGACTCTTGCTAATCTCGCTTTATTAAATATAGACAAAGATTATTGGGCTAAATGTGAAGACCACGTTTTAAAACAGGAAGAGGAATATTGGAAAAATGATGGTTTGTGGAATGTTCAACCCCAAACAGTTATTAATCTTTTAGACTCGTCTGATTCAGAATGAAAGTATATAGCCCCCACAATGTTGGCCCCTATATTACCTTAAATTAGTTCAACAAACGGTCCTTATCAGGACCACACAACTATGAAAATTGGACATACAGGTATACCTTGATATTATCGTCCGTCCTCGAACTGAGAAGACAATAATTCTCCTGGTGTTTTGTCTTATTAGGTTATTTCCCCATTACGGCCACGCCTTTACCTAGTGAAAATTAGTCATAGACCAGCAACTACGGTAATTTCTATTATTTAGGGGTTCACAATTTACAATTTTGACAAACATCAAAGAAATATCGCCGCTTTAAGAAAACTGCAGCTGCAAGATATTTGTTAAATATACATTTAAAGGGTCTTTTGCATTCTAATAACAGTTGGAAAATTTCAACAGTTTTTAACAAGCGATTACTGAGTAATAGCGTTTTGAAGTTGGGCAAGTGATTTGAAACGAGCTATAGTAGACAAGCATACTAACCACTTATTCTTCACAATTTCATTTAATATTTAACAATATCTTGGCTGGAGATAATTTTGTATTATGCTTTGAAACTTTGATACTCATGAAATCTTCCTCGATCTTATTGTTGATAATTTAATAGTGCTATCAAAACAATATTTATAAATATATTTTAGGCTGTATTGCCTTCCTTGCCTATATTGTCATATATATATATATATTGCCAAAATGTTATATCTTCTCAACATTCCTGTATGGTGCAGAAACATGGACATTAGACAAGAAAATAGAACAAAAAATTGAAGCCTTTGAAATGTGGATATATAGAAGAATCGGTAGAATTGGATGGAAAGAAAACAATGGAAAGAAAACAAACGATGAAGTCTTAAAACTAAAAATGAAAAGAGAACTATAAATATAATTCAAACAAGACAAATGAGATTTGTGGGGCATGTTAAAAGACACACCAGTCTACTAAAAGTAATCTTGGAAGGGAAAATACAAGGTAAAAGAGGTAAAGGCAGACCAAGACTAACGTGGACAATCACCTGTCACCTTGAACAGAAGCACGCATTCCTACCCACACTTGGGGGTTATAGATATAAGAAAGAGACATGGCTCAATGCGGCAGTCTTCGCCTATGACGTCTTGGAAGGCTTCCACAGGCTAGCCGAGATATGTACTGCTGCTATAGATCTGGAGGATGCATGCAACAGAGTACCAATTGAATACCTCATACATATGCTCCTCAAACTGGTGGTGCACCCCTTCCTCATTAGATGGATCGCTGCTGCACTGTTTCAGAGGAAAGTGATCCTCAGATGTGGAAGTTGTTCATCCGAGCCAACATCTATTTGTCCAGGGCTGCCACAAGGCTCACCATTGTACCAGTTCTATTTAACGTGTAGGCCCAACACAATAACGATCACGGAACAGCTGGATGGGAGGGGAAGAACTATGACTTTTGCTGATGATATTCTGGTATATCTAAAGCAGGGGATAGCAGTGAGAGGTTGAGAAGACAAGTAGGGAGTGAGGTAGTGGATACAAATAAAATGAGGGGACCGCGAGGGGCTTCCACTGGTGAATACGTCGTGAACCACAAGAAAAGTGAACACGTCGTGAAATAGGAGAAAAACATGAAGCATGATTAGAAACTAGGCAAGGGGAGTTAAGTAGACAACGGCAGGAATTGGTAGATATTAGATTCATTGGAGAAGTAGCGAGGATCCAATAAAGACAGCTGTGTTGTAATGTAACAGCCGGTACTGGGCATCAAGGGGGAGATAGTACAATCGAGAGCGGTCTACAAGTTAGTTTTTTGTATGGACACGACAGGGAACAGATTCGGTTTCCAGGAGCGCTGGTATGAAGAACAGTAGATAGTAAGGATAGGCTAGGATACAAGTGAGCAACATCAACCTTAGAACAGTATTAGCAAGTTGTGAATCGTCCCTAAGTTAGCCTCAAGATAAATTTGTGAAGTCACTAAGTTAGCATTAAGATTGATTTGTGAATAGTCACTAAGTTAGCTTTAAGATTGATATGTGAATAGCCACTAAGTAGCTGCCAGAGAAAGAATCCTAGAAAGTGGTTGTGTTTTATTACCACGAACAATGTTTGTTAAGTCGAGAATAGTCAAGAGATTAGCTTCAAGAGAAGTAAGCATCTCATGTAGTTTGTCATAGTACACGAACAGTGAGCGTCAAGTTGTGAGTTTTTTTCAGAGAAGAGAGTATCTCATGTAGTGTGTCATAGTACACGAACATTATTGTCAAAGTGTGGATATAGCACTAAGTTAGCTTCAAGAGAAGTTAGCATGTAATGTAGTTGTGCCAGCGCATAACAAACAATTAGTCGTCAAGTCGAGAGCAATTCCCTGAGTAGCTTCAAGAGAAGTAATCCTATGAAATGTTGTGTCATAGTACACGAACATTTATTGTCAAAGTGTGAATATGTCACCGAGTTAGCTTCAAGAGAAGTTAGCAAGTAATGTAGTTGTGCCAACGCATAGCGAGCAATTATTCGTCAAGTCGGGAGCAATTCCCTGGTTAGCTCCAAGAGAAGTAATCCTATGAAGCTATGTGTCATAGTACACGACAGTTCGTATCAAGTATCGTAATAGCTCGCAAGGGTCCTGGGCATTAAGACAGGGCGCGAGACGGAGTATGATTCTCCACTAGATCACCATATTGGTGAAGGGAAGTGAAACCCAGATCGCCCAACATTGTGAGTAGCAGCAAGGCTGCATTGAGTGCTTGGGGCTGAAGTTATTGACAACCACGAGTAGAGTGAGGCAGGAGAGTCTTCAAGATGTGTGTGCAAGGCGGCTGAAATACCATCATAATTGTAACTTGAGATTGTGAAATGTGAATTAGTTCTTATGAGAATAACACACTTCCGGAGTGTGTTTACCTGGTGTTCAGTGATGTTCTTATAGTGATGGCTGTAACTGTCTGTCCCCAGTGAAAGAGAACGCTGGGGTGTCATCACATTATGGGAGCACTACAAGAAACAATCAATTGGCCATTAGTATCAGACAAGAACAGAGTGTCCCAACACGGGCCGACACAGTAGGGGGATTCCCCTTAATAGCCTCCAGGCAGTCGGAAAAGTCCGACCTTACAAGCCCAGGGGAATTGTGCTGTTCAATCGTGCCAGGTCATGCGGGCGGAGCGGGCGTGGGAGGCAGTGCAAACCAGGTGTTGAGGTCAGACGCTGAACAACAAGCACGTGAAGGCTCAAGGTGTGAGGAGACTTCACAGCATCACACAGAGTGGCAGCTCCAAGTGGTTGAAGGCTCTGTTCTTAATGGGCCGTCATTGCTGCAGTCGTCAAGTCAACACTCAGGGTTAGCGACGCCACTGGTGGGCGGTTGCTGTAATCATTTCAGTTGCAGCAAAGAAAGGAGGAGGTAGAAGGTGCTGGTTATTCACAACGCTGGCTCCTGTTGCCAACTTAGCGGATTTTCCGCTAGATAAATGGAGCAGCGGCCAAAAAATAATGAATCCGCCTGGCGGAATTTCTAGCGTATTTATTTTGAATGACAGCGTCAAATCGCGGATTTTTTTATCACGATAATCGACTAAAATTAGCCTTATCGTGGTCAAAACACAAACTAAGAGCGTCTGTAGCGCTTGTGTGACAAGTTAAATTAATAACGTACTACGTCATTACATCACTTTCGTTCTAACCAATAGAAAATTTAGTAGAGTATTGTAGTAGAGACTTTCGGTTTGAAACTGAAACTTTTCTACTTTGGAATTAAATTGTAGGATAACTGAGGATTTATAGTCATAGTGTTAAGTCAAGTATGTCATCATTAATTAGCAAGTTTCATATTTCAAACTGAGGATTTGTTTAGAGTCAGTGTGTGTGTTCAGCAACGTGTTTCTTTCTACGTGAGTATCAAGTCCATATTTATTTCAAATTGTGTAGGTTCAACGCTCTACCGCTATAAGAGAGTTACAATTTTTGTAATTCCATATTATACATGTGGCTTTAACTATCAGCAACGTACATTCACATTACAACATAAAGATATGACACTTCAATATCAGCGACGATTTCGTAAAGAGTGGGCTAAATGAAGTGGACCTTACAGATTGGATCTTAGAAGTCCCTGATAGTGCTGACAAAGCTAGATACAAGTTTTGCAAATCTGTATTTGGCATCGAAACTTTGTGATCTTCTTTCTCACAGCAAATCAAAGAAGCATCAGTCGGCCAGCGTTGCATTTTCCTCTTCACGAAAACTGGACACTTTGCAATTTCTTTGTCTTTCAAATTATTTTATGTTGCCAAATTAAGTTAGTTTCTACGTGTATTAATATAGTTGTAGTTGTGCTGTTACAAATCGAAATAATAATTATTTTTCTTTAAATTTACTCTCCCATTTGGTTTGGAGATGCGTAATAATAATAAATTAGTACGTAGATAAATAATAATTTAATGTAAGTTTCCTAAGTAATAAACTCTGGAAATATTTTTGGATAATCTGGCGGAAATTCTGGCGGAAAATCGCGGATTTTTGGCTCCAGTCTAGCGGATTGACACCAACGGCAGTTGGCAACCCTGCAGTACGCGCGCTGGCGGAAGCGGCATCATCATTTAGTCAGCGACAATCTGCGGAGGGCACACCACACTGACGTAAAACACTGACATATATCGACAGGAAAGAGACAGAAGTGAAATCGCCTCCACAATGCAAAACGAACTTGATCGAATCTCTTCCTTGTGTGGAGTATCAGGTGCATTGGTTAATCTTAATAAAGCATCAGTTGCATGGTTCTCACTTAACAATCATATCGTTAACACGGAAACACCGGTGGCACGAATGGGAGCTGATGAGGTGACCAGGGGCAGGGATTTGACATACCTCGGAGTTAAGTTTGATTGCAGCCTGTGTTCTCGGGACCACGTCGACCATGTGATAACAAAATCCCGCAAAAGATTGGCCACCTTGAAGGTCATGGCAGCTGCCAATATCGAGCAGAGGCTGCTTACGCTTCTGTTTCAGGGACTAGTCCTCGCACCAATCGAGCATGCCCTGGCAATTCTTACTGTCAGTAAGACGCAAATTGACAAGCTGGAGAAAATACAGAATGAAGCTATACGCATTATCTTGGGGTGTACATTGTGTAGCAATGAGATATCTTCTTGGCTTTCCAACCATAGATGATAGGATCAAGGTCTTAAGGGCACGAGCATACCTAAGTGCAGATAAAGAGCATCCATTGCATCATGAGCTCAACACAGAGAAGGGTGTCAGGCTAAAAAGAGGCAAATCGTGGGTGGGATGAGCAGAAGATGTATGTGGGCTTACCAATATCAACGATGGCGAGGAGTGGTTACCAGTGCCTACGTCATTCAGGGGGACATTCTCGCGTATTGTCACACTTGATAGGAAATGTAGGGAACAGAACTCAATCGTGGTCAATGCGGAGGTCAACTGTCTCATCTGGGATAACACCGATGAGAAAGATGTAGTCATCTATACAGACGGATCTGTAATACGACACCAAAGGAGTGCATGGGCATTTGCAGCACGCTCGGCAGGCAGAATAGTCAAGGACAGTGGTGCATACGTTATGACAAGTAGCATGACGATGGAGGTGATGGCGGTGACCAAGGCATTCATCTGGTTTAGAGTCACAAGGCTACACCCACGCATGTATACTGAGTGATTCGATGAGCATAATAAGAAAAGTGGAGGCGGGCTCTGTACGTATGCAATGGGTAGAGTCATTGCAGAAGTCAAAAATATGTAAAGTCACCTTTGTCTACGTGCCAGGACATGCGGGAGTACGGGGAAATGAAAGAGTGGACAGGTTGGCTTGCTGCGCTATTGTTGAGGACGGTCAACCAATGGATCGGGCGGACATCATCAATGCCCTCCGAGAAGTAGGAAGGACACAGGACTTCGATAACCATGAGTCCACGTCACTCCTTCGGATGAAAGAGATGGGAGTTAAGATGGGCACAGCCAGAAACGAGAAACTTAGTGGGCTTGTAAGAAGACTAATCAACCAACACAGAACTGGAGTCGTCAGTCACTGGACACTGTGAGAATTGCTGAGAAGGGGATGTGAGTACCTATGGGCATGTTCGGAGTGCAATGATGATGACCCGCTAATAACTCAATAACGTGGACAAGTAACCACAAAAGATGGACAAGTCAGCCTATGACAACCTGCAGCATCAGAGCAAGGGACAGAGCGGAATAACGTTCCAAGGTAGTCAATATTCGATGCGGAGACTGCACTCAGTGAGATTGCCTTTTTTAGTATTTCCTCATTAAAAGCGTATGGGTGTGTTGTGTTTCTAGCAATGTATGCATCTTTTGGCCTGACATATCCTTCTTTAGAAGTTGAAAAATTAAAAAAAAAAAAAAAAAAAAATGTATCTAAACCTTTGTATTTGAAAAGGAATGTTTTTTTTTTAAACCCATGCTTTGCTTGTTAATTTCTTGTACTTCCTGTTTTTAATTTGTCTATCAATTTCTCACTATTTCCCCCCCCCCCCCAAACTCTGTTTTCAATGACATAATGACTAACTGTGCTATACAGTTCAGTGTCATGTTCATTGTTTTTATTTTACATTTCTCAAATCAATGTGACAGATTAATACTTTTCTGCTCACAAAATCTTTTCTGTCTTTCTCTCTAATTTCCATACCCAACCCTCTTTAAAAATGTACTTATTTCTCTTGTAACAAAGGATTCTATTGTGCATTTAATTCTGTCAGGCAAACTGATCTTTGTAAGTCATGCTTTTTTATGTAATCCTTAACATATTCGCAAATAAACCTTCCACATATCATGACATCTTATGATATTGTTTATTTTCCTCCCCATAATATACTTTAGTAAAACAGACTGACTCAAATGTAGCACTCTAATCCTTCCAAGACAAGATGTAGGGAACAGTGTTATCACTTGATTACGTAATCATTTCAAAATTGTAATGCCTTAGAAAAGGGTGGGGAGGGGTAATAACACTTGTTATACAATTTATGTTCTTGAAATAAAGTCATAGTGCTCACATTTTTCAGTGATGACCTGGACTACTATTCTATGCATGGAACCAGTTTCATTGCAGTAGAGAATTCCCCATATCTGTAACACAACCTGTCACAGCATATCCCAAAATGTGTTGGTCAATTCTGTTGACAAAGCCGGTCAGTACATATCCTACTCGGCTGCACAGGTAAAGAAACTAAATGACTTCCATCAAAACGTTAACATTTACACATTTATGAGAATGTGGACAGCACCATGTCAGGCCACTCTACTTTTCCAGAGAAGGGTTCTGTGGTCATTAGCTGGGTAAATCCTGAAAGCAGTGCAGATTAACCACAGTCAAGAGTTGAACATCCAATCATCTGATCAGTAGGTGAGTTCATTAATCACAGATACATGTCCCAGGAAAGAAAACACAAGATAAAAGACAGTTTTTACTGATGACTCTGAGGTCCAATGCTTTTAAAGGCTGGATTTTGAGAAGTTCCATTATAAAAAGATCCATGATTAGAATTCAGAAATAAAATTGTATTATAGTAAATCTAACAAAGAAAAATATCCGACTTTCTTGAAAGCGACTGTGCACCTATTCGTGCATTCTGATCTCATGTATACCATCCTGTTTGTGACTCTTGATGGTCCAGATGTATAACAAAAATTGATCGCAGAAGAACTTAAACAAACAACAGACATAAGTTTCATTTTCACGTATTGTTTATTGCATAATGTACATATTTGAAAGTGAAACAAAAGTGGTGTATGTATAAATATAATTATTGCCCAAAATATTCTGTGAGTAAGGTCTGACACAAAATAGTTTTTGCATAAGTAAAGAAATTAAAAAAAAATATTACCAGAATTTGACAGTAGGTTTTTTACAGGCAGATGTTGCAGTGCTTTCAGCATAGTTACGGTGCTATTTAATGATGAGAACTATTGGTTATGCTAAGTAAATTTTAAAATAATCTATGTTCAATCTTCTTCTATCCTTCCTCCATTGCCGTTGGCGTCGAGGAGAGATAGGATCTGCGATTCTTTGCTCTTCTGTTGGCCTCTTCTGGTGTTATCCCTCCTAATGACTCTAGTATTCCCTTTATCCATCTATTTCTCGGTCTTCCTCTTAATCTGACGTTTTTGTAGCGTTTGTTTATGGCTCTTTGATTCATTGTTAGTTCTTTTTGTCTTGTTATGTGGCTGAACCAATTTATCTGTTGTTTCTTTATGTATTCGATGGCTAGTTCAATTTAGAGTTTCTTCCTCAGGTCGGCATTTCTTCCTCTGTCCATTAAGCTGTTTCCTGTCATTCTTCTGAGACATTTCATTTCGGTGGTCGTTATCTTTTTTATTGTTCTAGAGTCCAGCGCCCAATTCTGGCACTGATAGCACAGAGTTGGTAGAAAAATTTATTTCTGTATTGCCCTTTTTGCTTCCGTAGTTATTGCTTTGTTTTTCAATAATGTTGATACTTAGCATGCTTTGTTACACCTTATATCTATCTCTGTCTCTTGGTTATTGTCTTGTGTTAACGTGCTACCCAGATATTTAAAATTGTCTACTTGCTTCAGAGTCATATTATCTATTATGTTGTTAAGTTTTTCTTTCTTTCTCGCTATTGCCATTACTTCGGTTTTGTTTATGTTGATCTTCATGTTGTATTGTTTACAAGTGTTGTTTAGCGTGTTGATATGTTCTTGCAGGTCCTCAGTTGTTTCATGTATCAGAACTTGGTCGTCTACAAATAGTATTTCATTTATTTATTAGAAATATCTATACTTCAAAAACAATTTAAATGTTAGCTAAATTCAATCAAACAAAAAATTATGTGATAAAAAAGCTACCACCCTATAAAAAAGAACCAGCTTGAATCATTTTATGTAGGTCAAATGTAGATTGCCTGACAAAACTATAATAAGTTAGTTTTCGATTGCACAAGAAACAAAAAAACTGGAAACGTAAAACACAACAAATATGAGCAACAATAAATAATGAGAGTAATATTTAAGAAAAATGATTTTTAAAATATAACGTGCCGAGATCAACGTTATATACAATACTAGACGAGATCAACATAAAAAATAACAAGATAATATCAACATTACATAAAAAAACAAAAACAAAACAAGACAGCACAAAAATAACAAAACATTACAATAAAAAAATAAAAGATCATAACAAAAATAATAATAGAGGATAGACAATACATAAAAAAAAAATAATTTTAAAAATCTACATTATGAAAATAATAAGACCATAACAACATAAAAAAAGACAATAACAAAATTCTAAAATAATAAATTAAAAAAAAAAAACTACGAATTTCACCTTTTATTCACACAGAGACATAAAAAAAAAATTACTAGTAATTTATTAACATGCGTGTGGTTTAATTCTAAAAAATAATTCTGATTAGTTTTATCCTTGATTTTTTTACCACCAATATCTTTAATCGAATTGCTCTGTATATTCCGTGCATTAAAGTTCATGTAAAACCATTAGCATTAAAAATTGTTCTATTCTGATATCCCAGGATACTAATTCACTACATTGCTGTTAGCGTTAACATCATAAATCTTCAGACAAACTCGTAAACAAATTTACTAAAACGACTTTTAGTATAAAATCTGCTATAAAAATTTTAGCTGATTAATTGAATAATCTATTTTTTTATGCAAAGAGGTAATATTAAAAATAATTACAATGCATTTGTAAAAGAATAAAAGCAACATTTGGTTACAATTAGTAAGTAATAAAGAAAAGCAATTGCTACAAAACAACAGATGGATTAATTTTTACATTGATCAAACACTTTTGTGCTTTGTATTAACAAAATTGTTTAGGTTGCAATACAAGAGGTACAAGTTGTCAGATGGCGAAAAGTTTATTGCAAAACTCTAAATAAGATGATAATACTGATAAGGGCAACAGATTACAGATAACGGCAGGCTGTTTTTTTCTTCTTCTAATTTTTACCAACAATATTAACTTCTTCATAGCCTGGTTCAGAAAGACTACTGTAGTTATTGTATGTTTTAGAAAAATAAATAAATGGATATATAAAGAAATCATTGTTTCATGTCAGATGAAACTATTCTGAAATAATGGTCTGTAGAATGTCTGTAGACATCATCAATGCCCTCCGAGATGTGGGACGTGCACAGGTCTTTGAAGACAACCATGAGTCCACATCACTTTCGGATAAAAGAGATAGGAGTTAAGATGGGCACTGCCAGAAATGAGAAACTTAGTGGACGTATAAGAAGACTTAGACTTATCAACTAACACAGAATTGGAGTCATCAGTCGCTGGACACTGTGTGACTTGCTGAGGAGGGGATCTGAGCACCTATGAACATGTTCGGAGTGCAATGATGACGACCCACAAATAACTCAATGGTCTGTAGTAAAGTAAAGAGCCCTGTCATGCCAAGTGGCGTATAGGGAATATGGTGTTAGTGCCCATAATTTTTACAGAACATCAGCACATGATTTTTGGGGTAATGTGGTCGGTATTATGCCCGTGCCATTTTACTTTCCCAGAAAAAATCCGGTACCCATTTAAGGCTGGGTGAAACCAGAAGCAGTCGGTCAGGATTGAACCCAACATCTTGTCCTTAGTAGTCCAATTCACTTACCACTGAGCTATCGTGGCTCCCAATGGTCTGTAGAGGTTTCCTTTATTTCTTCCTTTGCAGGTGAACAATCAGTACATCTATGACCTCATTGCAGCAGATACCTTAGAGTCTAGATAATTCTCATAAACCATTTCCCAACCCAGTGTAACAGAATCAACAATCTAATGGCTAATGATAACAATACAATCTTCATCAACACCAATAGATGAACAGCAATGACATCTTACCAACATGTTAAAGGTTAAAACAAACATTAAGAATACATCAGTACAGGTGACAGAACTAAAAAAATACAAACATACATAAATTTTATGTTCTACATTATGTAGTAGAGGATAACAGAGCAGTGAAACGTAAAATGGTATTGAGCAGCTAGACTAACAGAAGGACAAGACAAACTACAATGTTTCTGTAAAAGTCTTCATCAGATATCGAGAACTGTAATAACATATTTGAAGATAACAGTGATAACATAGCAAGAATGATGAACTTTTGAAGATAATTTTAAAACAAATATAAAAATGATGAAACCTTTTAAGATAGCAACAAAATAATGTAAGATAAAAGTGATGAAACTATTGAAGATAAAACAGCAATAAAATAGTGTAGAATAAGAGTGATAAAACTTATGAAATAATTTTAAAACAGAGTACGATAAAAATTATGAAACTAGAGAGTAATGTTGGTGAAGCAGTAAGAGAGAAGAATGTTGAGACACTGATAGAATATAATATGATGATGCATGTGAGACAAAAGAGTAGATGTCTACAGTGATGAAACAGAAGATATTAAAAGATGATACACAACAGTAGAGTGGTAACCATGTTGAAAAAATCGATGGTAACAGTGATGAAACAGTAAATGATAAAAGAGTATTGATAGATGGAAGAACATGAGTGATAGTACACGGAAGGTTAACAGTGATAACTGGGAGAATAACAATATAAAGCATTAAAATAACAAGTGATATTATGTGGAAGAATAACAAGAGTGATACTACAGTGAAGTATATAAATGATGAAACATGAAAAGATAACAAGAAATAATACCATGGAAAGATAACAGGAGTGATAATACACTGATGTACAACAGTAATGATATTTAGATGGATGAAAAGATAAGAGGAGTGATAATACACTGAAGTATTACAATAATGATAAATGTCAGGATAACAAATAATACACTGAAGTATAAAAGTGATGATACGTGGAAGGATAACAATAAATAGTACATGGAAGGATGGAGAGATAACAGGAGTGATAATACACTGATATACAACAGTAATGATACATGGAAGGATGGAAAGATAACAGGAGTGATAATACACTGAAGTATAACAGTGATAATACATGGAAGGATAACAAGAACAAATAATTTAGGATAACAGTGATGAAGTATAAGGCTATAATGTGATGCACTTCAGAGACTTGCACAGAAGGAAGACCCAATGACGCAATCATGAAAACTTTGCAAAGTTCCGCCCACCATTACTGTCAAATCTTTTTATATTGTTCATATCATCATTAAATACTGAGCCTGCTGGTGTAAGTGATCATGTCTCTCCACAACTTTTGATCACAACAGTTATTTATCATTTCTGTTGTTGACATTCTGCCAAGCCTTTATATTGTTAAGTGTGGATAATTTATACTCTAAAAATCTGCTTATATTATAAAATATTTGTTCCTTGCCCAAAATATGATATCTATAACATACAACAATGCACAGGATCATTAATAACAAAAGATGTAGCAACACAATCATATTTTTATAAAATCTTTTGTTTTTCACCTCTAAAGTGACAAAGTAAACACATTAATATGAAAGCTGTAAAGTGATCTCAAGGACTCACCAAAGTGCATGTGATCAATGTGTAAATGTTGTAAAAAATATACACATTTATTTTACAAGATACATAAGTTAAGCCAAAGTCTAATACATTTCTAATTAAAAATTAATCAATGTACAGAAACTGTGTATTGGATTCAAATTAATGATACAATTTAATAAGTTTGTAAAAAAAAAGACATAACCCACAACTGTAGGTTTTCATCTCTAAGTAGAATTTTAGTTCTCATCTTGGAAATTTTGCAGCATTTATGGGTGGAAATATTCTAAGCCCAGTACATTCCCCTCATTCTTTAGATTGATATTGTATGGAGGTGGTTTCAATCTGTGTTATCAGACAATAAAACGACTGAGAGTTTTGGGGAAGGGGCCTTTGATTTTAATTTTTAACCACACAAATTTTTTTAATTTGAAGAAACAACTTCTAATTACTTTAAATGTGTAAATAGAGACATATTATTTTATCTTCCTTTAAAGACAAATGAGCAAATCACCTAAAATATCAGGGACAACCAGCTGCGAACCAAGTTGGATCAAACAGTACAATTAGCTGCATTATTTTTATAAATTTGAGCCAGATTTTATTTAAAAAAAAAAACCTATCGTTATTCTCCCATTATCAGGAACTACCAGGTTTTTTTGAGGTGTCAACATGGTCGACTCTTGGTTTGAAAAACTCACTGGAACAAATTAACATTAAACACTGTTGAGGCTTGGTACCGCCTCCCAATAACATTGCTCTCAGGATAGCTAGCTACAAGAGCATAATCTATTTACAACACTTAACTAAAACATTGATAAACATTTTTGAGCTCAGCCTCGACCTAACTATTCACAGTCAACTAAAGAGGTTGGTAAGCCTGTCATGGCTACCACCTCCCACGGCACAGCTCTCCAGCTGTCCATCTGAGTAAGCTTCATTTCTTGTAATGCCTGTACTTTCTTCTTCTCTGATTGACTCTCACTTATTCACGGGAAATTCAATATTTTAACCTGAGTTAAACTTCCACCTCCCTCCCGTGAATTCACTCTCTTGCTCACCTATTGTTATAGATTCTCAACTCACTGCTACAGAGGGACCGGATGGCCAAATGTTAAAGAGTTTATATACATATTTAAGATACTTAACATGACTATATATGCTTCATAAATGGTGTAACTGATTGCAAGAACAGCTATTAATTTTTAATAATATATCTCAAAATGTTCTACGAATTTCCATGTCACAACATTTAAAAACATGTATTTATCAGAAACAGTAGAAGAAAATACAAATCTATTCACAAAATGAATGACCACAGAGAACTTTATACAATAAAATGTATTCCTTCTTTGGTGTTTTGTGGTCAGAGTTTGTACATGTTTGCATATGTTGTACACACAATCAGGTACAGTGTCTGTGAATTACAAGGCACATATTATAGGACTGTGAGGGGACAAGGCACATATTTAAAAAAAGATTGAGTGTAAAAGAAAAAAAGACTATATGTTGTGAGAAAACAAAGGACATAAAGAAATAATGTGAAGGGGCAAGAAAATATAAAGTATTTGATGGGACACATATATAAAAAAAAAGAATGTGAGGACACAAGGCACATATAAGAAGACTGAAAAGATAAGCCATCTATGAAGGAATGTGAGGGCACACTGTCACATAAGACTGTGAGGGGACGTGGGCAGATAGCAAGACTGTGAGGGGGCATGAGCAGATAGCAAGACCTTGAGTGGACATAGGCAGATAGCAAGAATGTGAGGTGACATGGGCAGATAGCAAGACTGTGAGGGGAAATGGGCAGATAGTAAGACTGTGAGGTGAAATGGGCAGATAGTAAGACTGTGAGGTGACATGGGCAGATAGCAAGACTGTGAGGGGACAAATGCAAATAGCAAGACTGTGAGGGGACATGGACAGATAGCAAGACTGTGAGGGAACATGGGCAGATAGCAAGACTGTGAGGGGACATGGGCAGATAGCTAGACAATGAGGGGACGTAGACAGATAGCAAGACTGTGAGGGGACATGGACAGATAGCAAGACAACGAGGGGACATGGACAAATAGCAAGACAATGAGGGCACATGGACAGATAACAAGACTATGAGGGGACATGGACAGATAGTAAGACTGTGAGGGGACATGGGCAGATAGCAAGACTGTGAGGTGACATGGGCAGATAGCAAGACTGTGGGGGGACATTGGCAGATAGCAAAACTGTGAGGTGACATGGACAGATAGCACAACAATGAGGGGACATGGGCAGATAGCAAGACAGTGAGGTGACAAGGACAGACAGCAAGAATGTGAGGTGACATGGGCAGATAGCAAGACAGTGAGGTGACAAGGAGAGATAACAAGACTGTGAGGGGACATGGACAGATAGCAAGACAGTGAGGTGACAAGGAGAGATAACAAGACTGTGAGGGGACATGGACAGATAGCAAGACAGTGAGGTGACAAGGAGAGATAACAAGACTGTGAGGGGACATGGACAGATAGCAAGACAGTGAGGTGACAAGGAGAGATAACAAGACTGTGAGGGGACATGGACAGATAGCAAGACAGTGAGGTGACAAGGAGAGATAACAAGACTGTGAGGGGACATGGGCAGATAGCAAGACAGTGAGGTGACAAGGACAGACAGCAAGAATGTGAGGTGACATGGGCAGATAGCAAGACAGTGAGGTGACAAGGAGAGATAACAAGACTGTGAGGGGACATGGACAGATAGCAAGACAGTGAGGTGACAAGGAGAGATAACAAGACTGTGAGGGGACATGGGCAGATAGCAAGACAGTGAGGTGACAAGGACAGACAGCAAGAATGTGAGGTGACATGGGCAGATAGCAAGACAGTGAGGTGACAAGGAGAGATAACAAGACTGTGAGGGGACTGAGACATACATGGTTTGTTAATGTTCTAAGGGTGACTTTTGCTGTTGTTGACAATTCGAGTAGACCTACCAGCTGTTATGCTACAATGTAGTCTCTTTGTGATTGAATACATTTATTCCAGTGGTCCTGTCAACTATTGAAGCGCTTCTAGAAGTCACCTTGTAAGATCACCCTTATCTATTTCATCATGTTCATTTGAATCTCCTCAACTTCACTGAAATGTGTGACCTTTCAATATTTTCTTCTGAAGTGAGAACAAGAAGAAGTCGCATGGAGCAAGGTCAGGTGAATATAGAGGGCATGGAAACAAAGGGATGTGGTGTTTCAGCAAAAAATTCATTTGTTTTGACAGACATGTGAGCAGGGGCATTGTCATGTAAAGGATCCAACTGCCAGTACATCACTTCTCAGATCATGTCTGCATGCAGTGTCGCAAAGGTGTTGTAGGACAGGTGTGTAGATGGCTGTGCTTCTGTATTAACTGTCTGGTCTCTAGGGATATATTCAAAATGAATCCTTCATTGCCAAGACCACAATCAATATGATCTTAACAGCCGACTTCACCTGCCATGTCTTCTTTGGTAAAGAAGATGATGTCATTCTCCATTTGATGACATTAGCTTAGTTTCTGGTTCATATCCACATACTCAGGTTTCATCACCAGTGATTATCAATGACATGAAGTTGGGACCATCATGGTCTTGCTGAATAAGATGAGTGCAAATTGACATGTGATTTTTCCTTTGCTCTGCAGTCAGGAGAGAGGACACACATTTTTCTGACAAACATTCTCATACCCAAATTTTGGCTTAGAACTTTATGGCGAATAACAACTTCTATCCCTACATCCCCTGACAGTTAGATGTTGGTGAACACAAATGATTTCTTGTACACATGCCACAGTGTCACTGGTGTGGGAGGCAGATGATCTGCCAGGGTGGTGGTCATCTTCAAATGATGGGTATCCACTTTTGAAACAGGAAAACCACTCAAATGACTTTGATAAATTTAGTCAAGACTCTTAGGTAAGACTCACCAACTTAGGCAAGACTCATCAACTTAGACAAAAATTGCCAACTTAGACAAGACTCACTAACTTAGACAAAAATTGCCAGCTTAGACAAGACTCGCCAACTTAGACAAGAATTGCTATCTTAGACAAAAATTGCCAACTTAGACAAGACTCACCAAAATAAACAGACAACAGTCACCAACTTAGGCAAGACTCACCAACTTAGACAGACAAGACTCATCAACTTAGGCAAGACTCACCAACTTAGACAGACAACACTCACCAACTTAGGCAAGACTCACCAACTTAGACATACAACACTCACCAACTTAGGCAAGACTCACCAACTTAGACAGACAACACTCACCAACTTAGGCAAGACTCACCAACTTAGACAGACAAGACTCACCAACTTAGGCAAGACTCACCAACTTAGACATACAACACTCACCAACTTAGACAGACAACACTCACCAACTTAGGCAAGACTCACCAACTTAGACAGACAAGACTCACCAACTTAGGCAAGACTCACCAACTTAGACATACAACACTCACCAACTTAGGCAAGACTCACCAACTTAGACAGACAAGACTCATCAACTTAGGCAAGACTCACCAACTTAGACAGACAAGACTCACCAACTTAGACAGACAAGACTCACCAACTTAGGCAAGACTCACCAACTTAGACAGACAACACTCACCAACTTAGGCAAGACTCACCAACTTAGACAAGACTCACCAACTTAGACAACACTCACCAACTTAGGCAAGACGAATGCAGAAATCACCATACACATTTGCTGTTAAATTTTCCATCTATGCAAATCTGCAGGAGTACATTAACTTGGAAACCTGTTCAGTGTATGTGACTGAAGAATATGAGTTCAGATTTTGCATGTAAACTCAGAAATGGTTACTACAACGTATGCCTTGACAACAACTTGTTACGTGATTTCTGGAAAGAAAATCAGTCTTGGAACTTTATGAATAACCTTTGTATAGTAAGACTGCGAAGGGGTAAGGACATATCTGGGATGAGATGATATATATAAAAATGACTGTGAAGGTACATGTATATAAGCAAACATACTTGGATAAAAGTGTCATATGTGTAAAGAAGAAAGGCACAGTTTACAACAAAAATAGTACTGGTAAGTTCTAATAATAAAGTATAGATATGTGACAATTATTATGTTGACTGCATAGCAAGAGTGAAATCTCCATCTTAAAAAAATATAAAAGATTATCATGAGAAAAAAATTAATAATAATTAAGATTAAGGTACAGATAAATATTATATAGTTCCATGGTGTATTGCACATTCTCTCTAAATACATGCTAAGTATATAAGTCAACATTTTAAAAGTCAATATTTCTAGAAGCTTCTTTTATCTGTTTAATATGTATGCTCTTTGGCAAGTTGAGCAACCTTTCTTGTATTATTGATGCAGGAAGAAACATTTATTACCTTTTGCTAAGATTGTTCTTGCACTTATAGATCATGAAAAATATTGTCACATTAAAGATAACTGCAAGTTTTAAAGCTTGAAAAAGTTGATACCAAAATTACATAATATGAGAGTGTAGAGTTATTCAGGTAAATTGTTAAATATATGCACGTGACATTGCAATACTACCACAGGGTGCAGCATAAACAATCGTATTTAGAATTGTGAAGAGAAACAAAGGCAAAATTATAAAATAATTTTTAATTTTGCTGTTTAGTGGGCCACAGTAACAAAACCATACATGTTTAATCAAATGCAAAATAATGCAATGCATAAAGGAAATATAAAAAAAAACTGATAAATTTTAATGCAGTTTGAGCTCAAAACAACACATACACAATTATTAAAGCACAAAGTTACTTTATACTGCAAATAACATGCATTAAAATATGTTATAATAAATTTTTCATCACCGACATTTATTTTTGTCAATTTTTATTACTGTTGTGAAAAGTATGTATATGATAATAATAATAAGGTGATACTTATGTATAAACAATTAATGTGCACAAACAGTGCACACATTAAGTTACAAAAAGACAAAATAAGCACTTCATAAAGCAAAAAATTAAAAATACTGACAGCAAATAAAATTTTTAAGGGAGAAATAGAGTCCTATATCTTATGTACACCTTAATAAATAAAAACTTAAAAACCGGATTTCTTAATTTTCTACAAATTTTCTTGATAAAGAAATAAAAACAAAAATAAACACTACCACTGACACATAATGCCTCAGATATCTCTTTTTGCAAATTTCTCAGTAAATTTGTCCTATTTCACATTCATCACCATCAAGTACCGGGCCTGCTGGCGTAGATGATCTCTTCTCATTACATGGCCAAAAAATGATGATTGTTTCTTCCTAATATTTGAAATTAGATCTCTTTTTGCTTTGACCTCTTTCAGAACATTTTCATTACTCTTCTTAGCTGTCCATGGTATTCTCAACATTCTTCTGTAAAACCACATTTCTACAGACTCTAATGATTTTCTTGTCTGTTGTCCTATAGTCAATGATCCACATTCATATGTTAAGACTGGCTCTACATAACATTTAAGAACTCTTTTTCTTGTTTCTATTTTCAAAAATGGATTGCATAGTATCTTCCTCATTTTTTGGGAAGCTGCTTTTGCCTGAGCCATTCTGCATCTCACCTCTTTTGTATATCTTCCGTCTGAGGTTAACAAAGTTCCCAAATATTTAAATTCATTTACCTGTTTTAATATTGTTCCACTTGTCTTTATTTTGCACTGAGGTGATGTCTTTTTCTTTGTTGTTACCATTACTTCTGTCTTTTTTGCTAGAAATTTCTCATTATCAAGTGCTAATATTTAATGTAGAAGTTCTAACAAAATTTTTGTATTCTTTCCAGCAATTAAAAAAAATAAGACAAATGTTTTTTGATAGATAAAAATAATGAATATGTTAAGATTCGGCAAGCAGCAGCAGAAAGATATGGAGAAAAAAAAATATCAAACATACAAGGTAATTTAGAACTAGTGCATGCTGCAATACGTCTTGTATTTAACTCATTTAAAAAAAAAGCTTTAATTAATTTTTTTTTAAAATAGTAAAACTTTAATAAAGCTAAGCATGAAATAACAGACAAGCAAGTACACACAAAAAAATAATGGAATGAATACAAATGAAGCAACGGCAGGTCAAACACATTTTACATATGTCAAAGTCATGCTCACAGAAAATCTCTAGAAAACACTGTTGGAGGAATGAATTCACATACAAATACAATTTTGTTGTAATGCAATGACTAAACTTACAATTAAAATATCACCACCAATATTAAAATCAACAAGTAATCTGGGTGTATATAAAAATATCAAGAAGTGGAGAGAAGGAAAACAACAATGAATGAGTGGGAAGTTACAAAAGCCATTAATGTATTTTCCAAACTTAAAAATCAAAACATGTGTAAAATATTACATTAATAAATATTATTGTCGTTACTATATTCCAAATAGCAATTCACAATCCCTAATAAGGGAGCTATTATGATGGTGGTAGAACCATCTCAAGTATTGTTGTCACCTACTGTCTCTATTTTAATTTATGTAGACCTACTGTTTAGGTCAATTAGTTTGTATGGATATTGGATCAGCATCTATTTTTTATTCATTTTGGTACTAGCAGGCATTCTTTTTTGGATTTATTATTTCATGGGATGAACTGGGCAAAAAAAAAAGACAAAGAGTAGAATTACAGTTCTAAATGAAAAGTAAAGAATTTTTTTGTCAAATCAATGGCCTTGTTTATTCATCATCATCATCAAGTGCCTTCTCCGCAATGAAGGTTGGCTACCATGGATCGCCCTTCTACTCTGTTTCTTGCTTTGATGGTGCAGGCTGTCATAGATTGACTTGTCCATCTTTTGATGTCACTCGTCCATGTTAGTCTTGGTCTGCCTCTGCCTCTTTTACCTTGTATTTTCCCTTTCAATATTACTTCTAGTGGACTGTTGTTTCTTTTCCTTTTCACATGCCCCAAAAATTTCATTTGTTTTGTCTTAATTGTATTTAGTAGTTCTCTTTTTATTTTCAGTTTTTTTAAAACTTCATCGTTTGTTTTCTTTTCTTTCCATCCAATTCTACCTATTCTTCTATAAATCCACATTTCAAAGGCTTCAATTTTCTGTTCTGTTTTCTTGTCTAATGTCCATGTTTCTGCACTATATAGGAATATTGAGAAGATGTAACATTTTGCCAATCTTAGTTTTAGCTGATATTTGTTTTGTTGTTAGTATATTTTTCATGGCATTAAAATTACTTTTTGCCATACCTATTCTTTTGTTATTGTTTATTAGTGTAACTAATAAATGTAGATTTGTTACTTTCTGTTCTTTTATAATCACAATGTACAATATATTATGTATGTTAAAAAATAGTAAACGGCGCATATATAAAACAATAATTCTAACTGTTCATATTTACAGACTGTGTGTAATTTTGATTCTACAATTTAAAAGTTTACACCTGATTGCTAACACACACAAGTCATGCAGTAAACATATATTTTTGTTGTTGTTCACTCTCATAAATCATCAACTTCAAAGACAATCTTGGTACTTTGTTCCAGACTTCTCTTATAATCACACAATTTATCATTCCGGGAAGTAGGGATAGACCACATTATTACTTAGTTACAACCAGCATTTCTTGAGGACATTCTCACCACGTGGACACATGTTGACTAATGTTAAATAATTGTGGTTAATGAATTTACAATGGCCATTATTCATCTAAAGGAAATTAAAGTCAGAAAGAAAAATTCACTGTCAGAAAAGCTGTATTACATACATATTTACCTTATCTATTTACAACTTATTCCTTGAAGAATAAAATATAATACAGTATTTAAAAGATCAATAGTTACAAACACTGGATTTCTCTAACATTTGAGTCTACATTATACTCATATTTTAAGCAAAATTGTATATAGTATAGTACAGTAGCAGTATATGCAAAGCATCAATTCCACAGAGTATTTGTTAGCATCAATTCCACAGAGTACTTGTTAGCATCAATAATTATTGCTTTAAGCAGTAACAAAAAGCATATAAACTCCTTCCCCACGTCTGATTTGATAAAGCTTCAAAAAGTAAGCACATTAAATTATTTCATGTTAAATATTAAACATGTTATAACCCACCTATTATCTTCAGCTACGTATAAAATAAAAAAAAATAAGGGCAAACAATTTAAAAGTACATACTTTATTCTATTATATGAATTAGTCAGGTGGCTGCTATTTCACATATGATTAATTATATATTGCATATACATATAATATTTTATATTTAATAATTAAAAAAAAAATTTAACCAAGTAAAAACTATATGATGGTGATATTCTTCATCTTCTGTATCTTAAAAAAAAAAGAAAGTAAAGTATCCCCGTGACGCCAAGTGGCGTATAGGGAATATGGCGTTAGTGACCGTAAATTTTACAGACCTTCGGCACACAATTTTTGGAGTAATGTGGTCGGTATTACGCCCGTGCCGCTTTACTTTCCCAGAAAAAAATCTGGTACCCATTAAAGGCTGGGTGAACTGGAAGCCGTCGGTCGGGATCGAACCCTACCTCTTGTCCTTTGTAGCCCAGTTCACTAACCACTGAGCTATCGCGGCTCCCTCTTCTGTATCTAGCTTCAAATTATCTTTACACAATGAGACAAACTGTCAGAGTTCAAATAATTCTGCAAATTTTACTGCCATTTTTTTATATTTTATCTGTAGACACAATTTTGGAACAATATTTTGCACTCATATGTCTACAGTTTAAAAGTTAACTTGCACAATAACATGTTGATTACATACATTTGGCTGGTTGCCATAAAAACACAGAAAACACCATAAACAACAAGACACTGTGGCCAGAGTATATGAATAATACTGATTTTTAAGAATTCTAAAATGGTAAAAGCATAGACAATGCATTGCAAGTAGCATATATTTCATGTTATGTACAACAAGTAAACATAAACAATCAGTGCATATATTGCCACATACAATATCAGGTCACATAATATCAGTAAATATCAAATTCACTGGTGTAGACACTCACAGTACATATATATGCAATGTCCTCATAACATGGACATGAAAAACATAAAAAAAAAAAAATGTAATCCTTTCATCACTCATACGCTTCATCTTATTTACCATGTATGTGTACACAATGCCTTGTAGCGTATGCTCCACAAGTACACAGAACATACCTCCAGTAAATTCTCATTGTTTGCTTACATATAACTAGCTGCGGTGCAATGTGTTTTTAAAAATTGTGGTTCTGTGCATCCATCTTCAATATGCTATTATATGGGTTTTTTTTCTCTTGCCTTTTGATTTAATTTACTTTCTTGCAACATTATAGCCTCCAAGGTCAATGGTACTATGGATGAATGTGCTGAATGCCCTACTTCTCCAGAGGAAAGTCTCCTGTACCAATTTCCAGAGGCTGAGTGAAATTCAAATTTATGTCCCCCAAAATAAACATTTTAAAAATATCCATAGTATGAATTTGAGCATGGACCACCAGATATGCAGACAAGTGCATTAAACACTCTGACACTGCAGCTGACATAAAAAATAATATTATACGCTGGTAAAAGATATTTACTGTTTCATCGCTATTGTATAGACTCTTTCATCACTATTAATATCTACTATCAACGTAGATATAATTCAGTTTCTTCATCTATGCTGATGTTTGTATCTAAAATAACTTTCAGTATAAATCAGGGCATATGTAGCCAGTGGTCAAATACCTACATCTTAGGCACAAACACATTCACCTACAGCAGTATGGTTTAACTAGAAGTCTGTGGGCCACATACAGTCTTGGGACTTATATAAGTGGTCTTCTTATATGACTTTAATTAATAGAAGATAAACTAATATCATAATTTTAAAATTGTGGATAAAAAAGTCAATATTTTGTGCAAGTTCAATAGTTTCCATTAGATGACATTACAAAATAATATTTTTCTATCCTTTGAGGTGACAACACCTAGCATACTTATGTTTGTATATGCATTTAAAGCATGATCGACTCAATTCCATCTCTCATTCTTCCAAAGATGTTTATAACTTGGTTAGTTTTCTTCTGAAGTTTGTTTGTTGTATGGATTTGAATGTGCTTTAGTGCTATTCATTTCATTGTAATGGCTGAATCAAATAAAGCAGCAGTACAGAAGAAAAATTATAATTTCAGTCTAAGTGGCAAGAAAGCTATTTTTAACAAAAAGGAAAAATAGTTGCGGTGATGCTGGTGAGTTGAACACAGTGTATTATGACTTGTCACAACTGTTCAATTCATTCAAAGCTGCTTTTATGTTGAACATGATAATAAACAACAATGTGCTATTTGTTACCAAGCTTTACATGTTTCATAGGAATATAATGTAAGCAGACACTATACTAGTCAGCATAAAATACAATATGATAAATTACTTAGAGCTATAAGTTCTATGGGGAAGAAATCAACTATGCAGAAGAATATTTTTAGCAGCCAGTAAACAAAGTGGCATTGACAGATCTTATGAGGTGTGTTTAGAATTAGTAAAATGCAAACATGTTTTCCAGAGATGGTGAGCTCATTAAAAGATATGCATTTGAAATAGTTTCTTTATTCCACATGATTTAAGTAGAATAGTTAATGAAATGTGAAGCTAAGTTTCTCTTACTCACCTTATATGAACAATTGTGAATGCCCTACCCTGGACAAGAGCACATATATGGACAGCCTCTTATTCTTGTCAGAACAATAAACTCTGAGTGAAATTCATAATGAACTCTTAAAACTACATCCATTGGAAACCAGCACATAACATATTGACAAATTTAATGCATTAAAGAGTAAAGTTTCTAAATTTGGAGGGACCATTCTGGAAACACTTGGACACAGCATCAGATGGAGCTAAAGCAATGATTGGCCATAAAATTGTATTAGTGGGGCATGTAAAAGGAAAGAAAATAATAAATAGCTTGCTCTTACATTGAGTTATTCATCTGAGGGCAATTAATGGAAAAAGTGTAAGAATCAGTGACACTATCAATAACAACAGTTGTAAATATTGTGAATTTAATAATTGGAGGCAAGAAAGGCACAGATATTTTATTTAGTTTTTTTTTGGATACTGAATATGAAAATATATATATATACACTGTGAAGTGCATTGGCTTAGAGTTCAAATTGTCTGCAAAATATTTTCCATTAAGGAATAAAGTGTTTGCCTTCCTCAGAAATGAAATGATTGAAAATGAATTATGTAGATATGCTGAAAGACATTCATGAAAACACCAGCCTTCCCGATCAATTGAAATCTCAAACTGCATGGTTGTAAACAAAATATCTCTCAGATTTTTGATAGATCTCTTTTGCATATTGATAGATTCCATAGGTAATGTCTTGTAATGCAAAATGCATTAAAAGTGAAGGATGCAATACACATCTAATTTTACCATCAGCTGAAGGAAGAAGTAAATAAAATAAATTTGATTGAGTTTTATATCCATACAAGATTAAAAGATTGATGTCCTGAGGCCAAAATCTTTCATTGTTTAACAACCTCATAGAAAGTGAAGTAAACCCTCTGTCCTCTCATCCTCAAATGGAGATTTGTCACCTTCAGGAAGATTCACTCTTTCAAGCCAAAAAAGTGTGATGATCCCTTTCTGAGTGCTTCAAAAAAATCTTACCAAAAGACAGCTTTCCCAAATTTAATAAAATTTTAGTTGAAATAACTAAAATTATTATGTAAAACATACTTGTATGTTTGTGGAAGTGCATTTTCAGCTTTGAAAGCTATTAAATAACAAAATAGAAACCACATGCAAAGTGTTTCACTGTAATTTTGTTCCTAGACTCTCCCTGGCAAATACATGTATTATACTTATACAAGTGATGGGTCACATTTTCTTACAATGTTTTGTTTGCCTATTTGGCAATAAAAGGTTGAGCCACATTGACCTACAGTACACAAAATCCAAACATAAACATCTCAAGTACATAAATGTATAATGTATGTCTTCTGTAAAAAAAAGCCATAGTGCATTATGGTAATTGGTATTGCATACAAATAAAGCTTGCTGTGAGGAGTAAAACAGTTAACCGCAGTTGCATAAAAAGGTACAGGTCAAACAAATGCCATGGTAAAAAGCAATGAGTGTCATTTATGTAGCAACACTCAAGAATTGTATATTAGAAAGTGTTGAAGATGGTAACCAATATACATTGTTACAAAGTGAAGTAAAGAGTAAAATATTATGTAGCACATAAATACTATTTTTTTTTTTTTAACAGTAAAGTCCACAAAGTTTATTGTGATGAAAGACATGTTGCTTAACAGATCAAATATATTACTGTAGCCAGACAAACCTGAAATTAACTTTGTTACTGTAGCCAGACATACCTAAAGTTAACTGTGTAAGGTACACATGTTTATCTCAGAGCGGAAAAGGTAAGTTTAAAATTATTGAGTGTCTAATAATTATTAAATCTATTATTATATAAAAATCTTCATGTACGAATTAATTTGTAATTTTTATTAATTTTTAAAACAGACTGACAATTTATAAGTTATTTTGAAGATAAATTACTTTATTACTATAACAATATAATTTTTAAAATACATATTGGATTTCCAAGCTGCAAATTTGGTAACTTGATGGTTATATACATTGTTATTATCTTCTCAGCTAATCTAACCAACTTGTTTTATGGCTGTTATCAGGATGGTGCAAGCACACATTCAGTTGTAATTTTGATTAATTTTACAAAAACAGATTTGAACAAATTGTTAGAATAAATGAATTCAACTTTACAACAATGTAAAAAAAAAAAACACATGCTGCTGGATTATTATGAAGACTACAGCTGTGGTAACTTGTTGGTTACAGACACTCTCTTCAGCCTTCTTAACGTCTTCTGATCAATTGTCCCATGACTAAATTTAACTGACTGCTGTGCCAATATTAAAGAACTATTAAATGACTCCATGTCCATGTCTAATGCATCAACTAATGGACGTTCAATGTTTAAGTACTTCCCTTAAAAGTTTTCTCAGAACAGTAGATCCATACATTGAAGGTCTGTCCTCAAATATGTCATTCACTTATTAAAGACATTACAACAAACTTGTTACTACATTACAATGATGTTCACAAGGATTAAAATGTGTCATCATTATATTTGAAGGTAGTTTTTCATTATAAATAAATTCCTCTTCAGTATTATGAAGCATTGATAATTCTTGTCAGAAACCAATAACTCCACACAACTACCAGTCTCTCCCATCACAAATATATTTTCAAATTTTGTAGAAATATGAGCGATATTTATGAACATTTTTGTTGTTCTATTTAGTCTTACATATTCCAAATCTCTTAACTTTCCTGTTATTGTGAATTTTCCCTATGCCCAAGTGTTTTTTGCTATATTTTAATATACAATTAGCATGGAAATAATGTATTTTGCACAATTCTTTGTATTTATTCTAAATTTCCTGGCAGAACTATCTATAACAGAGCTTTTGTGTTTCCCTCATCTTCCACTTAAAATCCAACACTTGATCTCTTACACTGATGCTATATTCTGCTGGATTACTTTCAATATAAAAATGTTGATAATGTATAATTTCCATCATCACATGTGCTGTCTTCAATCTTTCTATTATGATTTCCAGCAAATTATGTTTTCTTTCCTTCATAAATCCATTATAGTTACAATAATGGACAAAAATCCCCCTTCCCACAAAAAATTGTAGCATATTTGTGACCCGTTAAGATTGCATACTTTGCTCATCAGGGTTAGATGCAACAACCTGGTCATTAATCTAAAAGTTGATCAATGAGAGAAGGATTGTTGGTGAACTTTGATGCACTATGAATGTCAGGGGTATGTTGTGTTCTCCAGGCTATGTACCCCACAGTATTACTGCCACTGCATGTATGAGTGTAGGGTCTTTACTTCTCTTGAGCACATCTTTTGGAGAAATGAGAAAGTGCTCTCTCCTTTGATGCCATACCTACACTGACCAAAGGTCAGGTAAAATCTCTTCCCCCCCCCCTCCCCTCTTTAAGGTCCCTCGTAGGGATATGAAATTCCAACTGCATTATGCAAGGGACAAACCCCTTCCTCCATCTTTAACCTCCAGCCTACATGTAAAGAGGGCAAAAGCATGAGAAGGATCATTAAAGAATGAATATTAGTAATTATAGACTTTAACCTAAAGTACTGGCTTGACAGAATTAACACAAGATCTTAATCCTTAATGAAACTAATTATATATGATAAGTAAGATTTTCTCTGAAGACAAAATGTAAAAATTACATTCCTATTTGAGCGAGCTTTCAAGAGAAGTGAAAAGAAATAAATAAGATCGACATAAATAAATAAGAGGGACACAAAAATATAATGAATATTATAATACAAACCTTACATGATGGCAATGATGAGAGATGTAGAAAATAATGGATGAAAAAAATTGCTCAGTTAACACAGTTAGGAATTGTTAATCGTCACAGAATGACATATTATAGCTGTAAATAAAGTACATGCATTAGCTACTGCTGTGTAAAATATTGTGTGACTCCAGATGGAGATTAATTTGTAAACATTAATTTTTAATCCATTTTGATTTACTAAATTACAAAATAAATTTGCTAAATATGCAAGTCTAGTTCATAGAACAATGATCCAATCAGAGACAACGATGATCGTAGACCTGACATTTAGTGACTAGTATGGTATGTGAGGATTGGGTAAATAATTTAAAGAGACAAGCATAACTTTAAAATGAAGATATAAATCAATGAGAACTATGCAAATTGACTGCTATATCACAAATAAAGATTGGATAAAATTGTTGTAATGAAAACAAACTTGCTACAGTTATTGCAATAAATATTTGGTAGTGAGGTATAAACAAGCCAGCAAACTTCACTGGTAAGTTAGTGAGGCTTCTCTTAACACAGTCACCCATCTGAGGAAATATGAAATAATATTGATTATGTTAGTCAGTAGTTTTACATTCATTTAAATTGATGTGTAGTTGGTTGCACATATCTGTCTTATAAATATCAGTATATTTATCAGTATATATACATTGATATTTAACATCCAGTAAGATTCTATATTTACTGACAATCTGATGTAATGGGAGAAGTCTGAGACAGAATAACAACTTCACTGAAGATGCTGTTATTACTACACAAGAGTGAATGCCGCCCCTAATGGGGCATGATGTGTAACTTGAAGTCCGACAGTCACGTCATGCTTAAGTCTATCTCATCTACACATAATGGAGCTTATTTTGCACAGAAACTATCTGAAGACTGGATGGGACAGCAGGTGTGGTTGTGGCTTATTGCCAGTCAGTTAGGAAGGAATGAGCCAAGTCTTCCTTTAAGAGATGCTAAAGTAAGTGATACTAAGGCAGCACACATTACAGCATCACAAAACCAGAACTACATCAGAGAATCCACCAGCAATGGAGTGTGAGTGAAGAAGATGAAAAAATAATAAAAGAAATCAATGTTAAATCTTTCCATCAAGAGAAATGATTCCATAAAAATATTTAAATGGTCTTTCTGAGTGAGTTACAGATAAATCTTTGTCTACATTGTTTGTGCCCTTGCTGAAGACATTTTTTGGTTGCAGTATTACATCATTTTATATCATTCGTAATACATAAAACTGCAATCACACTTTATTGTATTTCATTTTTCACAACATTACTCTAATCATTGAGTTATTAGCGGCTCATCATCACTTTCACTTCGAACATGTCCATAGGTACTCAGATTCCCTCCTCGGCAAGTTGCAGTGTCCAACAACTGACAACTCCAGTTCTGTGTTGGTTGATTAGTCTTATAGCATATTTTCTCCAACTTTGCCCTATCATCAGTTGACAACACATGTCAGCCTAACCTCTCAAACAAACAAAAGCAACATATGCCACACCAAGATAAACAAAAATAACATAAAAAAAAAAGTAAAGAGCTCCCATCACACCAAGTGGCGTATAGGGAATATGGTGTTAGTGGCCATAAATTTTACAGACCTTCGACACATGATTTTTGGGGTAATGTGGTCGGTATTACGCCCGTGCCGCTTTACTTTTCCAGAAAAAAACCCGGTACCCATTTTAAGGCTGGGTGAACCTGGAAGCCGTCGGTTGGGATCGAACCCTACCCCTTGTCCTTTGTAGTCCAGTTCACTAACCACTGAGCTATCGCGACTCCCTTAAAAATAACATATGCCACACCAAAATAAATTAAAAAAAAACATATGCCATACCAAGATAAACAAAAATAACTTATGTCATACCTAGATAAACAAAAATAACTTATGTCATACCTAGATAAACAAAAATAACTTATGTCATACCTAGATAAACAAATATAATAAACACCATACCAAGATAAACTAAGATAACATACCTTGTACCAACACAAACACAATTAACTTATATTGTACCAACAGAAACACAATTAACTTATATTGTACCACCACAAACACAATTAACTTATATTGTACCACCACAAACACAATTAATATACATTATACCACCACAAACACAATTAACATACACTATGCCACCACAAACACAATTAACTTATATTGTACCACCACAAACACAATTAACTTATATTGTACCACCACAAACACAATTAATATACATTATACCACCACAAACACAATTAATATACATTATACCACCACAAACACAATTAACATACACTATGCCACCACAAACACAATTAACTTATATTGTACCACCACAAACACAATTAATATACATTATACCACCACAAACACAATTAACATACACTATGCCACCACAAACACAATTAACTTATATTGTACCACCACAAACACAATTAATATACATTATACCACCACAAACCCAATTAACATACACTATGCCACCACAAACACATATGTTACGAGAAGCTATCAACAAGTTCCTGGATTGCCATATTCGTGCAAATATGTGAAGTTTAATACTCTGAAGTGTGCTAATTTCATGTGTCAAATTTACATCAAGCTATCAACATGTCAGTTTTTACACACCATTTTCTAACCTTGTGTATGAGCCATGTATGAAGTTTGACAATCAAGAAATTTTAGCAACACATTTACATCAAATTTTGTGAAGCTTGGTAATTCTGCTACTGAGACCTTCAAAATGGTTTCTCAGACCACCTGCAACTATTATGTAGGTGAAACAAGGGTCTTTGACTGGCAAGCATGTTTTAAGACTGGGTAAGTGACTATTCAAGATGATGAGCTTCAGGGCATCCTGTCACCAGCAAAATGCCAAAAAAAAGTGGACAAATTGTGTGAACTGATCCATGAGAAAAACCACCAAAACAATCCATCAGTTCTCATAAAGTAGGAATCAGTTATGGAGTCTGTCAGGAAGTTCAAACAGAAAGCCTGAACATGCATCGAGCTACTGCAAAGTTTATCCTCGGACTCTTGTTCCTTGGTTTAAAAATGCAAGAAAATGTGGCTTTGGTGACCGAGGTTTCCACTGCCACAAATGTTACTTTAACTCTTGATTGTTGATTTGTTGATGATAATCCATCTTTCATTATCCATAATGATCCTAGAAACAAGTTTCATCGTCATTAGCCATTTCATACAACTCAAAGCACACGTCAAGACATTTCTGTTCTTGATTGTGCACCAAGAGACTGAGGACAAACTTTGTAACAATTTGATGTTAAAAAAAAGTAAAGAGCCCCGTCAAGCCAAGTGGCTAATAAGGGGTGTTAATGACACAATTTTTACAGACCTTCGGCACATGATTTTTGGGGTAATGTGGTCAGTACTACACCCGTGCCGCTTTACTTTCCCAGAAAAATCCAGTACCCATTTAATGCTGGGTGAACTTGGAAGCCATTGGTCAGAAATGAAATTGATCTCTTGTTCTTTGTAGTCCGGTTCACTAACCACTGAGCTATCACGGCTCCCAATGTGATGCATACTCAGGAATTTTGTTAGAATCGCCTGACAGACTCCATAACAGATTCTACCCTGTAAAAGAACTGATGGATTGTTTGACAATGATCTCCATTGATCAGCTCATTAATTTTTTTGTCCACATTTTCTGCTGTTTTGATGGTAGCAAAATGTTCTCCGAGCTTGTCATTTTGAATAAACACTTGACCAGAGATGAAATGCACATACCAATCAAATACCTGTATCTGAACTAAAAAAATGCCTGCCAAAAGCCTGTAGAATCATTTTGAGGGTCTTGGTAGCAGATTTATTAAGCTTCATGCAAAATTTGATGCAAACACATTGCTCAAATTTCTCGAATTTGTCAACAATCATAATGATTACTGAGCGGCTCATACACAAAGTTGGAAAATGGCTTGTAGAAGCTGACTATATATAGAAATAATAATGTCAATTTACACACAGATTCTGTACACTTTGGAACATTGAGCTTCAGATTTTCGTACAAATATGTGAATAGGGGGTTACATCACAATAATTACAGGTCTGGGAACATTCCAATAACCTCTTGTACACCACCACAAATAAATCTAACATAAACTGTACCATCACAAGCACAATTAATATACCCCATACCACCACAAACATGTTGTCATGAAAAGTTGTGGAAAACAAAACTCATCAGCACAAACACAAAACTCAGACTATTCAAATCAAATGTACTATCAACCCTTATATATGCGCGTGAAAGCTGGAAAACAACAAGAGACATAAAAACAAAGTTAAACGTATTTGAAAATAAATGTCTAAGAAAAATACTTGGCATAGCATGGAACGAATTAAAAACAAACGAGGAAATTAGAGAAATTGCCAATCAACCACTAATATCTTCAGTAATCAAGAAAAGACGATGGTCATATGTTGGATATGTGATGATAAGAGAAAATAACCGAATAGCAAAGCAAGCCCTCATGTGGGAAACAACAGGTAAGAGAAAAAGAGGAAAATCCAGAGATACACTGAGAAGAACATTGATAAGTGAGGCAAGAGCAGCAGGAATCGGCTCCCTCAATGAGATAGAGCTGCTTGCACAGAATAGAGACAAATGGCGAGATTTGATAAAATATCTTTAAAAGAATTGAAAACTGCTAGAACACAAATTTATATATGAGATGGAGTATTTTGGTCTATGTCCTATGCGCTGGTTACGGCTCGAAAGGTCAATAGATAGGTACCACCACAAACACATTTAATACACCCTATACCACCACAATATATATCTCAGTTGTCAGGCATTGGAAAGAGAAAACTACTATATATATATATATATATATATATATATATATATATATATATATATATATATATATATATATATATATAGCAGCAGTGAATTTTAAAATCTGGACAAAATATGGAAATTAAAAATACTGCCCCCATGTTTTGCCTAGTTCAAACACAAAGGAGTGTACCGAACGTTCAGAGAAATACTATTTTTAGAGCATCTAATGTTACACTTAAGGGTAGCAATTTTTTACTACGGTATTGTAACTGGGAGAGTTACAGATAGGTATCACAATTAAAGGTTATTTTGTTAAACTACTACAAGATATAATAAACTATAAACCTATAAAAATCTAAATGTACACCATAAAATAGTCAACATACTTGGTGGTAGCTGCAGCACTGTCAGTCCGGAAAATGAGTCTCTGGGTTGTCTTCTCTGTGCCTGGCACCACTCTGGGGTAGACTTTGTCACCTTCTTTGCGAGAAACCAGAGGCTGATTATTCTGGTGGGTGAGCTCAAACAACAAATCAGGTTCTGCTCCTTCAAACCACTGGAACCAAATTATGATTTATAACCTTATTGGTGTAATTGTCTGGTATATACATGTGTGTGAAAAATAAAATATATATTTGCTTTCCAAAGATGTGATGAAAATTAAAGGGGGTCAAGGCAAAGAAATGCAAATAAATGCGAAGCTGCCTTAAAAACACTAGTGAAGACTGAAGCGTCGTTCAAATTTGTGTCGTCCATCAATTACGTAAATCTTTAACCATACAATTTTTCTATTTTTTTTTTCATTTCTCCTTCCGATGAAAATTAAACTTTTCTGTTCTCTAATATTGTCTTTCCACCTATTCCTCTGTATGCCTTTTCTTCTTCTTATTTTTTTTAAAAATGGTACTGTGCCGTGCAAGACAGTCTTTGCATAGACTGTAGGTCTTGTAATATACTTGTACCATTTTAAATTTTGCTCTTCTACTTCTGTACTTTATCACTTTCTTCCAGATGTCACATTCTCATCACCTTACAACCTTCATAAAGACATCTTTTTGATTATGTATTTATATTCAAAATAACAGTTGTTTGCAAATAGAAACATACTTCTTACTCCTTTCTTCAGACAATAATAAACATTGCTTATAATATAATACATAATTATCAATTTCATGTATATATTTTATGTGGAGAGGAACTTTGGTAAATATAAAATAGTATAACAAAAGCTGGAGGAAAAAACCAGGTAAAACTTCCATGCAGAAAGAGCATGTAATTTTGGCAGACAACCAATCTAAACAAAGGAAAACTCAATACAAACAAAAGTAGGAAAAACTCAATAGTCTGGTAAAACTACTCACCAAAAAGAGCTAATTCTAACTACAAACAATTTATAGCTTGACAGAAAGGTAAAGGACAATAATAATCTAGTGAAGCAGTTCTAAAATTCATTCATTCTAGTGGAATCATAAGTTTATTTCATATATACAAATAATTACTGCATTCATTCTAGTAACTTCAATAGCTCATTCCATATACAAACATTGCATTCATTCTGGTAAATTCAAAAGCAAGCTCATTCCATATACAGATACTGCATTCATTCTGGTAAATTCAAAAGCAAGCTCATTCCATATACAAATACTTACTGCACTCATTTTGGTAAATTCAAAAGCTCATTCAATATACAAATACTTACTGCACTCATTCTGGTAAATTCAAAAGCTCATTCCACAACAAATACTTACTGCATTCATTCTGATAACTTCAAAAGCTCATTCCACAACAAATACTTACTGCATTCATTCTGATAACTTCAAAAGCTCATTCCACAACAAATACTTACTGCATTTATTCTGATAACTTCAAAAGCTCATTCCACAACAAATACTTACTGCATTCATTCTGGTAACTTCATATCCCAACAAGGGCATACTTTCAGTGGCTGCCATGTCCTGTTATAAAAAAAAAAAAAAAACAATTCCACATATCTGAAATTGTGTGAAAAAATCCCACAAAAGACTCATTTTTAACATACTTTTTTTCTAGGAGGACCAGGAAGTAAAATACTAAATATTTATTAACTTTACATTGGTCATTAACATTTCCTACACTAAATATGAATACAATAAAAAATTTAATATAATATTTAATATCCAATAAACTTTAAACTTTGTTAAACAAAAACTTAGACTATTCAAATGTCTAAGAACTATCATCAATAGCCAGCAAAATTGGGCTTGAGATCAATCATGAAAAGACTAAAATCATGACTAGTTTAATTCCAACAGGTGACAAAATATACATGGAAAACAAACCAGTAGAAGAGATCGATCACTTTATCTATCTTGGAAGTCACATTGATCGAGAAGGGGATACGAGAAAAGAAATTAGAATCAGAATAGCTAAAGCAGCAATGTCTTTCAGAAGCCTTGAAAAGTTGTGGAAATCAAAACTTATCAGCACAAACACAAAACTTAGGCTATTCAAATCAAATGTACTATCAACCCTTACGTATGCGTGTGAAAGCTGGAAAACAACAAGTGATATAGAAACAAAGTTGAACACATTCGAAAATAAATGTCTAAGGAAAATACTTGGTATAGCATGGAACAAATTCAAAACAAACGAGGAAATTAGAGAAATCGCCAATCAACCACTAATATCTTCAGTAATAAAGAAAAGACGATGGTCATACGTTGGACATGTGATGAGAAGAGATAATAACCGAATAGCAAAGCAAGCCCTCATATGGGAAACAACAGGTAAAAGAAAAAGAGGAAGACCCAGGGAGACACTGAGAAGAACATTGATGAGAGAGGCAAGAGCAGCAGGAATTGGCTCCCTCAATGAGATAGAACTGCTTGCACAGAACAGAGACAGATGGCGAGATTTGATAAAATATCTTTAAAAGAAAACTGCTAGAACAAAAAATTCATATAGGAGAAGGTGTATCTTGGTCTACGCCCTATGGGCCGGTTACGGCTCGAAAGGTCAATAGATTCAAATGTAATATCAAATCAAATGCACTATCTACCCTTACATATGCATGTGAGAGCTGGAAAACAACAAGAGATATAGAAACAAAATTGAAGGCGTTCGAAAATAAATGTCTAAGGAAAATACTTGGTATAACATGGAACGAATTCAAAACAAACGAAGAAATTAGAGAAATCGCCAATCAACCACTAATATCTTCAGTAATCAAGAAAAGATGATGGTCATATGTTGAGGAGAGATAATAATCGAATAACAAAGTAAAACCCTCATGTGGGAAACAACAGGTAAGAGGAAAAGAGACCGACCCAGAGAGACTCTGAGAAGAACATTGATGAGAGAGGAAAGAGCAGCAGGAATCGGCTCCCTCAATGAGATAGAGTTGCTTGCACAGAACAGAGACAAATGGCGAGATTTGATAAAAGATCTTTACAAGGATTGAAAACTTTCTCTTATTAAAATTTTTTTAAATTCTAGCAGAGTATCTGGGTCTATGCCCTATGGGTCGGCTAAGGCTCAAAAGGTCAATAGAAATAGAATAAACTTTAATCTTTCATTCTTAAAAAACAACTTTCCCTATTTTTTTGTTGGTACATGTGGTAATAGTTCTAGATTAGCAGGACCACTAAAAGAATAATGTTTACAGTCTTCTCCAGTTCCACCTGGTTACTCTCTACTACATATCTTGTCCAGGTAAGACATTGTAGATCAGCAGAGGATTGTGCAATCGTGAAGAAGTGTGTTGGTGTATGCGATCAAAATCTACAAGGATATTTGTTAGTTTTGACTATTTTCAGTCTAAATAGTTGGACAGGTAGTCTGGTAAAAAAAAAATTTTTGTTATGAATATAAATATGATGGTCTTTTGATGACTATCATGTTGATAGATTAGATGCCTGCTGTTCATTTAGGGGTTCACTGGCTTGGGGTATGGTTTTCATTACCTGATAAGTCAGTGCTTGACTGGATTGTTTCATTTATCCTCTATTTAAACTCTAAACAATGAGTCAATATATACATTGTATTTGATGTAGGACTCAACTTTTAAAGAATGAATAATGAAGCATTAAGTTTTACAGTATTAACCCTAGAATATGATAGTCGTAAAAATTGCTGCCTCAAAACACAAAATCTTGAAATATGACAGTTTGCCAAGGGCAAACACATTCTCCCCATCCCCCTCCTTAATTACTACTTCCGGTGACCCCTTAGTGTCGGATTTGTTTCCTTTGATGGATTTAAAAAAAAAATGTTTCATTGTGCTGTGCGAGGTACAGTCTCATGTCTTTTTTAATTCACTAAAAAGTAAATAAATAAAAAAAAATTAATTAAATTTTAATCATTTTCAAGAAATTATCACCTGAGAAATTTCCTCGGGGCCATCGACATGACATCAAACAAACCTTTGTAATTCAGAAAACGTGATGAACAATGTTATGGGTAGCCAAACATACTGATGAGTGTACGGTGACCGTGTCAATAGACAATGTAACACGTTCAGTCCATGCTCAAATTTGAGGCCATAAACCAAATCTTATTCATAAAATCATAGTCCTGTGTCTCCTCTTGGGTAAACACACAGATTTGTAGCAAAAGTTCAAAGAAAATACTACTTATAGAACCCAAAATTTACATTTAAGTGGTAATACATATTTTATTTTTTACTAAAGTATCGTAAACGGGAGAGCTACAGATAGGTATCATAATCTAAGGTTAATTTCAAGGAACAGCAAATCTAATTAGCGCCATCATCATATTATGGAAAAACTTATTTGACTTGCAATTAAAAACCACCCCTTTATAGTAAATCTTAAGAATACTTATGTATATAGGCTAATACATACCTCACTGGCCTTATATGTGTAGAGTACCTTCCCTTTGACAACAAACCAGAGCCGCTTCCATTTGCGGGACCTGTAAGCTCGCAGATAACCACTCATGTCTGAACCTTCATCATTAGCACTAACCTAACAAATAAAAAAAAACCACATATATAGAAGCTACTAATTAAGTATATTTGTTTCATGATATATCCTGCACTAATCACAAGCGATGATACTGTAAAAAGTTTAAATAAATCAAAGATGGCATTTAAACACCTCTGAACATTGATACAATAGTTAATTATGGAGAACAGGTCAGCAAACAAATATTTTCATTGGTTTCTATCTTGGGAATCATAGTTTCATCCATGTCTGTTGTGCATCTTGTATATCAATGACTTCTTCATCCTTATTAATCTCAGTCTTCTGCTTATTTTTCCTGATGGATTCTACAACAAATTGTTATCAACTGGCACTCACTTCACATTTTCCCAGAAAAGTTACGTGTTTTTCCACTGCAAATTATACTACTTTTATTTACACTGTTGAAAAGTATATGAAAACATAAGTTTTATGGCAGATTTGTGGACAGCAACACCTACTTCCTTTCACCCAACAACCTACAAAAATCAAGCAATGGGGGCCTTGGTAGCCTAGTTGGGAAAACCACCCAACTGGACTACCGACGTTCTGACAACCCGTGTTTGATTTCCGCTGGGAGCAGTGTGAATTGTACTCGTGGTTGGGAAAAAATACCCCCATGGTCGACCCAGCCATTGGCAGAAATGGGTACCAGGGTATTACCCTGGGAAGGTGAGGAATGTCGCCTCGCATCGTGAGTTTCGATGCTTGAAGTGACACTATCTAGAAATCTCCTAACATTTCTGGATAGACGGCCGAGCACATATGGGTGGAAACTTGCGTGCTAAGACACCGGTTCAAGTCTCGTACTTCACTTTTACTTTACCTATCAAGCAATGTTGTTGTAGACCACTTCATTAATATTAAAGCATTCTATTACAATTACTACATAGCTTTTGCCATCAATATTCCACTTTAACAAGGGACACTAAGTGGTTCTATTTTACACTGTTGAAGTCAAAACACTAAACTACCTCATGAAACAGTTGTGCTCTTACTAACCTCTTTAAGCACTGAAGGTCTGAAGTTACTAGGCTTGCGCTTCTCGCGGTTGCTGATGCGAATTTTCTGGAATCTGGACATAAGATGATTCAAGCTAAGGCCTGAGTCATGCTTAACTAGTTCCGGAGCAGGAGTAGCATCTCCATCAACTGAATCAGTTGACACTTCTGTGCTCTCTGAGACAGATGTAAAAGAGTCCTCTTCTGACTGTGACACAATAGAACTCTTTTTTTGTGCTCCATGACTCTGTCTATATTCACTGGTCACCTCTGTGGGTAGATAAATGATATACATTAATGATTATCATAATAAAGATATCTGAAAATGATCTTCTCTGCTATGTGCTGCTACAATGACAACTACTCATTTTTTTTTTTTTAAATTTTCTTTATCCTGCATGAGATATCAAGCTTTTGTAGCAGTCAATCTCAGCTTATATGTGGTATGATCACCTACACATGTGTTGTTCATTATTGAAAGATATGGGCATAACACTATATTTCCAAATGCCTCACAAGACTTGATGGGTACCTTTTACATGACAATAAAGCACAAGAGAGATGTAGTTAGGAGTATTTCTGTGTTAACTCCTCAGTTTAAAGATACAAAGTTTTGTCCAGTTACAGACAAGCTTATCAATCAAGTTGAAAATATTTATGAGTACAATAAAAGAACTGAAAACATAGTTTTTCAGCTCTGCAGATAAAACATAACTAAATAAACAAATGTTTCAACTAAAAGAGTCTTCATCGCTGGACAGACACAAACAATAAAAAAGTAGTGGGGTGGATGTATCACTACATAATTAAACACAAATATAGTCTGTAACCTATGATGATTTAAAGGAGTTCTAAAAATATGTAGAGAGAAGAGGCATATGAAAGGCAATAAGAGAGGAGTGGGGGAGAACATATGAGGGGAAAGTAACCGAAACCTGTAAAAAGAAAAATGTCATAAAAGAAATGAAAGAAAAGAATTAATCTCCCTTGAGTTTAAAGAACTAAAGTGGGCTATAAGGCAGTTCGCAAGGCTGAATTGACTATGATCATCAGAGGATAAAAAGAAAGAGATAATGGCCAGTAACTGGAATGTCTTGTGGGCCAGAATAGTCAGGAGAATTTTAATGGATTGCCACAAGCATTTAAAATGGACTATTTTAGTTTTGTATGAAATTTTTATTTTAATAAGTTTCATTCTCAGGTTCATATAAAACAGATCCAGTAATATTTTAGGACTCATAACAAGCAGTGTAAATGATTACTGAAGTGAGCAACATATTGGTATGGCTATCAGATCCTACAGAAAAAAAAAACAGTTACCCATTTCTTTATCAGCTGGACTGAATGGAGAGCATCAAGCTAAGTACGAACCCTGGTTCACGCAGCCAGCTTGTATTGCCAAGCCAGTGTGTTATGACTACACCACTGACACTCCCTATAAAAATAATTACCCGGTTCATAGAATTCATTTCTTTCTATCCTATAATGCTCAGTGTAGGTGGGCAACACATATAGTTGCAACCAGGCAACAAATATTCTTGCAACCAGCTTCCTCTATATCTGTTTGCAGCTCATCATTATGAGCTGATGAAGTAAATGTCCAATCTCTGAGGATATATTCCTATCTTTTCTCCTGCCTTCCACATTACTCTGCTCAATTACTATTAACAATAAAATGGTATTTTTCAAGCCCACCATCTCATCAAGTACTGACATTGATGATCATGTCTTTCCACAACTTCAGTCTCCATAGCTGCTTATAAAATCCATTGTTCACTTCCTACTATTCTCTTAAACTGCTATCTTTCATTTCATTCCCTCTATCTAATTTTCCTTTCATTTTCCAGTTTCCATTATATTCCAGCTATTCTCTTCTTACTACATGGCAAAACAATTATTATTGTGTTCTCTTAATGTTGGTAAGAGGCCTTCTTTATTTTTTGGACTCTTCATAACTTCCAAGATTCTCTTTTTAGCCATTTATTGTGCTCTCAATAATCTTTTGTAAAACCACAATTCAGTGGCCTAGAAATTGTTCTTCTCTGTTGTTCAAATGTTCAGAATTCACCTCTATAAATTAAACACAGCTCTACACATCAGTGAAGAACCTTTTTTTCCCTTATTTCAATTGTCTAAATTAATTGCGTAACATCTACTTTATTGCTTTGGCATTTATTTGGTACGGTCATACCATTTGAGAATTGTGTTACGTTAAGGTCGTCAGAAGTAGTTCATAGTGGTGATGTATGTACCGTCAGATTCCTTTTTGAATCTCTTTATTTGTAACATGTCTATAATAGAAGATGCATTAAACTTTGACATGGCATCTATTTTCATAATCTATATTCTTCTTTGTAATTTTGCTGTTGTCTTTCAAGTGATTAGAGAGGTCAACATTATAAAAAAACAAATCAGTGTAATTTTTTTTACCAGAGCAAAGGATGATATATATAATAGAGGGGAAGCATTATAACTATTTACTTGCAATTGATGTCATCTAGTACTTTAAAATATTTAACTGATCTATAGTATTGTATGCTAAAAGACTACCATTACCTCACCTATACAAATACATAATATAGATACCAACCTTCTCTAAGCTTTTCATAGCATTTATCACACACTCTGGCTGATTCATATTTGAGGTACCTCAATGGAGCTTTGTTCTCTGAACAATGGGAACACACAACCTGAAACAAATTGGCCAAGCAAGATCAATTAATGGAAACTATCTCAACAAAAAAAAAGATCAAACTTCTGGTGACATATTAGCATCTGATAAATATGAAACAAGACACAAATTCATAAGACTTAACCAACTGATGAATATTAGAAGTAAGCAAGAAATTGTTTTAAAAAAAATCTGCTCAGCCTTACCATCTCTCCGTACTGAATTCAATCTACCTAACTCTCCTCTAAATCGTACAGAGACCTACACAATATTTTAAATAACATTTCCAAAACATTATAAGAACGTATGTAATTTATATATATCCCTCTCTCTGCAATTAAGACTCAATCAGAGTAGGATTCCAGACTCTCTCATGAAGTCAGCTGTCTGTTTTAGCGAATCGATTGCCCCATATAGTTTCTTTTCCAGGGAAGTGGGCGTGGACCACATTCCTCTTCTCAGGTCTGTGTACTGGGGGCAATCCTGTAGAACATGTTTTGTAGTCATATTGTCCAGTGTACAGTGGCATAGGCTGGTTATACCTATTTTGAATTTGGTGAACATGTGATTTCTCATTCTATTGTGGCCAGTGCGTAGGCGAAGTATGATGACTTGATCCCTCCTTGATAGTTGGTGGTATCCGTCACTCTCGTTATGCTTTGGGTGTTCTTGTTTCTATTTTTCATGGAACTGACCTTTGAGGATGGATTTGGCTTCATCATAACTGAGCGGATGGTTCTCTTGTAATAATATCCCTCCCTCTTTAGTTAATTTGTCTGCGCGTTCGTTCCCGTTGGTATCCACTGAATGACTATTCTCTGGAAGTTATTGCATAGTTGGTCCAGGGATGTTCTCAAGTCATCTAGTTCATTGTTCTTGGGGCCTTTAAGAGCTGACAGTGCATCAGTCAGAATCACCAATTTATTGTGCATGTTATTTTTGTGTTGAGTAGCCAGTGTTGCAGCATCTCTGATGGCCTCAGTTTCTGCTTTAAAGTTGTTTGAGAATTTTCCAGTAGCTATTGACTTGGTGATCTCGTCCTGATTATTCAGCATCAAGAACACACCTCCCCCTCCATTTCTGGTGGCATTTGTAGCAGAGCCATCTGTGTATATGTGGGACCAAGAGTCCTGTGGGTAGGTATCGTATATGTGTTTTCTTTCTGTGTCTGATTGGGAACCTTTTTTCATGATTCCTGTTATATTTTCCTTAAGTTCTGGTATTTTATGTTTTCCACGAGGAGACATATCAGATGGGCCCAAGGGTTTCGATATTGTTTGGGAAAGTACTGGGTCTCCAGTAGTTTGGTAATTCCATTGGCAATTGCAGCGAAGTTGCTCCTCTTTAGTTGTACAATTTCGGAACCAGTTATTCTTTGGTGTATGGGGTGGCTAAGGAGCCCTCTATATTTCTCCGCTTGTTGCAATACTTTAGTGACCCGTCTGTCATCTATGGGCTGTAAACCTGTTACTGTTTCTAGAGTCTTGGTAGGTGTAGAATTCATAGCACCAGTGATGAAACGGGCAGCTTGGTTCTGTGTTCTGTTAATTTTGCTAAGGCGTAATTTGGAAGCCATAGCCCAGGCTGTGACTCCATACTCTAGAACTGGTCTGACTCTTCCTACGTATAGTCTTTTCAAAATATTGCTGTCTGCCCCCCCAGTTCATTCCTGCCAATTTCTTCATAATATTTGTTCATTTTCTGGCTTTTTTCCTTGCTCTGTCTATCTGATTTTTCCAAGTCATTCTGCGATTCATGGTGACGCCAAAATATGTTGGGTTTTGGTCAATAGGGAGTGTATGGTCTTTTATCTTCAAGTTTACAGAGAGTATGTTTCTCTTGATAGGCTGAAAATTGTATATGTAGTTTTTTTTTTCGTTGATTGGTAAGAACCAGGTGTTCGTCCATTTTTCAAGTTCACCTAGGGCATTTTGCATCCTGGGTCCAGCCACCGACATACTTTCCTCGCGAGCCCATAACGCCAGATCATCTGCATATATTGCTGAGTGTATTCTGTTTGGAATGTCCATTACGATGTCATTTATGAAAATTAAAAATCATTTATATCATAAATGGCACTTAACAATGTGTCAAATAAATATATAATAATCTTGTGTTAAATCTCAAAGATATTTGATCCTACCCGACCACATGATCGACAGTGATGTCTTCTCCAGGTTAAAGTAAACTCCAGTAAGCACAACATACACATGGTCACTCTTGCATCTGGCACCCACAAGGGAGCTTTGTGACCCAGAACAAAATCTTTATCCAGAAGAGAAGTCTGGAAACAGTTTGAAATAATTAACCACAAGAAAAATAAAAAATGCAGAATACTTTCAGGCAAGACAAGCAGAAATAATATATATACTTGATCCTTCCCATGTCATTTGACACCACATAGGGCTTGTAGTGTTTTTCATCACCTATCTCTAATCTGGATGAGATGTTAAATCTTATCTAATGAGTCTATGCCTGCCAACTTTGCTTCTCTTAAAAGTGTTCTTTGTAGTGTCTCTTTAAGTGTTCCTCTTTTTCTATATCCTGATATCACCCAAAGAAGATGTTTCTGTTTTGGAATTCTCTTGTTGTCTCTTCTCAGCACATGTCTGAAATATGTCCATCTTCTTTCCTTAACTGTATATATTATATATATATCTTTGGTTGCACGCCCATTTCTCTTATCTCTATTTAAGTCTTGAATTCATTCCATTGTACACAGAGTATTTTTCTTAGGCATTTAGATACTACACGATGATCATTAAAATACCAGCTGTTTTCATTTTTATTCATAAAAGTACATATAGATTAGGGATCACGCAAATAATTGCAATGCTGTGGTAAAGCTGGTAGCAAGGAGCCAGTAGTGGGGGTGTGGTATACACTCCAAGGTATGGTGACAGCTTTACAAAGAAGGAATACAATGAAATACTGACGTTTCGGCCTGTGGCCTTCAGAATACGGGGACAATGACAACAAACGGTGAGGCACAAATATCTATAGCTACATGTCGGGTGATAAAGTTAGGGAGAAGTAGACAGAGAGATGAGGGTTAGGGTGGTGAGACAAAGAAGAGATGCATTACATGTGGGAAGATTGGTGAAGTGTAGAGATATATAAAATCATAAGTATAGAGAAATGATGAGGAGCTGAAAACTAAAGAGTGAATAGTAAATTATGTATCTATAAAAGTATATTTTAAAAAATGACTTAGCTGGAGAGACTGTGCTGTCCTGCATGGAGGAATTAATCCAAATGAATGGTCTGAGAAACAGTCACGTGGTATGACCGAGCGCAGTCAAGCGAGATACAGACCAGGAGTCGTGAAATTACAACTATAGGTGGTAAGTGTGTAAGGGGAGAATGGGGCAGACGAGCCAGCTATGTAAACAATAGGCGTTGGACAGGGGATGAGGCAGTTGTACAATACACTAGCCCAAGGGAGACATGTCCGTGTGCAAACAAAGATCAGAGGAGGAAAGAATGTCAGAGTTAAGTGGCTAAAACATATAGATTCAAGAGTGGAGAAGACCAAGAAAACTAAAGATGATAGGGTATCATGAACCAAAGACAAATAAACAAACACATCTCATAAACGTACTACCAAATATCAAATATGAAAGCAACAAAAAAAATCATTGAAGTAACCCTTAATTGTTAAAATGGTACAATATTTTATTTAAGGAAAACAAGATTTAAAACGTATTTGTATTTATAAAGCTCATCAATTATTTGTTGTTAAAGATCTCATGCCTTCTCTGAAACATATCAAAAGTACAGTGTAAAGTCGAGAGGGGGACCAGTGCAAACTGGGCAAGGTACTATCTTTGTATAATTTACCTAGATAAATAAGAAGTAATATTACATCTTTAAAATATGGCACATGGAATCTTAGAACCATGCACACTGAACTCAACAAATTAGACTTGTCAAATGACAAGCACATAAGATATTATTTGTAGGCTAGATCTATTATAGATCTACAGTGTCACTTTCCACCAATTTATGCTTCTATAAATCTTCTTCTGATAAGTGAAGGAGTATCTTGGTCTACACCCTATGGGCCGGCTATGGCTTGAAAGGTCAATAGATAGATAGAAATCTTCTTCAGCTACACTTCATAGAGTATGATCACTAACAAATAAAATGAAAAACATTACAAATAAAATAAATATTATTAATACAGTAGTGCTAGTACTAATGATTTTGTAACTGATAGTATCTGCAAGCAAAAGTGAGAATCAGTATTTGTTCTTTTTTGCACTGGCCTCTCCTCTTGATATTCCAAAAGATTAAATTATAAACAAACATCATCCTACCTGTGGTCCTTGTTTAACAGTTTGAAATGTGTGATACTTCTTGGCATTCTCATCAATAGCTGTCTGCAGGGCTGTCACCCACTGCTCTTTTTCTTCAGATGTACTGAAAGACACAAAAATTCAATGATAGATACAGAGATTCAATGATAGATACAGAGATTCAATGATAGATACAGGAATTTTCAAATGCTGGAGCTATTTATGCACAGAGTTTACATGTAGGATGAAAGTATAAGTCAGCCTAAGCAACAACAAAAATATTTTAAAATATTTTTTTAAAAAGTGGGATCAAAGAGGAAAAAAATATTCAATGCTAACAAAATATGAAAAAAAGGTACAAACATTAAAGCTCACTGTAAATCATGACACAAAGTAACTTACGCTAATTTTGGGCTCTTTTTGAGCAGATGAATGAGAGCAGCAATCAGCAGAGCGAATGTTAACAAATAACAATCAATAAAGTTACAGCTCTGATATATTTTTTGTCCAGTGAACTAGAAAATGATCCATTAATTTTTAAACAGAAGATCTGGTTTAAGACAGGTAACACCAAAAAGGAAGTTTAGGCGCATCATATAAAATGGTACAATGATATAAGGTCCATTGCTAGACATTTACAATATGAAAAGACTACATTTTCAACTTATAACATGAATGGAAGATTCAAATTACAATCAATATATGATTTCTATCTTAACATAAACAGGAATGAAAGTCCAGCAACAGTGACCATGGAAAGAAGGGAGTGAAGATATGGATGGACGGAAAGGAAAAAATTGTTGTTAAAATAAAGAGCAAATAAATTCAAACATAATTAAAATTACCAACTGATGTCATGCACTGGTCTTGCTGTCTCATAATCTCCTATATAACAAACACCTACAGATATGACCTCTGCAAGTGCCTGAGATTACTAGAGTCTTTGACATTTTAAAAATCGACATTAATATATATACTTTGCACAAAATAAAATATTTAAAAATAGATTGGAAGAAGGACACAAAAAAAACACAATAATATTACTTTCAATATCCTTAGAGTTTCTCAACAGAAAAATGGACAGACTATAATAAACAATCTAATCACACCCAACACCATAAAATACTGATGATCATATTGAAAAAATGTTTGTGACAACTAATTTTAAAATGCTCTCTTCTGTTAATGATTTTATGAAGGATAACAATTGGTGTCATTTATCCCAATAGGAATTATTAAGACTATTCTTTTGCAATTATGTGGATCATAATAACATTGAAAATACAAAGAACTACACACAAATGTAAAAAAAAAATAAATAAAAATTAGATGTGACAAGTCAGCACAGACATTTTGATTAACAAGCAAGTTAACTCTAAAGACAGTTACAAGCAAATTTATTGTCCCTTGTATTTTTTCAAAGAGAAACTAAAATATGTTGTCAAGGAAGGGTTTTTATAGGCACCCTTTCTTATTATTTTTGTCACTTCTTTGAGATTCTCAACAATAACAATAATTAAGACTATTCAATCATAATCCACAGTGAATAAAGTTTAAAATAACAGATGAATACAAAATAAAAAGAAGTGTAAATATGTCTGAATAAATTTATCTATAAGTAGGAAAAGGTAGATATAAGACAATTATAGGAAATCATGGTTTAGGAAAAAGAAATGACAGAGGAGAAAGATTAAACAATTCTGTGAAGAAAACAGGCTGATAATATGTAACACCTACTTTGAGCAAGAGAAAAGGAAACTATACACATGGAAAAGCCCTGGAGATAGGAAGAGGAATCAAATAGATTACATAATGATAAAAGAAAGGTTCCGTAACAGCGTAAAGAAAGCCAAAACCTACCCAGGAGCAGATATTAATTCTGATCACAATCCTGTAATGATTAAAACGAAAATCAAACTAAAGAGAAACAAGCAAAAATCTGATTCATCAACAAACCCACTCGACATAACAGCTTTAAATCAAAAAGATATTAAAGATACCTATACAATACAAGTAAAGAACACATACCAGAAGCTGCTAGAGGAAGGAATTGAACAATACAGAAGAGAAAATCCTGATGAAAAAGTAACAACCAAATGGCAATGCATAAAAAAAAGCATACAAAAAGCCTGCGACACCTTACCCAAAAGAGAAAAGAACAAAAAACAAAAATGGATAACTAACACCATCTTAGAAAAAAATGGAAGAAAGGAGACAAGCGAAGAACACTGCCCAATACAATAAAATAGATAATGAGATACGCAAAATGTGCAAAAAGGCAAAAGAAGACTGGCTCAGCCAAAAATGTAGAGAAATAGAAACTATGGAAAGCAAACAAGACCTAAGAGGAATGCACACAGAAATAAAGAGAATGACTAATAAAAATAAAAAAGCCACAGAAGGTGGATGCATTGCAGACAAAAAAGGAAAAATGCTAACAGACAATAAGGATATCATAGATAGATGGCAGGAATATATAACAGAACTATTTCATGATCAAAGGGACAAGAAACCAGTTATAAAATGTACATCAGGCTATAAAATCTTAAAATCTGAGGTGGAAAAAGCTATAAAAACAATGAAAAGGGGAAAAGCAGCAGGACCTGAAAGCATACAGATAGAGATGATACAGGCACTTGAAGATTTTGGCATTGAAGTGATTACAGACATATGCAACGACATATACCACACAGGATACATACCAAATGAACTAAAAACATCAACTTTCATTGCATTGCCTAAAAAGAATGGTGCAGTTGAATGCAGTGACTTTAGAACAATAAGCCTAATGAGCCATGTTACAAAAATCTTGCTAAAAGTTATACAAGGAAGGATTCAGAATAAAATCAATACTGAATTAGATGAGCAGCAATTTGGATTTAGGAAAAATAGCGGGACAAAAGAAGCCATATTCTGCATGAGAACATTAATCGAAAAATACACAGAAGTAAACAAACCAATATATGCCTGCTTCATAGACTACACCAAAGCTTTTGATAGAGTACACCACAAACAACTTATAGAATGCCTAAAAGAGATACATCTAGATGACATGGATATACGACTAATATGCAATCTATACTGGGAGCAAACAGCAATAATAAAATATAACAAAGAGTTCTCTACACCCATTGATATAAAAAGAGGAGTAAGACAAGGATGCATCCTATCACCAAGCTTGTTCAATCTATACACTGAGCAAATCTTTAAAAACATCATAGAGATGCCAGGCCTACAAATTAATGGAAAGATAATCAATAACCTAAGATATGCTGACGATACTGTACTACTAGCAGAAAATCCTAAAGACCTACAACAATTACTTAATGAAATAAACACGACAAGCAAAAAATATGGACTAGATATGAATATCAAAAAGACTAAAACTATGATCATAAACAAAGAAAATACTCAAAACCCACAAGTGGATATCAAAATTGAAGGAATAGACCTTGAGACAGTTCAGAACTATAACTACTTGGACATACTATAACCAGTGATGGAAAATGTACAACTGAAATAAACAAAAGAATAGGAATGGCAAAAAGTAATTTTAATGTCATGAAGGACATACTAACATCAAAACAAATAACACCAGAGCTAAAACTAAGAATAGCAAAATGTTACATCTTCTCAATATTCCTATATGGTGCTGAAACATGGACATTAGACAAGAAAACAGAACAGAGAATTGAAGCCTTTGAAATGTGGATATATAGAAGAATAGGTAGAATTGGATGGAAGGAAAAGAAAACAAATGACAAAGTCTTAAAACAACTAAAAATGAAAAGAGAACTTCTGAACACAATTAGAACAAGACAAATGCAATTCTTAGGCCATGTTAAAAGACACAACAGCCTACTGAAAGTGATCCTGGAGGGGAAAATACAAGGTAAAAGAGGCAGAGGCAGACCAAGATTAACATGGACGAGTAACATCAAAAGATGGACAAATCAACCGATGACAACCTGCACCATCAAAGCAAGAGATAGAGCAAAATGGCGCTCCATGGTAGCCAACCTTCGTTGCGGAGATGAATTTCTCTAATTTCCTCGTTTGTTTTTAATTCGTTCCATGCTATGCCAAGTATTTTTCTTAGACATTTATTTTCAAATACGTTTAACTTTGTTTTTATGTCTCTTGTTGTTTTCCAGCTTTCACGCGCATATATAAGGGTTGATAGTATATTTGATTTGAATAGTCTTAAGTTTAGTGTTTGTGCTGAAGGGTTTTGATTTTCACAACTTTTCAAGGCTTCTCAAAGACATTGCTACTTTAGCTATTCTGATTCTAATTTCTTTACTTGTATCCCCTTCTCGATCAATGTGACTTTCAAGATAAAGTGATCGATCTCTTCCACTGGTTTGTTTTCCATGTATATTTTGTCGTCTGTTGGAATTAAGCTTTTCATGACTTTAGTCTTTTCATGATTGATCTCAAGCCCAATTTTGCTGGCTATTGATGATAGTTCATTTGTGTTTTCCTGCATTATTTTTATCTGACTGCTGCTGAATAAATAGTATAAAGAAAATCATTAATCTAGAAATTTGATATTGATGGATATTACATAAAATAATTAATTTGTAATTTAAGTTTAGTTTCTTTTTATGAAGCATAAAATAATTACAAAAATGGGAAGCAGATTAGACTCACCTTCCGCTCAGCGTGAAAGACCGCTGTACACTAATGATGTTAAACTCAAACTTGTAATCCTCCAATTTAGGGGAAATAACCTAGCAATTAAAGCACAGAAAAAAGGAATACATATATTGCTGTAACTGATTAAAAGTCCTACTGTCAAATATTACTGAATAATTGTATTTTTGTTTTGTTGTTTAACATTGTGAAGCTGTTTAAAAAATTTGCTATAATGACAGACGCTATTTTAATACAGAGAAAGGTCTTAATCTTGACTAGAAGTATTTTTAATAGCAAGCATTTCAAATCAAAGTCTATGCTCTGAAATAATAAATGACACCACTATGGAACCTTTCCAAACAGTTCATATATATCGCCACCTTGTGCCATCTCCACATCGAAGGTTGGCCATCATGAAGCATCATTTCACCTTGTCCCTTGCTTTGATGGTACACACAGTTATAGGTTTTCCTGTCTATCTTTTGATGTCTGTCCAGTGTGTCTGCCTCTACCATGTTAACCATATATTTTTACTTACAAGATAACTTCTGTAGATTTTTGTGTCTCTTTGTGTTGAAACAATTCTTATTTGTTTTGTTCAAATAAAAAAAAAACACCTCTTCATCTTCAGCTGTTTCAAAAAACTTCATTATTTCTTTTCTTCTCTGTCCACCTCCTAGTTCTACCCATTTCTTCTACAAATCCATAAAAACTCTGACCCAAACACCTAGTGGTGACTGCACTGGACATGTAGTCTTCATTGTCCAGTCCTATAGTTTCCCACCACCCGCTCGGTAGACTCCATAAATAGATTATATGTCATAAAGATAGAAATAGTAGTCAAAGATTTATGATGTAGGGGGCAAGTAATTTTTTTTCATTACATTTTCTTTTTCTAGCACTAATCTACAAATCACACCCACCCATGGCACCCGAGGTGCGCGTGGCCGTGCGGTTAGAACCACTGTTACGCTGGCTGAAAAGCCGGCGTTCGAAGCCCGCGGTAGACAGAAAGGATTTTTTCTATCGGGGGTGAAATAAAAATCCTGAGTCTCACACGTCATGGCAACTGCTTGACCAAGCGGCCTTTATCCCTCGGGTTCTATCGTTGCCTCCCGTCATACACCAGCAATGGTACTATGTGACGTAAAGATAGTTTTTTTTTTTTAACACCCACCCAATTCTAGATCCTTCCACCTCCATATAAAAACATGATAATATCCTCACCTTCATGCCAGCTAGAGGCAATATGTTGTTTATTTTATAGCCTGAAGTAACTGGGGTTGTGTACAGAAGAACATCATTAAACTGTGGATCATACAAACATAAGTATCATTTATAAATAAGTTTTAATAAGCAACAAATGAGAACACACCCGACATTCAAACTGAACCAGCAAACAAATAGAATAGACCATGACTATAGTGAGAAGAGCTACAATTACATAATTTTAAGATAAACAATAAACTTATTTAATGGTGAAATATGTGACAGTGAACTAGAGACATGCGGCTCAGGATTTGATAATTAAAGAGAGTTTCTTCCCTTGTCACAGGGACATTGGTAGCAATAAGCATAGATATAATAATTTTAAATTTAGTGTCAATGTTTTAATACCTGCTTGTGTAGACAACCAATGCAGTTACATCATAATTGTGGTTATGATAGTCATAATGATAGCTGTCTCGGTAGTGGTTGCAATGGTATCGGTAGCGGTGATGGAAGTTTACATTATCTGATATAGTGATGGTTATTGGAAGAGCAACAATGTGGATTTAGGAAAAACAGTGGGACAAAAGAAGGCAAGAAAACAGAACAAAAACAAAAAATTGAAGCCTTTGAAATGTGGATTTATTGAAGAATAGGAAGAATTGGATGGAAAGAAAAGAAAACAAACGATGACGTTGTAAAACAACTAAAAATGAAAAGAAAACTACCAAGCACAATTCAAACAAGACAAATTAGATTTTTGGGGCATGTTAAAACACACAGAAGCCAACTAAAAGGAATCTTGGAAGGAAAATACAAGGTAAAAGAGGCAGAGGCATTAGGACATTATTTGAAAACAACACAGAAGTAAACAAACCTATATATGCCTGCTTCATAGACTATACCAAAGCTTTTGATAGAATACACCTTAAACATCTTATAGACTGCATTAAAAATATACATCTAGAAACACAGACATATAATTAATATGTAATTTATACTTGAAGCAAACAGCAATAATAACATATAACTAAAGGAACTCTACACCTATTGATATAAAAAGAGGAATAAGACAAGGATGCATCCTATCACCAAGCTTGTTCAATCTATACACTGAGCAAATCTTTAAAAACATCATAGAGATACCAGGCCTACAAATTAATGGAAAGATAATCAATAACCTAAGATATGTTGACGATACTGTACTACTAGCAGAAAATCCTAAAGATCTACAACAATTACTTAATGAAATAAACATGACAAGCAAAAAATATGGATTAAAATAAATATTGAAAAGACTAAAACTATGATCATAAACAAAGATAATACTCAAAACCTACAATTGGATATCAAAGTTGAAAGAATAGACCTGCAGACAGTTCAGAGCTACAACTAGGCAGACCAAGACTAACATGGACAAGTGACATCAAAAGGTAGACAAGTCAGTCTATGACAAACTGCACCTTCAAAGCAAGAGACAGCGGAATGGCACTCCATGGTAGCTAACCTTTGATGCGGAGACGGCACTCAATGAATGAATGAATGGTAATAATTAAAATGGTGGTGGTAATGGAGCTGATGATAATTAAAATGATGATGATAATAACTGTAGATGGTTAAACTGAAAGTTATAACTGCTGGTGATGGTTATAATTATGGCAGTGATGATGATGGTTTTCTCTGGCTTGGTATAGAACCGTTGATCAGAGGTTTAACAAGCTGCTATTGTAAAAACGATTTTGTTAATGAATCGTAGACCTGATACAGAATGTGTGAATTAGCAGTAGATAATATTGATAGTTTTTTTGGCCATAAAACAACAACAAAAATAGGATTCTGGAATGTGCGAACAATGGCCCTGCCGATGAAACAAGCACAAGTCGCGAGCGAGATGGATAGATACGATCTAGATATTTTAGACTAAAGTCATGAAAAGCTTAAAACCAGTGGAAGAGATCGATCACTTTATCTATCTTGGAAGTCACATTGATCGAGAAGGGGATACAGGCAAAGAAATTAGAATCAGAATGGCTAAAGCAGCAATGTCTTTCAGAAGCCTGGAAAAGTTGTGGAAATCAAAATTCATCAGCACAAACACAAAACTTAGACTATTCAAATCAAATGTACTATCAACCCTTACATATGCGTGTGAAAGCTGGAAAACAACAAGAGATATAGAAACAAAGTTGAACGCATTAGAAAATAAATGTCTAAGAAAAATACTTGGTATAGCGTGGAATGAATTCAAACCAAACGAGGAAATTAGAGAAACCGCCAATCAACCACTAATATCTTCAGTAATCAAGAAAAGACAATGGTCATATGTTGGACATGTGATGAGAAGAGATAATAACCGAATAGCAAAGCAAGCCCTTATATGGGAAACAACAGGTAAGAGGAAAAGAGGAAGACCCAGAGAGACACTGAGAAGAACATTGATGAGAGAGGCAAAAGCAGCAGGAATCGGTTCCCTCAATGAGATAGAGCTGCTTGCACAGAACAGAGACAAATGGCAAGATTTGATAAAATATCTTTAAAAGAATTGAAAACTGCTAGAACAAAAATTCAGGTAAGAGAAGGGGTATCTTGGTCTACGCCCTATGGGCCGGCTACGGCTCAAAAGATAGATAAATGATGATGGTGGTGTAAGGTTAACTGAAATGGCATTGATGATGATAATGTTGATAGTGATGTTTGCAACATTGGTGGTTATAATGAAAACTAAAGTGGCAGAAGTGATGGTCAATATAATAATGGTGGAATGTCAACAATGATATTGACATTAATTATGATGTCTATAGTAATGGTAAGCAAACCAAGTAAAACACAGATGATGATAATAATGAAGTACAAAAACAATGATAATTAAAAAATAATTGTGATGGCAACAGTTAAGATGTAGATAATTATTAAAAGGTTAAAAATTAAAATACTAACCAGAATAAACATCCTTGGCTGCATCTCTTTTCTCGAAAGTTTTTGTAATTCACCTTGTTTCAACAGAACCTGGTATGACATTAAAAGTTTACAAAAGTTTGTGAATAGAACAAGTACCAGGTGGATATACATTAAGCATTTTTTTTAAAAAACTAATGGATATGCTGATAATAATGTACTACTAGCAGAAAATCTTAAAAATCTACAACAATTATTTAATGAAATAAACATGATAAGCAAAAAATATGGATTAAAGTAAATATCGAAAAGACTAAAACTATGATCATAAACAAAGATAATACTCAAACCCTACAACTGGATATCAAAGTTGAAAGAATAGACCTGGAGACAGTTCAGAGCTATAACTACCTTGGACATACTATAACCAGTGATGGAAAATGTAAAACTGAAATTTAAAAAAAGATGAAGAGATACAGCAAAGACAATGGCGCTGAATAGGACACACACTGCGGAAACCAACTGAGAGTTTTACACAACATGCCCTTGTTTGGAATTCCCAAGGAAAAAGACAAAGAGGAAGACCAAAATATTCTTGGAGAAGATGGATGGAAGCAGAGATGAAGATGATGGGGAAGACATAGAATGATCTTAAAAGAATTGCAGGAAACAGAACGGCTTGGAAAGTGTTTGTTGAAGACATATGCTCCACAGGGAAAGGTAGAAGAAGATATATTAAGCATAGATTACATAAAATGTGTGCTTGAAACACTTCTATTATGGATCTGAAACTCAGACAACCTATTTAAGGTACAAGAAAAGGCTTAACAACAGATTCTATGTTTGCTACCATCACAAAATAATGAACATCAAATGGCAGGTTAAAATAACAAACTCAGATGGTCTAAGCCTTTAAGTTTTCATCCTCCATTACTAAAACACCCAACAACTGCAATATATAAGAAATACTGTACAGAAAGCTAATAAATGAGAAGAGGCCTATTGGCAGTACAAAACTGAGATACAAGAATGTCTGTAAGGAAGCCACGGGAGATTTCTCCATCTACAAAAATTAATTTGTATCATAGAATATCATAGAGTAAAGAGTATCATAGCACAAGAAAAAAAAAAAATTGTCTGACAGTTACGAAACCAATAAAAGAGAAAATTATGAACTTATGTCCATGTCTAGATAAAACATGTTTACATCTGTTATCATATTATAATAGTGTAAAAACTTATGTTATTAACTCTAGATTAAGATACCATAGTAAAAATTACCGCATACACAAATTGTTCCAAATTGTATAGTTTGCAGTGTTCAAACATTACTCCCTCCATGTACCTGCTTAATTACTACTTCTGGTTAACCCTAAGTGTTGGATTTTTTTCTACTGATGTAGGACCCCCCCCCCCCCCCCCCCCCCCCCTCTGAGATATGATCCTATATATTTTTTTAAATATGCAAATTTCAACAAAATGTTTTTTTTTTGCTGTGACCAGGGAAATTTCCACAGTCATCACTGACATAAAAAAACCTTTTGTGACTCAGGAAATTTAGCAAATAACGTTTTGAGGTAGCCGAACATACGCCGACCATCTGAATAGACAATGCAGCATGCCCAGTCCAAGCAGTCAATTTCAAGTCATAAATCAACCTGAGACAGAAAATCCAAGTTCCCTGTGTGTCTAACTGATAGACACACATGTTATGTGTCAAAAGTTCAAAGAAAATACTATTTTTAGTGTTCCTAAACTTACAATTAAGTGGTAGTAATTTGTACTATGAAATGTAATGAGCGCATCACAGGTAGGTACCGTAATCTAGGGTTAAAAGAAAAAAAAACCTATTTTCAAACTAAAATAAAAAAACTGAATCTAATTTAATTTTGGTTACTTACTCTTCCTGGCTGAATGACTTCAAATTGACCAATCAATGATCTCTGGATTTCCAAAAGTTTTTGCACATTGTCCTACAAATGTTAACACATTAACAAATATAATGAATGGTAAATAAACAGAATTGGCAGGAACAAAATATATGATTAAAAATAATAGACTAATGGAACTATAAGAAATGTTTAACCCTACCAGACTGCTGTACCTAGTTTTCGGTAATTTCCTAATCTGCTGCTGACCCTAATTTTTGGTACTTTGCCTAGTATGTGAAAAAATGCATCACAAACTAAAAATAACGAACCAATCGTGGTCAAACCTCATAGTTAGCTATTGCAAATGTCTGCCCCGTGTGTTTCAATTGACTTTGTGTGGTTTGATGTGAAATAAATTAAGAAAATTCACAATGAAATGAGCGACTGATGAGCCAAGCATTTCAACAGGAAAGCGAAGTAGGTCTAGGCTTCTCACATTCCAACAGGTGATTGGTACTTTTATTGATTCAGACTTTGAGGAGTCAGATTTTCATAAAAAATATGTTTCCAGTTCAAGTGACACAGACAGTGAGAGCTTGAGTGATGAGGAGAATCTTGAACCTTATAGATCTAGAGCTAGATCGATAGTAAGAGAAGGGGGGCGTGTCCCTCAAATAGCTGATGGGGGTATCTCTGCATGAAACAAGGCTCATCCTGCTGGGTGGATTGACACACAAAGGTGGAATATTGGTGCTAGATGAAAGGTAGACCTATTTTCTACAATGTCTCCAAGTTCCATCTTATTCTGACCACTTGTTTGCATGTAACTAAAATGTTTGTATATCATGTTGGGTTTTTCTCTTTAATGCTCAGGAGCCCAGGTATATGGGACAGTTAGGTTCAGGGCCACAGGTCTGGTAGGGTTAATGAAGTAGGTTTATTATTTACTCATGTAGAAATGTAGTCTCAAACATTTCAGCTTCACAAGAGAAACAGGTAGGCCTCTGGGCCTTAATCTGTCTGAATAGCAACAAATTATATTGGGATAAAGAGTCTGCCATAATTATGGGATAACTTTATATGACTATAAGAGAAACAAAGAGAACACCCTTCTTGAATTTATGTGTAGCTTTTGTCCTTGCTATACAGGCTAATAGAACAACAAAAATACTGACAAATTTGCTTTCTGTAGTTTGATTTTCATATACAAGCAAAAATATGCTGAAGTCACTCAAGTAATAAGCCATCTACTGATGTTGCTACTATTCCATCAGTATAGAATCAAAGATGAATCTAACAAAGAACAATAAAAATAAATGTAATCTTAGCCAATACTATGCACAGCTTCTATGATCCCAAAATCAATTGGTATACAATGAGAGAGCTATCACAGCTTCTATCCTGGGAGTCACAGTAGAACAGTGGTTTGTGAAATGGTTTACTAAGGACAAGTTGGCAATTTAATTCTGATTGAGAGCTTCCAGGTTCACCTAGCCTGAAAAAAGCATTGATGGCATGAGCATAACGCTGATCAAATTAAACAAAAACATGCCTCTAGTGAAATAATATGGAACTTTTTTCCAATAATCATTGGGCGTGTGATGGGAGCCGCGATAGCTCAGTGGTTAGTGAACTGGACTACAAAGGACAAGAGGTAGGGTTTGATCCCAACTGACGGCTTCCGGTTCACCCAGCCTTTAATGGGTACCGGATTTTTTTCTGGGAAAGTAAAGCGGCACGGGCGCAATACCGACCACATTACCCCAAAAATCATGTGCCAAAGGTCTGTAAAATTTATGGTCACTAACACCATATTCCCTATACACCACTTGGCGTAACGGGGGTACTTTACTTTTTTTTTTTTACTATTGGGCTTGAGAGGGCTCTTTCTTTTTTACTAATTATTATTCTGTAATAGAAATGGACAGCAGGACGGATTTTTGAGCCTGATACAAAGACTACTGATAGCTGCCAAGTATTATGGAAAAAATAGGACAATAGGAACTTTAGCATCCAAATACTATATAATTTATTTAATATAACTGGTGCTTACATCCAGAATTACAGCCAGAGGACCAAAAGTGGTTACAGGCCCTGATTTCTTGGGGAGCAAAAACTTAATATGCTATGTATGACAAGTTAGGTAAGAAACAAATTAATAATTTTTTGTACAATGACTGAGTATGTGAAATTAAATTCCAGAAAGCACTGCAATGCAAAGAGAATTATAAATAAGGAGAAAAAATATCTATACATGGAATAATATGTTTTCTGATACCAAAACCATTAAGTCATTTATATTTAGAACACAATACTTTATTATAAAATATATTGTCAAATATTTATATAAACAAAATAACTACAAATATATTCAACTGACACTTTTTATCACTTAACCACAGAGATTTCAAAATAAAGTTGTAAATAGGAGTCATACCCCATGTCTCATACTGTCATTGGCATGATCTGCAACTTCACTGACAATGTTCAAGGCAGCTGGTGAATACAAAACAAAAGTGTTTCAAGCTCAATTCCTACAAAATAAATAGCTTAATAACAAAACAGATAGTTCTGAAATAGTGATTTAAAATTAAAATACCTTTAAATCTCCTTGTGACGCTACACAGCACAAACAGTAGGATAAAAGAAAGAAAGAAGATTACTGAGTGTCAATTTTTTTTTAATTTAAAATATCTAGATCATGGACAATCATTCACTTGATCCTTCTGCAAAAAAAGTATTATACATTTTTATTAGTCACACTTTATTTATATGGGGACCATTCCATACAAATATTTTAGAGTTTTCAAAAAGAGCATACATGTAAGACATTTGATACTAAAGGACAAGGATGTGTACTGTCACAACTATTTATCATCTACATGGACAAAACCACAAAAACTGCTAACCCAGAACAAGAAGGTTTAAATGAGTTGCTTTCAGAGACAACCAAATCTTGGTTTATTCCAAGAAGGATTAACTGCAGCACCATATCATTTGTTTTCATTTCCTTTTACTAAGAGTATGGTATGAAGGTAAACAATGAAAATACATAAATTATAATGAACTGGTGTCCGGTTAGCGCAATCGATAGGCGGTTGGCTTACCACGGCAACAGCCGGGGTTCGTACCCTGGCGAGGACACCTGGGTTTTACTAATTCCCTAAAAATTAGTAGGAGCCGCGATAGCTCAGTGGTTAGTGAACTGGACTACTACGGACAAGGGGTAGGGTTCGATCCCAACCGACGGCTCCGGGTCCACCCAGCCTTAAATGGGTACCGGATTTTTTCTGGGAAAGTAAAACAGCACGGGCGTAATACCGACCACATTACCCCAAAAATCATGTGCTGAAGGTCTGTAAAATATAGGGTCACTAACACCATATTCCCCTATACGCCACTTGGCGTGACGGGGGGTACTTAAAAAAAAAAAAATAATGAACTGAAATCCAATTGAAATCTATTTTTCTAAGAATCGCAAGATTTAAAATCAAGTGATAGTACAGATACTTAGGCAATATTTCTTACATATTACAGAAAAATAAATAAAGAGGTAGAAACCACAATTCAAAAAGCAAAAGAAATGAGTGATGGACTTCCGTTTCCAAGATGGCGGATCTAGTATACGTCCTCTCGATCACTACAGAAAGTGCACCCGGGGTCTGATTAATTTCGGATCTTCTTTGCACTTTTCTGCGTAAAAGTCAAAATGATGATATGCTTGATACATCTGTGTCGCTGGGGCGAGGTCGTAGGCCAACAGCAGTCCGTTTTTGACGAATCAAATGTTGTGAGTGAGACCTTCCACCGTCTAGACTTGACGCTTTGCGTCACATTGGTGCTGTTCAGGACCGTTGTTGGGATTCTTTGATGCAGGTTGTTTCCATGTTGCACATTGATGTGAACTGCTTCGTCAGTCGCAGTTTTGTCTCTTTGGGGAAGTTGCTTCGTGTTTTGTTCATCGTGGGCTGCTTACACTTGAGTAATCAGACAAAAGTCTAAAGGTATCGAGATTATGAGTTTGGCGACATTATGTGCTACGTCATCGTATTGGTTCCCTAAACCGGCCGTGCGCAAATCTTACGGTCTGCTGTTTGATGTGCGATGGGGATAATTTGACGACTGACTGTGTGTCTGTATGTTCGGAATTGGAGTCGTCAATGATGGCCTAACATCATCAAGTGCTACGATGATCATCATTTTCAAGAGGACGTGACTTACTGGTATATGGGGATAGGCGGTGGGAACAAATGAAGTCTATGCATGAAGGGTGTTCCTTGTTGCAGTTTCCTCACATTACAAGTCGCATGTCTGTGTTAGTCACCTCTAGTGACTCGGGCAGATGGTGCTCGTAAACCTGGGAAGGCCGACCATCTAAGGGCAGAATCCCCCGACAGAAAAGATCAACTGCTGCCTTGCAGGAAGATTGGGGACAATCAAAGGCTAAGGAAAGCAAACCTGAAAAAATGCTGGCTGAAATCGGATGCACTGGGCCACTGGCGCAGAACACAGTGCAACTTTTTAACGGGTACTCAATCGGAGTGGATCTAACAGGCTTAAACAGACAGCTGTCTTCGTATGAGAGTCTGGACGTCCTACTCTGATTGAGTCCTGATCGCAGAGAGAGAGAGAGAAAAAGCAAAAAATGTAATCTACCAAACAGCACAGATTTTGAAACATCTGAATGTGATATGCACAAAAAAAGAAATGAATAAAAATGTTTAAGTACTGCCACTCTTCATGTCTATTTTTTATTAGTATTTGTATCTTCTATCTGATGAAGGCTTTTGCTGAAATGTAATTTGTCTTGCAAGGCTGCTCAGGGCATGCTCTATAGCTGAAATGACCTAGGTCATGATAATTCAAATGAGACCATTATATGATGCAAATTCTTCCGCTGTAAAAAAATTTGGCGTTTCTAACATACATTCAGGACTGCTGTCTACATGAGCCGCCCCACCTTTGCGCTATAAAAACAGTTAATATTTATATAATGCCGTCGACATTGCATCTGTTGTTTCAGTGCATCTCACAAATTTATTTAAATAACAATTATTGCCTTACAGCCCAGTGTTTGAGGCTTTCATGAGCAAAAAAATATACAGTTCTACTTGTCATACAATTTTCATGAAATAGAGGCACTCAAAAAAAAAAAAAAAAAAATCATGACTTTCAATTTTACTAACAGTAATTATTCAATTGTATTGTATAAACATATACAGGTTCTTAATATTAATCATCATCATCATTGAGTGCCATCTCCGCATCGAAGGTTGGCTACCATGGAGCACCATTCCACTGTCTCTTGTTTTGAGAATGCAGATTGTTATAGGTTGACTTGACCATCTTTTGATGTTACTTGTCCATGTTAGTCTTAGGCTGCTTCTTTTATCTTGTATTTTCCCTTCCAAGATTACTTTTAGTAGGCTGCTGTGTCTTTTAACATGCCCTAAAAATCTCATTTGTCTTGTTTGAATTGTATTTAGTAGTTCTCTTTTCATTTTTTGTTGTTTTAAGACTTCATCATTTGTTTTCTTTTCTTTCTATCCAATTATTCCTATTATAAATCCACATTTCAAAGGCTTCAATTTTCTGTTCTGTTTCCTTGTCTAATGTCCATGTTTCTACACAGTACAGGAATGTTGAGAAGATATAACATTTTGCTATTCTTAGTTTTAGCTCTGGTGTTATTTGTTTGGATGTTAGTATATTTTTCATATAGGCCAAAGCAAAGAGAGACCTCATTTTCAATATTAGGAAGAAACAATCATCATTGTTTGGCCATGTAATGAGAAGGGAACAGCTGGAATATATTGTGACAACTGGGAAAGTTGAGGGATGAAGAGATAGAGGGAAGCAAAGAAAAAAGATACTAAACAGCTTAAGAGAATGGCTTGGCAGAGGTCAACAACAGAAATGATAAATGACCTCCAGGATAGAAAGTTGTGGAGAGACATGATCACCTACATCAGCAGGCAGGGTACTTGATGATGATGATATTTTCATGACATTAAAATTACTTTTTGCCATTCCTATACTTTTGTTTATTTCAGTTTTTACATTTTCCATCACTGGTGATATAGTATGTCCTAGGTTGTAGCTCAGAACTGTCTCCGGGTCAATTCCTTCAACTTTGATGTCCACTTGTGAGTTTTGAGTATTATCTTTGTTTATGATTAGAGTTTTAGTCTTTTTGATATTCATATCTCAATGTTAATCATTATCATCATCATCAAGTACCATGCCTGCTGGTGTCCGTGATCATGTCTCGCCACAACTTTCAATTTTGACATTTATTTATCACTTCTGTTGTTGGCCTTCTGCCAAGCCAGTCTCTTAAACTGTCTAATATCTTTTCTCTTTGCCTCCCTCTATATCTCTACTTCCCTCAATTTTCCCAGTTGTCACAATATAGTCCAGCTGTTCCTGTCTCATTACATGGCCAAAAAAAGATTATTCTTTTTTCCTTATATTGGAAATTAGCTCTCTCTCTTTGCTTTGGCCTCATTCAGAACCTTTTCACTACTCTTCTTAGCTGTTAATATGAGAGATTAAATGTCATGCATTAAGCAGATAATAATATATTACATATTATATCACTTATGAACACCAGTGCCACTAGCACAAAAACATAGATCTACTTGTCATACAATTTTCACAAAAATGAAGTGTTAAAAAAATTATGACTTTCACTTTTACTCACAGAAACTTGTAAATTGTACTGCTATAAGAAAGGTTTATAGATTACGAAAAGACAAATGAGGGAAGACAGTAGAATGCAAAATACAATTTTCTATACAAAGTAAAAATGTTACTAAACTTACTGACAGTATCCTTGAAATCTGGAGATTCGAAAGTCAGATGTTTCAAATAATCTGAAATGGTTCATAATATTTGTCATTTATGTAACGATGAAAAACACAAATGTTTCAAGCTTGTTTTAGTTACAAAAAAATCCAACCCTTTTATTCACTGTTGTTGTCATGTGTTATCATTATCATGAACATTCAATTATGTTGTCACTTTGTATACAATTTTACTTTAATTATCAGTAAATATTAACAAATAATCTGCAAACAAATCAACAAAATCAGTGCATTATTATTTGATATTGCTGATCATTTTCTCTTTGTATGATATTTGCAGGACTATCATTCTTTCATTCACTGCATCATCATCTAGATAATCCTGTAAGATATACCTCTCTTGTTGGTAAAGATATAAAAACTATGTAGGGATACAGCAAAGTGGTGCAGATACAATATTTTAAAAATATTAAAAATTGGACACTTAAACTTTGTAGATAATGGAAGACTAAACAACAAACCAGTGTTTCAACTCTAAAGATTTTGAACTCATTTTGCATGTGTTTATTGTTTATATGGTGTTACACCCATATGTCCAACATGTAGATTTCTTCTTCTTATTTGGACTTAAATTTTAGTCCATTAGAAATGTTATTTCTTTAACTTCTTGTTATGTTTCTGTTAGCATCCAGTTGAAGACCTTGTACAGTCAAATTGTTCATTGATTATTTAGTATTGCTTTATGCACTAAGATGAAACATCCTGCATATTTGTATTTTATTGTATTCTCTCTTGGCCTTTCTCAAATTCTTGCCTTCATTTTTCTTTTGATGAATAAGTGTTTCATCTTCTCTCTTCTTATAACATACACAAAAACATCATTGTCTTTTTCTATCAATTACTGCAGAAACCTTATAAATAAATACAATCTTGGTCAAACAAACTCTCACAGAACATAGGATTAGGAAGCAGAAACAACTAAATGTGACTTAACTAGTGGTGGCTATCTTAAGGTAGACTGAGGGCCAGATTATAGCCAAGGCCAGGAGCAGAGGGCCAAACTTAAGGGTTTCATCAAAAATTACATGATATGATTTAGTCATATATAAATTATGCTTGCACTTTGACAACATATTTTATCATTTGTGACAAGCCAATTGATTATTTTTTTTTAACTGACTGAAACTTTGATTTTTATTTATAAGTATTTAATACAGTAGTTTTTGTGGACACTCCAAGGGCCAAGAAAAATAGACTGGTGGGCAGGATCTGGCCCGCGGGCTGCATTTTGGCCACCACTGGATTAAACCACAAGATTTATAAGATATACATATTCACCCTGCAACAGAAGCTTGTATTGAGGTATTCTCTGTATGGGTTTTAACATGTAGTGCTTGAGGGCCAATTTAGCACACCTTGGGCTCAACTGGGGAATTAAAACAGAGTAAGCTGCAAATAAACATGATATCGTTGAGTTATACAAACATGACTAACATGTTGCAACTAATAAAACTTGAGTGGGGCAAACAGATTAAGATTATTTCATCTAACAAAACTAGCTGTTTCAAATAATGAAACAAATTATGTAATGCATTATTTACATTCATTTCAATGCTTTATTTATTCTGGACATAATTAATTAATGATTTTACTTTAAAATTACTGAAGAAAATTGGAGAAACAAAATTCAGATAAATGAAGGACTGTTTTTCAGTCAGAACAAGCCTCAATATATAAGTCTTTGATTTTATCAATCCCAAGATAAATATTCCATAAATTAGTAAAAACTATCTATCTATTGTCCTTTCGAGCCGAAGACGGCACATAGGGCAGAGCCACAATCTCAAAAACAGAAACCTTGCGTGCCAAAGTGGCACATATTGCAGAGATCACTGCTTCTAAAATCTATGGCTCTGTTTCCATAACAATACTTTTTACAATGACAGCTTGTCAAGCCATCGATCAACCTCCTTAGTCGCCTCATACGACATGCCTGGAAGGTCACAGTGTCACTATTCTTTACTTCCCTCATAATGAGGCCCCGGTAACACACAGGATGAACAACATGAAGAACATACTAACATAAAAACAAATAACACATATTCATCAATACAGTAAAAACTAGGGATGCTGGAATTTTGTGATATAGCAAATACTGTAACTGTAATTACCAGTTACTATTGGTAGTAAATTTGTAATAAAGACAAGTTAACCCTTAATTACAATACCTATCTATGATGTCTGTCCGTTACATTCCATAATACAATTATTCCCACTTAATTGTAACATTAGGGGCACTAAAAATAGCATTTTCTTTGAACTTTTAACACACAATTGTGTGTTTACCAATTAGACACACGAGGAACTCAGATTCCTGTCTCAGGTTGATTTATGACCTGAAATTGAACGCATGAACCAGACATGTTATTTGTCTATTCAGACAGTCGCCTTAATAAGTTCATCAGTATTTGTGGCTAATCAAAGCGTTATTTGCTGTGTTTCCCAAGTCACAAAGGGTTGTTTATGTCATAGAGGAAATTTCCCTGGTCACAGGGTAAAAAAGAAATGAAAGACTATCAATTTGTTGAAATTTGGCAAATTTTATTAGTATTGTAGGATAATATCTCACAAAACTGAGAGAAAAAAATATTCTACTTCAATAGAAACAAATTAAATACTCAGGAGTCACCAGAAGAAGTAATTAGGAAGGTACAGAGGGGTAATATTTGAACACCATAAACTATCAAATTTTGAAGAATTTGTGTTTTGATGCGGTAATTTTTAACTCATCATCATCATGTGCCATACCGGTTGGCGTAAGCGATCATGTCCTTCCACAATCTTCTATCTACAGTGCATCATATCAGCTCTGCTGTTCACTGTTTTCCATGCCATGACACCAAGCTATCTAGTATTTTCTTTCTTTGTCGTCCGCGATCTCTCTTTCCTTTTATTTTGCCAGTTGTAACCAAGTATTCAAATTTTCCTCTTCTCATGATGTGGCCAAAAAATGTTGATTGTTTCATTCTGTTGTTATTTAGGAGCTGTGTTTTTGTGTTAGCCTCTTTGAGAATGTCCTCATTGGTCTTTTTAGCTGTCCAGAGAACTTTCAACATTCTTCTGAGAAATCCCATTTCTGTGGCCTCTAATAGTCTTTTCATTTGTTTGTCTACTGTCCATGATTCGCTTCCATAGGTCAGAATTGGTTCTATATAGTATCGATGAACTCTCTCTTTCATTGACATAGATTTGTTGCATAAGATATTTTTTATTTTCTGAAATGCTATTTTGGACTGAGCTATTCTACTTTCTATTTATGTGGTGCCTCTTCCATCTGATGTTATTATTGTGCCCAAGTTTTTCAAACGTTGCACTTGTTTCAGATTTGTCCTGTTTATTTTTATGCTGCATGATGGTGATGATTGTTTCTTCGATATGACCATTACTTTAGTTTTCTTACTATTCAGACTGAGATCTTTCTTGTTGCTTTCTTTTACTATTATATCTATCATTTCTTGTAGTTCATTCTCTGCTATTAAGACTGTGTCATCCACTTATCGCAAATTATTTATGTTGTGACCGTTGACTTCAATTCCCTTTTTGTCTACTATTGATCTCATAATATGTTCACTGTAAAGTGAAAACAAATCTGATGACAGAACACAGCCTTGTCTAACTCCTTGTTTTATAAATTGAAATTGTCCTGTTTGCTTGTTAATTCATATAGCTGCTGTTTGTTGCCAGTAAATGTATAATTTTTTTTAACTACGGTATTGTAATCTAGGGTTAATGTCCCTGGTGATGGAAACTCCCTTGATGCTGACCATGCCTTTTCAAAAGTAACATCAAAAGAACTGTGTCACCTCAGTTTCTCCTCATCAAAGACACTGAACCTTGCATTTTGGGTTATTTAAAGACAGGAAATGGACAGTAGATCTTATTTTATCGTGGAGTCTTTTGGGGCAGTAAAAAATGCTAACTTTAAAGAGACTAGGGAAAGGAATGGACAAATGGATTAAAAAAAAATATGACTGACTCATTCTCTTGACAAATGTAAGTACACTAGAGCTTCCATGATCTGTTACATCTAAATTTTGTTGTTTCAAGGGGTTGGGTGATATAATTTTTGGTATTAAAAAAGCCCAGGATATACATACAAAAATGGAATAACTGTGCTGTATGTTACCCATACGTAAGTCTCACCTCAAACTCCTTTAGTATTGATGCAAAAACTGAGTTCTTCTTCACAGCATCCTCTAAAACTGCAGTGGCACTCTCAAAATTACGAATGTATGAAGAGTATAGTTTAAGAAATGGCCCTTTTTTCACAAAAATGTCAGCAAGTCTTGGGTTCGTTTCCCTGACAAAAACAAATAATTGGAACTTCAGGGTTTGAAAATAAGAATTTAAATTCATTATCTCTTTATGGATGTTACTTATTTTCCAAACAACATATATTTGTATTTAATGCCTTTAAAAATAAGAACATAAATTAAACTGCTCAACATAATTTAATTTTATCATCTTTGTCATTATGATGATGATCTTTCAGTTACATGGTGTGGCTAAGATGACTAACAATGCCTAAAATGAAGGTTAGCAGCTCACATCTAGTTGCTTGTGTTAGTAAACCAAAACTGTTTTGATCTGAAGACATGGCTAATGTTCCCTTTAACATTATCTACTCTTCACTGCAAATAATTAGACTCATTAATCTTTTCTTTCAATGCATGCTCTGTACTTTTGGCATGTTTAATTTTTGTAAACTGTATTTTTAATATTAATTAAAAATATACTTTTAAGCACAACCAATTATAATCTAGACTTTCAAGCTTTTATTTCTGCTTCAATCAAAATATAATTTCTATTACCCACCTCATAGTTTGCTTTTTATTATACTTATCTTCTATTAAGTGTTTACTCACCAGTTCTCAATTCGCCCTTGAAGATCCTTCAGTAGATCTTCATTGAAATTTTGGAGCTGAGGCAGAAAGTCTAGAATTTTGTTCAATGTCTCAGATGGAATTACAGTATGGCCCAAATTCTCTGTTGATTTGGAGATGTGATGGCGAAAATCCTGAGAAAAGTACAGACAAAATATCTGTATAATGCACTAATTACCCAGGTGTAAAGAAATGTTAATAAAATAGTTAAATTAATTAATCTCTAAGCTTTAATCAAATCAGCAGCATGGTTGAGTCTTGTTAACAGCAGTTAACCCTGTCACTGTCAACTTTTGTTGACAGCTAAATACTAGGCAATGTTTAGTGATAATTTAAGTATCACATGTCCGCCTTAGGCAGATATTGACACCATTTTTAATGTTTTCTGTGCAGCATTTACATGAACATTTTAGTAATATTTAACTGAACTCTCTATTTTAAGAAATATGGAAGTGAAATTGCCAATGTTGTGTTTTTGAAGAAAAAAGCATTACAGTTGATTCTGGTTGACTATTTCAGTAAACAATGTGAATCTACTACAAGTAGTGACATTAATTCATTCTATCTATTGTCCTTTCGAGCCGAAGACGGCATATAGGGTAGAACCACAATCTCAAAAACAGAAACCTTGCATGCCAAAATGGCACATATTGCAGAGATCACTGCTTCTAAAATCTATGGTTCTGTTTCCATAACAATGCTTTTTACAATGACAGCTTGTCAAGCCATTGATCAACCTCCTTAGTCGCCTCTTACGACATGCCTGGAAGGTCACAGTGTCACTATTCTTTACTTCCCACATAATGAGGCCCCGGTAACATACAGGAGATTAATTCATTAGACTATGATAAATACGATAGGAAAAAAGAATCCTAAAATGCTTTATTTTAAATTAAGAGCTTTTCTCTTTATAAAACTGTTTTTTTTTTAAACTGTGTAAAACAGCTTTTTATTTTGTCTTTAGTTACAAAATGAAATATTTACTTGGTGTGCATTGTATGAATACTTATGCACAGGTGGATCAAAAGTAGTAAATGTTGTTAAAACATGGTGTTGGGGAAGGTTTTTCTTAAAACATCTGAAACCAAAAGGTTTAATTTAACAAGATATATTCCATGAATATATCTTATTCGTATATTGTCTAAGGATGGTTAAAAAAAAAAAGACACTTAACTAAAAATTATCTACCAAGGAATGTAAAACAAGGCTAAAGAAAGCTAGTGATAGACCAACAACCAATCACACTATTAAATATGAGATTATCATAATTTCTTTTGTTCAAAGTGAGTCTTAGAAATACAAAACACATGTTGCAATTCAAACAATCACAAGGCTAAGCACAAACTTCTACATTGGCTCAAGCAGTTGTAACATATTTTTCCTGGTTTTGTTTTTTAAAGTCTTAAATGTTATCTTCAATCAATTTTCTTTTTATGAATTTAGTTAAAGGTATTATAGTTCAGATTGGTCATATATTTGGGAGAGCAATAATACAACCCGGAAAGTAAATTAAATTTAAAATAAAAAATTAACCAACAATTTGCCACAGTGAAAAATAAAATCGAAGGAAAGGTTCATTTCCAGGAATTCCCCTGAACACATGGTTAGAAAGCAACCAACTTGAAATAAATTTCAGGTTTAAAATTTGATTTGAAACAACATCATGGTTTTTAAAAAATGAATTTCCATCTTGCTACTTTAGGATTAAAAAAAAAAAGACTACCCCTTCCACTATAAATGGTCATTAAAGTGTTCTTTGTGATTCAGTTGTGATGAAATCCACCTTAATTGTGTATGTGGATATTTTATGCAAGGAATGTTATCTTTCAGTGTCATGATGTATATACATTTATTGGATTAACTCTCAAAAGGCTGCAAGAAAATGTTCTTCATAAGTAGACTATAAAAGTCTGGCTAAATATTTGAAAAACGTATAACTCTGTACATCCGGCGAGGAGTGGATAGCAAAAACAGACTGGATTGGTTGTTTTCCTTTCACATGGACACGAATCTGATTCCCTGTAAATAAATTGGTTGTTAATTTTTTTTTATCATGGTTGAAAGTTAAAAAATATCTGCAAACTGTGTGGTTACTACCGTGGGCAGGTAGCCTTTATTCCCAGCTCCTCAATAAATCAACACCCTCCCCTCTTTACCGCTACAGTCAACTCCAGAAATCAGCTAGAGCCATAATTGGCAAGCAAGGAGGCAGAGAAAGAGACAGGTTGACAGATAATTTAAGTGTCAGCAAGCAAGAAGGCAGAAAGAGACAGGTTGACAGATAATTTAACTGTCTGTTAGTGTAACCATTGTCATGAACACTCAGAGGGCAACTTACAATATTGAGTAACTTGAGAACATCAACAAAGGTGTCTTCTGAAGAAGCAATTTCTTTAGCAATGAAGAACACTTTTTTAGCTTTCCTTATAGCCTGAAAAAAAACACAAATATGTAAACAATAATAACTTGATCTATTAATATCACAATGACACATTATGTGCTCCATAACAGCATTCTTTATAAAGTCTCCAGCATAATGTTGAATGAGGCACAAATTGCCAGAGTATGAATAACATTTGCAGCAAAAAAAAATCAAATTAAAAAGCACAGTAATGTTAACACATTCCTTACCACGAACCACAAATTACGAATTTTAGGGCGTTGGCTGTTAAAGTCACGTTTTGCGGTACAGAATGTGTTAAAATTGCTGTGCCTTTTCATTAGACTTAAATTTAATTTTAATACATTCCATACCACGGGTCACAAATTGCTGCTCTCACAGCCAGTGCATCTTGCTCAAAAGCAGCAATTTTCAGCTTTTAATTTATTGACGCTCTCGCAATTATTTCTGCTAAAACCTTGAAACCTATTATTACCCACTTTTCCGACTTCGTGAAAAAATTGTCCCAACAAAATGCGTGTTTTAGATCAATTTTAATTTATTTCATCATTATTTAACCATTTTTTAAATTTTATTTTGAAAAATGACACAGCCACAGCATGTTAAACCCCCTGGCAGCAAAAGTGTTAAAAGATGAAGATAAAATAAAAATGAAACTATTTTTACATTCTTTTTTCATGTTGCTGTTATGGATCCAGTGACCTGTAAGCTAACGCCCTTTGGCCCAAAACCATGTAATGATATCTGTAGGTATTTCAGAGTTCCATTGTTGTTCTATACAACGTATTTCATGTATCAGATCTTTGTGGAAGCAAAGTTGCTCTGATATTAGCAAGCCTTGGACAGTCAAACAGGTGATGTTCTACTGTTTCAAATGGGTGGTCACAGAGTGGACATGCTAGAGTTTAATCTTCTTTATATTCTATTGATGAAGTTGTTTAGTGATACATGACCAGTTCTTAGTCTGAAGATGGTGATTTGATCTCTTCTTTTTAAGTTGTTAATGTTATTGTAAGGGTTAGGCTTTGTCTTGTAATGAGAAAAGTTCTCTCCCTTTTTCCATGTCTGTCAATTCAACCAATCCTTATCAATGAAATTACACAAAAATTATCAAAGAAATAAAAACAATCACAGGAATCATGCAGGAGAACTGCTATCAGCATATGATCCCTTTGCTATCATCGTAAATTGAAATACACACTGCGTAACGGCAAACATGTCTAGCTAGGATCCCATCTTAGCTCGCCCTTCTCCACTTCAACCACTCTTCTCCACTGTTGAAGTTTTGATATACTGTTCAAATGTATAGATTTGTTAATATATTTTAAAAAGCAGGAATATGCTACTAATAATCTGGAAAAGTTTGCCAAAATCAAAGTATTAAAAAAAAGTAGTAAAGTACCCCCATCACACCAAGTGGCGTACAGGGAATATGGTGTTAGTGACCATAAATTTTACAGACCTTCGGCACATGATTTTTAGGGTAATGTGGTCGGTATTACGCCCGTGCCACTTCACTTTCCCAGAAAATAATCCGGTACCCATTTAAAGCTGGGTGAACTCGGAAGCTGTCGGTTGGGATCGAACCCTACCCCTTGTCCTTTGTAGTCCAGTTCACTAACCACTGAGCTATCGCGGCTCCCAAAATCAAAGTATATTTTTTGTTAAACACTGGAATTAAGCATCTTCCCTTGTATTAAATGTATTAATAATTTCTCCACATTTGCAAACAAGACAAACTGTTCTCATTTAGTTCATCTTGTGCCTTTTAGAACGAAAGAAAGAGAAAGTAACCCATCAAGATCTATGGCACACAAAGAATTTGGTGTTACTGCCCATTTTATTTTTACCCTCATTAACATTTTTTTTTTGGGTGGGGGGGGGGGGGGGGGGGGGGTGTTGTTGTTAATGTGGTCAGCATTAGCCAGTGTTTATTTTTTTTTTTCCCAGAATAAAAAATAATGCAGTATCTGTTTAAGGCTGCTAGCCTAGAATTCTTGACCTGATTGATCACCACAATCTCTCATACTCATTTGATCAGTTCTTGTGCTTTATAGGGTCTACAGAAAAATGAAAGTGTTTTTGAAAGATTCTGTGATTTGTTTCATAAACAGGTGGTGCTTCCAAGTCATCACCATGATTGACACAATTTTATTATTCACTCTGTACAGTCATTTTCAGTCTATTTCCAAAGCAATTACTCACTTTTCTTGAGATATTTAATTTTTAAAGAAAAATAATTATCTTCACACAATTTTTTCCCATATCTGGAGTCCAGCAAGGGAATTATAGAGCTGGAGAATGAAGACCACATGTTCAGTGCAATCACCACGAGCTGTCGGGTATTTATTCTCCCCATAAAGACACAAATTTCTGATCCTACCTTAATCATTCTCCTTTTCTTAGCATTTACCTGTTAAGTGGGCATGGATGTGTCGTGTCACTAATTTATGGCAAAGCAGTAATAGATATGCCCAGTGGCTCAACATAAACACCTTCAGCACGGCCTTACTTTGATTCAAATCTGTATTCTCCTGATTTGGAGCACAAGTCATCAATTCAACCACCCAGTTTCCTATACTTCATGTATTGTATATAATCGACTCTAAATCAGATTTATGTCACTGTTTGGATCATGTAAATGATCTCTTCTCTTTCTTGTCCACTCTTAGATAACCATTTTATGGCCACAGTTTGATTGTATTATGGTTTACAGCAAGCTACGATATTTGCACACTTTGACCAACACATAAGACTGCAGCTTAGCATTTTGGGTACTAGGTTATCTATCCTCTTTGATCCCTGCTCACTTCGTCTATTTTCAGAGTAACCATTGAAAAGTGGAGCAGGATTTTCATCATGTTTTGGTTCATTAATCCTGACATCAGTTATAGGTTGCTGAGTACTTTCAGTCAAAGTACTGTCTTATGTCTTGGTTTCTGATGGAAGTACAGTATTACATTTTCAAACAGTGAGGTGGGGGACTGCATCTAGGTAATGTGACATGTAATGGAATAGCTAAATGCTTCTAATGGAAAACTAAAGCACTTAGCCTTGAAGGACAAAGAAAGTAATAAGAAAAAAACGACACTAGTTTTACCATAGCACACATTAGGTTCAATGACTTACATAAATTTCCTCCTTGTCTTCCTCAGGTTCTGTGTCAGTTCCAGAACTCACAATTTCATCCATGTTTAGAGCATTTCCCTCCTGCTCACTGCTTGTGCTCTGCTGACTAACCTCAGAGAGTGGGCGGTCAAATAATGAGACTGAAGAAGCTGTTGTGTCCGCGGGTGGTGCTATTTTCTGGATCAATTCATCATCTTCTGTGACTATATAATTAGTCTGGTCACTGCCTTCAGTATCTGCCAGTAAATCAATAGCTGCGACAGAGCTGGTACTGACTTTCTCACTCTCAGAATCATCAGTTGGCTCATTGTTAGATTCATTAACAACAGAAGCAATTTCTGGAACTTTAGAAGTCTTCAATGACCTTCTTAACCCCAAACCTTGAGCAACCTTCTGGATTAATGCATTTTTGGCTATCTTTTCCTGTTGTCTTTGCTCTTTAGGGCTTGAAGTTTGGACTTCAGATGCTGACATATCCTTCTTCGGAGGTTCAGACACTTCATTTTGAGAATTAGCTCCAAGGAATTTGGCACTGTCTCCAGAAAGTGTTACAGAATTTTGCTCAGGTGTATCACTCGTACATGATGCCGGAGCACTTTCTGGGTAAGGTTTGCAAGCTCGAGGTGGTAGGACTGGAGGTGATGATTCATCATTCTCTTGTGAATCTGCTGATTAAATATAAACATGGTTTATATAAAACCAAATATGTTCTAAATAAAGAGTAAAAAAATGACAAACTTTAATTTAACTTACATAAATAAAATAAACTCAAAGAACTTAACAACAAGTAAGAATGTGAGTAAGTGAGGTCAAAGTCATAAGATACCAGTTGGTACAGAATGGTGACTGAAAAAATAATTAGTTTTTCCACTAAGGCAAAGCTGAAAAAGGATAATGCTGTGAGATGATTACCAATGTCACTAAATAAAACAGTAACTATTATGGCTTACAGTAAACAATGAGAATTTTGCCATTTAATTCTACTCATATTTTAGTCATTTTAATAAATTGGTGATTCTGACTGATGCACTATCAGTACTATCAGCTCTAAAAGCCCCAAGAACAATGAACTAGATGACTTGAGAATAGCCCTGGACCAACTATGCAATAACTTCCAGAGAGTAGTCATTCAGTGGATACCATCACACTGTAATAAATACGGGAACGAACGCGCAGACAAATTAGCTTACCACAAGAGAACCATCCGCTCAGTTATGAAGAAGCCAAATCCATCCTCAAAGGTCAGTACCATGAAAAATGGAAATGAGAACACCCAAAGCATAACGAGAGGGATGGATACCATCAACTATCAAGGAGGGATCAAGTCATCATACTTCGCCTACGCACTGGCTACAATAGAATGAGAAATCACATGTTCACCAAATTCAAAATAGGTACAACCAGCTTATGCCACTGTACACTGGACAATATGACTACAAAACATGTTCTACAGGATTGCCCCCCGTACACAGCCTTGAGAAGAGCAATATGGTCCACACCCACCTCCCGGGAAGAAAAACTATATGGGTCAATTGAATCACTTAAACAGACAGCTGACTTCATGAGAGAGTCTGGAATCCTACTCTGATTGAGTCTTGATCGCAGAGAGAGATTTACTATTGACAGTTGTAGTCTGCATCAACATTTTTTTAAAATTATAAATTCTTTCACTTTGTTGTAATAATGCATTAATTTATTTTCAAAATGACATGTTGGCCATAGTTTATATTTAGACGTGGGGCTACACTACAGGGTCAATGTGTAAGCACACAAAAAAACTGACTTGTCACATTACATAGCCGATGATAATTTCAAGTGAAAAATTCATAACTATTTTGTTAACCAATCAATTTACCCTATTTAATCCTATATTACGATACTATCATTAAAAAATACCACATCAAATAAATTCTTCAAAATTTGATATTTTGTACCGAGTTCAAACACCCCACCTTCCACTCTGTGTCCTCTTTTAAATTACTACTTCTGGTGATCCCTGAGTGTTGAATTTATTTCTAATAATGTAGGATCTCCCTCCCCCTGCCAAATTTTGTGAGATACAATCTCAATACATTATCATACATAATAAATTGCCACAAAGAACTACCAAAATTAATATGTTGCAACAAAGAATACAGTATAATAAAAAAACATGTCACGACAAAGAATATAGTATCATAGAAAATATAAAAAGTTTACTGTACACTAGACTCATAAAATAGAACACAAAACTTACTTTCACTGATCTTGATATTATCTTTAATTTCATGGTAGCAATGATCATCTGCCTCAGAACTTGGTTTTTGATGGTGAACACTGCTTGATCTCTTGACTGCAGGAGACGCTGGTGCTTTTATTGCATCCATAACACCAGCTTGGTCAGTGCTTCATTTTTACCCAATGGAATAAGTCAAATGATTTTAATTGTGGGCAAAAAGTTAGTTAGGACACAATAATAAACAAGATGATTTTACTTGTGGGCAAAGAGTTAGTTAGGACACAATAATAAACAATATGATTTTACTTGTGGACAAAGAGTTAGGACACAATAATAAACAAGATGATTTTACTTGTGGGCAAAGAGGACACAATAATAAACAAGATGATTTTACTTGTGGACAAAGAGTTAGGACACAATAATAAACAAGATGATTTTACTTGTGGACAAAGAGTTAGGACACAATAATAAACAAGATGATTTTTACTTGTAGGCAAAGAGTTAGTTAGGACACAATAATAAACAAGATGATTTTACTTGTGGGCAAAAGAGTTAGGACACTATAATAAACAAGGTGATTTTAATTGTGGGCAAAGAGTTGGTTAGGACACAATAATAAACAAGATGATTTTACTTGTGGGCAAAGAGTTCTTCTATCTTTTTAGCTCCCAGTAGAGCATAGGTCTTCAACAAACACTTTCCAAGTCGTTCTGTTTTTTGCCATTCTTTTAAGATCATTCCATGTCTTCCCCATCATCTTCATCAATGCTTCTATCTGTCTTCTCCAAGAATTCCTTGGTCTTCCTATTTGTCTTTTCCCCTGGGGATTCCAAAAAAAGGGCCTGTTGTGTAATACTCTCAGTTGGCTTCCGTAGTGTGTGTCCTATCCAGCGCCATTGACTTCACTGTATCTCTTTATCCAATGGTATTTGACTGGTACATTTCCATAATTCTATGTTAGTGATTTTGTCCTGCCATTTCCATCCTTTTATTCTGCGTAAGCACCCATTAATGAACGTCTGTATCTCCGTGATTATCAATTTTGTTGTTCTCCATGTTTCACAGCCATATAATAGGACCAACTTAACATTTGAGTTGAAAATTTTTATTTTTGTATTTAACCCAATTTCTTTGGACTTCCATATGTCTCCAAGTGCAACGTAAGCTCCTCTTGCTTTTGATATCCCTCCCTATCTTGGTATCATTTTCTGTTCTTCCCTCTTTATCCACATTACTGCCCAGATAGATTGTACGTCTAGTAGAGGTATTTCTCCTAATTTTATTTCGTTATTGCCAACTGTATTAATTCTCATAATGTTGGTCTTATCTCTATTAATCTTTAGTCCTAGCTGTTGTGATTTTTCATCAACTATGCTCATTCTATCCTGCATCTGTTGTAGACTGTGTGATAGGAGAGCTATGTCATCAGCAAAGTCTAAACCATCAAGTTGTTTGGTCAGTGACCACTGGATTTCATTTCTGTTGTTTTGAGTTATTTTCATAATCCAATCTATGGCCAGTAGAAAGAGAAATGGAGACAGAAGGCATCCCTGCCTTACTCCTGTTCTTATTCCAAATGCTTCTGTAAGCTGTCCTTCATGCACCACACTACATTTCGTTCCTTCATACATTGTTTTTATCAGGTTAATAAACTTTATGGGGATTCCGTAATGACTCAGCAACTTCCAAAGCATTCTTCTGTCTAAACTATCAAATGCCTTTTCGTAATCTATGAATCCAATATAAAGTGGGGATTTTAGTTCTAAACTTTGTTCAACTATTATACATAGAGTAGTTATTTGATCGGCACATGATCTGTTCTTCCTAAAACCTGCATGTTCATCTCTCAAATGTTTCTCTATGGCCTCTTTTAGTCTCTCCAGAATGATTCTGCTTAATATTTTTCCTGGCACTGATAGTAGCATAATTCCCCTATAATTTGCGCACTCCTGTAAACTTTCTTTCTTTGATAGTTTGTCATATAACCTTCTTTCCAGTCTTTAGGCATTTCTTCCCTCTCCCAAATTTTATCGAATAGATTATGTAACATCTTGGTAGAGGTGTTAATATCTGCTTTGATGGCTTCCGAAGGAATTCCATCTGGTCCTGTGGCTTTATCATTTTTTAACAGTTTGATGGCTTTCATTATTTCTTCTTTGCTTGGTTTTCCACAGTTAACGTGTAACCTCTTCCTCTGCTGGTAGTGTATCTGGAGGATTATTAGAGCTGTGTCTGTTCAAAAGTTCTTCAAAGTGCTCTTTCCATCTCTCCATTTATTCTCTTATATTACTAAGCAGATTTCCTTTCTTATCTTTAATAAAGGCATTGATCTGTTTGTATTTTCCACTTAATTTCTTTGTGCTGTTGTACAGTTCTTTCATATTCCCTTTATTTTGCTGATTCTTCTGCCTATTTAGCTAGTTCATCTATACATTTCCTCTAATCCCTTTTAATGTATCTTCTCACTTCTTTGTTCACCTCTGTGTAAGCTTCCTGTGTTTTGGCTTTAGTACTTCTCGTTTGGGCAAAGAGTTAGGGCACAATAATAAACAAAATGATTTTACTAGTGGGCAAAGAGGACACAATTAATAAACAAAATGATTATACTTGTGGGCAAAGGGTTAGGGCAAATTAATAAACAAGATGATCACCTATACTAAATATGACCCAAAAAAATTAGTGAACATAAAGAAAACAAAAGAGAAAATATAAAAGAAATAATGTATCAGGTTTTTATTAAACAAAATGATGACACCAATATCTTCAAAAGTTTTAATATGAAACACATTTATATACAAACCTGCTAAAAATATTGATGTCAAATAAATAAAACTCTTCAGGAAAGAGAAGTAATGTATATAAAAAGAGTGCCCTGCTATTATTAACATAGTGAGAGTTCTAACTGTTGAAAGACAACAGCAGACCATCTTTAAGAGTAGAGAAAATTCATTGATATTCTTGCTCAACTGATGTGATTAGCAATTCAACAAAAGTTAAGCATAATTTCAACAATTAATGTAACAAGAAATGCATTATTGCTCAAGAGCAATTTAACAATTAATTTCTATTCTTTGAATTAATACAACCTGTAAAATAGAAAGTGGAAAAAAAAGAATATATAAGAAAAACAATTTAAACAAAACTAAACATTATGGCTATGCCAAAAGAAATTCATCAAATGATATGGAAAAAATGTAGGAATTCTCATAATTGCATATTTTAGGTGTTTTGAGTGAATTTTGCAAATATGCAAAGACAACTTTCATAGGTAAATGATAAAATGTAATTAACACTGAATGGACAAAGTAACAACAAGAAAAGTATTAATTTACAATATTACCTGTGACTAGCATTCTGTTGTTTACTGTCTCCTGGACTGAAAGTTAAAGATCTTTTTGGTGAACTTGGAGGTGGAGGAGGTGCCTTTCTGGTTGGTCTCAGTCTAACAGGGGAACTTACTTTAGGTTGGAACTGAGCAGTTGATGGCTCAGAGTGCCTTTTAGCGTTAGAAGATGAGGACTGCTCTAAATGGTCTGCTCCTTCAGGTTCTGTCTTACGACTGGAACTGTTCTCATTTGATGACGATTGAGGAGGCTCGGATTCTGCTCCCACAACCTCCATTAGACTAGCACTTCGCGGTTTATTTCTTGGTGGCAAGGGTGGGGGACTCTCACAAGTGGCGGCCGATTCACTTCTCCTGAGAGATTCCAAACGTGGAGGAAGAAATGGTTTGACCTCCTCCTGTGGTAGTTGCTCAAAATCTTCAGGAGAGCTAGTACCATCCAGTATGGATTTCATGCCAGTCACATCTGAGTTACTACGACTGACACGTGAAAGAAAAGTACGTTTAGGTTTGCTTGGAATTGCTTTTTTGCAATTGTTAATAGCTTCAGAGAGACCAGTGTTGACTAGACACTCAGTGCTAGAAGCATTTAGTGATTCCTGGCTTCCTAAAAGTTTATTTACACTGGCTTGACGTTTTGGCCGTGGAGGTCGAACTGGACTAGTAGTAGAGGAATTGTCAGATTTGAGACTGCTACTATTACTTTCAAAACTTACTCTTGTTTCATCAGCAATGTGTTCAAAGTCCCTAGTAAGCTGACTTTTAATTTGTGTGTATTTTGTTGATGTATTTTCAACATCAAGTTCTATATCTCCAAGCTTATTCTTCAATAACTGCTCAATCTCTTTCAGCATTCCACAGGTTGCCTCTGGCTCTTCTCTAAAGATGCCTTTAGAATCATCAAACAAATCAGAGAAGTTAGAAGCATTGCTAGTTTGAGCAGATTCATTGAAGTTGACAAGGGAGGCTGGTTCATTTATTAATGGTTCTTTTGAAGCTGAATTAATTTCTTCATTGTTTTGAATTTGCTGACCACTCTCTGCTGGTCGAGGACTCAAATGGGTTACTAACGATGCACTTGTTACACCAGTTTTCCTAGCAATCTGATTAGTGTTGGCATCTACCTGCTCAGAGCTTGGTAAATGCTTTGATGTTGAGTTTTTATCAGAGTAATGAATATTGACAACTGGTTGTTTATATGATTGTGATATGCATTCTTCACGATCAACATTGTTTGTTCCAATATCAGAACTTTGGAGGCTGTCAGAATCTACATCAATATTTTGATTAGCCTGGCTGATGTTGGTATTTGATTGTTCGAGGTCTGGTAAATACTTTATTACTGTGTTCTTACCAGACTGGTGAGTATTGACACATGGCTGTTCAGATGTTTGTGAAAGAGTTCCTCCATGATCAACATTGTTTGTTCTAACATCAAAATTATTGAGGTTATCTGAGTCTTCCTTATCCACTTCTGCAAAAACTAATTCTGCTGTTTTTTCACTGGTAACATCAGTTCCAGCTTCTGCAATGGAATTCTGACTGAGATTTTTGTCTGCACTTTTATTGGTATCTAAACATGAGGGTAACTGACTGAGATCCTCATCATTATTTGGAGAAAGAACTGGTCTAGTTCTTGGCCGAGGTTTTGGAGGAGTTCTAGCCTTAGATTTATTTGCACAATTTTCGGTAACACTGCTCTCAACAGATCTCATCTCAACTTGGCTGCAACTAGCATTTGAAGTGCCTGCATCATTCAAAAGTTTAGTACCATTGTTTTGACTATCCTGTACATTCAAGTGACTGTTAATTTCCGCATTAATTTGTTGGGTTGTACCATCCAATGTAACATTACTCTGCATGCTTGTATTATCACTGTTATTATTATCTGCTACTTCCATTGCTTCAGGAGTCTGCTGACTAAATGTCAGCTTGGTTTCAGATGGCGCTGACTTGAAGCTTGTTTGCCTGGGTTTTCTTGGAACTCCCCCACGTGGTGGGTTCTTTGGAAGTGGAGGTGGGACATCCAACTTTCTCTCAATTGAACATACAGTATCTGTAGAGCATAAATTATCTAAAGATCATCATGCAACAAAGCAATAAAAACTTCATTAAAATGCAGCTCTTTGATGATACTGTATGCTCCATGATTAAATAAAATGTGATCTTCTAATGCATGAAAATAATTGTAAGCGAGTAAGAGAAAAGACAATTTCTGAAAATTTCTATAGTTGAAGAAACAGAGTAATAAACAAAATATGGACAGAAAAATCCTAAGTAATGAATGAACAAACTTAAAAAAAACAACTTTAAAATGAACCTGCCTCTAGCATGGAAGGTTGTTACTGTAATAACCAAAATGTTATTATTTTTTTTTTAAAGTATGATATAAACTATATGAATATAAAGGATTGACATTTAAATCCATACAGATAAATTAGCTTCTGTTTTACTGTACAAAAATGTAATTATATGATTAGGCACAATTTAGCCTCTACCTTATTTGTATATATATTTTAATTATAAATTAATGTGGTATGCAAATGTGTATAATATTATACATATAATGGCTTAATTAAGAAAAAACAAAAATGTATTAAATACACACACACACACACACATATATATATATATAAACTTAGTAATATTTTCTTTTGTTGTCTATGTTTACACATACAACAGATTTAGCAAATATAATTCTTCAGGACATAGATAACAGTCAGAGAAAGAGACAGGTCAATGAGGTGATGGGAAAACAACATAAAGGCAGTCTTTGACTTTGTATGTGCACATAGATCAGCATTAGTCAGAGCAAGATGGAGAAAAGTGATAACTGACATCAACACTGCCCGATGTGCCAACAACCAATAAAGCAAGGTTAAGCCACTAGACAAGATATTTCATGCTTTCTGCTGCACACATATTTTACTAGCACTTTAAATTATATATCAAATTTACTTGATTTTCTTCAACATTTTTAAGCAAAATATTTTATAATGTTAACATTATCCATCCATTAAGTCATGAAGTATGCATTTTCCTTTAATTACTGGCTTAAAATTAAAGTTATAATTCAGTACAAAGACTTTCAGTATTAAAAGTGGCTATGAAGATGACATAGTCCTCATCAGCAGTCAGATAAAAACGATGCAGGAAAACACAAATGAACTATCATCAATAGCCAGAAAAATTAGGCTTGAGATCAATCATGAAAAGACTAAAGTCATAGAAAGCTTAATTTCAACAGATGAAAAAATATACATGGAAAACAACCAGTGGAAGAGATCAATCACTTATCTATCTTGGAAGTCACATGGATCGGGTAGGGCATACAAGTAAAGAAATTAGAATCAGAATAGCTAAAGCAGCAATGTCTTTCAGAAGCCTTGAAAAGTTGTGGAAATCAAAACTCATCAGCACAAACACAAAACTTAGACTATTAAAATTAAATGTACTATCAACCCTTACGTATGCATGTGAGAGCTGAAAAACAACAAGAGACACAGAAACAAAGTTGAACGCATTTGAAAATAGATGTCTAAGGAAAATACTTGATATAGCATGGAACGAATTCAAAACAAATGAGGAAATTAGAGAAATCTCCAATCAACCACTAATATCTTCAGTAATTAAGAAAAGACGATGGTCATATGTTGGACATGTGATGAAGAGAGATAATAACCGAATAACAAAGCAAGCCCTCCTGTGGGAAACGACTGGTAAGAGGAAAAGAGGCCGACCCAGAGAGACACTGAGAAGAACATTGATCAGAGAGGCAGGAATCAGCTCCCTCAATGAGATAGAGTTGCTTGCACAGAAAAGAGACAAATGGCAAGTTTTGATAAAAGATCTTTACAAGGATTGAAAACTTTCTCTTGTCTAAATTTATTTATTCTAGCAGAATATCTGGGTCTATGCTCTATGGACCGGCTACGTCTTGAAAGGTTAATAGATAGATAAAGATTAAATTTAATTTTAGCAATATGAAAGATCATCAAAACATATAACACCAGAAATAATCTCAGAATAATAAAGTGCTGTATCTATTCAACATTCCCATTTGCTGCAGAAACACAAAAACCAGCTGAAACTCATTTTGTGGGTGAAAATACAAGGTAAACAAAGCGAAGAAGACACAGACTGAAGTGGAATTAAAAATTCAAAAGAGATTGATAGGAGAACATATGACAGTATGTACCATCATGACAAGAGTCAGAATGAAATGGCACTCCACAGAGGTAAATTTGTTATGTTGAGACAGCACAAGATGATGAATATTAAAAATAAAAACAAATAATATTTTACAATTAAATTTGTTTTGTTTGGTGAATGCCAGCATTATATCTCTAGCAAAGTCTCAAGGGACTGAACTTTTGTAAGGGAAGTGAGTTTTTAACTGATATGGTCTATTGGATTTATTATCTACTGTTTATTGATTGATTCAATAAACAGTAGATAATAAATCCAATAGACCATATCAGTTAAAAACTCACTTCCCTTACAAAAGTTCAGTCCCTTGAGACTTTGCTAGAGATATAATGCTGGCATTCACCAAACAAAACAAATTTAATTGTAAAATATTATTTGTTTTTATTTTTAATATTCATCATCTTGTGCTGTCTCAACATAACAAATTTACCTCTGTGGAGTGCCATTTCATTCTGACTCTTGTCATTGATTCAATCAACCACTAATATCTTCAGTAATAAAGAAAAGACGATGGTCATACGTTGGACATGTGATGAGAAGAGATAATAACCGAATAGCAAAGCAAGCCCTCATATGGGAAACAACAGGTAAAAGAAAAAGAGGAAGACCCAGGGAGACACTGAGAAGAACATTGATGAGAGAGGCAAGAGCAGCAGGAGTCGGCTCCCTCAATGAGATAGAACTGCTTGCACAGAACAGAGACAGATGGCGAGATTTGATAAAATATCTTTAAAAGAAAACTGCTAGAACAAAAAAATCCATATAGGAGAAGGTGTATCTTGGTCTACGCCCTATGGGCCGGTTACGGCTCGAAAGGTCAATAGATAGATAGATTGATTGATTCTACACTACACTGTCTCCATGTTACATGCCTTACATGATTTGGCTTTCATGCAATGGGTAGTCACTTCATCACTTGCCCAAGTCGTACACAGTCCTCCTTACTATTCTTGGTTTGGTGTATGACCACTAGTGCATGACTGATCTTATGGCTTTACGTGATCTAGTGGGTAGCTGGTGTTATTACACTTGATGGAATACAAGTGTTTGCGGACTAATCTACTAAATCTCAAATCTCTGACTACTTTCATTCAAATATATGACATGAGATAAAGTTTATTAACATACATCAATGACATCACGAACTGTAAACACTTACACGGGACACAAGTATAATTCTAAAGATATCTCACAGCCATTCAGGCATATGTTCTCCACACACTTCTGTCTTTCTACTGTTCACTGAGCTAGGCTTATTTTTACTAGTAATGAAGTCTGTTTCACACCACCTAACCTCTACCATCTTTACTGATAACATCACTATGGCTTTGCTAACTAAAGTCATTTGTCACTGAGCTCACATAAATCTCAAGCACAATATTTGCTATCTCTACTTCTCTCAGTATGAGTCCTTCAGCTCCTTGTTCTCATCTCTGGGGCCTGGTGGTAACATCTTAACAGTTCCTTCCTTACAGTCACTCATTGAAAGCCCACTTATACAAGTCCTTGTTTTTCTAAGTTCATAATTCTATCCATGTGATACCTCAAGGTCCACACTTTCTTAAAAGTTGTTATTGAATTGACACTCAAACCATTAATGTCTCTACTCATGTCCAATTTCCATTATTCATCTATCTCTAGTCTCCCTTGCCTAACAAGTGAGACAACTCCCATTATTATCCTTACTCATTAACATTTTGTGTGAACATCACTTTTTCCTATTTTTCACGCCAGCAAGCCGTGTACTCAGGTGTTCCGCACCATGCAGGCAAATTCTCTCCGTCTTCAGATGTACTTTCATATTTGATGCTTTGGGTAGAATTTTTCCTATCAAATTTGCCTGGGTGGTGACCATTTTTGGTCAACTCTTTTTGGTTTCCAACAGCAAAGGGTTCTTGTGCTCAGAATAAACATGAGACCCCTTGTTCTTTTATGTTAGCTGAGAGCACTACACAACAGATGCAAAGACCAGGGGAGGGTAAAGCCACAAAGAAACCACAGATTTGATTTTTTTTACAATTCCCACCACCTGTGGACCCAGGACCTTACCTTTTTGTACAGAGATCGGGTTCTTACATCTAGACCACTCAGCCCTCTTACAATTAATTTAAAGAGAAAACAATTGTTACATTTGACTTATTCTGTAGCAACATGAAAAACAAACCTGTAGTGCTAACATCCTCCACTTTAGCTTGTATGGAAGAGTGTTCAGATGGCTTACTGAAGGCTGGTCCAGGAGAGATTTTTGATGGCTGATCTAAAGGTCTTCCAGTACACAAGTCGGATCTAGAAGGAGGAGAAGTAGGTCTCTGTGGGGGAGGGGCAGAATGTTTGCGCAAAGGAACAACTATAGTGCTTGGTTTTGCATTTGTTTGCATTTTCAAATAGGTGGTGTCATCATCTTTACTATTTTTCTCCTGCAATGTATTAGTTGGTAATATTTCTTTAGTTTCATTGACTTGTCTTGCACCGGGAACTGTTTCAGAGATTGCAGATTTTGGGGATTGTGTTGTAGAAGAGTTGTTTATTTTTGGGCTTGTAGCTGGTGAGAGTTTTCTTGGAGGAGATACATGTCTTATTGGAGACCTTTGTAAGAAGGATGGGGAGACTGGGGAGGAAAAAGTGCACGGAATTAATGTGTTAAGTGATAAAGGCGTATTTACATCAGATTGTTTAGATTTTTTGTTCCTAAAAGATGCCGGTAACGACAGAGACGATGATGGTGACATGTGTCCTTGTGTTTGTTCTGAGGGTTTCAAGTTGGGTGAATCTAGGGACCTTTGAGATATAGTTGTAGAGGCCTGGGACAATGTTTCAGCTGAGGTAGCTCGGACTGAAACTGTATGTTTTTGTTTTCCAGCAGATGAACTGGGAGTTTTTGGTAAACCATTCTGTAAAGTGTAGGGCTTCTTGCTATGGCTCTTCTCCTTATCAATCTTTGCTGATGAAGAGGTTATTGATACTGTAGATAATGAAGCTGGTATCGGAGGTTTTGGTGGCCGTGGAGGAGCTGGTCTTAGTCTGGGCTTTGCAGCAATTGGAGGCTTCTCTGGTACTTGTGGTCTAGCAATCTCCATATTAGCCCTGAGAGTATTATATTTTTTGTTTTATTGAAAAATACATAAAGAACATAAAGCACATACACATATTACACAAAACACAAACATAAAGTACATGCATGAAGTTCATAAAACATATATATACAGTATATAAAGCACATGAATAATGTACAAACATGAAGTGTATAAAACATATACATAAAGCACATGAAGCAAACACAGAAAAATATATGGGTAGCAGAAGAACAAAATGGCGAATATCTTTAAAAAAAAAGCAAGATGAGTACACTGTCTTTTTTCTGGTCTACTTTGCAAATGTTACTAATAGATTGGGGATTAAAGTTACTTCTGTTTCTACAGAAAGTTTAGGCCCTCATAACAAAATGTTTTTTAAACTCTTGCACTTACAGGAAATATAACCAGCATCCAACTGATGAGCTAATAACAGTTTAACACTCTCAATCTCCAACTCAACCTTCACAGTCATCATGTCATGCATTGTGACACTGACATTCTCTCCATAACCATTTAAGTTTTTAAATATTTTATACACAACCTTTGTTTATCTAAACATACTGTTATTCCATTTTCATATCTTTCTTCTCTGCCTGAGAAACAAGAACTAGACATTTCGGTGAACGGATCATCCTAATTGCACATCAGAAACTTCCATAAGTGCTCAGATCTTCTCTCCAGTATGTCCCTCAGTGTGTGGAGATTGACTCCGGCTCTGTGTTAATTTGTTATTCATCTATGTTTCCCCAAGCAGCGCACCTTTTTGGCATTCCCAGATCTAACCTGATATTCGTGCACTCTGAACATGGTTGTAGATTCATGATCATTGATTGTGTATCAGCGTGCCAAGCATCCATGAGGGCAAACAGAATGTCAGCCCAATCCATTGCAATTCCACCATCCATTATAGCTGTTCCAGCCAGACTGGAATTTTTTTCCTCTCACACAAAGATTAAACAGATTCCAATCAGTCCTGACTGAGTTCTTTAGTGACTCCAACCACTGCTTTTGTGCATATTCTTCTATGATTTTCAAGAGCATACCCAGTGTTACTCAACATGAACACTTGAGTAATAGATTATGTTTCTAGCCAGGCCATTGCTGTACTTACTGCCATAATCTCCATGGTCAAACTACTGGTAGTTACCGCAAAAGCATCGCTCTTCTTTATTGTTCTTCCTCTCACCTGGACCGTGAAAGTCCAACAGCTCTGACTGCTGAATAATGGATCCATCAGTATAAATGACTGCTGCATCTTCAGGTGTGTTTTCATAGACCAAGGTTTGCACCTCTGCCTCCATTCTCTTTTCAGAGGATGCAACCCAAATAAGACACAGAGCACTTCGCTGTTGCCCATATGCGATCTTCTCCAGGTTCTATGTCCCCAAGTGGACAAATCTGTTGAACAATGTCCTCAGCTCACACCATCCAAGTTCTTCCTCTTTTGAGCTTTATGCCCTTACTCCTGTCAATCTCATTGTGTAGCGGATGTTATACATCAATTCTGACTCAGAGATATGCAAGTGCTCAGGACATAATTATTCTGCCAGCTATGGTGGGAAAATGAAGGAGAAACTGCATCGCCATGAAAAGTGTGGTTTTCATGCATCCAAGTATAAGTGCATGGCCTCATTTTGTAATCGTTCCAGTCTTTTAATCTGTGTATGGCTTAAAGTTATTGAATATAAGAATTGCCAATGCATACTTATTTGACTACTTTAGAAGTATTTTGTGACTGATATTATTAATACAGCAGGTAAGATCAAGGATACACAGTATTATACTCTGAACACTTTGATCCAGTATTAGTCATGTTTGCCATTTTGCTTCTGTGATCCATATGACTTGCAGTCATCATCCAACAACCCAAAGCTGATTAAGATCTTACTTCATCCCTACGTGGTGTTTCTCAGAAAAACATTTTCCGTTACAAAAGACTGCCTAAAAATATGAGTATCACTACAGTCTTCACAATTCATAAATCTGCTGATAGAGAACCTAGATTTGCACTCTCTGATAAGATGATGAAGTTCAAATTTATACAGATCCGACATAGCAGGAAAGCTACTTGAGGTCTGTCACATCAATAACTTGGTCTAGTAGCTAATGACTCATGTCATCATGTGACATTAACAACTTAGTTCTCCGTCTTCTTTAGCTCCTTTTATTTTCAGTCTTAATTCATTATTTTTATTTTATCCTTTCTCATTTGTTTTTCAGTGTTAAGGGGAGAGATATTTAGCAAATTTTTTCCCTTCTCTAACCATATTTTCAAGTGTTTCTCGTATTCCATCTATCCATCTTTTTCAGAGATGCCTTCTTTGCCTGTTGTTTTTGTAGTGTTTGCTGACATCTGTGTGGTTGCTTCTGCCTTGTTACATTGCTAAACCATTAAATTTGTTCTTCATTAAAATATTCTGTTGCAGGGATGATCTCTAAATGTCTTCTTAGTTTTTCACTTTTCAAGACTTTCCAGCTGGCTCCCATTTTATGGCTGACTTATACAATTTTGGTGCTATTTATCTTATTGATTGTTTTAGAAACCAGCATCCAAGTTGGACACTTACAGCAAAAAACAGTGGGATAAAGATTGTATTTAAGTGCACCCTTTATACTATTGCGGCACGGGCGTGATACTGACCACATTACCCCAAAAATCATGTGCTGAAGATCTGTAAAATTTATGGTCACTAACACCCTATTCCCTATATGCCACTTGGCATGACGGGGCACTTTACTTTTAAAAAAATACTATTATTGTAATTTCTTTATTGGTTAATATTGATGTCATTTGGCCAATAGTGTGGCATGTTTTACTGTATCTTAACCTTATTTCTGCAGCTTGTTTGTTATCATATCCCCAGACGGACTAGATATTTAATGTGTATTTACTTTATTTTGTTATTTATCATTTATTGTCACGTTAATATTCTGTCATTCTATGTAAATATTCATTACTTATATATTATTAATATTAATTTTCCTGCCTTACTGTTTGCCTGTTAAGTCTATTTTGCATTCATAAGCTGTCTTGCTGAGATTAAGATGTTTGATTTAAAACATGGACTTTTGTGTGGATTAATTTATGACAATCAGTGAATTGAAGTTCATTTGTTTTTCCTTTATTAGTCATATTTGCAATCATGCTTAGTCATATTTGCCCTCTTGCTTATGTGATGAGCAATAAGAAGGCAGAGATGGTTTTGGAGCATCCATTCCTGCTTTATTCATATCCTAACATTAAAATATTCTGAGAATAATTCTGTGTACTCTAGGTCTTACCTGCTACACTAAATATAATATTGATCACAAAATGATGAAATGGTGATTTTTCATTTTGATTCAACCAATAAACTAAATTAATAATAGAGTCAACTGACTCCAGAATAGATATGAAAACTGAGATATAAAAGTTGTATAAAAATAATTACTCTAATAATTAACATAATTTTAATGGTGCTGACTATAACTACAGAAACTGGGAAGGGAAACACCTACTTCTCCAAATTAAATTCATCATTTATTTTGATTTCATTTTTTGCACCACTTTACTGGCTGGAATTGAAATCTTCAGTAAAAATTAATAAATGAGCAATTTAATCAATAAAATTGTTTAGTATAGTATAGGGACAGTACAGTTTAGTATAAGTCTTAATAGCTTTTACTTTTAACATAACTGTGAAAATGCACAATTTGTATTGATAATTGTGTCATTTCAAACTGAACAGTTTGAAAACAATCAGGATTAAATTTTAAACAAAAATATAATTAAATTAATTAATCAATTAGAAAAGGTGGTGAAAGTTTACCATTTACATTATTATGATTATTGTGAATTACCAGACAACAGCATCCAATCCATGAGACTCTCATTGAGAGTATATGGGTACAGTATTGTATATAATTATCATACATGTAATATTGTAATAAAAACAAAACGAAAAACATTTTAAAAAAAGGAAAAGTTAATAAATTATAAATCATAAATTATAAATGCGTCAACTTTGCATCAGCATCATCATGACATGATATTCCATCAACTCATATTTAAATTTCGAACGGGAATTAAAAATAAAATTAAAAAAACAATAAACATTATATTGTTTGTGGTTCGTAATTAAATCATTCATTGCATACGCACTTTAATTTTTTTTTTTTCTCAAATCATAAATTTCAAATGAATTATTATTTTACTTTTATGTACGATTATTTTATACGATAATTGAAAATGAATGATTTGAAAGGTATTTTTTCCAGAATATACAATTTTTTTCACGTCTCAATAAATTTTCTTATCTGTTCATAATTTAGCATACTTTCATATTGTGTTACGTACGTGTGCACAAACACTTCAGCAATGACACCAGCAGTTACATCTCACAAACACAAAATGTTCAAAATCATCCATAACATCCACTTTGATTCATCTTATTCTTTCGACATCTCTTCCGGTTTGTGTGACCTACGATCCCAAAATAGTTGCAAATGTTTTGTACCTTTATCAGCTAACCGGAAGATCAATCCCTCTTTTGTATATAACGGATTATTACTTCCGTTACTAGGGAACACCCTAAACAATTGTTATTTCATTTTTCTGTTTCCGCCCGTACATATCTTAATATTTCTTTGCAGAACAGCAGAAACTAAAATAAAATCGCTTTTGTTTTTTTTTTAATAAAAAGCGGGATTTGAATATTTTTGCTAAGCTATTTTTGCTAAAAATCAAACACTAATATCTTCAGTAATGAAGAAAAGACTATGGGACATAATGTTGGACATGTGATGAAGAGAGATGAGATATAATAACCGAATACCGAATAACAATTACAAAGCAAGCACTCATGTGGGAAACAACAGGTAAGAGGAAATAGGCCGACCCAGACAGACACTGAGAACATTGATCAGACAGGCAAGAGCAGCAGGAATCGGCTCCCTCAATGAGATAGAGTTGCTTGCACAGAACAGAGACAAATGGCGAGATTTGATAAAAGATGTGTTTACAAGGATTGAAAACTGCTAGAATAAAAATTTAGACCAGAGAAAGAGTACCTAGATCTATCTATGCCCTATGGGCCGGCTACGGCTCGAAAGGTCGATAGATAGATAGATACATTTTTGCAAAGTTCTTATCTGAGAGGAAAAGACAATTGGGATACTCCGTTGGGTAATTTCCTAGTTTGATCAGATATATTATTTCAGTTGGAAGAGTGATGTCCCCTAAAATATGTCTGCCAAAATACAGTGGTTCTACGCATTCTTGGCGTTGGGGTCATTACGCTGGCATGTAATCATTTCGGAGTATCTGTTGATTGGGCGTTGGGTCCAGGGGTTAGGTTTAGCTTTAGTGTTAAATATTTATAAATAAATATAATTAACATCTCGATTTGGACGCAGACGCTGACCCAAACGCCAGTGTGAGTGACACATGCCAGCGTAATGACCCCAACGCCAAGAATGCGTAGAACCACTGTATTTTGGCAGACATATTTTAGGGGACATCACTCTTCCAAACTGAAATAATATATCTGATCAAACTAGGAAATTACCCTCCGTTGAATATTTAAAACTGGACTCTATAAAATAAAAATAAAATTATAAGAATTTATACAGTTTAAATTTAGCTTTAGGACTATGGGACTAAGTCTAGTAAGACTAAGAAGACTCACTAAGAGTTAAACTGTATATATATATATATATATATATATATATATATATATATATATATATATATATATAATGTTATAAAATAATAAATAATCATCATTCATCATTGAGTGCCGTCTCCGCATCGAAGGTTGGCTACCATGGATCGCCATTCCACTCTGTCTCTTGCTTTGATGGTGCAGATTGCCACAGATGATAGGCTGACTTGTCCATCTTTTGATATTACTCGTCCATGTTAGTCTTGGCCTGCCTCTGCCACTTTTACCTTGTATTTTCCCTTCTAATATATCTTTTATTAGACTGTTGTGTCTTTTAACATGACCAAAAAATTTCATTTGTCTTGCTCTAATTGTGTTTAGTAGTTCTTTCTTCATTTTTAGTTGTTTTAAAACTTCCTCGTTTGTTTTCTTTTCTTTCCATCCAATTCTACCTATTCTTCTATAAATCCACATTTCAAAGGCCTCAATTTTCGGTTCTGTTTTCTGGTCTAATGTCCATGTTTCTGCACCATACAGAGATATTGAGAAGATGTAACATTTTGCTATTCTTAGTTTTAGCCCTGGTGTTATTTGTTTTGATGTTAGTATATTTTACATGGCATTGAAATTACTTTTTGCCATTCCTATTCTTTTATTTATTTCAGTTGTACATTTTCCATCACTGGTTATAGTATGTCGGGGATAATAGAACAAAGAAGTATGTGTTAGCACTCGGAAAAATTGACAGACAAACAACAATAGAAAAAAAACGAAGAACAATATATGGTCCGAAGTGGGATCGAACCCGTACTCAGTGGCACCGCGCCTTGCCACGAGAAGCCGAACGCTTGGTACACTGTCACGCAGCCAACTAAAAAATTGGCTATTGCAGTAGTGTCTTCGACGAAAGGCGATCTCAATGACTATAGCATAGGGTAACGATCACAGACCGGAAATAAATTGTATATTTGTACTTTCCTATTAATGCAAGTATCTCCCAGTAGGGCTGAATACTTGTGTTGTAGACAAACATTTATTGGACGAAACAGCACGAATAGTAGTTCCCAGTGGTTATATACTGGGTACAAATAATAATACATAAATATTATTATATGGGGAACTTCCGAGGCGATAATAGGGAATAATAGAACAAAGAAGTATGTGTTAGCACTCGGAAAAATTGACAGACAAACAACAATAGAAAAAAACGAAGAACAATATATGGTCCGAAGTGGGATCGAACCCGTACTCAGTGGCACCGCGCCTTGCCACGAGAAGCCGAACGTTTGGTACACTGCCACGCAGCCAACTAAAAAATTGGCTATTGCAGTAGTGTCTTCCACGAAAGGCGATCTCAATGACTATAGCATAGGGTAACGATCACAGACCGGAAATAAATTGTATATTTGTACTTTCCTATTAATGCAAGTATCTCCCAGTAGGGCTGAATACTTGTGTTGTAGACAAACATTTATTCTTTAAGAATATTGTTGTAGACAAGTATTCAGCCCTACTGGGAGATACTTGCATTAATAGGAAAGTACAAATATACAATTTATTTCCGGTCTGTGATCGTTACCCTATGCTATAGTCATTGAGATCGCCTTTCGTGGAAGACACTACTGCAATAGCCAATTTTTTAGTTGGCTGCGTGGCAGTGTACCAAACGTTCGGCTTCTCGTGGCAAGGCGCGGTGCCACTGAGTACGGGTTCGATCCCACTTCGGATCATATATTGTTCTTCGTTTTTTTCTATTGTTGTTTGTCTGTCAATTTTTCCGAGTGCTAACACATACTTCTTTGTTCTATTATTCCCTATTATCGCCTCGGAAGTTCCCCATATAATAATATTTATGTATTATTATTTGTACCCAGTATATAACCACTGGGAACTACTATTCGTGCTGTTTCGTCCAATAAATGTTTGTCTACAACACAAGTATTCAGCCCTACTGGGAGATACTTGCATTAATAGGAAAGTACAAATATACAATTTATTTCCGGTCTATGATCGTTACCCTATGCTATAGTCATTGAGATCGCCTTTCGTGGAAGACACTACTGCAATAGCCAATTTTTTAGTTGGCTGCGTGACAGTGTACCAAGCGTTCGGCTTCTCGTGGCAAGGCGCGGTGCCACTGAGTACGGGTTCGATCCCACTTCGGACCATATATTGTTCTTCGTTTTTTTCTATTGTTGTTTGTCTGTCAATTTTTCCGAGTGCTAACACATACTTCTTTGTTCTATTATTCCCTATTATCGCCTTATAGTATGTCCCAGGTAGTTGTAGCTCTGGACTGTCTCTAGATGTATTCCTTCAACTTTGATATTTAATTGTAGGTCTTGTAAATTGTCTTTGTTTATGATCATAGTTTTAGTCTTTTTGATATTCATATCTAGTGCATATTTTTTTGCTTGTCATGTTTATTACATTAAGTAATTGTTGTAGACCTTTAGGATTTTCTGCCAGTAGACATTATCATCGGCATATCTTAGGTTGTTGATTATCTTCCCATTAATGTTAAGACCTGGCATCTCATTGATGTTTTTAAAGATTTGCTCAGTGTATAAATTGAACAAGCTTGGTGATAGGATGCATCCTTGTCTTACTCCTCTTTTTATATCAATGGGTGTGGAGTTCTCCTTGTTATATTTTATTATTGCTGTTTGCTCCCAGTACAAATTGCATATCAGTAGTATGCCTGTGTCATCCAGATTTATATATTTTAGGCAGTCTATAAGTTGCTCATGGTATATTCTATCAAATGCTTTGGTGTAGTCTATGAAGCAGGCATATATTGATTTGTTTACTTCTATGTACTTTTCAATCAATGTCCTCATGCTGAATATGGCTTCTTTTGTTCCACTGTTTTTCCTGAATCCGAATTGCTGCTCATCTAATTCATTATTAATTTTATTCTGAATCCTTCCTTGTATAACTTTTAGTAAAATTTTGGTTACCTGGCTCATTAGGCTTATTGTTCTAAAATCGCTGCATTCAAATGCACCATTCTTTTTAGGCAATGCTATAAAAGTTGATGTTTTTAGTTCCTTTGGTATGTATCCTGTACGGTATATGCCATTGCATATGTCTGTGATCACTTCAATGCCAAAATCTTCTAGTGCCTGTATCATCTCTATCTGTATATTGTCAGGTCCTGCTGCTTTTCCCTTTTTCATTGTTTTTATAGCTTTTTCTACTTCAGATTTCAGGATTTTATAGCTGGATGTACATTTTATAAATGGTTTTTTGTCCCTTTCATCATGAAATAATTCTGTTATGTATTCCTGCCATCTATCGATTATATCTTTATATAATAAATATTAACATTTATATTATTTTAATGCATCAAAAATTAAATTAAATGCAATACTCAAATATGACATGGAGACAATATTCAAGTCGTCATATCAAATTAATTTTAATTAAAGAAATCGTCCTTAACCCTTTTGTACTGCAGCCTATACAATTTAGCAGAAAACAAATTTTGAGACAGCTCTGAACGACAAGATTTCGGACCATTGCTGAAAATGGCATAAATGATTTCCTCAACAGGAGGAAACTGATTTTAATGTGGCGATTTATACCTAGCAGCTTCCTCGATATCCCTATTATTATAGGATATAGTTATTGTTATATCTTCTCAGCATTCATTTGTGGTGCAGAAACATGGACATTAGACAAGAAAACGGAACAGAAAATTGAAGCCTTTGAAATTTGGATTTCTAAAAGAATGAGAAAAATTGGATGGAAAGAAAAGAAAACAAATGAGTAAGTTTTAAAACGACTAAAAATGAAAAGAGAACTATTAAACAATTCAAATAAGGCAAATAAGAAGTTTTGGGGTCTGTTTAAGACATAGCAGCCTCATAAAAGTAATCAAGGAAGGGAAAATACAAGGTAAAAGAGACAGACCAAGACTAACATGAACGAGTAACATCAAAAGATGGACAAGTCTGTATATGACAACCTGCAGTATGAAATCAAGAGACAGAGTAGAATGGCGTTTAATGGTAGCCAACCTTCGATGTGGAGACTGCACTCAATGATAATAATAATTATTGCGTACACTTTGTATTACAGTCTTGTTTCAGTCTAGAAAAGAAACACTCTCCTTAATTCTCCCAACCCGGCGGTTTAACTTATGCGTTAAACATATGAAGTACTTTTCTTTACTTTACTTTACTTTAGTTTACTTTACTTTATATATCTGCTTTGATTGTGAGAAATTCGTTCTATAGTCCGTTCGGAAATTCATAATCACACCTAAATTAGTTTTGCGTGATAACCGCTTGTTATTTTGGTTTCACATTTTGCATGGAATCTTAGAATATTGATGACGTTATAGAAATACTTTTTGCTCTGAGAAATTTGATCTAGTTTAAAAGTTTTCTTCTTTAGGGTATATTAAATTCACCCTGTTCGAATTTGACACCATTTTAGGATATATACATTAATTTGGTGCGGTCGTTGACGTAAAATAGTTTGGCTATTGCAGAAACACTAACTTCAGGAAAATCCCGTGCACAAAACAGAATTGTTATTGAACGACATGACGCACCACGGCCTGGGCATTAATTACCGAAGGGAAGGTGTATCTTTATTAATTTTGTGAAGACTCAGTAGACAATTTGTTGACTTTAAATACCAACATTTATATATAAATTACAATGAGTTAGAAATGCAAATTTATAACTATGCAAAAGAAGTGTGTTGAACATGTGTTGCGGGTGGAAGATGAGTACTGGAAACGAGATGGATTACTATTTGTCCAGCCAGTAATGATTATCAACCTCTTGGAATCGTCAGATTTGGAATGATTAAAATTAAGATGAATTCAATTCCAGCTGCAGTTAGGACGTCCTGTGGTCTAATGGTGACCGAAGGACAAGACTAATTGTAACCAATTGAATTCATGTTTGAAAATACACATAACGAACAACACCCACAATTAAGCACAATGTAGATACGCCTCTGACAAGAATTGCAGTAAACTGGACAATTTATCACGATTACTGTAAACTCTAAAATTTGAATCAACTTGTGTGATATCGTCATAAAAGATCAAAGGAATTCGCTGATGTGCAAAATCTGTTGTGTTTGTGGAATAAAAAAATACCAAAATCTTTGCGTCATCAATATTCTAAGATTGCATGCAAAATGTGAAACCAAAATAACAAGCGGTTATCACGCAAAGCTAATTCAGGTGTGATTATGAATTTCTGAATGGACTATAGTCATAAAATGTGATAGTTTCTGTTTATGCCATATGTTTTAAATCATAACTCACCGTCCTGACACATCATGCGTTGCATTAACTTTAAAATAAAAGCACCTTGTTATAAGTGCGAAATTTGTGTTAAGAAATAAAGTACGTTGCTATATATCCAGCGGCCTGTGAGCTGACGCTCTTTGGACTCAACAAATTAACAAGTTAATTAGCCACACGCTAGCACACCAACACACAATATATAAAGAGGGCTATTTTATTTTTTGTTCTGATTACAGTAAAATGGCTTCACGTACACAGACAAGAAGGGAAAAAAGCAAGAATTTAAATTATACCCACTAGAACTTAAGACTATGGCATATGTTGAATATATAGTTGGTCATCCCGCCTTCTCATTTTAGTCCATTCAGAGGCTGACCACGCTCTGGAACACAGGGAAGTGACCCTTTTTTTTTTATTTCCTTTCTTGAGCATCTAGCATATTATCGCCATGTAGTTAGATTTGTTTACGTATCCTTATATATTTGTTGTGTGTTGTTGTTTGTTGTTCCAGCTGAAGGCCTATTTGGCCGAAATGTCGACTTCTATTTTGTCCATTACCACGTAAAGTTGTCACCATACCACTTTTTTTCTTCTTTTATTATTATTGCTATTATCATCAGCTTTACAGCAGTTTCACATCTCTACGCATCTTGGTGCATCTTGATGCCTTGACTTCTTTACTTTGTATGTGGAATATATGGTTCGAGTGCCCATATTTTGTTAAAGATCAATTTAATCTTTTATGCTGATTTAAAGATAGGTCTGCTCACAACCCTAATAATGTGACATCATCGGTCAAAGTTTCAGTTTTTCGAGCTATAGATGGCTGACGGAATTCTACTCTCAACTGCCCCTGCTTGCAAAGGTGAACCTAGACAAGCGACGTCACACTAAAAGATTTGTGAGCAGGCCTATCACTAAAAATGCCCCATCATGCAAAACAACCTTACTTTCCAATAAAATATCTCTGGTACATATTTTCGAAGTTTCGGTGAGCCTGTGTTGGTCCGAAAAAGATAAATGGCCACATTTGGAAATTAAAAGCGCAAACCTTTGATCAGTAGCGAGCGCGTAAACCACTCATACACATCAGCTTTGAACGTAAAGTTAGCACCCATATTTTGTCAAAGGCCATCGACACATTTAAGAGTGATATGAGTGAATCACTCCCTTTTCTTAGAGAAAAACTTAAGTACATATTTTTAGATACTGAGTAAACAGATTTGGTTGAAAATGAGATAGTTAAATTTGGAAATCAGGCCAGGCATTAACAAGTACAGGCCATGCAAAACCTCATCGTGTGTCATAATTGTTGTTCTTACCCCGCCATTATGAAACAGAACAAAGATTAAAGTTCGCATGATCACAAGATTTAAACCTTGAAGAAGAAGTTACATTTGTAAAGGTAACCTAGATCATCTGGTTAGAATACGAGATATCTAACCATTTTGACACCACATAAAGACTAGCCAGATTAGTTCCCCACATAACTCAGATTTATTATAGCTCATGGTGGAAATTCTTTGAGTTATTTCCCATGCTATACTATTAGTGCGTCAAATACTTGGGCACAATAATAGCATGAGATGGAAGATGCACCACAGACATCATCATCATCATTGAGTGCCGTCTCCGCAACGAAGGTTGGCTACCATGGAGTGCCATTTTGCTCTATCTCTTGCTTTGATGGTGCAGGTTGTCATCGGTTGATTTGTCCATCTTTTGATGTTACTCGTCCATGTTAATCTTGGTCTGCCTCTGCCTCTTTTACCTTGTATTTTCCCCTCCATGATCACTTTCAGTAGGCTGTTGTGTCTTTTAACATGGCCTAAGAATTGCATTTGTCTTGTTCTAATTGTGTTCAGAAGTTCTCTTTTCATTTTTAGTTGTTTTAAGACTTTGTCATTTGTTTTCTTTTCCTTCCATCCAATTCTACCTATTCTTCTATATATCCACATTTCAAAGGCTTCAATTCTCTGTTCTGTTTTCTTGTCTAATGTCCATGTTTCAGCACCATATAGGAATATTGAGAAGATGTAACATTTTGCTATTCTTAGTTTTAGCTCTGGTGTTATTTGTTTTGATGTTAGTATGTCCTTCATGACATTAAAATTACTTTTTGCCATTCCTATTCTTTTGTTTATTTCAGTTGTACATTTTCCATCACTGGTTATAGTATGTCCAAGGTAGTTATAGTTCTGAACTGTCTCAAGGTCTATTCCTTCAATTTTGATATCCACTTGTGGGTTTTGAGTATTTTCTTTGTTTATGATCATAGTTTTAGTCTTTTTGATATTCATATCTAGTCCATATTTTTTGCTTGTCGTGTTTATTTCATTAAGTAATTGTTGTAGGTCTTTAGGATTTTCTGCTAGTAGTACAGTATCGTCAGCATATCTTAGGTTATTGATTATCTTTCCATTAATTTGTAGGCCTGGCATCTCTATGATGTTTTTAAAGATTTGCTCAGTGTATAGATTGAACAAGCTTGGTGATAGGATGCATCCTTGTCTTACTCCTCTTTTTATATCAATGGGTGTAGAGAACTCTTTGTTATATTTTATTATTGCTGTTTGCTCCCAGTATAGATTGCATATTAGTCGTATATCCATGTCATCTAGATGTATCTCTTTTAGGCATTCTATAAGTTGTTTGTGGTGTACTCTATCAAAAGCTTTGGTGTAGTCTATGAAGCAGGCATATATTGGTTTGTTTACTTCTGTGTATTTTTCGATTAATGTTCTCATGCAGAATATGGCTTCTTTTGTCCCGCTATTTTTCCTAAATCCAAATTGCTGCTCATCTAATTCAGTATTGATTTTATTCTGAATCCTTCCTTGTATAACTTTTAGCAAGATTTTTGTAACATGGCTCATTAGGCTTATTGTTCTAAAGTCACTGCATTCAACTGCACCATTCTTTTTAGGCAATGCAATGAAAGTTGATGTTTTCAGTTCATTTGGTATGTATCCTGTGTGGTATATGTCGTTGCATATGTCTGTAATCACTTCAATGCCAAAATCTTCAAGTGCCTGTATCATCTCTATCTACCACAGAAATAAAAAGCAGAATAGCTCAGGCCAAAAAAAAGCATTTCAGGAAATGAACAATATCTTATGCAATAAATCTATGTAAATAGAAGTGAGAAAGAGAATTCATCGATGGTATATAGAACCTATTCTTACCTAAGAAGCGAATCATGGACAGTAGACAACCAAATGAAAAGACGATTAGAAGCCACAGAGATAGGACTTCTCAGAAGAATGTTGAAAGTTCCCTGGACAGCTAAAAAGACCAACGAGGAAGTTCTCAAAGATGCCAACACAAAAAGGGAGCTCATAAAAAAAATCATAAAGAAACAATCAACATATTTTCGGGCACATCATGAGTAGAAGAAAGTAAGAATACTTGGTTACAACTGACAAAATAAAAGGAAAAAGAGATCGCGGACGACAAAGAGAAAAAAATACAGGATAGCTTGATGCCATGGCATGGAAAACAGTCAACAACAAAACTGATACGATGCACTGTAGATAGAAGATTGTGAAAGGACATGATCGCCTACGCCAACCGGTATGACACATGATGATGATGATGATGATGATACTATTAGTAAATGATAACAAATGTAAAGAAGAGAAGTGCAACTCCCATGGCTGTCTTTCTTTCTTTCTTTCTTCACTTTCTTTTTTACCAGTTCGGGTGTTAAAGGGAGATAGAAAGTTCTGGTTCTCGTCCTTTCAGCGGCTTCAATCATTGTCAAATGATGCTGCTGTAGCGTTTCTTTGATGTTGTCTGGTCTGTTATCAGGTATTGAATCATCATCATCAAGTACTGGGCCTTCTGGCAATTATGTCTCTCCATAATTTTCGATCTCGACAGTTATTTATCATTTCTGTTGTTGACCTTCCGCCAAACCATTCTCTTAAGCTGTCTGGTATTTTTTCTCTTTGCTTCCCTCTATCTATTCGTCCCTCAATTTTTCCAGTTGTTACAATATATTCTAGCTGTTCTCTTCTCATTACATGGCCCAAAAATCTTGATTGTTTCTTCCTAATATTGGAAATTAGCTATCGTTTTGCTTTGACCTCTTTCAGAACATTTTTATTACTCTTTCTATCCATGGTATTCTCAACATTCTTCTGTAAAACCACATTTCTACAGACTCCATTAACTTTCTTGTCTGTTGCCCTATTGTCCCTGATTCGCATCCATATGTCAAGACTGGCTCTATATAACATTTAAGAACTCTTTCTTGTTTCTATTGTCAAAAATGGATTGCATAGTATCTTCCTCATTTTTGGAAAGCTGCTTTTGCCTGAGCTATTCTGCATATCACCTCTCTTGTACATCTTCCGTCTGAGGTTAACAAAGCTTCCAAATATTTACATTCATTTACTTGTTTTAATATTGTTCCACTTGTCTTTATTTTGCACTGAGGTGATGTCTTTTTCTCTGTTGTTACCGTTACTTCTGTTTCTTTGCTATTAAGGCTGAGTCCTTTAATTTTGCTTTCTTTCACTATAATGGCCAACATTTGTGGTAACTTATTTTCACTCTTAGGAAATGAATATAGTCTGTATAAAATGTTTCTTAGTAGGTATCGCTTAACGTGGAAGTATAGGGGATAGCTGACCCAATGTTTGATTTGCCTTATTGAATCGAATGTTTATTTCTTTATCGATTTTATCATCTTCAGAGAGTGTTTTTTCCAGATATAGAAAATGTTTTACTTGTTTCATAATTTGGAATTCTATACCTATGTTTAACGTCTTTCTTTGTCTTCCTATTGATATGACTTTTCTTTTTCAGTGCTTATTTACATGTTATTCATTTTACATCCTTTATTCAAAGACAGCAGATGTTGTCGAAGTTCTGTTTCTTAGAAAGAACTATTAGTCCCTGATCGTCAGCAAAATGTAGCTCATTTATATCTTCACTTTGTGATTTACCAACTAATAACAGAAGTAAAATAAGACTTGTCCTGCTAATTAATTGTCAAATGTGTTGAAACTAAAGGAAGCCGCGATAACTCAGTAGTTAGTGAACTGGACTACAAAGAACAAGCCCCTGACCGACGGCTTCCGGGTTCAACAAAGCTTAAATTGGCATCTGAATTTTTGTGGCACGGGCGTACTACCGACGAAGGTCTATAAAAATGATGGTCACTAACACCATATTCTCTATATGCCACTTGGCGTGACGTGGATCTTTACTTTTTTTCTGTTTGTGTTGAAAGAAACCATGATTAGACCTGTAGAGCAGTTTACAGAAAGTGTCTTAGTAACTACATTCAAACCACATGTGGTCAAAGAGCACATCTTCACAAAATGAGTCACGGAGACTTCCTCCTGCAACTGCGAACCATCCAAAAATACTGCCAATCATGTACTACAAAACTGTACTATCTTAACAGCTGTAGAACAAGAGATTAATCCATAGAAGCAAGCCGACAAGGTATGGAGAACTAGAGAAGATGTAAAGACGATAGGACACACCCTACAGAAGCAAGTCAAAGAATTACCTGAGAAATCCTTTATTGGACAATGGAGGAAACAAAGGTGAAGGACAAAATACACTTAGAGTAGACATGTAGAAGCAGATATGCAAAAGTTGGGAAGACACTGAGCTGTTTTAAGAGAATGGTACCAAACAGGATGGGTTGGAAATGTTTGTAGAAGATCTATACTTCACAGGAAGTAAAAAGAAAGAAGAAGAAAGAAAGAAAGAAGACACCAAATGCATCGTCCATGTGCATCGCCCAAGCGCATCGTCCTGTTCGTGGACCTTGCCATTCTAAACGTATAACAAAGGTTGATTTTAGAAGAGGAAGAAGTAATATAGTGTAAGACAAACACGCCGGAATATGACAAAGGAAGCATCATTCATGCCTGTTTAAACAAGACCTACATAGCTTTAAGTGAAGGAAAACATTAATTAATATGAAATGAGGATTAAGTGAAGTTGATCTCTGACTCATTTGTTAACAGTGTCCTCTAAGATGCGTATTGTATTGATTATATCAACAACATCATTTAATTAGTATTCCTCATGCACCTACAGACCTTCCCACAGATAAACATGGACTGAAAGACATTCAAATCTGAATGTCAATAATTCTGGGGTACATTATTGAATATTCCTGTGTAAATAAGACGAGCTGCGGACTATAACAAATTAGCATTGAGCTCTGTGTGGCTCCAGAAAAGCTGGCTATAGGAGAAAACATTGCAAGAACATAATCAAACGAATGTTAACAGTTGAAGGAACACATCGCACGACTATGACCGATGTTGCAGGAAAATAGCCTTCTTAAGTGCATTTTAAGAAATAAAAAGGTAATGAAAGATGCAACAATACATAACAGTAGAAGAAATAATAAGATTAAATCTGTTAATATTAAGGAACCACTGCGATTTATTTTCTTTGGATGTTCCAGTCATTTGATCATGCGGACTTGACTCTTTGTCCTGTATTATGATGGAGGGGATGAAGCAACATCATGACATGAGATCAGCATTGGTCAGTGTTCATATGCGCACGTGTGTCTGGATCTTTCCGTTAAACCTGTTGTGTTCAAATAGAAACATTAAAGAGAAAGTAGTAAAAGAATTAACGTTAGGAAATGATGTCTGATTAATTAGGAAATGATGTGTGTGACACAATAGAAAACTCTGCAGATATTTTTTTTTTTATGAAAAGAGGTTTATTGTATGTGTGTGTGTGTGTGTGTAATATGTCTCTCTCTCTCTCTCTCTCTCTGCGATCAGGACTCAATCAGAGTAGGACGTCCAGACTTTCATACGAAGACAGCTGTCTGTTTAAGCCTGTTAGATCCACTCCGATTGAGTACCCGTTAAAACGTTGCACTGTGTTCTGCGCCAGTTTGCCCAGTGCATATGTGTGTGTATAAGAAATACTAAAGAGGTAAAGTATAAGCAAGGTATACAGAAACATGTTTTTGGACGTCTCGAAATAAAAAAAATAAAAACATGAATGACTAATATTGATACCCCTCACATAAAAGTGAACCTTTACAGACTATATGACGATTCTCCAGTCTAGAATGAATCACCATTTTATTTTTGACACATCTAGCGTCATTGTTTTATATTTAATCTGACACGTTAACTTGAATATTATTTAGTCATGATTAATGTTCACAACAATAACTGTCAGCGCCTTCTTTGTTAGCGGTTGAGAAACTTAGAAAGTGACTTCTGATCGTCGTCTCAAGACATTTCTATCATAAGAAATAAACAAGACTAAGAATCACCATGCAATAATACAGAACTAGACTGCATTATAAGATGAAAAATGCTGGTTGCATACAAGATGATACATTCAGGAGAGAAAGAGAAAGAGAGGTAAGAGATCACCCCCAATACCCCGTTTTGGACTTCCGGTTTCAAGATGGTGGAATGCAGTTCGTGTTCCCTTGACCGCTGCAGGATTTGCATTTGGGGACTGATTAATATCAGCTTTCCATTGCATATTTCTGCGTTAAAGTCAACCTGATGTTTCACTTAACAGATTTACGTCGGTGATGCGGAGCCGTATACATGGCAATACTCCTCTTTGGCAGGTCAAGTGTTGTGAATGCAACCTTTGCCTGTCTTGGAGTTAATATTCGGTTTACGTCATCATATTAAGTACCGTTCAAAGGCCGTTGTCGGAATTGTTTGACGCCAATTATTTACAAGTTACAACTCATTAATATGGACTGCTCTGCCAAGTCAATCGAAGGTTTCACTTTAGTGATTTTGTACCATCGTTACCATTAGTGGCATATACTGGTTTTGATGTCTGGGCTACCGCTGACATAATAAATAAAAACATACATTATATTCAGTAGGCTAACATAAAGTAATATTTTCTAATGATTTCACTACATTTTAAATTACTTACTTATTTATATGTAAACTCTATCCGTCTTGTTTGGGACGAAAATGTCTTGATGACTTTGTCTTTGAAAGTACTGTTGGGTTGGTTTCTAAGTTTCTGATGGAATGATTTTTCAATGGATATTAATGCCAGACCAGATAAGCATTCTTGTGTCTGAGTTGAGCGACAATAAGATTTGATTCTCTTGAGAGCAGAGAAAGTTCTTTCTACAGATGCTGATGCGCATAACGTAGTTATAAATAGCTAAGGAAGTTCCGGTTTTCAGACAGTTTCACTTTCACTTTGTGATGATTCTGAGTGGCTGAAACTAAAAATAACCAATGAAACCGCATTAGTGTAGAGGTAACAACCGGTACATTATTTTGACGGGAATTTTTGAATATCAAGGTCGTTAAACTAGATTCGGATAGAGGAAAAATGTACCGCTGGCTCCTAGAGGTTTCAATGTAGAATAGTTATAACATTTACAAACGTTCTAGTGGCCAGAGGAAAACCTTGCTTTAATAAATACAAATCAAAGCAAATAGATCATATTGGCCTACAAAATGTGTAATAGAATATTCGAAAATATAGTAATATAATTAAAAAAAAAAAATCATCATTTCCTTTTTTATTTTGTTAATATGTTCAGGCTACCGGCGATAGCTGCGGTATCATAGAGAATTCCCCACTGGTTACCATGTTTCGTACGTTGTTGGCTGTATTCAATATATTAATCTGTTGTTTGCGGACGCATCCATTGTTGTGTGTGCTACGAAATCATGATGGCTGATCGTTTATCACTAAACCAGCCGTACGTTTATAATGAACGGCGAAATTACGGATTTTTGTTCATGACTTTGCAGCACCAGTATGACTCACGGAGTTTCATGTTGGTCAGGAGAGATGTTGTCTGGATTCAAGACTGTGAGATCGAGGGTAGACGTGTGGACTGATTTATCATTTCACAAATTCACATTGCAGGGGAGATCTCAGCGCTTGGACTGTTGTCCGATATCCGATGTGGATAATCCGACGAATAACTGTGTTTCATATGTTCGGATTTGAAGACAAAAACGATGTCCTAACATCATCAATCGCTAAACCTTTTAAAAAATATGACAATCAACATTTTCGGGAGGACGTGAACTTCCGGTCAATATGGCAGAATGGCTGCAGGAACCATTATAGGCTGTGTCTGAAAAGTGTTCCTTTTTGTAGTTTCCTCATATTCCAAGTCTGGCTTGCTGTAGGAGCTATCGAGTTAAGTGCTCTGTGCACACCGTGAACTGTGCTTCTCATCTGTTTTGATCGTGTTTCGATATTTCGATTGCTTGCGATGAGTGATGATATCGTATGACTGGGAACAGATGGCAGTGTTCACTTTCTATGCGGTTTCACCTTATGTCTTTTGGCGTGTGTTGACATTGCTATGATGGGGAATGCAGCTACCTTTCTTTGTTCGGGAGATGAGATATTACTTTGGATGATTCCACTGGCACGGGCTGTTGAGTTATTGTGGATTTTAATTCGCTTGCAGTGATACCGGGACCTTCCATAACCATAACCATAACCCCGTTTTAGAAACTAGGAGTAACATTGAATCTTAAAGTTTTATTTTTCTTGTCTCACGTCGACATAGCAACCAGTGACCTACACGTTTTGTCGTGCCCTTTGCCTCAATTTTTGTACCGTTCGTGGTCATCCTTTGGAGTGTACCCCACATCTGATCCACCCTGTTTATCTTTATGTACACGGTTCTTCGCCAATTTATCGTGTGTGTGTGTGCGTGCGTGCGTGTGTGTGTGTGTGCGTGTGTGTGTGTGTGTGTGTGTGTGTGTGTGTGTGTGCACGCACTGGGGTCCCTCGTAGCTGCGGCAGATAACTCCGTCTTCGAAGGCACTCATATTTTTTTCCTTCGATGAGTAATTGACGTTTCAACCCGGGCCTCGCTGCTGAGACCTGGGATGGTTCCCGCAGAGACAAATCACAACCAAAAATCCCAACTGGTGCAGCCGAGATTTGAACTCACAACCTCTCTGTCTCAAAACCTGGCGTCTTGCCTCGAGAACAACCAATCCGCTGTTCTTCAACAAATAATGTTGTCTCTATTATGTGTCTCTTTCTACTTCCCTTGGCAAAGCACAGCACGACAATCTTTGCTACGTGCATATATTCTGATCAGACGTAGCAATTCTTGGTTTGTCATTTTTCTGGCCAAAATATTTCCAAAGTTAATAGTATAATAGCTCTACTCGCGGCCCCGCATGATACTCAATATATAAAATATTTTCTATTTGTGCCTATATCTACATTAGAGTGCTGAGACAAATCATTTAGAAGCTAGGGAGCCAGTGCTATTGTTCACTGCTTTAATCTTAACTCTCTGAAGGTATAATAGCTTATTGCCTACATTAAGGCTGGTTTCTGAAGCAAATCACCGAGCTACCATTCAACTATTTCTTGAATTTTGTTATGGAATTATAAAGATGAACTAAGGCTGCAAAGAATGGGGCGGGCGTGTACAATAAGTAATGTCAACTGAAAGAGCCCACTAGCAAATAAGGATCGAAGATTCTGGATAAGCTACATAATGCTGATAAACGATGAATGTGTTGACGATTCCAGGAAGTGAACAACTATTGGGTTGCCAGTTGACCTACTTTCTTTTAACCAAAATGTAAACTACCATGTCCCAAACCGATAATAAAATGAATAATCTTAGATTCTTCTTGTACATGCTTCATATACTACAGCAAGGCCTTTGACTGCATACAACATTAGAAACTGTGGAATATCTTGAAAGGTATTTGCTTTTCAACACCTGAAACAACTTATGGAATCTCTATATTACGAACAGCAAGCAGCTATCAGAATAGCAGGCAATCAAATTGGTTTGAAGAAAAAAAAAGGGGGGGGGGTGTGTGAGGCAGGAATGCATCTTCTTTCCATACTTGTGCTCACATGGACGATCCTCTCTCAACATCTACGCTAAGAACATCTTGAGAAATGTCAGAGACGATGGCAGATTTGTGAAGTTCGGCCCTTTTACAATAAATGCCAACATAATTCCAGAACTCAGTTACACTGATGACACAATCCTCATCTCAAACAGTGCAAACAATTTAAACGAGACAATTAAGTGTGTTAAAAACTATACACGATGAAGAGCAACACCTCTATTTAAACAAAACAAAAGTCAGTCCAAAATCATCATCAAAAGTGAAGAACTTCAAATTGTAACAAACTATGAATATCTGGGGTTTGTAGTAACTAACAATTGAGACTACCAGAAAGAGATCAAAAGAAGATTAGCAATAGCAACAGAAAAATTAAACGACATAAAGAACATGTACAATACCAGCAAGGCAGTAAAATTAAAAATACTTAGGACATCTATCTTCTCGATAGCAACATATGGTTGTGAATCATGGACAATCTTGTAAACGCAAGGAAGAAAATAGATTCATTAGAAACAAGATGCTACAGAAAAATCCTTAAAATACATTGAATAATGAAAAAGGGCACTGAAGACGTATTAAAAGAGTGAACCATTCAAAAAGAACAAGCTTTACAAACTCCATTCTACAGATGAAATTAAAATACCAAGGTCATGTCAAAAGACACAGTGGGCTGAAAAGAACAATAACGGAAGGCTTGGTTCCTGAACGTCGCATCAGGAGCAGACCAAGAAGAAGAGAAGGTGGTTTCAAGACATCAAGGAGATTTGGAAGATGACAACAGAAGAAGTGAGAGATTTGGCAAGAGACAGATAATCTTTCAGACGGGCTTTGGTAAATACAACGTTCTGCAAAGAACATGCAGCCTGATGATGATGATATACTTCTTGTTTTCTTCTTCATTATAACATTTTGTTCGTTCATCATTTGTATTTTCTTCTTTACTTTCCTTTGCAGAGACAAGAGAGATACACAGTGTAAAGTCCCTACTTCTAGTGGCCGCACCCATGCTGATATCTGGCTTCCTTAATGAGTAACTTAAGATATGCTGATAATACTGTGTTACTGACAGCGGAAAAAAACCGAACGAGTTGCATCACTCTCTCTCTATCTCTGCGATCAGGACTCAATCAGAGTAGGATTCCAGACTCTCACATGAAGTCAGCTGTCAGGTTAAGTGTGTTGATCGCCCCCACAGACAGAACATCACAATTAGAGTCTGCCAGATCCACTCTGATTGAACACCCGTTAAAATGTTGCACTGTGTTCTGCGCCAGTGGCCCAGTGCATCTGATTTCAGAGATTGGAAGAAATATTAGAAGAGAACATATGACATCATCATCATCATGTTCAATACCGGTTGACGTTGGCAATCATGTCCTTCCACAATCTTCTATCCAACGTACATCGTATCAATTCTGTTGTTGACTGTTTACCATGCCATGACACCAAGCTATGTAGTATCTTCTCTCTTTGAAGTACACGATCTCTCTTTCCCTGTATTTTTCCAGTTGTAACCAAGTATTCCAACTTTCCTCTTCCCATGATGTCGCAGGAAGATAAGACAGAGTTGTAAAATTAAGAAATGGCTATTAAACACAAAAGGGCAGGAGAAATTATAAATTTTAAACATATAAAGTGGCTTAATAGCACACTACCAAAAGTCTTATTGTTCTTCCGTGTCAGTTAGGTGACTACTCATCATCATCCGCCCTTAAACCCGTTAAAAGAACTTTAGGAAGACGCAGATGAATGTTGTGCTGCGGTTTACAGCAAAATGTGATATCTGCGGCTTTTGGTTCCATACATCCGCTTTCAGCACATTATTGTCGGTACAGTGCCAGGTTGCTTTCCATTTTCGGTCTCTTTTCACATAGCTAAATCAGTTAGTTCGATTTCCAGGAGCACCGCAAAGATGTGATGAAGGACATCATCTTCATCATCATATGCTGTACCGGTAGGCGTAGGCGATCATGTCCTTCCACAATCTTCTATCTACAGTGCATCGTATCAGTTCTGTTGTTGATTTTTCCATGCCATGACACCAAGCTATCCAGTATTTTCTCTCTTTTTCGTCCGCGATCTCTGTTTCCTTTTATGTTGCCAGTTGTAACCAAGTATACCAACTTTCCTATTCTCATTATGTGCCCAAGAATGTTGATTGTTTCTTTCTGATATTTTTTAGGAGTTCCCTTTTTGTGTTGGCCTCTTTGAGAACTTTCTCATTGGTCTTTTTAGCTGTCCAGAGAACTTTCAACATTCTTCTGAGAAATCCCATCTCTGTGGCCTCTAATTGTCTTTTCCTTCGTTTGTCTATTGTCCATGATTCACTTCCATAGGTCAGGAGTTGGTTCTATATAGCACAAATGAACTGTCTTTCTTATTTCTATTTACATAGATTTGTGGCATAAGATATTTTTAATTTCATGAAAAGCTCTTTTGGCCAGAGCTATTCTGCTTTTTATTTCTGTGGTGCATCTTCCATATGATGTTATTATTGTGTCCAAGTATTTGAAACGTTGCACTTGTTTCAAAATTTTCTTTGTCTTGTTTATTGTTATGCTGCATGCTGGTGATGATTATTAGTTATTAGTTATTGGTTATTGGTTATTGGTTATGTAAGGCCTCGGTATCACTGCAAACGAATTAAAATCCATAATTGCTCAACCGCCCGTGCCAGTGGAATCATCCGAATTACTAACACATCTCCAAAACAAAGAAAGGTAACTGTAGTCCCCATCGTAGCAGTCTCAGCACACGCCAAAAGACATAAGGCGAAACCGCGCAGAAAGTGACCACAGCCAACTGTTCCCTGTCATACGACATTTTTATTCATCGTAAACAAGCGGGATATCGATACATGATCAAAATGGATGAGACACACAGCTCATGGTGTGCACAGAGCACTTAACTCAGTAGCTCCTGCAACAAGCCGGACTTGGAATATGAGGAAACCGCAAGAAGGAACACTTTTCAAACATAGCCTTCAATGGTTCCTGCCGTCTATCCACCATATACCATGGAAGTTCGCGTCCTCCCGAAAATGATGATCGTCGTAGCACTTGATGATGTTAGGCCATCGTTGATGATGATTGTTTCTTCGATATGACCATTACTTCTGTTTTCTTACTATTCAGACTGTTACCTTTTTTTTGTTGTTGCTTTCTTTTACTATTATGTCTATCATTTATTGTAATTCATTCTCTTTCTCTGCTGTTAAGACGGTGTCATAGGCATATCGCAAATTGTTTATGTTGTGACAGGGGAAGGTTGCCATAGGGCAAGGTTGTCGGATTTATTTTGATTTTCAACCAAAGAGTGCTATAAAAAATACCATATAGACCAAACATATTTTGAATACCCTATTACACGGAATGCTCTAGATAATGCACATGAATTATCGTCTTTGTTAAAACAACTTGAACTTACAATAAAAACAATGTATTTTTAATGGAAAATATTAGCGGAAAACAAGATGGTGTGAAATTTTAATGCAACTGTTATTTTAGAAAAAAAAACAACAGAAGGTTAAATAAGCCAAATAAATTGTTCAAGGTCAACTATATTAGGAAAAGCTAAATTTCTGGAATTTGGCCTAAAAAGAGCAACACTGGGAACACTTTATGCATGATCTTGATGAGTTGTTGACGTCAATTATGATGCAAGTAGTCTCCTCTAGGAGTCAGCGAACACTCTCAGCCCAGCTACTGTTGGTCGTCTCGCCCAAAAAAGCGACTTTTAGATGGTGAAAAACAGTTACAAAGGCAGGCATAGTCTAATCTGGTCTGATAATTTCAGATGGGCGTTTCTTCGTCTTCTACTTCTTCTTTCATTCTTCATTTGCCTTTCAGCGTCAAGGAAAGATATAGTTGCTGTCTTTTGCTCTTCTCTTCGCCTCTTCTGCTGTTATGTTTCATAATGTTCTCATACTTCTTCAATCCACCATTTTCATGGTCGGCCCTTGGGTCTGGTGTTCTCGCAATGCTTATTGAAGGCTTGCTAAGTTGTGTTTTCATATTTCTGTTTTATCAATAGGCCAAAATATTTTATTTGTTTGTTCTTTATGTATTCAATGGCAGGAAATTATTCCTAGATTTTTTCTAAGTTTTTCATTTCTGATCTTATCTCTCAGGCTGTTTCCTGTCATTCGTCTAACACATTTCATTTTCTGTTGTGGCTATTTTTCTTATTGTTCTTGAGTCTAGAGTCAAGTTATAGCATTAATAGCACAACGTTGGAATAAGGATTGTGCTGTTGAGTTTTGCTTCTAGAGCTATTTCCTTGTTGGAAAGCAGTGGTGACATTTTCCCGATAATTTGACAAGTTTTGTTGCACCTTGAGTCTAATTCTGCTGCTAGTGAATTATCGTTTGTCATTAGACTTCCCAGGTACATAAATTGACGAACTGGAAAATTAATGACAACGTGTATCATCAGAGCATGAAAAACTGCTCCATGGTAGTCAACGAAGAAATCAAAGCGCGAGATGGAGGAGAAGGCGCACCTCATAGCACCAGAGCTGAAAGTTGTCAGCGACCCACACCTAATGGTTTGCGCCAGGATCGGTGAACCAGAACCATCCAGACCCTGCTCCACCTCTCCGTGGTGTCTCTAGTAACAGACTAACCTGTCTAGTCTGGCCAAGAGAGTAGGGATCGAAGAGGGAAGACAACTCTGTACTCAAAAATGTCATGCTGAAATCGGATATGTTGGGCCGAAAGGCGCAAATATCACTGTTATACTGCAAACCACAACACAACGTAGACGCGCCCTCTTAACGCCCTTTTAAGGGCGAATGACGAAGAGGTATACTCCTTTAGTCATCGGGCGAAATCAAGCACAGCACGAGATATGCTCATCAACTAGCACATTAGAAGCTCACTTTCAATCAACATTTTCTGATACATCAAGCGAGAGTAATCAATATTTGCACTATCCACTTTAGGGTTTTTTTTCACATAAATTATTTAGCGTTTAATATTTAGCCAAAACAACAAATCAGATAACAGTTTACTCCTGCGTTACAAAGTTGCTCTCAAATTGATTACAAAATTATATCACTTCATTTTGGAGAAAAGACTCACAGGATAAATGTTATTAATAAGGGCGAAACAGCGTTAACGAATTAATTCGGAAGGAATTTTATTTTTTCCTTCGCCAGCTTTTAACCCTGACGAAGTCCCTAGAGTCTATGGAGTCTAGAATTTTGCGTGTTAATCCATTTTTCCCTGGCAGCCGTGTGCACAGGGGTCCCTCGCCGCACCGGCAGATAGCTCCATTTTCGGAGGTACTCATATTTTTTCCGTCGATGAGTAACTGTCGTTTCAAGCCGGGCCTCGCTGCTGAGACCAGTGGTGGTTGCCGCAGAGAGAAATCATAAATAAAAATCCCAATCGGGGTAGCAGGGATTTGAACCCACAACCTCTCTGTCACGAGGTCGGCATCTTGGCTCGAGACCAACCAGTCTCCCGAAGGAAATGAATTACATGATCAAACTGTTGAGCATTTTTAAGCATGACCAATGAATAATAATTAGTAAAAAAGAAAGAGCCCTCTCACGCCCAATAGTAAAAAAAAAGTAAAGTACTACCGTCACGCCAAGTGTCGTATAGGGAATATGGTGTTAGTGACCATACATTTTACAGACCTTCGACACATGATTTTTGGGGTAATGTGGTCGGTATTACGTTCGTGCCGCTTTACTTTCCCAGAAAATTCCGGTACGCATTAAAGGCTGGGTGAACCAGAAGCCGTCGGTTGGGAACTAACCCTATCTCTTGTCCTTTGTAGTCCAGTTCACTAACCGCTGAGCTATTGCAGCAAATGATGACACATGTGCACGATTAATGAGCAATTTATTTATTTTCCGATGCAAGTTTCCTATATCTTTTTTGTAGGAGGTTCGGTATTTAACTTCAACACAAAAGACTGAAAACTGGTCCAGGGAACGGTTGGTCTAGAAGTCAGACGTCGGCCTCTGGACAGCAAGATCCCTGGTTCAATTCTGCCACGGACGGTGGGAATTTTCACTTCGAACCCGTGTCTTCCTCGTGACTTTACCTTCCACTGTACTCTGGGTAGTGAGTTGTTAGCCCTCTCGGAACGCGGTGACAAACAGGAGCCGTGTGTACTTCCCTCCCTTGTTAAAGAAGCCTTGGCAGTTTAAAATCGGAAAGTGTAGGTCAAAAATAGTCGATGTACGAGCAAAAATTTTTAAGCAAAACCTACCCGTCCCGAAGACGGATATGTCGGGCCTAAAGGCACAGATATTGCGTCTTCCCGTAAACTAGCGATGCACTGAGCGGGTTAACGTTAAGAAGAAGAACTCATCTAGCTAGTGTATCTAGACATTGCCAAAATAACTTAACAAAAATTCACTGTTTGTATGTGAACATTCATGACGTCATTCTCTCTCTCTCTCTCTCTCTCTCTCTCTCTCTCTCTCTCTCTCTCTCTCTCTTTCTCTCTCCTCCATTCCTAATAATTCTCATTCCACACATATTTAGATAATCATTCTAGTCAGTATAATGGTATTTGTACCGACTGAGAAATATTGAGATTTAAACCATTGTAAAGATATTTGTACAGATTACGAATACTTAGATTAGGTCAGTATAATGATATTTATTCCGATTGAGACAAATTTAGATAAAGTTAATGTTGAGATATTTGTATCGACTGTGAATATTGAAATTGGGTTGTGTAAAGACATTGTACCTAATACAAATAACATCCCTCCATTCTCTCTTCAACATACAAACACCCTCTCCCAACACACACACACATACACTGAAGAACGTGCGTGTTTGTCTGAAGCACGTACTTGAAGACTGAGACAATTAGAGTGGTCTGGAATTTAGATCTGGGAATTCCATGTTCTCGACACTTTATCTATCTTGGAAGTCACATTGATCGAGAAGGGGATACGAGCAAAGAAATTAGAATCAGACTGGCTAAAGCAGCAATGTCTTTCAGAAGCCTTGAAAAGTTGTGGAAATCAAAACTCATTAGCACAAACACAAAACTTAGGCTATTCAAATCAAATGTACTATCAACCCTTACGTATGCGTGTGAAAGCTGGAAAACAACAAGAGATATAGAAACAAAGTTGAACGCATTCGAAAATAAATGTCTAAGGAAAATACTTGGTATAGAATGGAACGAATTCAAAACAAACGAGGAAATTAGAGAAATCGCCAATCAACCACTAATATCTTCAGTAATAAAGAAAAGACGATGGTCATACGTTGGACATGTGATGAGAAGAGATAATAATCGAATAGCAAAGCAAGCCCTCATATGGGAAACAACAGGTAAAAGAAAAAGAGGAAGACCCAGGGAGACACTGAGAAGAACATTGATGAGAGAGGCAAGAGCAGCAGGAATCGGCTCCATCAATGAGATAGAACTGCTTGCACAGAACAGAGACAGATGGCGAGATTTGATAAAATATCTTTAAAAGAAAACTGCTAGAACAAAAATTCATATAGGAGAAGGTGTATCTTGGTCTACGCCCTATGGGCCGGTTACGGCTCGAAAGGTCAATAGATAGATAGAATTCCATGTTTCGATATTCCGATTGTTTACGATGAATGATGATATCGTATGACGAAGGACAGTTCAGCTGCGTTCACTTTTGGTGCCGCTTGGGCTTATTTCTTTTTGCATCATAGTTAGCTGCTATGATGGGGACTGCAGCTGCCTTTCTTTGTTTGGATCCTTCAATGAGATGAGTTTTGATTCGGATTATTCTACTGGCAGGGGCGATTGAGCAATTGAGGATTTTAATTCGTTTGCAGTGATACCGGAGCCTTCGACTATCCATAACCATACTTTAGACCTGATTAAGGAGTACAGATATGAGGAAAGGTCTATGGGGTTGTTGAGTCCACTTTTAGCGGACTGCGCATTTTGACATTTTCTAGCCTGGACGGTCTAAACACGACCTCAGCATGAGCTCAGGTGAAGATGGAGAATGACGTCACAAAACGAACCTTTGTTTTCACTGATTTTGCTTGGTGGGAGATGATTAGTGGAAATAATAATTGGTAATGATTAGTGGTAATGCTTAGTGGTAATGATTAGTGGTATTGATTAGTGGTAATAATAAGTGGTAATGATTAGTGGTAATGATTAGTGGTAATAAGTGGTAATGATTAGTGGTAATGATTAGTGGTAATAATAAGTGGTAATAATTAGTGGTAATGATTAGTGGTAATGATTAGTGTCAATGAAGATAATAAAGAAGAAGAATTAAAACTGATAAGGAAAAAAAATAAAGAACAAAAACTATAGAGCACATCTCTTTGTTTTGTTTTTTTTGTTTGGTTTCAGTTTGAACGACAAAGTTAATGCGCTCATGAATATTAGATTCTATCAGACTAGTAGACCTCTGGCGACTTTTGTTAACAGAATCCATACCCATAATGAGTGGCAGAAATTCATTTTCAGTTTATATATGAGATGTTTAAACAAGCACGTTTGATCTTCTGATGCCCTTGCTGATACGAGTATACCTAAATAGCATTGCGTCCATAGTTCACAAACTGCTGGATACATTTTTAATGAATTCATTATTTTTCTGAATATTGCTATTGCCTTTTCTTGTGATATAAAGATTTTCTGTGATTATTTTTGGATGTTGAAAAGTTCATTTACATATTCCGTCCAATACTTTTTTTTCCCCATTTATAGTATTTGGAGGAAGATAGAGAAAGAAATGGGAATATACTATTATAGAAAGGACAGGTCTCGCTTTCGCAGAGTCCCAACTAAGGACTGAAGATAGTGATAGACTGAGAAGACTGACGAAGTCTAGTGCCCCAACGATCTCCACGGAAATCAGATTAACAAAAACGAAGATACAGTATTTTATCACATATTTCTTATTTCTTCTTCCTAATATATAATTCTACTTGTACATGCTATTTCTCAATGACACCTTTGTTTATATTCTACTTGATAGTAAACATATCACTGTAGCAGGGTTTGGTTGTCAGGAGTTCCCATCCCTCCATGAGCAATTTTTCGTTCTTTAAAATAAATGACATTTGGCACGTGCGGGCATACATTATTACATCTCCGTTATCTCCCTGCTTACCTGTCGCTCTCTCTCTTTTTATTTATTAATTTTATTGCTAAATAAATTATTAAATTTTGTTTATTCTCCTTCTTCACTGTCTCTCTTTCCCAACTCTCAGTCTCGCTCTCTCTCTCCCTCTCTCTCTCTCTCTCTTCTATTTTTGCGTCCCTTATTGTGTGTTTGTTTGTTTTTTTTTCTATTCTATCTCTCTCTCATCCGCTCCGCTGTCCTTATTCACTTATCCTAATGTAGCCTGCTATTAAGTTAATTATAAGAACTTTTTTTTTAAAAACTTGATTGAAATAAATCTGGCTGGCAAATCTTCATTATCCTGATTTGCAAATATACGAATTATGACAGTAGTTGTAAATGTTGTATATAATTCAAGCGCAACAATAAATACACCAACAAATTAATTCTCCAGAACAAAAGTTCTTTTTCCCATAACGTCTCTATATGAAATCATCAATATAAAACCATATCAATCGATTGTTATTCCAGCTTGTATTATATTTCATACCCTTGTTGTCTCGTAAAAATGCTCTCTCTTTGTTGTACCGATATAAAAGTGCTCTTCAACTTTATTATATTTCGCATCCAATTTTGAAATTTGTGTAATAGGACAATGTCTTTACTTTACTAACAAAGAATATTTAAATAAACAAAGCAGTCTCATTTCCGACATAAACAATAATATTAATTGAAACTGCCTTTAATTTGTTTTTAGAATTAAGTCCCTTCATAAAATCAAACTAAAAACATTAACTAAATGAGTGCATATACTCGCGCTTTGTTAAATCGTGGCGATGGGTGAGCTGGTAGTTTGAATTGAGCGCGTTAGTGGCAAAGTGCTTCCGTGCTGGCTTTGGGGATGCAGTGATTTATGCGATCAAACGCAGTTGAAAGTTCTCTATTCGACACAGATGAAAAAAAAAATGTGGGCTAAAATAATGACATTGAGGAAAAGCACTGGCCCCCTTACCTATAAGTGAATTTCCTTTTTCTACTGCCCTACGACATGACATTTGTCACAGGGCATTATTTTTTTATGTTTTGTATGCTTTGAATTCTGCATGACAATTATTTTGCCGCTCATTGAAAGTACCACCACGAGGAGGTACCGCACAGTTTGAAGACCACTGCATGAAGCCGTTAAGTGTAATCTATCGTTTATCCTCTCCTAATAGTTTTTTTTCTCTGAGTTTTGTACATTCCTATATATTTTTGTTACATCATGGAGAACATGTATAAGGAACGGTATAACAACATTTGAGACTGTGCTAAGACAGGACTTAGAAGAGAAGAGACTCATGAAAAAGGATGGTAAACCCTGTGGACCAGCGAGCCTGACCTGTTCATTATGTGACCGCGTGTGTTTGTCAAACATTGGTAGAATTAACCACGAGAGAAGCTGTTCGGCAAAAACAATACCTCAAAAAAATACGCAATAGCCTCCACTAGACCGTCTGACAAGACGAAAAGGGCCATATACACGTATATATATATTTCTTTTGTGCACTCGCCAGCGTTCACATCTGGCGAAGTCCCTAGAGACTAGGAACTGAACTTTGCTTCTTAATCCTTTTTTTTCTTTGGCAGCCGTGTTCACAGGGGCCCCTCTCCGCAAAGGCAAATAACTCTGTCTTCGAAGACACTCATATTTTATCCGTCGATGATATTTGACGCTTCAAGCCGCGCCTCGCTGCTAGGACCTGTGGTGGTTGCCACAGAGACAAGTCATGAATTAAAATTCCAACTCGTATAGCAGGGATTTGAACTCACAACCTCTGTGTGTCGAAGCCTGCGTCTTGCCTCGAGGCCAACCAGTCCCCATTTCCACGTCTGAATGTAGCCTAACATGTTGTATCATTTTACTCAATTGTTTCTGTCTTTTTTATAAATGAAGTTTATAAAACCCTGGGTTTACATAAAACCCCGATCGATTTGATCACATTATTATGCTTTACAGCTAACGATATTCGCAGGAGCCTCGCACATTATATCTTATATCATTTCATTATTATTTTTAATTTAAAAAGCAAATTGCCTTCATCTTCATCTTCTTTTTCTCCCTCCTCCTTCTTCTTCCTTTTCTTCTCCGCCTCCCCCTCCTCCTTCTTCTTCTTCTTCTCCTCCTCCTTCTTCTTCTTCTCCTCCATCTCCTTCTTCACCTCCTCCTCCTTCTTCTTTTTCTCCTCCTCCTCCTTCTTCTTCTTCTCCTCCTCCTCCTTCTTCACCTCCTCCTCCTTCTTCTCCCCTCCTCCTCCTTCTTTTTCTCCTCCTCCTCCTCCTTCTTCTCCCCCTCCTCCTTCTTCTTCTCCCCCTCCTCCTCCTTCTTCTTCTCCCCCTCCTCCTCCTTCTTCTTCTTCTCCTCCTCCTTCTTCACCTCCTCCTCCTTCTTCTCCCCCTCCTCCTTCTTTTTCTCCTCCTCCTCCTTCTTCTTCTTCTCCTCCTCCTCGAGGAGCCTCGCACATTTTATCTTATATCATTTCATTATTATTTTTAATTTAAAAAGCAAATTGCCTTCATCTTCATCTTTTTTTTCTTCCTCCTCCTTCTTCTTCCTTTTCTTCTCCGCCTCCCCCTCCTCCTTCTTCTTCTTCTTCTTCTCCTCCTCCTTCTTCTTCTTCTCCTCCATCTCCTTCTTCACCTCCTCCTCCTTCTTCTTTTTCTCCTCCTCCTCCTTCTTCTTCTTCTCCTCCTCCTCCTTCTTCACCTCCTCCTCCTTCTTCTCCCCTCCTCCTCCTTCTTCTTCTCCTCCTCCTCCTCCTTCTTCTCCCCCTCCTCCTTCTTCTTCTCCCCCTCCTCCTCCTTCTTCTTCTCCCCCTCCTCCTCCTTCTTCTTCTTCTCCTCCTCCTTCTTCACCTCCTCCTCCTTCTTCTCCCCCTCCTCCTCCTTCTTTTTCTCCTCCTCCTCCTTCTTCTTCTTCTCCTCCTCCTCCTCCTTCTTCTCCCCTCCTCCTCCTTCTTCTTCTCCCCCTCCTCCTCCTTCTTCTTCTCCTCCTCCTCCTCCTTCTTCTTCTCCTCCTCCTCCTTCTTCTCCCCCTCCTCCTTCTTCTTCTCCTCCTCCTCCTTCTTCACCTCCTCCTCCTTCTTCTTCTTCCCCTCCTCCGTTTTCTTCTTCTCCTCCTCCTTCTTCTTCTCCCCCTCCTCCTTCTTCTTCTTCTCCTCCTCCTTCTTCTTCTCCTCCTCCTCCTCCTTCTTCTCCCCCTCCTCCTCCTTCTTCTTCTCCCCTCCTCCTCCTCCTTCTTCTCCTCCTCCTTCTTCTCCTCCTCCTTCTTCTTCTCCTCCTCCTCCTCCTTCTTCTCCCCCTCCTCCTTCTTCTTCTTCTCCTCCTCCTACTTCACCTCCTCCTCCTTCTTCTTCTCCCCCTCCTCCTCCTTCTTCTTCTCCTCCTCCTCCTCCTTCTTCTTCTCCTCCTCCTCCTCCTTCTTCTCCCCCTCCTCCTTCGTCTTCTTCTCCTCCTCCTCCTTCTTCACCTCCTCCTCCTCCTTCTTCTCCCCCTCCTCCTTCTTCTTCTTCTCCTCCTCCTCCTTCTTCACCTCCTCCCCCTTCTTCTTCTCCTCCTCCTCCTTCTTCTCCTCCTCCTCCTTCTCCTCCTCCTCCTCCTTCTTCTCCCCTCCTCCTTCTTCTTCTTCTCCTCCTCCTCCTTCTTCACCTCCTCCTCCTTCTTCTTTTTCTCCTCCTCCTCCTCCTCCTTCTTCTCCTCCTCCTCCTTCTTCACCTCCTCCTCCTTCTTCTCCCCCTCCTCCTTCTTCTTCTCCTCCTCCTCCTTCTTCACCTCCTCCTCCTTCTTCTCCCCCTCCTCCTTCTTCTTCTTCTCCTCCTCCTCCTTCTTCTTTTCCGCCTCCCCCTCCTCCTTCTTCTTCTTCTCCTCCTTCTCCTTCTTCTTCTCCTCCTCCTTCTTCTTCTCCTCCTCCATCTCCTTCTTCTCCTCCTCCTTCTTTTTCTTGTTTTTTTTCTTCTTCTTCTCCTCCTCTTCTTCTTCTTCTCCGCCTCCCCCTCCTCCTTCTTTTTCTACTTCTTCTTCTTCCTCCTCCTCCTTCTTCCTCCTTTTCCCTTCTCCTCCTGCTTCTTCTTCTTCTTCTTCTTCTCATTCTTCTTCTTCTTCCTCCTCTCCCTCCTCCTCCTTCTTCCTCTCCTCCTCCTTCTTCTTCTCCTCCTCCTCCTTCTTCTTCTTCTCCGCCTCCCCCTCCTTCTTCTTCTTCTCCTCCTCCTCCTTCTTCTTATTCTCCGCCTCCCCCTCCTTCTTCTTCTTCTCCTCCTCCTCCTTCTTCTTCTTCTCCTCCTCCTTCTTCTTCTTTTCCGCCTCCCCCTCCTCCTTCTTCTTCTTCTCCTCCTTCTCCTTCTTCTTCTCCTCCTCCTTCTTCTTCTCCTCTTCCATCACCCTTCTTCTCCTCCTCCTTCATTTTCTTCTTTTTTCTTCTTCTTCTCCTCCTCTTCTTCTTCTTTTCCGCCTCCCCCTCCTCCTTCTCCTTCTTCTTCTCCTCCTCCTTCTTCTTCTCCTCCTCCATCTCCCTTCTTCTCCTCCTCCTTCATTTTCTTCTTTTTTCTTCTACTTCTCCTCCTCTTCTTCTTCTTCTCCGCCTCCCCCTCCTCCTTCTTTCTTCTTCTTCTTCCTCCTCCTCCTCCTTCCTCCTCTTCCCTGCTCCTCCTGCTCCTTCTTCTTCTTCTTCTCTCCTCATTCTTCTTCTTCTTCCTCCTCTCCCTCCTCCTCCTTCTTCTTCTGGGTACATCTCTAGACATCATAGTTAACAAGTTCGAAGAACACGTTCTCAAGGCTGGTGACATCTCCAAATTGCTTGCCCCGGTATGGTGCCGGTAATGCACACAAGAGCCTTCAATTGTTAACCAATCTCTTCTATATGCTAGTTATCGTGCATTAAGCAGTAACAACAATACATCTTTCGCACTTCCAATGCACATATCTTTCCTGCAATTAATAAGTGTCAATTATGTGCATTTAATATATAACTAGAAGAGGATTCCTCTGTTATTTACTTATATCTTCTTTTAGTTTTTGCTGCTAATTTGACATTTATTTCTATCTGCGTTTTAACTGAATTTGTTTTGATAAATGTACATAATTTTTTTCCTGAAATTCTAATTTAATTGAAGTATGAAATTGAAATATTGAAAAAGGTAAGTCAAGAGGTCTCGTGATTATTATAGATATTGCATTGGTAATCTAGAAAACTTGGCATCAGTATCCACTCTTTTGTTATTACTTTTTCAACTCTTTTCGTCTTTTAGCAGCTCAATTTTAAAAATATATATTTACCTTTGTTGCTATCTCCCCCATCTCTCTTTTTTCTCTCTTCTTTTTTTCTTCTTCTTTCTATATTTTAGAAATTTGACTTTAGTTTCTTCTAGCGGTCCAATTAGATTATGATTACAGTTCTCACTCTAGGCGGTTCGCCTTTCTTTCGACTAGCCCCCTTCACAGTATGTCGGGGATTGAAAGACTCAAGATAAGAAGACTAGTTCCCCTGGAAGCGTGGACAGAGTCACGCAAACACCAAGAAAACAAATCAAATCCAGCGTCTTACTGTATTCATTGTTATAATTAAAAGATGGGCAGCGAAATAATATATTTAAGCCTCAGTAATGAGTCAGTTGTGAAATGTAAACCTAGTAGATACGATCTAATGCTACTCCTTGGGGGCGTCTTTAAACATAACTTTCACCGGTATGTCTTATTTATGTGAACTTTCTTGCCAGATTTTATTCCCTTTGAGTGTGAACTAATTTGGGTTTGCGAAACCATAAAGAATTAATGAGATAGTTGAAGATAAGAATATGGTGAAGAAATCTGAAACTTTACAATCTAGCAATGTAATCTCTTTTCCTTCACTATGCCCGTAGGTTGTCTTTGCAGTTCCGGTTAAGTAAAAAAAAAAACTGTTAAGGGCAGAAAGATATCTTGCTTTCCCCCACCCTCTCCCTCCCCCCATTAAAAATTGTGTTTAAATTAAAATATTTATTATCTGTTTTCTCTTTAAATTATAGTTAAAACATGCAAATATTTAGTGTATATAAAATATTAGCACATACACTATTTAGTAGTCATTGAACGAATGGTCATGATAATAAAAAAATAAAGGATCGTGGCACCATTGTAACCTAGGGACGTCTTCATCTTACTCACAGTGTAGAGGTGAAGTGGCCAATGCTCGTCTACCTGTTAATTAATAGTGTCCACTAACTCAACGAGCTTGGCGGCTAATAGTTATCAGCTGGCTCAACTGGGGAGAGTCCTGCTAGGATTGAAACTTGAGTTCCTTGTACAGCAGGCACACACACACATACACACTACAAGTATACACACACGCACACACAGTTTTCTAACATGAAAAGAAATTCGAAAGATAAATTTATGTTAAAAGTATAAATATAAATGTTGCAAAAATCTCAATTTTCACAATCCAAAGATTATACCATTTGTAGTGGGATTGAACACCAAAGAGCGTCAAATTATTCCACTAAAATGTTTTCCTTTATAACCATCGGCAACAGCCTAGAGAACATCATCATCATTGTGTGCCAAACTGGTTGAAGTAGGCGATCGTGTTCTTCCACAATTATCTGTCCACAGTGCATTGTATCAACTCTGCTGTCGCCTGATTACCGTGCCACGACACCGAGATATCTAGTATCTTTTCTCATTGTCAACCGCGATCTTTTTGGGGGGTCTATGAGTTATATGCGGGTCATCATCATTGCACTTCGAACATGTCTATAGGTGCTCAGATCCCATTCTCAGCAAGTCTCACAGTGTTCAGCAACTGACGATTCCAGTTCTGTGTTGGTTGATAGATCACTCTTTGCCTGTATTTACTAATTGTAACAAAGTATCCTAACTTTCTTCTACAGAGCACCATTAACATCAGATATATGAGTTTACGCTAACAGCAATCACAATGTTGTGTACTACTGTGTCATTGTCTAACCGCTCCCATTGTGTCATTGCAACTCTAACCGCTCCCATTGTGTCATTGCAACTCTAACCGCTCCCATTGTGTCATTGTAACTCTAACCGCTCCCATTGTGTCATTGCAACTCTAACCGCTCCCATTGTGTCATTGTAACTCTAACCGCTCCCATTGTGTCATTGTCTAACCGCTCCCATTGTGTCATTGCAACTCTATCCGCTCCCATTGTGTCATTGCAACTCTAACCGCTCCCATTGTGTCATTGTCACTCTAACCGCTCCCATTGTGTCATTGTCTAACCGCTCCCATTGTGTCATTGCAACTCTATCCGCTCCCATTGTGTCATTGCAACTCTAACCGCTCCCATTGTGTCATTGTAACTCTATCCGCTCCCATTGTGTCATTGCAACTCTAACCGCTCCCATTGTGTCATTGCAACTCTAACCGCTCCCATTGTGTCATTGCAACTCTTACCGCTCCCATTGTGTCATTGCAACTCTAACCGCTCCCACAAAACATAAATCGTGAATGACAAAATGTAAAATGATCGAATCATCTCGATCGATAAATGAGATTTTTGGAATTGTAACGAAAATACCATTATATTAAAACCAACAGCTGTTCGTGTCACGTGACATGTTAGTCATTGATTGCTATGATGCACCTTGGCCAGGTAAAAAAAAAAAACATTGAGTGCGAAGGTTTTAACGGCAATACAACTATCATTGAAAGCAACCGATTTAATATTGTTGTGTCCGTGTATGTATCTGGTCTACATTTTGCCAATGTGTATTTGAGTGCTTTCACATAAGTGTGACTGAACGCTACACGGTCTTATTCAAATGTCACCTTAGACTTTAAATGACATTTGACAAAGAGTTCAATTTAAAAATAAAAATACTTATCAACTTGTATTCTGCCAGTTGAAAGCAACGTTGCTCTTGCAATTTGACATTTTCCTGTTGGCGTTTAATAGCTTTCGTGATACAAAACAATTCACTTTCGGTGACTGTGATTAAAAGTACCACACAGACATCATAATTGGTTGCCTGCCATCTCGCATCTGTCAGCTCTGTTCAGACATTTAATTGAAACTCTTCGTTCTAATAAAATGATGTACATTTGTTCCGTGCAGAATTTTGAAGGGATTACCGGAGACCTCACTAAAACTAATTTTCTCGTAAGTAAATTATCCATAGCCGTCACTTCAGACTGTGAAACGCGAGTGATGTGCCACAAATTAGCACGGAAGCGAGCTCAGAAAAATTGTAATGGATTTATTTTGATTTTATTTTTATAGAAATCATTCTGGGTTTGGTAAAAACTTCACTTACGTCTTAGCAATCACACATCTTTTTCGTAGCTTTCCTGAGAGGAGAGCGGCTTCCTGCTGTTGATTGCTAAATACGCGGACATTTTGAATAAAGTCGGAGGCGAACTTTATGTTAAAGGTGATATTGACAAGGTAGAAACGGGGATAAATAAAAAATGAATGCTGCTTTAGGGCACAAAGAAAATAAATTTGACTCTTAAGTGTAAACAAGAAGTAAAAAATAACAGATTTTAAGAACATTAGTTGATTTTACTGCAAGATATTTATGGCTACCTCCCATATTGTTTTGGTACCCTGACAACAGTTTGTAGTCTTTAAATCGTTTCCTGTGTTTCTTGTGAGACGAGACTACTTTAGAATAACATTTTGGTTTCAAGGCATTAGGTTTGCCCCCAACTTCTTGATCTATGCCCACTACTTCCTGCAATTTGTGTAATAGTACTGACAATATGAAAAGACTGTACTTTTCTGTGTGTGGATAGAATACTGAATTACCTTTTCTTGTAATGCACTTATCACTACCAGTAATGTATTGGTTGTATTAGAATAACGTTTTCCTACCTTTTTTTTTTAAACCACCACTCTATTTTATAAGCGCTAAACAATCAGCAACTCTGTTCAGTAACAGCCAAGTATCTATATAGCCTCCCCTTTCTGTGCAATCATCATGTGCCATACCATTCACGTAGACAATTGTGTCCTTTCTCAATTCTCTATCCACAGTGCATCATATACATCTGTTGTTGACTGTTTACCGTGCCACACCATGCTTGGATTTTCTCTCTTTGTCGTCCGCGATCTTTCTTTCCCTGTATTTTTACAACTGTAACTTAAAATACGCTCCTAAAATAACAATATTTATACCGTCCTGGGAACATCTGTAAAAAATAGCCATAACTGAAAAGAAAGCTCACGATACACCCTCCAACATATCTAACTGGAGTTCAACGATTCACATCTGATAATAAATAGCTCAACGGGATCGTTTTGTCACCATTTGCGTCTTTCGCCCCAACACATCCATCATCGGCTTGGGTATATTTGACATTCTGTGTCTGGCACCGGCCATTTTTGGCCTACTTTTTTCATTTTTAACTGCCAAGGTTTTTTTTGTAAATCTGCCCAGAATGAACTAGATCTTCTGTTTGTCGCACCTATCCAAGTGAACTGGACAAATAAGACATTGGATCTAACTACGAAGACATTAGGGGGAGGTAATATACGAAGATCTCACAGATTCGAAGTCAAAAAAATACCCACTAAATGCCTATGGCGGAATTTAAATTCGGGATATTTCTGTCTAGAGATCGACTTCTTACCTCAAAACCACCCGTTGTGAGGGCTCATAAAATACAATTTAAAAAGGACATTTTACAAATGTAAATAAAAATGAAATGCCGAATGGGCTAAGATAGTGTTATAGTTATGGAAGGCCCCGATATCACTGCAAACGAATTAAATTCCATAATTGCTCAACCGCCCGTGCCAGTGAAATAATCCAAATTAATATCTCATCTCCCAAACAAAGAAAGGTAGCTGCTGTCCCCATCATAGCAGTCTCAGCACACGCCAAAAGACATTAAGCGAAACTGCACAGAAAGTAAGCACAGCCATCTGTTCCCCGTCATACGATGTCAGCATTCATTGAAAGTAATCGGAATATCTAAACACGATCAAAACGGATGAAAAGGACCGCGCACGGTGTGCACAGAACTCAGTAGCTCAACTACTGGACTTTCAAGCTGGACTTGAAATATGAGGAAACTGCAACAAGGAACACTTTTTAGACACAGCCTTTAATGGTTCCTGCCGCCTATCCGCCATATTAACCGGAAGGTCACGCCCTCCTGTAAATGTTGATCGTCATATTTTAAAGAAAAATACATAGCGGTTGAAGATGTTAGCATATTGTTTATGTCTTCAAATCCGAACATATGAAACACAGTCATTCATCGGATTATCTACATCGTTCATCGAACAACAGTCTGTAAGCGCTGAGGTCTCATCTGCAATATGAATTTGTGAAATGATAAGCCAGATCACAAGTCTACCCTCGATCTCACAGTAGCCCTCTTGAATCTAGGCAACATCCCTCCTGACCAACATGAAACTCCGTGAGTCGCACCGGGGTTGCAAAGTCATGAACAAAACTCCGTAATTTCACGCTTCATTATAAGTGTACGCCCAGCTTAGGGATAAACAGTCAGCCCTCATGATGACGTATCACACACAACAATGGATGTGCCCACGAACGACCGATTAATCTAGTAAATGCAGCCAACAACGTACGTAACGATGGTGCAAAATCATTAAAATGATACCTTCGATTGACTTAGCAGAGCAGTCCATATTAATGAGTTGTAACTTGTAAATAGCGACGACCTTTGAACATCACTTAATATGATGACGTAAACCGCATATCAACTCCAAGACGGGGAAAGGCTGCATTCACAACACTTGACTTGTCAAAGAGGAACATTGCCATGTGTACGGCTTCGCATCATCGGCGCAAATCTGTTAAGTGGAACATCAGGTTTACTTTAGCGCAGAAACCTGCAATAGAGAACTGAAATTAATCAGTCCCCAAATGCAAATCCTGCAGCGGTCAAGAGAACATGAACTGCATTCCACCATCTTGGAACCGGAAGTTCCAAACGGGAGGATAGTGTTATTCCTTGAAAATAAAATATACTGTAAACTAGAATATGAGGCTATGGCGGATGAGTGTTTAGTGCGTCAAATTAAAGACCGCAAAGGTGCAGTTCATTACTCTGACATGTCCTTTTTTCCGGATCTACATGACTTAGGGTTTAACCTAGTTGTGGAATTTTGTTTTCTTTTATGGTGGTTGGAAAGGGTCTGGTAAGATACGGACCACATAACACAAGCAATGTGCGGTCCGTTAACAAAAATATAAGCCCTAACACCACATTCTTTATACAACTTCGGCGCCTATACTTACTTAAATGTAAGAAATTATTTAACCGAAAGAAGCTGCCTGGCACCTTCTTCTTGTCAAGAATACAGCAGGACAGAAGGGAAGTTTTATTGCTACAAGAAAAGGCTAGACACAAAACATCAAAGGGGCACAGGTAAAATATCAGAAAGGTGCAGGCGAAATATCAGAAAGGTGCAGACTAAATATCAGAAAGGTGCAGACAAAATATCAGAAAGGTGCAGACTAAATATCAGAAAGGTGCAGACTAAATATCAGAAAGGTGCAGACAAATTATCAGAAAGGTGCAGACAAAATATCAGAAAGGTGCAGACAAAATATTAGAAAGGAGAAGTCAAAATATCAGAAAAGCGAAGGCAAAATATTAGAAAAGTCCTTCCATTGATCTCTGTCCCATAGGTGTTTGGACAGTTTTTTTTTCCCCAAAAGTTTTCATTTGTAATTTTATTTGGTATTTAAAATGTATAATAAGCGCAGACAAAATTCTGAAATGTAATGTAAAACCCAAGTAGAGACTATTAACAAAGTAGAAAAAAGTAGATATCCCCATCACGTCACGCGTGTGCCATATAGGGAATATAGTGTTAGTGTTCATATTTTTATAGACCTTCCGCAATTTTTTTTTAAGTAATGTGGTCAGTATTACGCCCGTGCCGTGTTTTCCTTCCCAGAAAATAATCCGTACCTATTTAAGGCTGGATGAAATTGGAAGGCGTCGAATCAGGATCGAACTCGATCTCTTGTCCTTAGTAGTCCAGTTCACAAACCACTGAGCTATCATGACACCCACATACTCTTGAGCAAGGATGATTTGTTTTTTAAAAACAACAATAAAAAGTGGAAGAAAACAAACACAATAACCTGATTATTCGACAACACGTGAACGATGAAATAAACCATCTCTTTACCAATACAATGACACTGATATCACGGTCCGGTAAACATCTATTACAGTAATTAAAACACATTTATACCAGAGGGGGATAGCTTAACCTCTGTTAACTCAATTCTGAGATTAAATCAATGGAAATACTGACAACCTAACAAATATTGGTTTTTTATTTAAAAGAAATACTCATGTTGTAATCTGAAAGTGTAAAAGAGGACAAGAAAGAAAACAAATAGGTCAAACGATATTTTTAAAAGGTTGAAAGTCCACTGAGTAATTATATTTACCAAAGTGAGACAGTTATTTAAATCGTACATTATAAATGATGTCATCATTAACAAGATTTGGGGTTTAATACCAAGTACATATATTTTATTATTACATATTAGCATTTTATTGTTGCTTACTTCACGGTCACCTGCCCCTCATATTGTTAGGGTCAAGGTCTTCGTCGGTGTTACGGAGTTCCTGCGTTTAAAATGAAACCATCTTCAGTGCATTCGCTAGGTTGTGGTGAACGTGTTTTATACTAAGAAGTGTGCTGAGAAGGGTATCTGAGTATTATGGAGTTGCCCCTTGAGCCGTGTAGATGGTCTCTCAACTTTAAACTTCTTCTTTTCTTTGTCCAGCCTATATGTATCATGATCTTTGTCCAGTCTCTATGTAGCATGATCTTTGTCGAGCCTCTATGTATCATGATAATTGTCCAGTCTCTATTTATCATGATCTTTGTCCAGCCTCTATGTATCGTGATCTTTGTCCAGTCTCTATTTATCATGATCTTTGTCCAGCCTCTATGTATCATGATATTTGTCCAGTCTCTATTTATCATGATCTTTGTCCAGCCTCTATGTATCAAGATATTTGTCCAGTCTCTATTTATCATGATCTTTGTCCAGCCTCTATGTATCATGATAATTGTCCAGTCTCTATTTATCATGATCTTTGCCCATCCTCTATGTTTCGTGACCTTTGTCCAACCTCTATGTATCATGATCTTTGTCCAGCCTCTATGTATCATGATCTTTGTCCAGCCTCTATGTATCATGATCTTTGTCCAGCCTCTATGTATTATGATATTTGTCCAGTCTCTATTTATCATGATCTTTGTCCAGCCTCCATGTATCATGATTCTTGCCCATCCTATATGTATCCTGATCTTTGTCCAGCCTCTATGTATCATGATCGTTGTCCAGCCTCTATGTATCATGATCTTTGTCCAGCCTCTATGTATCATGATATTTGTCCAGTCTCTATTTATCATGATCTTTGTCCAGTCTCTATGTATCATGATCTTTGTCCAGCCTCTATGTATCATGATCTTTGTCCAGCCTCTATGTATCATGATCGTTGTCCCGCCTCTATGTATCATGATCTTTGTCCAGCCTCTATGTATCATGATAGTTGTCCAGCCTCTATGTATCATGATCTTTGTCCAGCCTCTATGTATCATGATCGTTGTCCCGCCTCTATGTATCATGATCTTTGTCCAGCCTCTATGTATCATGATCTTTGTCCAGCCTCTATGTATCATGATATTTGTCCAGTCTCTATTTATCATGATCTTTGTCCAGCCTCTATGTATCATGATCTCCTAAGAACAAATATGTGTAATGTCTCTGAAAGGTGCAAACATGTCGAGCAAAAAGCATGGGAAAGGACTTAAAGAAATATGAGAGAAAAGACATAAATCTAGAGTAAAATATAATATATATATTTCGTGATTTACCTAAGCAATACAGCCTCAATATTTGTTTAATAAATAGTAAATCTTAATAACAATCTTCATCCCAAAATTGTGCTACCAATGCCAGTCCTGGACCCTAGATGAAAGAATAAGTAAAATAGCCACCACCGATGAAATGTGTTAGACGAATGACATGAAACAGCCTGAGAGATAAGATCACAAATGAAGAACTAAGAAGAAAGCTAGGAATTATCCCCGCCATAGAATATATAAAGAAACAGCAAATAAAATAGTTTTGCCACGTGTTAAGGCAGAAAGATCAAAATACAACACAACGAACCTTCAACAAACGTTCCGAGAACACCAGACCCAAAGGCTGACCACGAAAAGATGGATTGACGGAATATTAGAAACGCTTGGGAACATAACAGTAGCAGAGGCGAACAGAAGAGTAAAAGACCGCAAATTATATTTCCCATTGACGCCGAAAAGCAAATAATGAAGGAACGATGAAGAAGAGGAGGAATATAGTCTTTAATTTATGTAAATGTTTTAGCCTTTCATAACTCCTTTAAATACTCATTTTTATTTCTTGGTCGATTAAAACTGGTTCCACGTATCGTAACTGTATGTACGATAACATACAGCTCACACATGTCTTCTAGAATCTGAATGCTTCCCTAATATCATTATTGACTTCATTTATAGCAAGGAGGCACTGCATTACAGAGCTACGCAAAGAGCAACCACTGTAACAAGGAAGTACTGTAACAAGGAAGTACTATAACAAGTAAACACTGTAACAAGTAAGCACTGTAACAAGGAAGTACTGTAACAAGGAAGTACTATAACAAGGAAGTACTGTAACAAGGAAGTACTATAACAAGTAAGCACTGTAACAAGTAAGCACTGTAACAAGGAAGTACTGTAACAAGGAAGTACTTTAACAAGGAAGCACTGTAACAAGGAAGCACTGTAACAACGAAGCACTGTAACAAGGAAGCACTGTAACAATGAAGCACTGTAACAACGAAGCACTGTAACAATGAACCACTGTAACACGGAAGCACTGTAACAACGAAGCACTGTAACAACGAAGCACTGTAACAATGAACCACTGTAACAAGGAAGCACTGTAACAAGGAAGTACTGTAACAATGAACCACTGTAACAATGAACCACTGTAACAACGAAGCACTGTAACAATGAGCCACTGTAACAATGAACCACTGTAACAAGGAAGCACTGTAACAAGGAAGCACTGTAACAAATCGTCCACTCTAATAAGGAGCCACCGTAATAACAAAAAAACATAGTAACGAGAAATTACTAGGTAAATGTAATAAGGAACTAATGTAATAACGAACTACTGTAGTAAGAAACCACCGCAACCAGAACACTGAAAGGAGAATTTCCTGTAACAGGAAAGCATTATACAAGGAACCACAGAAAGAACAAACTTCTAATACACGGAACTAATGTAACGAAAAACCATTGTTTACAAGTAACCTCCGTAACAAGTAACCACTGTCACAAATAACTACTGAAAGAAGTAACTACTGTAACAAGTAACTACTGTAACAAGCAACCTCTGTAACTAGTAACTACTGTAACAAGTAACTACTGTAACAAGCAACCTCCGTAACAAGTAACCACTGTAACAAGTAACTACTGTAACAAGTAACTACTGTAACAAGTAACTACTGTAACAAGTAACTACTGTAACAAGCAACCTCTGTAACAAGTAACCTCTGTAACAAGTAACCTCTGTAACAAGTTACCTCTGTAACAAGTAACTACTGTAACAAGTAACCTCTGTAACAAGTAACCTCTGTAACATGTAACTACTGTAACAAGTAACCTCTGTAACAAGTAACCTCTGCAACAAGTAACCTCTGTAACAAGTAACTACTGTAACAAGTAACTACTGTAACAAGTAACCTCTGTAACAAGTAACGACTGCAACAAGTAACCTCTGCAACAAGTAACCTCTGTAACAAGTAACCTCTGCAACAAGTAACCTCTGTAACAAGTAACCTCTGTAACAAGTAACGACTGCAACAAGTAACCTCTGTAACGAGTAACCTCTGCAACAAGTAATACTGTAACAAGTAACCTCTGTAACAAGTAACTACTGTAACAAGTAACTTCTGTAACAAGTAACTACTGTAACAAGTAACCTCTGTAACAAGTAACCTCTGCAACAAGTAACTACTGTAACAATTAACCTCTGTAACAAGTAACCTCTGCAACAAGTAACTACTGTAACACGTAACCTCTGTAACAAGTAACCTCTGTAACAAGTAACTACTGTAACACGTTACCTCTGTAACAAGTAACTACTGTAACAAGTAACCTCTGTAACAAGTAACTACTGTAACAAGTAACCTCTGTAACAAGTAACTACTGTAACAAGTAACCTCTGTAACAAGTAACTACTGTAACAAGTAACCTCTGTAACAAGTAACCTCTATAACATGTAACATCTGTAACAAGTAACTACTGTAACAAGCAACCTCTGTAACAAATAACTACTGTAACAAGTAACCTCTGTAACAAGTAACTACTGTAACAAGTAACTACTGTAACAAGTAACCTCTGTAACAAGTAACTACTGTAACAAGTAACTACTGTAACAAGTAACCTCTGTAACAAGTAACTACTGTAACAAGTAATTACTGTAACAGGTAACTACTGTAACAAGTAACTACTGTAACAAGTAACTACTGTAACAAGCAACCTCTGTAACAAGTAGCTACTGTAACAAGTAATTACTGTAACAAGTAACTACTGTAACAAGCAACCTCTGTAACAAGTAATCTCTGTGACAAGTAAGTACTGTAACAAGTAACCTCTGTAACAAGTAACTACTGTAACAAGCAACCTCTGTAACAAGTAACTACTGTAACAAGTAACCACTGTAACAAGTAACCACTGCAACAAGTAACCTATGTAACAGGCAACCTCTGCAACAAGTAACATCTGTAACAAGTATCCATTGTAACAAGTATCTACCGTAACAAGTAACCACTGTAACAAGTAACATCTGTAACAAGTAACCACTGCAACAAGTAACCTCTGTAACAAAGAGAATAATATTAACTCCTGCAACAATGAACCAGAACCAGCGCAGCGGGATGCCTGCAACAAGAAACTACAGTAACAATGAAGAATATCTAGAAATAAAGCACTCTAATTAGAAACCCTTATAGAAACCACCGTAACAAAGAATATCTAGAAATAAAGCACTGTAATTAGAAACTCTTATAGAAACCACCGTAACAAAGAATATCTAGAAATAAAGCACTCTAATTAGAAACCCTTATAGAAACCACCGTAACAAAGAATATCTAGAAATAAAGCACTGTAATTAGAAACTCTTATAGAAACCACCGTAACAAAGAATATCTAGAAATAAAGCACTCTAATTAGAAACCCTTATAGAAACCACCGTAACAAAGAATATCTAGAAATAAAGCACTGTAATTAGAAACTCTTATAGAAACCACCGTAACAAAGAATATCTAAAAATAAAACACTCTAATTAGACACTCTTATAGAAACCACCGTAACAAAGAATATCTAGAAATAAAGCACTCTAATTAGAAACTCTTATAGAAACCACCGTAACAAAGAATATCTAGAAATAAAGCACTGTAATTAGAAACTCTTATAGAAACCACCGTAACAAAGAATATCTAAAAATAAAACACTCTAATTAGACACTCTTATAGAAACCACCGTAACAAAGAATATCTAAAAATAAAGCACTCTAATTAGAAATCCATAATCTACCATAATAAAGAATGTGTTAAAAAGTTCGTGAAGTAGAAACCCCTATAGAATGTACAGTATCAAAGAACAACTGTAACAGAGAGCCGCTATAGAAAGTAACCATGCAACCAGAAAATCACTGAGACGTTTAGAGGCAGATGGTTATGGTTTTATCTTTGGAGTCTTTGCTTGGCTAGAGATCTTTTGCTTATGTTGAATCACGTTGCTCTGCCTGGGATTTTCGGAACAGAAAGGACGTCCTAGCCAATGAAATGAAACCGGAAAGAATTATGCAGATGGGAGAATTTTAACAAACAAGGGACTTCGTGACACGATGAAGAAATCAAGTGCCAGAGACAGAGAGAATCTTCTTTCAAAGTACACTAGCTCATCTCCTGTATTATTGAAAGCCTTTAGTGCCCAAAGGTATTATTCTCAATTAAAGTCACCTCTCTGTCTAATTGTACTAGACACAACTGACGGTACCTTCTCATCGCCCCAACTATTTCACGCTTTTAGTGCCGAAGAAAGAGTAAATGGCACAAGATAATTACCTACCACGCAAACGTGGACACAGAACATTCTAAACAAATTCACAGACACCATTCCAAAAATGGAAAAGCACTCAGGAAGGAATACATTAATTTCACTTGTTAGGCGTCATTTACATAAGGAGTACAAAGTTACCACGGAAACGTTCATGCGTCATAAGTATTCAGACAAGTCATGTTATATTTATAGCATTCCCTTCATGACATGGCCCCAAACACTAGTTCCGTTGCCGATACAATTATTCAAGTGGCTGATCAAAGACAAGGAAAATACGGTAAAGCAATGGGAAATCATTAAAGTATTAAACTTTCACGACTAAATACGATCACCCACAATGGCTTCTTCTCGCTGGTGCACTTAAACGATGTTAAACTACAGGAATCGTCAACTTGACAATTTGGCGATCGTATCTCACGCACGTATTGATGCTTTCCCAAATGGTGTTTTAAATGTGTAGCATTTTCTTCCTTTAAATAATTTAATGACCCCACTTCCGCTGGTTGAATGATCTGGCCTGATAAAATCAAAGAGTTCTGACTAAAGGAAGGGGCTATTTTGAGCGTATCACGAACTGCTTGACGCCAATAAGATGTAGTTTTATAAAATAATATCAGGAATTTTCGAGATAACAGGGTTAATGAGGTGAAGGATTATCCATTTGACACTTTTTGCCCCCCAAAATACAAAAATCTGGCATGAAGAACATTGGTTAGCGCTATTAAAGGTGTTGTCATCTTGGTCTTGGATGTAAAAGTAGAGTGGTTGTCGATGTTAAAAATAAAACTGTTCACTCACCCAACCACAATTTCGACAGAATCAAAGAAAAACAGAGAGAAACAACCAAATTCTACTTCATTATCCAAAGATATTTATTTGCAGTAAACCATATGTGTCTCAATGTAGAAGTCAATATCATTGCATAAAATCAATAGCTACAAAATCACTAACATAGAGTAATGGAAAAGTATCAGTCAAATACGGGAGCCGCGATAGCTCAGTGGTTAGTGAACTGGGCTACAAAGGACAAGAGGTAGGGTTCGATCCCAACCGACGGCTTCCGGGTTCACCCAGCCTTTAATTGGTACCGGATTTTTCCTGGGGAAAGTAAAGCGGCACGGGCGTAATACCGACCACATTACACCAAAAATCATGTGCTGAAGGTCTGTAAAATGTATGGTCACTAACACCATATTCCCTATACGCCACTTCTCGTGACGGGGCTCTTTACTTTTTACTTTACTTACTAGTCAAATACCAGTGGATAAAGAGATACAGTGAAGACGATGGCGATAGATAGGACACACATTGCGGAAGACAACTGAGAGTATTACACAACAGGCCCTTTTTTGGAATCCCCAAGGGAAACAATACAAAGAGGAAGATTAAAATATTCTTGGAGGAAAACAGATGCAAGCAGAAATGAAGATGATGGGGAAGACATGGAATGATCTTAAAAGAATGGCAAGAAACAGAACGACTTGGACAGTGTTTGTTGAAGACCTATGCTCCATATGGAATTGTAAGGTAGAAGAAGAAGTCAATCAATAGCTGGAACTTATAATTATGAAGATTTATCATAAGCTACTCTGTCTAACCAGCACAGTAGATAATAGTGGTGATGATTATGGTGCTCGTGACGACAACAATTTAAATAGACTTGATAGTGCGACCTATCTTTTAGTGCGACTTTTTGAGTTATTAAAAAAAAAAACTGCTTTCGACAGGGCTTTAGAGTTTATGTGGATACAATTAGTCAGTAAGAAAAGGAAACGCAATCGTGGGTCAGCTTAAAAGAGTCACACAGAAAATACACACAACTCTTGAGTCATAACAAGTTACATTTTGTTAGGGGTAGTCTTGGGATGAAGTGAACCTGAGTTAAGTAACCCCCCCCCCCACACTCCAATGCTCTGTAGTAGACCCCCCCACTCCAATGCTCTGTAGTAGACCCCCCCCGCTCCAATGCTCTGTAGTAGACCCCCCCCCCCCACACACTCCAATGCTCTGTAGTAGACCCCCCCCCGCTCCAATGCTCTGTAGTAGACCCCCCCACTCCAATGCTCTGTAGTAGACCCCCCCACTCCAATGCTCTGTAGTAGACCCCCCCACTCCAATGCTCTGTAGTAGACCCCCCCCACTCCAATGCTCTGTAGTAGACCCCCCCACTCCAATGCTCTGTAGTAGACCCCCCCACTCCAATGCTCTGTAGTAGACCCCCCCCACTCCAATGCTCTGTAGTAGACCCCCCCCCCGCTCCAATGCTCTGTAGTAGACCCCCCCCCACACACTCCAATGCTCTGTAGTAGACCCCCCCCCCCCGCTCCAATGCTCTGTAGTAGACCCCCCCACTCCAATGCTCTGTAGTAGACCCCCCCCACTCCAATGCTCTGTAGTAGACCCCCCCACTCCAATGCTCTGCAGTAGACCCCCCCCCACTCCAATGCTCTGTAGTAGACCCCCCACTCCAATGCTCTGTAGTAGACCCCCCCACTCCAATGCTCTGTAGTAGACCCCCCCCACTCCAATGCTCTGTAGTAGACCCCCCCCACTCCAATGCTCTGTAGTAGACCCCCCCCACTCCAATGCTCTGTAGTAGACCCCCCCACTCCAATGCTCTGTAGTAGACCCCCCCCCACTCCAATGCTCTGTAGTAGCCCCCCCCACTCCAATGCTCTGTAGTAGACCCCCCCACTCCAATGCTCTGTAGTAGACCCCCCACTCCAATGCTTTGTAGTAGACCCCCCCCCCCACTCCAATGCTCTGTAGTAGACCCCCCCACTCCAATGCTCTGTAGTAGACCCCCCCCACTCCAATGCTCTGTAGTAGACCTCCCCACTCCCCCACTCCAATGCTCTGTAGTAGACCAATCCGATACAGGAGTGGGCCTCTGAGTAATAAATGTTGCGATCTAGTACAGAGAAAATTACAACTTCACTTCTATACAACATTACATTTTATCGGGGTGATAGTAAAGATGATGATGGTGATCTCTCTCTCTCTCTTCCTCTTCTCTCTCTCCTTTTTAGCGTCTACCAGTGTAGGCGTGGATGTGTTGTGTTTAGACAAAGCCGCAATACCCGTGTCCTTAGGTCCGACAGACTCATTATAATCATGTGTAAATAATCTTAAGAATGTTTGAGCGGCCACTTTTTATCGACATTTTTCGAATTTTAACTGCCAAGGTTTCCTTAATGTGCGCGGGTATACACAGGACCTCCTGATTTCGCCGTTTCTCCGAGAGGGCAAAGCATCGAATCTCACTACCCAGAGATGAGTGGAAAGTAAAGTCACGTGGAGACCATGATTTGAAGTAAAAAATTCATAACTTCTCTTGTGGGATTCGAAACGTGGACCTTCCTGTCTAGAGGCAGTAGCACTATATCACCGAGTCTCCAATGACGATGATTGAATGTCATGGGATAGTCACGTGTTAATGGCTCTCATAACATGGAAATTGATGTGGCCGTTGTAATGGCTTTCCTGATTTTCCGAATTCTGAGCTTGTCTACCTTAGAGGTATTGCAATACTAGATCTTCTATATCAACATACCCCAGTCACTAGGGATACTATGCCGATCCCTCATCTCGTTAGCCAGCCTGTTTTAACAGAAACTGTTGCTAAACGGGAACCGAAGCAAGACGTTCTTGGTTGTGGGCTACTGACCTTACCGACCCAGGCATGTAGCTCGAGCTCGACTCACGTCGCGTGCTATCCTTGACCTTTCACATATGAACACACACAAAATAAACCACAATGGTGTTGCCTTCACGCGATTACTTTAATATTTAAGTAGATCACATGTGTTTGAATGTGATTAGAATTGATCTTGTCACTCTCATAATTCTACAAACAAATGTTCTCACATATAGATGTGTGCACATGAATAATTTAAGATCTACTGAAGAAATAAAGAACAAAAACGTCCATGTTTAATGATAGCATGAAAAGGGAAAGCTCACTACGAACAAATGCGCACTCAATGCATTGAGTCAAGGCATAACCAGTGAATCAGAATTGACCAGATTTCACACCGCCCCAACGCGATGACTTTAGAAAGAGAATAACTAATACGGCATTTGATTTCACCTGGCTTCAGATCTAAAGTCACTGAAAACAAACCATAATTGCTCCATAGGGGATTGGAAATGGGTACTTTTTAACGTCAGGCAAGTACCCAAATCAAATTGCACTACAAATTACACAAAGTTTGTTATTCTGCACTCCAATTAATTTGCCAAGTTTATTTTTCAAGAAAAATACTCGACTAAAGTAAAATATTACATATTTCGACCGAGAACAAGTCTTTTTTAAAACCAACTTACTTCCCCGCAGTAAGAAATGTCCAAAAGTGCATGAAAATAAGCAAAATGAAGATTACGTTAAACCTCTATGTCCCCTATTAATAATCGTGGTATCAGACAGACGCAGAAATGATATAAAAACTATCCAGTTGCCAAACAAACCAGAGGATTACTGCAACGTTAGTCCCGACGACTAGCGTGAAGATCTTTTTAAAAATGTGTAGATGAAGAATGCAAACAATTTTTTTAAAAACTCAGAAATCATTTTGTATCATCTGCCGAAGAACGAGTAAATTATGAGGTGAAAGAACAGAAGACGGAAATATATGTGTCTATGGTTTATATTGATAGAATAAGAGTATTTAACCAAATTAACTCTCTTTACCTTTCTACTCACTGTGCGCCATGCTGATTTTGGCCGCGTACGTTTCGTCGCATAGTGCGTCACTCTCAGTTTGATTAGTGAGAACCGTCATCAAACCATATTCTTTTTACATGTCTTGTATCATCTTGGTATTGGTGAAATACCTTGTTCAATTATATAAAAATTAATATATAATGTGGAACATGTTAGATAAATATAAATATGTAGATTGATTCTTAAAACCAGTGCATACCATCACACTGTAATATACAAGGAAACGAATGCGCATATAAACTAGCCAAGACCTAGGGAAGATTACCTCAAGAGAGCCATTTGGTCAACTACGAAGAAGTCAAACTCATCATCAAGAGCCAGTATCATGAAAAATGGAAACAGGAACACCCGACGAGAGAGAACACCTCACGAAGTCTCAAACTATCAGGGAGGAATCAACTCATACTTTGCGTATGCACTGGCCACAACAGAATGAAAAACCATATGTTCACCAAACTCAAAATTGGAACTGCAAGCCAATTGCACTGTGCCCTAGATGAGATTTTAAAAATCACATCCAACAGAATTCCACCCTCCAGCACAAAGTCCTGAGAATGTCAATGTGGCCCACGCCCACCTTCCTGCAACAGAAACACTTCGGGGCACCCAAAAACCTGAAACAGACAACCTTCATAAGAGAGTCCGGAATCCTAGTCTGAATGAGCCTTGATTGCAGAAGAATAAGACTCTAGAACAATAAGAAAATAACCACCACTGAAATAAAATGTGTTAGACACATGGAAGAAAACAGTCTATGAGATAAGATCGCAAATGAAGAACTGAAAAAAGCTAGGAATCATTCCCGTCAATGAATACATAAAGAAATAACAGATACAATAGTTTGGCCACGTGATAAAACAGAAAGGTCAAGATACAACACAACGAGCTTTCATCAAACGCTGCGAAAAAAGGTAAAAGGGCCAACCACGAAAAAGATGGATCAATGGGATATTAGAAACATTAGGAAAGATAACAGCAGAAGAGGTTAACGTAAGAACAATATATATATATATATATATATATATATATATATATATATATATATATATATATATATATATATATATATATATAGAGAGAGAGAGAGAGAGAGTTATGGAGTTTTTTGCGGTCGTCATCATTGCACTCCGAACAATTTATATATTCATTCAATTTCTTCTCGAGCCGAAGATGGCACATGGAATGGTGGAAGTCAATGCTCTCCATGATTGACGATTTGCTGCTAGTTCTTGTAGTTCTTGGTCGTTTATTAGCTCCATTGCTAAGTCTTCCCTAGTAATTGTTCTGCCTAGCGATTCTCTTTGTTTGTTTTCTTTCAGCAGATGATTTCCATATGAATGCCTGATGGGGAAGTTTTTCTTCATTATACATATATCGCGCATGTGTGTGTGTGAAAGGGAGAGAGAAAGAGAGAAAGGAAGAGAGAGAGAGAGAAGACAGGAGGAAATGTGATTAATCTAATACATAAATAGGTTAATAAACAGAGGGGAAGACATACATACCTAATAAATACGGATAGACAAACTGACAAAATATAGATACACAAATAGACAAATAGACAAGATATAGAAACACATACAGACAGATAAATAGATGTGTGGATGAGTGTATAGATGGATGGAAGGGTGCATTGGTAGGTAGGTAGGCAAGCAGGTAGGTAGGTAAGCAGATGGGCTTGTAGGTTGTTATAGATGGATAGATAGTTAGGTTGATAGATTGGTAGATAGGTTGATATTTTGATAGGTAGGTTGATAGATTGGAGGTAGGTTGATAGATTGGTAGGTGGGTTGATAGATTGGCAGGTAGGTTAATAGACTGGTAGGTATACAGACAAAAAAAAAGAACGGTAGGAAAAATAAAGAAATAAAAATAACAGTCGAAGCAGACACATCTATGGACTAACAAAGAAAAAGAAAGTGAAATGGAGAAAGAAAATGAAAGATAAGGAGAAAGTTCTTGTTAACTGACTTGCAAAATATGCTACAGAAGACTGACAGACAGTGCCTGCGGCAGGAGTGGGTGCAGCTCTTGGATGACACCATAGTGAGCGCGTTAACATGGGTGTACTGACCAGGGCACGCTGATGTACATGACAATAAAATAGCCCGATAAACTCCCTGGCAGCTTTGGTACTGAATGTGACCTTACTCTGGACAAAGAGGACATCGCCAAGTTTGTTCTTCATTCCATAAGAGAAGAGGATAAGTATGGTGGGACCATGATGTATATATTGAAAGACTGAGGTGTCTAAAGGTGGGACCATGATGTATATATTGAAAGACTGAGGTGTCTAAAGGTGGGACCATGGTGTATATATTGAAAGACTGAGGTGTCTAAAGGTGGGACCATGATGTATATATTGAAAGACTGTGGTGTCTAAAGGTGGGACGATGATGTATATATTGAAAGACTGAGGTGTCTAAAGGTGGGACCATGGTGTATATATTGAAAGACTGAGGTGTCTAAAGGTGGGACCATGATGTATATATTGAAAGACTGAGGTGTCTAAAGGTGGGACCATGATGTATATATTGAAAGACTGAGGTGTCTAAAGGTGGGACCATGATGTATATATTGAAAGACTGAGGTGTCTAAAGGTGGGACCATGATGTATATATTGAAAGACTGAGGTGTCTAAAGGTGGGACCATGCTGTATATATTGAAAGACTGAGGTGTCTAAAGGTGGGACCATGATGTATATATTGAAAGGCTGAGGTGTCTAAAGGTGGGACCATGATGTATATATTGAAAGACTGAGGTGTCTAAAGGTGGGACCATGGTGTATTTATTGAAAGACTGAGGTGTCTAAAGGTGGGACCATGATGTATATATTGAAAGACTGAGGTGTCTAAAGGTGGGACCATGATGTATATATTGAAAGACTGAGGTGTCTAAAGGTGGGACCATGATGTATATATTGAAAGACTGAGGTGTCTAAAGGTGGGGCCATGATGTATATATTGAAAGACTGAGGTGTCTAAAGGTGGGACCATGATGTATATATTGAAAGACTGAGGTGTCTAAAGGTGGGACCATGATGTATATATTGAAAGACTGAGGTGTCTAAAGGTGGAACCATGATGTATATATTGAAAGACTGAGGTGTCTAAAGGTGGAACCATGATGTATATATTGAAAGACTGAGGTGTCTAAAGGTGGAAAAGTAAACTAGTCGATCCGGAGTTCTTAGTGGGAAAAGCAGATGTATCTATAATCAACACCTTACAAGAACAATCAGTCTGCGTACGCTTTGAGAAATGTGGTGGAGCGGATATGGGGATGCCGGACTACAGTGGAACTTATTCCATAAATAGAATAGAGAAAGATGAAAGAAGGAGAGATGCACTCATGATACAGAGAGAAAGAGAGAGGCACGATGAGATTCATAGAGAATGAAGAGGGAAGAGTTTGAGAGAGAGGGAGGGAGAGAAAAGAGAGAGAGAGAAGAAACTACAACAGTTAATCCATTCCCCCTATCGATCATTAAGTGAACGTAATTCTGTTAAGTACAACATAAAACTGTATTAATGTTTGATGAGAACAGTCCAGATTGGATGATTGTCTAACCGTATCTACACCATGCTCGACCCTGCCTCTACGAGTTGTGTTCTTCGATGTAAAGATGACACCGTTTCATATCGTTCATCAGCATATCGTTATTATCTTCTAGATCCCGCATGAAATGAAATGCGTGCCGTTTAATGTTACCGTATCAACGTTAACTCGGTTTGGGGGGAATGCTGTTACAATAAACATATGAAAAGTTCAATGTCAGGTCAGATCATTTCTGGATAAATACAGGATTATGGCCACGGTAAAAATACACAGGTTGATATAAAATATTGACTTTGTGAGAAATTATTTCTTGCTTAATTAAACATTCACAGAATAGCGGTTTTTATGACCGCAGTTCAATTTGGCTCAAATGAATATAGTGTTGTTTATTAAGGTTTTTTTAACCATCAGTTAATATCTTGAGTGTCCGCTCTGAAATAAACATGAACGTTTCACACATGTTATCGTTTCTATTTCCGATGATTATTTGCCTGTTAATATTTTGAAATTGTTTAGTTTGTCGCTTATACAACCCCGTCCCTTGTAAGTTTCTTTCCTTGAGTTTTACGATATCGAGTTTTCTAGTACCTGGTCTTTGTTGAAATTTTACATATTATAGTTTCTTGTATATATATATTTTTTTCTGTTTTTATTTGAAACGTATACATGTTAAGGTTTTTCTTTGTTCCTAAACCTTGTCTGCTATTATCTTGTATACGAGAACTGTTAAAAAAGTCATGGGGCTGAATTATTTAAAGAAAATCTGCGAACTTATCGGTTTGTTGGTTTTATTACTTCCTTCAAAGCAATAACTTTGTACGTGTTTGCACTTATTGTGGTATTTCTACTAATTTGTTTGTCCTTGTAAGCGAAGCCAAAGCTATTTTAATTTCAGTCAAAGTGAATGTAAAGTACTGTTCAGATTTCTTCTCATTTGTTGTTGTTGTAGATTTGTGTTGAATTATATTTATTTACGTGCTAGATGAAAACCACCCTGTCGACACGTTTGTTACTTATTTAACCTTGTCTTTTTCACAAAGCTAAAACATCATAATTGTTGTCTAGTACTGTATCTATTTCAGTTTTGCCATACATCTACTTCGTTTCGCATGTCTGTTTCTATTCCAACCAACGTGGAAATCACCTCACATTGACTGTTGTAATAGGCCTTGCTTGTCTTGTTGCGTTGGCTTGAGTCACTTCAATCTCATCCAATCGACGGCCATTGTTTTCTCCAGTTGCAATACGAAGTCACGCTGAGCACGGTCTGTGGAGTATAAAGGAAGCGAAAGCAATAGAATGTTGTGTTTCACAAAAGAATTAACAATTGTTAACAGGCATGAAAGCATGGACATTGTTATGGTGATAATTTTAATTCTCAGTGTAATTGAATCTACTATTGTGTGTGTCTTTTAGTAAATTCAACAGACTGTCCATTTGTCAATTAACTACCATTTATGTAAAATAATCATGGGCAGTAGACAAGCAAATGAAAAGACGGTTAGAGGCCACAGAGATGGGATTTCTCAGAAGAATGTTGAAAGTTTGCTGGATAGCTAAAAAGACCAATGAGGAAATTGTCAAAGAGGCCAACACAAAAAGGGAGCTCCTAAAAAATATCAGAAAGAAACATTTTTCGGGCACATCATTAGAAGAGGAAAATTGGAATACTTGGCTACAACTGGCAAAATACAAGGAAAGAGAGATCGCAGACGACAAAGAGAAAAAAATACTGGATAGCTTGGTGTCAAGGCATGGAAAACAGTCAACAACAGAACTGATACGATGCACTGTAGATAGAAGATTGTGGAAGGATATGATCGCCTACGCCAACCGGTATGGCAAATGATGATGATGTAAAATAAACACACAACTGTATTAAGCAGCAGACCTAGAGAAAGACGAGACGAACTACGACGTTTCAGTAAAAGCCTCTTTAAGATACAAACCCACAAACATTAATACACAAGTAAATACGAAAGCAGGCAAGTACTAATCTCAAAATGGCGGAAGAGGAAATGCCGTCAGGATCTATGTGCCTGTTGGTCACATGAGGAAAAGTCAATAGGCCAGTTAGGATCTCTAAGACCAAAAGTGAGCCAAACATAGTGAAAAAAGGAGGAAGGGTCCACTGAGGATGGATGAAAGGAGTGGCCCCATAGTGTAGGAGGAAAACAGAGATAGTAAGTTGGCAAGAGGGAAGAAGAACAGGAGAGATGATAAAGATAATACAGTGAGGGATAAATATAGAACAAGGATAGAGTGTAAAAGGACGACAGTGATTAATAAATAAAAAGTGAATAGTTTTCTCCCATTTCAGACCTCCAGGCTATGATACTTCTGAGGACTTTCATGTTACTGGTATCGTCTCTTGCTCCAAGGATACCCACAGTCGGTTCATTTAGGAGAACCGATTGATAGCCCGTTTTGGCACTCTCTATTTGAGAATTTTTAACTCATTTCACTCTTTTCTTTAATCACTTGCCTCCTAATATATATTCTATCATGTGTCCTAACTCTATTCCTCGCTGCATTATTTGTATCGTCTCTCCTGCTCTTCTTCCTTCTTTCCACCTTGAATTCTCTTTTCCCTCCAACATTGTGGGATCCCTTCTTCCATCCATTCTCAGGGGACTCCATTCGATTTGGGGTTTTTCTCTCACTATGTTTGGCTCCATTTTGGAAATCGATATTCTACCTGGCCATTTGACTATTTATAATGTGATCAACAGGCATATAGGTCCTGGCGACACATCCTTTTCCGCAGTTTTGAGATTAGTACTTTCCTACCTTCCATGTTTATTTTTGTATTAATATTTGTTTGTTTATACCTAATTAAGGCTTTTGCCGAACGTCTCGAAGTTTATTTCGTCTTTTCATAAGTTTAGCTTCTTAATACCGTTTTGTGTTTATTTACATGTTTTCTGCCGCTCTACGCACGGACCTGGATGACTTTCAAGATATTGTATATTTGACATTTGTGCCTGTCTACTTACAAGCATTGCACTTGTCAGGCTGTCTCTTCATAAAATTGCATATTGATTCTGTCACTAAAGGACAATTATAATCGCATCATTTATGTCATTCTATCCTCTTACTTTTTGGAAATAAAATAAAACATGGCATAACCCCCACCCGTGCTGCTTATGTCCCACGATGAATGGTCAGCCTAGAAAAATGGAGTTTCAATATCGCAGACAACGTTTTCTGCTTAACACAAATGTCAGGATGTAGGTAAAGAACTTGCAATCTTCCAAGATCTGGTATCAGGTTCTATGTTCATTATTGTGTATTGATTTAACACCAACACCCAGCATCCTGGCACGTACACCTTGGTTGTTAGGCCCAATCTATAATGTGGAACTGCCAAATAATTTTCTTAAGTTGAGCCATTCGGTAATGTAATGCTATTTTGTTTAGACATTAACAGAGTTTCCAAACGGTCATTGCTAGCAGGAAGTGCCATATAGTTTATTGGGAATGATATCGATCATTTTGGGAATCCCTGATATTTCATAAATATTTCTTTGTAATCCACCAGTCCTGAAATTTTAGTAAAACTCTTCACTAGAAAATAAATCATGATACGGTATTACGAAAATCTATCAAATGTTAATCAGAGTAAATATATCTGATAGGATCACCCATGAATCAAAGTATTAATTATACATTTGCTGAAACTGTCAGCTGTTGGAGTTCTCTTCCTGGCTGCCGTAATATATACGAGGTATATATTGTCTCACAGTTTGCCTTGCGCAAGAATACTTGCAGAAGAATTAATCAGAGTGAGTGGAACTGATTCCTGAAGAAGTGGATAAATTGCTAAAGCAATTTTACTTTAGAAAGGGACATAATTTGTTACTTTAACGAGAAAGCATGTCACTAAAAATTATAACAAAAGCGAGGTTTATTTTCGGTTATTTTTGTTTCGTTAAACGGTTAGTGGCGTAAATTTTAATCTTTGTGGTCTTGGGTCAAAGGTTGCTCCGACGGGCAGACCAATGCAAGAAAAAAATGTCGTAGATATGATTTGTTTTTAATGAGCTAGAAGTAGAACACGTGTTGAGCCACCGCCATCTATAGATTCACTAAAGACTATGGGCTGAGAGGGTACTCCAGGAATCATCCAAAGTTTGTGACGTCTTCAGCTATGCGAGTTATAGATGGTTGGCGGCATTTTATCAATAACCACCCCCTTTCCCCCGCTTAAAAAATCTGAAAACGCCACAAACATGAACATAGATGACTGTGTTGAGCAATCTAGCGTCATCGGAACAATAATAGACAATAATTGGCGTATGGGCAAGGAGGGTTTCGCAATAAATAGAACACACGAAATGACATACATGAATTTGAAATATGAAAGTAAGTAACTGAAAAGGTCATAATAAAATCGCGCGAGCCATGCCTGTATTTATCGAGCATGTACACGTTTATCTATGACAAGAAAATCAGAGGGGGAAAACACATCTAGACCTTTTAGGTGAGCTGAACAGATATACACCACCAGATGAGCTTAAGTTATCAAAATAATATTTTGCTATAAGCAAAAGTAAAGACCTCCGTCACACCAAGTGGCGTATAGGGAATATGGTGTTAGTGACCATAATTTTTACAGAACTTCGGCACATTATTTTTTTTTTGGAAAATGTGGTCGGTATTACGCCCGTGTTGCCTTACTTTCCCATAAAGAATCAGGTACCCATTTAAGGCTGGGTGAACCCGGAAGCCTCTTGTCCTTTGTAGTCTTGTTCACTAACGACTGAGCTTTCGTCGTTCCCAATAATTTGCTATGGAAGGAATTAATTTTTGACATTAAAGAACGTTCATTGCACAAAATTTAGTGGTGCCTGGTACTTGGAGTTAATTGGTTCCATGATGCCGCTCGAACTATGAAATGCCCGTAGTCCTAATCAAGTGTCTCTTTTATACAAATAATGAGAACTGATATAATCCATTCCCAAACTCTAAACAATACACGTTTTAAAAATCTAAATAGGAAATAAACATAATTCAATGTGTAAAATAATGCAATTAAATGCTCAAAATAGTAAATCAAAATATGAAAACAATAAATAAAATACGCAAATACCATAAAATAAAACGAAAATTGCATTAACTGTAACTTAGTGAGGAGTAATGATACTTTGTGCTAGTAGTAGTATAGCAGGAATGACTTAGTCGCATTTGACCCGTAAATTAACAAAGATATATAGCGCGGTGCACAAAGCACCTAATGTACTCGAGGTGCAGGGGAAGTTAACCATGACCTCTCGTGTCGAGGTGTTGACCACTCGTATCAGTGACACCAGAAGTGACCTGTTTATATCTGGTGTGCGCTGACTTTGGAGTTTTGATGTACTTGTGCTGACTTCATTTTTTATGTAAATATGTTGTCCGCTAATGTCGTGTGTAATTTAGTTGTTTTTAAATGGAGGAAAGCATCATCCGGTGTTTCTTTCCTCTGTATTATCTCTCCTCATTAGGACTTTACCTTTCTCCTTCCTCAGTTATTGGTTCTCTCTCTCTCTCCTTGTTAGGATCGTTCTTTAACGCTTCATAACTGTCTTTCTTCTGTATTAGTGATACTAAGTATATATATATATATATATATATATATATATATATATATATATATATATATATCTCCTATTCCCTCCTAAACTTCCCTCCATTGCAACACGTACTCATTCTCTCCATATACGTCTATTATCTCTCCTTCCCTCCCCTAGACCTCTCTCTCTCAGTCTTCTCTCTCTCTCACACTCTCTTATTCCCTCCAAGACTTTCCTCCATTGTAACACTTACTCATTCTCGCCTTTTAAGCCTATCATCTCTGTTATAGACTCGTGATGTTCTTTATATTATCTTGTACTTGTTAAACGTCACAGCACATCACAATAATTTTACACAGGTAATATGTAATTCATGACAGAGTCTTCTTGAACAATAATGATAATCAGTTTATTGATTTATTCTTTCTTTACAATCATGATCGCTAGTGGCGAATACACTATGGACATTAAGGGTTACTTAATATGGAATAACTCTGAGGCAACTGCCGATGGATATGAGTTAATCCAAGTGCATAGATGGCATACAACTTATTCATCAGTCAATCATTCAACTTGTCTACTTACGACATGTAAGATTCTTGAAATACTTCAAAATGGAAACACAATCACTTCACAACTAAAGTCATAATATTCTCGATCAACTATCTATCAAGAATAACTTCTAAACTGACTTGAACTACACTTGGAGATTCTAACTTCTGAACTACTGGCTTCACTTCTAATCTTAAATTTCTACCTGTTCTGACTCTAACTGTCACTAAACTGGTTAACTGCTTCTTGTTTAACTTAACTGAACTAATTCATCCTGACTGTTTTGCCTAACTGCCTTCAGCATGAGCTGCTTCTGTCTAACCTACTTGTCTCTGTTTGTCTCTGCCTAACTTTCTGACTAACTTAAAAATTTCCTCTTATCTGTTGTACAGGACATTAAGTACTCAACAACTCTCTACGTCCGAAAACCAGTGACCAATAAGATCATCGCACATTGATCACTCGCGACTCTCATGGTCAACTGAGCTTTTCGCTTGTTCATTATCTGTGACTCAACACCTGAACTTTCCCCAGGTTGACAAAAACATCTTGCTTTCGTCTTCCTGGTTAAATAATGGTTACCTCATGACAATGACCTCTCCTGGAAATTGGATGACCACTTATTTATCAGCCGGGCCAAAGTCATGGGGTCAACGCATGCACTCTGTGTGATGTCCACTTACAATAACAATAACTTGTTGTGTGCGTGGAAATTTGACAGTAACGCCATGAGGTCGATGCTTGCTACCTGTGTGTTGGTCACTCTCACAACAACTGGGCGAGTGGAGATTCATGGAAAATCCCCTCAACTATTATGTCCAGGCCAATTCATGACCCTCCCTACTTCGGTGGGTGACATTGTTATGCCTGAGAACCCTATCCCCACAGACACTGCGTCATCTTCTAATTTCCACTTCTGTTGCATGGAAAATTCCATGTAACTAACTTTTCCATGTCGTCCAATCATTCCACCTCTCTCCTTCGGTGGGTGTCTACTACCCACTCTCTACAGCTTGCTATCCTAACTTGTTTATTTCTGGAAAATACCTTACTTCTATTCTGCTGGTCGCCACTATATGATACTGCTCTCGTCCATTCAAAGAGCGGTAACGACTAAATTAACTGCTCTCCCTATGCTTCCTTCGCTAACTCTTTAACAATCTCCCCTTCCTTCTCCTAGACTTCTCTCTCTCTCTCTCTCTACACTATCATGCCACCCTCTCTCCTCTCTCTTTCCCATGTCCTAGCGTTCCACCCTCCCTCGTATTTGCAGCTTCTCTCCATTGTAAGATTTACTCATTCTCTCCATTTATGCTTATCAGCTCGCCTTCCTTCTCCTAGACTTCTCTTTCCTCTTTCTCTCTCTCGCTCTCTCCTATCCCCTCCTAGACTTTTCGCCTACCATTCCACCCTCCCTTCTCTCTCATTCCTTCTCCTACTCTCTCTCCTATTCCCTCCTAGACTGCCCTCCATTGTAACACTTACTCATTCTCGCCATTTACGCATATCATATCTCCTTCCCTCACCTAGACTTCTTTCTCTCTCTCTCTCTCTCTCTCACTCACTCTCTCTTCTATTACCTCCTAGATTTCCCTCCATTGTAACACTTACTCATCCTCCCCTTTTAAGCCTATCATCTCCCTTTCCTTCTCATATATTTCTCTCTCTCTCTCTATCCTAGACTTCTCTCCTACCATTCCAACCTCCCTCCTCTCTCTCTCTCTCCTAACGTTCCGCCCTCCATAGTATTTTTAGCTTCCCTCATAAACTTCACTCCATTTTAACACTTACTCATTCTCGCCATTTACCACTAGCTTCAACTTCTCTCTCCTAGACCTCTTTCTTTATCTCTCTCACTCTCACTTATATTACCTCATAGACTTCCCTCCATTGTAATACTTACTCATCCTCCCCTTTTGAGCCTATCATCTCCCCTTCCTTCTCATATATTTCTCTCTCTCTCTCCTAGACTTCTCTCCTACCATTCCAACCTCTCTCCCCCCTCTCTCTCTCTCGTAACGTTCCGCCATCCATCGTATTTTTAGCTTCCCTCATAAACTTCCCTCCATTGTAACACTTACTTATTCTTGTCATTTACCCCTAGAATCTCCTTCCCTCTCCTAGACATCTTTCTCTCTCTCTCTCTCTCTCTCTCTCCTGTTCCCTTATAGACTTCCCTCCATTGTAACACTTACTCATTCTCGCCTTTTAAACCAATCCATCACCCCTTCCTTCTTCTAGACTTCTCTCTCTCTCCTAGACTTCTCTCATACCATTTCATCCTCCCTCCTCTCTCTCTCTCTCTCTCCTAACGTTCCGTTCTCCATCGAAATTTTAGCTTCCCTCATAGATATGGCTGGCTAAAGAACTTCGATTCGTATACGAGCGTTGATAAATGGTACAAGCATGGCGTATAAGGCAATGTGCGACCCGTATATGCTGAAATATAGCTTGGCTACATTTAAACTTCTTTGGACATAATGGACACTGATGTTCACCAGAAGATGTTACATTATGAGAAACCATCTGTAGAAGATCAAATAACCATTTCTCAACAATACTTAACATACCTAGTTTAAACACATTAATATCGTTGATTAGCAATCACATCAGGACTAAAAATATCTACTTCCTAAGCAACCAATAAGATAAACATATGAAAAACGAAGGAATAATACACTCAACAAGACTTAACAAACATACTTTAAATACATTATCCTTTATACAATTGAATAACCTTTTATTGATAAGCCTTAAGATACGTATTTTAAGAGAAAATAGAAACAAATATTCCATCTTATAGCGCAAAACATCTCTTTTTCGTCTCAACACAAACCTCTAGACTGAGCAGTACTATGAAAATAAGCTTTCGTGAATCATTCGCTCTTATAACACGAAGTCTCACATGCGACTAGTTTAAATATAATCTGGTAAATGAAAGTTAGACGACACTATTCCACCATCGACTAAAATCTAGGTTAACCAATCAGAAAAGAGTATTTCTATCGGACACCCACCAACGAAATAACTGACCCCTCGTGATTAACCAATCAGAGAAGAGGATTACTATTATCGTGATAAATGCCCTCATTTCAGTGATTTACATCAAATAGAAAGCGCGTACAATCACACGATCCCTTCAAATATCAATAAAAACAAACAAATAAGCATAAAAGTTCACTCCTGTATACATGCGCCAAATGTGCAGACGCATTTTATATATGGCCTAATTAAAACATGTCTGCACATTTTATAATAATGTGGCAGTACATTTTTTTTCCGGGTCTGGTTATCCTTACTACTAGCATTTTTTTTTTTAAAATGGGAATTTGATATATGGAGATGTCTAAAATAAAGGTCTAGGTAAGCCTAGAGGTTAATTTTTTTTAAAAACAGTTTCATAGGCGTATCCCTCGAAAAATGGTCAGGGGGTAAAATTCATAAAAGTGATTTTTATTGAAAATCTTGCTACGGGGATGCCTAAAATATAGTTTGAGGTAAGCCTAGAGGTTACATTTTATTTTTGTAACAGTTTCATTGGCGTATCCCTAAAAAATAGAGAGAGAGAGAGAGAGAGAGAGAGAGAGTACCAATAACACTGAGGAAGGAGAAAGGTCCAGTCCTAATGAGGAGAGATAATACCGAGGAAAGGAACACCGGATGATGCTTTCCTCCATTTAAAAGCAACTAAATAACACACGACATTAGCAGTCAACATATTTACATAAAAAATGAGGTCATCCCAAGTACATCAAAACTCCAAAGTCAGCACACACCAGATATAAACAGATCACTTCTGGTGTCACTGATACAAGAGGTCAACACCTCGCCACGAGAGGTCATGGTTAACTCCCCCTGCGCCTCGAGTACATTAGGCGTCTTGCGCGCTTTGCTATATATCTTTGTTAATTTAGGGGTCAAATGCGATACAAATCCTTCCTGCTATACTACTTGTATAGAAATCGCCAATCAACCACTAATATCTTCAGTAATAAAGAAAAGACGATGGTCATACGTTGGACATGTGATGAGAAGAGATAATAATCGAATAGCAAAGCAAGCCCTCATATGGGAAACAACAGGTAAAAGAAAAAGAGGAAGACCCAGGGAGACACTGAGAAGAACATTGATGAGAGAGGCAAGAGCAGCAGGAATCGGCTCCCTCAATGAGATAGAACTGCTTGCACAGAACAGAGACAGATGGCGAGATTTGATAAAATATCTTTAAAAGAAAACTGCTAGAACAAAAATTCATATAGGAGAAGGTGTATCTTGGTCTACGCCCTATGGGCCGGTTACGGCTCGAAAGGTCAATAGATAGATACTACTTGTGCTGGAGGAGAGGAAGATGAAAATTATTGTTTGGATGTGGAGTCTTTTTCCATAAATACATAAAGTACCTGTACCCTGGTGTTCTCTCTACCTCTCTCTCTTTCTCTCTCTCTCTCTCTCTTTCTCTCTCTCTCTCTCGTCTGTTTCAAGCTCCACTAGTTGAAGGTTCCAGTTCACTCTTTCATTGTAATTTAGTCTCGTTCTGATGATTTTTCTGGATGTGACTAAAGTAGGCCATCACATTGTTATTGAACAAGTCAATGCTTCTATTCACCACTGCTACGTTGGTGCACCTTTTTTTTTAACCAATGGCGGCATTCTATTCCAGAGCACAGTTCCGAGAGTCTTTTTCCATAAATACATAAAGTATCTGTACTCTGGTGTTTACTCTTACTCTCTCTTTCTCTCTCTCTCTCTCTCTCTCTCTCTCTCTCTCTCTCTCTCTCTTCTGTTTCAAACTCCACTAGTTGAAGGTTCCAGTTCACTCTTTCATTGTAATTTAGTCTTGTTCTCATGATTTTTCTGGATGTGACTAAAGTAGGCCATCACATTGTTATTGAACAAGTCAATGCTTCTATTCACCACTGCTACGTTAGTGCACCTTTTTTTTTTAACCAATGGCTGCATTCTATTCCAGAGCACAATTCCGAGTAACCTAAGAGATAGCTGGCACACACCAGCCGGCATTTACAGACGGTATTTTTTTTAAACAGCGCACGCACAGTTCGAGCGTAAAAGCATTGTCAGAATTCTGGATACAAATTCTCTCGATCGAAATACATGGTCCCACTGTATTTGTTTAATCATCATCTCATATTGCGGAAGCAGCAGATTGATCATTGACAAGCATTGGCTGTCATCAGTCATGATCAGCCTCGTTATGGCAGACAAACGTCTGGGCCCATACAACTATAAAGGTTAGTAGTAGAAGGAAACTCTTTGTACAGAGCTTCGCAGCAGGAGGCAATCTGATCATCAGAAGATAGGGCCCCCCGTCAGGCAAGTGTTTCGGCCTTTAGCTTCTTGACACTCTAGGGGATGTGGACCCGCCTGGGTCATGACTCCCAGGCGTCGACCTCCTGCTGCATTGCCTCAAAGGCTTAAACAGTATGTTCGGCACAAAATAACTACACTTAATATGCAACACACTTGAAAATAGTTTAACTAAGGCTTGCTCGGTATGTTCGGCACGAAATAACTACACTTAATACGCAAAACACTCGAATGGCAGACAAACGTTAGGGTCCACCTAACTATAAAGGCTATAACAATGTTATGTTCACGGAATAAATTCCACTGCAGCAGAGAGTTTCCCGTATCCTCTACACTCATGTCACAACTCCCTACAAAATGCGTTGGCAAATTATATTGACAAGGTCAACTACCATGTTGAACAATCGGCGGTATAGGCGACAATTGCAAACAACTTCTATCGAATAGAGAGTGCAGAGTCACTTCCTTACTCTCATCGTCATCATCATCAAGTACCGTGCCTATTGGTGTAGGTGATCATGTCTCTCCACAATTTTCGATCTCGGCAGCTATTTATCATTTTGTTGACCTTCTGCCAAGCCATTCTCTTAAGCCGTCTGTTATTTTTTCTATTTGCTTCCCTCTATCTCTTCGTCCCTCAATTTTTCCAGTTGTTACAATATATTCCAATTGTTCTCTTCTCATTACATGGCCAAAAAATGATGATTGTTTCTTCCTAATATTGGAAATTAGTTCTCTTTTTGCTTTGACCTCTTTCAGAACATTCTTCTGTAAAACCACATTTCTACAGACTCCAGTGGTTTTCTTGTTTGTCATCCTATTGTTCATGATTCGCATCCATATGTTAAGACTGGCTCTACATAACATTTAAGAGCGATTTTTCTTGTTTCTATTGTCAAAAATGGATTGCATAGCATGTTCCTCATTTTTTGGAAAGTTGTTTTTGCCTGAGCCATTCTGCATCTCACCTCTTTTGTACATCTTCCGTCTGAGGTTAACAAAGTTCCCAAATATTTAAATTCATTTACCTGTTTTAATATTGTTCCACTTATCTTTATTTTGCACTGAGGTGATGTCTTTTTCTTTGTTGTTACCATTACCTCTGTCTTTTTGCTATTAAGGCCGAGTCCTTTATTTTTGCTTTCCTTCACTATAATGTCCAACATTTCTTGTAACTCATTTTCACTCTTAGCGATTAAGACTGTATCATCAGCATACCTTAGATTATTTACATTATGACCTCCAATTGTTATTCCAGGCATGTCCCTTATGGATCTTAAAATAATCTCACTGTAAATATTTAAAAAATCTGGTGACAGCACACAACCTTGTCTAACACTCTGTTTTTTTTTTTGTTGAAACATTCTCAATTGGTTTCCAGTTCTTATGGCCGCTGTTTGTTGCCAGTACATGTTCTTTATTATTCTTAGATCTTTGCTGTCTACGTTTATGCTTTCTAAAATTTTGATTATTTCTTGGTGCTTTACTTTGTCAAATGCCTTGGTGTAATCTATGAAACATAGGTATAGATCTGTTTTCATCTCTATGGCTCTTTCTACTAAAGATCTTATGAAATAAATGGCATTGCTTGTTCCTTTATCTCTAACAAAACCACACCGTTCATCGCTAATTTCTGGACTGAATTTCTTTCGCACTCTTCGCATGATGATTCTTAGTAATATCTTAGTCATATGACTCATAAGGCTTATTGTGCGATGATCATCGCATTCAATCGCACCATAATTCTTTGGTAGGGCTATGAATGTTGATTTGAACATGTCGTCTGGTATATATCCGCTGTTGTAGATATAATTCAATATTTTTGTTATTATTTCTATTCCAAAATCACCCATGACTTCAATCTCTTCATTAGTTATATTATCTGGTCCAGGAGCTTTGCCTGCTTTCATATTGAGCAAGGCATCTTCCACTTCTTCTCTGAGTATTTCTGGTCCTTCTCCATTATCCTTAATATTTACTTCCGTTCGTTCATCATTATAAATATCTTTAATGTATTCTGTCCATCGTTCCCTTATGTTTTCTTGATCAATCAACAGTTCTCCTTCGTTTGATCTTAGACATCCATTTTTCGATTGCGTGTTTCTTCCTGTTAATTCCTCAGTTTGTTTGTATATAGCTTTAGCATCTCCTTTTTGTTGCAATTCGATCTCTTTGCATCTCTCTTTTAGCCATGCTTCTTTTGCTTCATTGCATTTTACTACAATTTCTTTATTTAATCTCTTATACTCATCTTTATTTTCTTTATTTCTTCTTCTTGTATCCATTAGCTGCAAAATGTCGTCTGTCATCCATTTCTTTCTTGAAATTGTCTTCACTGGTGGTATGAACTCTTTTGATGTTTGCTGCATTGATTCTTTTAGCATTTCCCAATGTTCATCAATGCTTTGTATCTTCTCTATTGCATTGTACCGGTTCTGAATTGTGATTTTATATTTGTCTTGCAGCTTCTTGTCTGATTTCAGTAAATCTAAATTTAACTTGATGTTAACTGAGGCTCGTTTTGTTATTTTTAATTTTACTCTAAGCTTTCCCACAACTGGTACATGATCACTTTTGCAATCTGCCCCTGGTATAGTTTTCACACACACCTTACTGTTTCTAAATCAATTGCTTATCGTTATATAATCAATTTGATTACGTGCGTTGTCCCCTGGGCTTTTGCATGTCCACAGACGTCTTGGATGTTGCTTAAACCAGGTGTTTCCTATCATCATGTTATGTGTTCTTGCCCAGTCAATAAGTTTCTCACCTCTTTCATTCCTCTCGCCTAAGCCATAATGACCAACTACTTCCTCAACTCTTTCCTTTCCTACTTTTGCGTTAAAATCCCCTAGAACTATGGTGTTTTCATGTGGTTTGCATTTATAAAGTGTCTCATTTAACTCGTTGTAAAATTTATCAATTGTTTTCTCTAGACTGTCTGCTGTTGGTGCATAAACTTGTATAAGATTTATGTCTATTGGCTACACATTCAATTTCAGTAAAAGGACACTGTCAGATATTGGGTAAAAGCCTTTCACTGTTCTTGCTCTTTCTGCATCCAAGATGATACCTACTCCTCTTTGGTGTTCAGTACCTCCAGAATAGATTATTTTATGTTTATCAGAATACATCTCCCCTGATCCGGTGTATCTCATTTCGCAAAGTCCCAGTAATTGTAAACCCATTTATTTCATTTCTTGTATGATGTTTTCTATTTATGCATGAGTGTTCTCACATTCCAATTACCTATCTTTAGAGTCTGTTTTATCTTTATTTTGCTTACAGTAGCTTGATGACGATCGGGTATCACCTGTAGCACATGATGTCCCCTACCAAACGAGGGTTTTCCATTGGAATCCCCCTTAACGTTGTTGTCGTTATTTAAATTGCTGTGGCGATTCATGATTGTACAAAGAAATCACGACGGTGGTTTTCTGTTGCCTTCCGTCGGTTTGTTTACGGTTGACTCCGCTAGCCTTTGACTAAAAAGTCTCACCCACAAGGCAGTGAGGTTGTTTTATTTCGGGGTACCCTCACTTAGCCTTTTACTCTCCAGAGCTTACCTGCAAGGCAGCAGGGCAGCCACAGGTTTAAGTGTTTACTGCATACAGTAGCAGGTAAAATTACCTGACCTGACACTATAATAAAATATAATATAATATAATATAATATAATATAATATAATATAATATAATATAATATAATATAATATAATATAATATAATATAATATAATATAATATAATATAATATAATATAATATAATATAATATAATATAATATAATATAATATAATATAATATAATATAATATAATATAATATAATATAATATAATATAATATAATATAATATATATAATATAATATAATATAATATAATATATATATATATAATATAATATAATATAATATAATATAATATAATATAATATAATATAATATAATATAATATAATATAATATAATATAATATAATATAATATAATATATAATATAATATAATATAATATAATATAATATAATAATATAATATAATATAATATAATATAATATAATATAATATAATATAATATAATGCAATATAATATAATATAATATAATATAATATAATATAATATAATATAATATAATATAATGCAATATATATATAATATAATATAATATAATATAATATAATATAATGCAATATAATATAATATAATATAATATAATATAATATAATATAATATAATATAATATAATGCAATATAATATAATATAATATAATATAATATAATATAATATAATATAATATAATATAATATAATATAATATAATATAATATAATATAATATAATATAATATAATATAATATAATATAATATAATATAATATAATATAATATAATATAATATAATATAATATAATATAATATATATATAATATAATATAATATAATATAATATAATATAATATAATATAATATAATATAATATAATATAATATAATATAATATAATATAATGCAATATAATATAATATAATATAATATATAATATAATATAATTTAATATAATGCAATATAATATAATATAATGCAATATAATATAATGCAATATAATATAATATAATATAATATAATATAATATAATATAATGCAATATAATATAATATAATATAATATAATATAATATAATATAATATATATAATATAATATAATATAATATAATATAATATAATATAATATAATATAATATAATATAATATAATATAATATAATATAATATAATATAATATAATATAATATAATATATATATATAATATAATATAATATAATATAATATAATATGATATGATATAATATGATATGATATAATATAATATAATATAATATGATATGATATGATATGATATGATATGATATAATATAATATAACATAATATAATATAATATAATATAATATGATATGATATAATATAATATAATATAATATAATATAATATAATATAATATAATATAATATAATATAATATAATATAATATAATATAATATAATATAATATAATATAATATAATATAATATAATATAATATAATATAATAATCTGATTCAGATAAAAATATCTTCTAATCTGAACAGATCGGGGAAATTGATGGTTTGGACAGGAAATTGTTCGATTCCACCACAGGCGGTAGGATTTTGTCAAAACTCGAATCCGAAGTTTCTTCGTGGTTTTACCATCATCCGATCTCTGTGTACTGAGAATCAAAGACGAGCCATCTCGGAAAACGGGGAAAAAAACAGCAGTGTCCTGTGTGCACTTGCGCACGTTAAAGAGCCCTAGGCAATTTAAAGCCGATAATAGTTTTAGATTAATTAGAGATTTTGAGCGGAACTAAAAAATGGCCACTGTCCGTACAAACAATTGTTAATCAAATCTACCCATCCATGTCGAAGACGGATGTGTCGGGCCGAAAGGCGCTGTACTGTAAACAGCGACACAACGCATTCACGCACACTTAATGGATGAACGCTAAAAGAAAGACAACAAATGGAACGATGAGACCACACAAAACGATACACAGATCTATTAACATATACAGACATGCGGTAGCCAAAAGCTAAGAAAAGTTATATACATATCTATTACGCATATGTAAGCCTAATGAGCAAATACAGTATGGTGTCCATATTTGTCAATAACCAAAGGCACATTTTATGGATGGGAGCTGCGATAACTCAGTGGTTAGTGAACTGGACTACAAAGGACAAGGGGTAGGGTTCGATCCCAACCAACGGCTTCCGGGTTCACCCAGCCTTAAAAGGTTACCGGATTTTTTTCTGTGAAAGTAAAGCGGCACGGGCGTAATAGCGACCACATTACCCTAAAAATCATGTGCTGAAGATATTTAAAATTTATGGTCACTAAAACTATTTTCCCTATACGCCACTTGGCGTGACGGGGGCTCTTTACTTACTTTTTTACTTACATTTTATGGATGATGTGGTCGGTCTCACGTCAAGCCGCTTTAATTTCGCTGAAACAATTTCTGGTACCAATTTTCAGACACTGGGTAAACACCAAGCTGTGTAAATCTGAAAGAAAACTTCCCACATCTCATAATTGGCATATGGACCCTTCCGGTCAAATGTAAGGGCTAACTTAGTGGATCAGTGGATCTTTTTCTACAATGACATCACAGGTAAAAATAAGAGACTTTAGTGTAATGTAATCCGTGGCACATTCAACAGATATCGTGGCATTATTTTGGCATGATGCTGTCCTCTGTCTCCTTTCCAAGAAAGCCAAACCCACGTTATACCGTAGCATCGCGGCTACTATTTGTCCAGTTTGCACATCGTAAACCATGAAAAATAAATGGACGAGGACAACAAAGTGCAGATATATCTTGAATTTGACGACTCTAGGATAGTTGTTGGGAGAGTATGATGGAAAATACTGTTTGGATGTTAGCTAATAGTTGTAGGGGGTAGAGTATGATGGAAAATACTGTTTGGATGTTAGCTAATAGTTGTAGGGGGTAGAGTATGATGGAAAATACTGTTTGGGTGTTAGCTAATAGTTGTAGGGGGTAGAGTATGATGGAAAATACTGTTTGGGTGTTAGCTAATAGCCGTAGGGGGTAGAGTATGATGGAAAATACTGTTTTTGTGTTAGCTAATAGTTGATGGGGGTAGAGTATGATGGAAAAAACTGTTTGGGTGTTAGCTAATAGTTGTAGGGGGTAGAGTATGATGGAAAATACTGTTTGGGTGTTAGCTAATAGTTGTAGGGGGTAGAGTATGATGGAAAATACTGTTTGGGTGTTAGCTAATAGTTGTAGGGGGTAGAGTATGATGGAAAATACTGTTTGGGTGTTAGCTAATAGTTATAGGGGGTAGAGTATGATGGAAAATACTGTTTGGGTGTTAGCTAATAGTTATAGGGGTAGAGTATGATGGAAAATACTGTTTGGGTGTTAGCTAATAGTTGTAGGGGGTAGAGTATGATGGAAAATACTGTTTGGGCGTTAGCTAATAGTTATAGGGGGTAGAGTATGATGGAAAATACTGTTTGGATGTTAGCTAATAGTTGTAGGGGGTAGAGTATGATGGAAAATACTGTTTGGGTGTTAGCTAATAGTTATAGGGGTAGAGTATGATGGAAAATACTGTTTGGGTGTTAGCTAATAGTTGTAGGGGGTAGAGTATGATGGAAAATACTGTTTGGGTGTTAGCTAATAGTTGTAGGGGGTAGAGTATGATGGAAAATACTGTTTGGATGTTAGCTAATAGTTATAGGGGGTAGAGTATGATGGAAAATACTGTTTGGATGTTAGCTAATAGTTATAGGGGGTAGAGTGTGATGGAAAATACTGTTTGGATGTTAGCTAATAGTTGTAGGGGGTAGAGTATGATGGAAAATACTGTTTGGATGCTAGCTAATAGTTGTAGGGGGTAGATTATGATGGAAAATACTATTTGTGTATTAACTAATGCAACAATAATCGCCCATCTTCGGTTAAAAAAGATGGTAAATGTGACGTAAGGATAAGCGCTGAGTGTTGACGATTAATTGACCTGTTCATCAGGTCCAGTCTGACACTCTCCAATTAACAGTGGTTGGGGGGGGGGGGAAGAAGGAGAATTGGTACATCGCTCTGTGAATGAATGAAGTATTAACAGCGAGGAAGAGCAGCGCCCTCTCGCGTCCAAATGATGTTACCTATTAAGCTTGGGTTTAACACTAGACTCACCAGCAATATCTTGTATGTTCGGTTATCTTTTAGTCGTTTGATATTATTGGTACATTCTAATAGCGTGCGGTGAATAACAGCATGAGGGTTTACTGTTACGTATAATCCATGTCGCTTTTTATTATTCTGTAATGTTAAATAATGTAAGAAGAACTCATGGTGTATAAGACTGTACTTACAGCAAACATCGTCTACTACATTGTTATATTGATGGCTCTTTCCTTATTGTGGGAATCAAATACTTCAACCTCTAAATATGATTTAGTGCCACTGCTTCTCAGAAAAAGGAATTCCGGCGTGTTGGTGTCACGTGACACGTTGCGGAATAGATATGCATGGATGATATATGCGTGTGTACTCCCTGAGTTGCAGGATGAAATCGTCAATGGATAAGAGGATGGTAATATGGAAGTAACCACAGGCACTTTGTATGAGGAGGGAGGAGAATAAATAGGAACTGGGACGAGCAGAGGTAAAGTGGGGATGGAATTGGTAACGAAACATTTTCTGTAATCCCCTTACAATCCCACACGAAACCCATAATGCATTTTTCTTTTTGACATACAATATTTGTATGTGTGTGTGTGTGTGTGTGTGTGTTTGTGTGTGTGTGTGTGTGTGTCCCGAATCCTCTTATATAAAACACATGTACAAACATGTTAAAACATGTACAAACATGTAGAAACAAACCTATGAAACCATCATTCCAAAACAAACACCTGTTGATGCTTTAATTTTTGTACACGATTAAAATCAGGGATACAAGCAAATAATACAATTGAAAACAACAAGAAGTCACAATAAAAGTCGTAGGTGGAAGTGACATTCATAAATGAGAATAAATAGAATGCCCTAGATTGTGAGGTTGGTAGAAGCACATGTGGGTATAAAATGGTCAATTAAAAAATTACGAATGGTCACATTTCTGATCATGTTGCCTAAAGTACACTCCAATTAGACTAACAATTCAGATGTTCATCAAAGCAAGCTAAAATAATGGAAACACTAATAGAGTTAATATGTAAGTCAGGTTACTGACTATGTTTGAGCAAGTTGAAACGGGTATTAAGTTTCTGACACAACACTAGTAACTGTAAGTAAATACGCACTGATATAAGATAAGTAACAAACAACACAAGAAGAGATAGAATACCAAATGAAACCATAAGAAAAATGGTAGGAACAAAACCCTGCCAAGAATATATAGAACAACAACAACTTAAATGGTTTGGCCACCTGGTCAGAATGAATCCTCACCAATCACCATCAAGGGCGTTCTTCTCGAGAATGCATGGAAAAAGACCAAGAGGAAGACCCAGAAGAAGATGGATAGATGCAGTGACAGAGACATGTAACAACAAAGGAAAATCACTAATTCAGACAATTCGAGCAGCACAAGAACGACAAATGATATAAACCACGACACCTTTTAGGTATCAGTGAAAGAGAAAAGTAAGTAAGTAAGTATAAGATAAGGGTAGAATGCCTGGTTAATTGTGAACAACGAAACAACGTTAAAAAGGAGCCCAGAATGTAGAAGACGTAATATCCGTAGATAATATAAGACATTCACACTTGCTACCGACTCTGGCATATCTTTAGTAGATTTACCGCTAATAAGCTCTCTCCTTCAGAGTTTCATTATCATCATGTGCCATACCGGTTGGCGTAGGCGATCATGTCCTTCCCAAACCTTGTATCCATTTTGTTGTTGACTGCTTTCCATGACACATGACACCAAGCTATCTAGTATTTCCTCTCTTTGTCGTCCACGATCTCTGTTTTCCCTGTATTTTGCCAGTTGTAATCAAGTATTCAACTTTCCTCTTTTCATGATGTGCCCGAAAATTGTTGATTGTTTCTTTCTGATTTTTTTATGAGCTCTATTTTTGTGCTGGCCTCTATGAGAATTTCCTCGTTGGTCTTTTTAGCTGTCCAGGGAACTTTCAACATTCTTCTGAGAAATCCCATGTGTGTGGCCTCTAACCGTCTTTTCATTTGGTTGTTTACTGTCCTTAATTCGCTTCCATAGGTCAGAATTGGCTCCATATAATACAGAGGAACTTCAGAGTTTACCATCACATTTTCCAGCTCTCCTGTGTGAACTCACTAGAACTTTCCATACCCTAACACTCACGAACAACAACCGTCTTGTGTAAGTACCATCAGTCAAATGACAGGGATCAGCAGAGAGGAGCGTCAGGCAGGTGTGAAACAACAACAAGCACACACACACAGTCTACACACCTTTTTATTTTTATTGTAAACACAATGAACGTACTTCTGTTCAAATTTCGTTACATCATCTTCATTATGTTACTATTATCTTCACTCATGTTAGCATCATCTTCATTAATGTTAGAATTATCTTCATTCATGTTAGCATCATCTTCATTAATGTTAGCATTATCTTCATTCATGTTAGCATTATCTTCACTCATGTTAGCATTATCTTCATTCATGTTAGCATTATCTTCACTCATGTTAGCATTATCTTCACTCATGTTAGCATTATCTTCATTCATGTTAGCATTATCTTCACTCATGTTAGCATTATCTTCATTCATGTTAGCATTATCTTCACTCATGTTAGCATTATCTTCATTCATGTTAGCATTATCTTCATTCATGTTAGCATTATCTTCACTCATGTTAGCATTATCTTCATTCATGTTAGCATTATCTTCATTCATGTTAGCATTATCTTCATTCATGTTAGCATTATCTTCACTCATGTTAGCATTATCTTCATTCATGTTAGCATTATCTTCACTCATGTTAGCATTATCTTCATTCATGTTATCATTATCTTCACTCATGTTAGCATTATCTTCATTCATGTTAGCATTATCTTCATTCATGTTAGCATTATCTTCATTCATGTTAGCATTATCTTCATTCATATTAGCATTATTGAGGAAATAACGAGCTCATTAGCGAATGAGACTCCGTGTATAGAATATATTCATTCGTTGGATGCCGTCTCCACATTCGTTCGTTGGGTGCCGTCTCCACATACATTTTTTGGCTGCCGTCCCCACATTTACACGTTGGGTACCGTCTCCACATTCTTTCGTTGGGTGCTGTCTTCACATTCATTCTTTAGGTGCCGTCTCCACATTCATTCGTTGGGTGCTGTCTCCACATTAATTCTTTTGGTGCTGTTTTCACATTAATTCTTTGGGTGTTGTTTTCACATTAATTCTTTGGGTGCTGTTTTCACATAAATTCTTTGGGTGCTGTCTTCACATTAATTCTTTGGGTGCTGTCTCCACATTAATTCTTTGGGTGCTGTCTTCACATTAATTCTTTGGGTGCTGTTTTCACATTATTAATTCTTTGGGTGCTGTTTTCACATTAATTCTTTGGGTGCTGTCTTCACATTAATTCTTTGGGTGCTGTTTTCACATTTATTCGTTGGGTGCCGTCTCCACATTTATTCTTTGGGTGCTGTCTTCACATTCATTCTTTGGGTGCTGTTTTCACATTTATTCGTTGGGTGCTGTCTCCACATTCATTCTTTGGGTGCTGTCTTCACATTAATTCTGTGGGTGCTGTTTTCACATTATTAATTCTTTGGGTGCTGTTTTCACATTTATTCGTTGGGTGCCGTCTCCACATTAATTCTTTGGGTGCTGTCTCCACATTAATTCTTTGGGTGCTGTCTCCACATTAATTCTTTGGGTGCTGTCTTCACATTAATTCTTTGGGTGCTGTTTTCACATTTATTCTTTGGGTGCTGTCTTCACATTCATTCTTTGGGTGCTGTTTTCACATTTATTCGTTGGGTGCTGTCTCCACATTCATTCTTTGGGTGCTGTCTTCACATTAATTCTTTGGGTGCTGTTTTCACATTTATTCGTTGGATGCCGTCTCCACATTCGTTCGTTGGGTGCCGTCTCCACATTCGTTCGTTGGATGCCGTCTCTACATTCATTCGTTGGGTGCTGTCTCCACATTCATTCTTTGGGTGCTGTCTTCGCATTAATTCTTTGGGTGCTGTTTTCACATTTATTCTTTGGGTGCTGTCTTTACATTCATTCGTTGGGTGGGGTCTCCACATACGTTCGTTGGGTGCCGTTTCCGCATCCAAGGTTGGCTACCATGAACCGCCATTTTACTCTGTCTCATGTCTTGATGGCACCCGTTGTCTTAGGTTCAGCTGTTCATTTTTTAATGTTATCAGTCAATTTAATCGTGGTCTGCTTCTGTCTCGTCTATCTTGTATCTTACTTTCCAAGATGACTTTTAGAAGGGTACTGTGACTTAAGAAGATATTAAACGTAGTTATAGAATATCAAACTATAAAACAAGTAGCAAACTTTAAATATCTGGGAACAACATCCTCTAAAGATGGTAAAATCAATAAAGAAATAGACATGAAGCAACAAGGCAAACCAAATATTTCTCTCTCTCTCTCTCTCTGCGATCAGGACTCAATCAGAGTAGGATTCCAGACTCTCACATGAAGTCAGCTGTCAGGTTAAGTGAATTGATCGACCCCACAGACGGAACATCACATTCATTTAGAGTTTGCCAGATCCACTCTGATTGATCACCCGTTAAAAACGTTGCACTGTGTTCTGCGCCAGTGGCCCAGTGCATCCGATTTCAGCCAGCATTTTATTCAGGGTTGCTTTCCTTAGCCTTTGATTGTCCCCAATCTTCCTGCAAGGCAGCAGATTGTCTTTTCTGCTGCCTTGCAGGAAGATTGGGGACAATAAACCAAATATTGAGACAGCTATTCTCTATACTTCAAACACAAAGCAATATCTATTACCAAAAGAGTAGAGACATCAAGATGCATAGAGATGCGAAGCTGCTGTAAAGCTGACAATATAAATTGTCAATATCTATTATCACCAAGAAACATCTTATATATTCATATATTCTTGTATATTCATTCCAACATTGTGCTACCAATGTCAAACATTGTCATTTACGCCTAAGCATAAAAGAAAGCGTGATGTCTGAGCAAAGCTATTGGGGTGATCATAAAAGAGAATGTGAAATGACGTTATAAGTGAACAAAAATAAGCTTTGAACCAATCTTCAGCTACGTACAGAAACAACAAATAAATTATTTTGCCTATTTAGAAAGAATGCCGTGTGATTCCTTACCATATAAAGCATTTATTAAAAGAGGAAAAGTGAGAAAACCGAGAGACAGACCCAAAGTAAGATGGACAGACAAGAACAAAGAAACGTAACATCAATTGGCAATAAGTGAAGCCGCCAAAAGGGCGAGAATCAGAACTTTGTATCTCCCTCGACATCCGAACGGATACAAGAGGAAGCGAAGAAATAAGGAGGAAGAAAAGAAGAAAATTGTGTCTTTTCACATGTCCCAAAAATTTCAACTTCCTTTTTCAAATGGTATTATGTATTTACTCTATCTTTTATTTTTTTTTTATCCTATTCTGTTTTTAGTCGGTAGGCGTCGCATTCTTAAGTCAATGATGTGTTTTCTATCAAGGGCAACTTCTGTGACTTGGTACATAGTGATATTGTAGTTTTATTTTGTCTTAAATTCTCTCAATCCATCATCTTCTTGATCTAACTCTATATCTTGGTTGTTCCATTTGGTTTTTATAAGCCCTTGACGGTGGTGCTGAGGAGTTCATGCGCATTAAATGTTCAAACCACTTTCATCTATGTCTCTCTATGTTTTCGATTACTGGTAGAACATCCAATGGCGTTTCTGATTTCACAGTTAATTACATGATCTCTTCGTGTTTTGTTCAAAAGACAGAGTTTATCAAGTTCTTTATTTCCATTGAGATAACACGATGCTTTAAAATTGGCGACATTGAGTTATTATTGAGTTATTAGCGGGTCATCATCACTGCACTCTGAACATGTGCATAGGGTGTCCAGATCCCCTCCTCAACAAGTCTCGCAGTGTCCAGCGACTGCCGTCTCCAGTTCTGTGTTGGTTAATTAGTCTTTTTACACGCCCACTAAGTTTCTCGTTTCTGGCTGTGCCCATCTTAACTCCCACCTCTTCCATTCGAAGTAGTGTCGTGGACTCGTGGTTGTCGAAGTCTTGTGTCCTTCCCACTTCCTGGAGGACATTTGATGATGTCCAGCCCATCCATTGGTTGACCGTCCTCAACAATACCAAAATTAGCCAACCTGTCAGCTCTATAATTTTCCCGTACTCTCGCATGTCCTGGGACGTAGACAAAGGTGACCTTGCGTATTTTTTACTTCTGCAATGACTCTACCCATTGCATACGTACAGATCCCGCCTCCACTTTTCTTATCATGCTCATCGAATCGCTCAGTATACAGGCGTGGGTGTAGTCTTGTGACTCTAACCAGATGAATGCCTTGGTCACTTATATCTCCTTCATCGTCATGCTACTCAAGGTCATAGCGTATGCACTACTGTCTTCCTTGACTTGCGACATTTACTATGTAACTTTGTTAGCAAAGTTCTTGCTTCTCTCTATTCAATCTTTCTGTTAAGCCTTCCATCTTCTGTAAAAACGCTACCCATATATTTGAATTCCTGTACTTGTTCTAAATTGTAATTGTCTTTTCAGATTTTAATATTTCTTGGTGTTCTACTTAATGTTTACGATTTCAGCTTTGTCTATATTCATCTTCATATCACGATGAGAGCAGTTTCTTTGCAGCGAATTTATATGAGATTGTTGATGCTCTTCTGTTTTATATATTGATCTGGTACCTTGAATTATTTCTCACATAATTGCACATTGATCTTCAGCGAAGAGCAGTTAATTTTTTTTTCATAATCTATATTTTATGTGGCTGGAGTTACCTCTATTTTATGGATGAAGTCCTTGTATATAATGAACAGTAAGGGGGGATAAATCACATCCCTTTCTGATTCCAGATGTTACTAGCGTCTAAAGAAGTAATGAAAAATAGAAAGTATGCTACTTGACATATACTTTCATAGGAATATGAAGTACTACAATTCACATAACTAACCCACCGCCTTTCTATCTATTTATTGACCTTTCGAGCCATAGCCGGCCCATAGGGCATTGACCCAGATACTCCTTCTCTTATCAAAATTTTTACTCTAGCATTTTTCGATCCTTGTGAAGATCTTTTATCAAATCTCGCCATTTGTCTCTGTTCTGTGCAAGCAACTTTATCTCATTAAGGGAGTCGATTCCTGCTGCTCTCGGCTCTCTCATAAATGTTCTTCTCAGTGTCTCTCTGTGTCTTCTTATTTTCATCTTACCTGTCGTTTCCCACATGAGGGCTTGCCTCTTTGGGAGAGTGGTATTCGTGAGTTAACTGAGCCATTTCTTAATTTTTTTTCTTTCCGTTGAATCGATTTGAGATTGGCAAGCTGGGATTGCTCTCTCGTTAACTCCATTTCCAAGTCTGTGCTCCAGCTTCCTTGATTCTGACTCCCACATGAAGAAAATTCGAACATCCAAAACAAGCCAGGAAAATGCCAGTCATTTAGTAGTAGCGCACTTGTTTGGTTTTTAAGTAAACGTGGGTTAGTTCCATGTTTATAGTTCTGCTATTGAGCTTGGATTAGTTCCATGTTTATAGTTCTGCTATTGAGCTTGGATTAGTTCCATGTTTATAGTTCTGCTATTGAGCTTGGATTAGTTCCATGTTTATAGTTCTGCTATTGAGCTTGGATTAGTTCCATGTTTATAGTTCTGCTATTGAGCTTGGATTAGTTCCATGTTTATAGTTCTGCTATTGAGCTTGGATTAGTTCCATGTTTATAGTTCTGCTATTGAGCTTGGATTAGTTCCATGTTTATAGTTCTGCTATTGAGCTTGGATTAGTTCCATGTTTATAGTTCTGCTATTGAGCTTGGATTAGTTCCATGTTTATAGTTCTGCTATTGAGCTTGGATTAGTTCCATGTTTATAGTTCTGCTATTGAGCTTGGATTAGTTCCATGTTTATAGTTCTGCTATTGAACTAGCCAAAACAGAAATTGTGTATTGAACTCAGAGAATTGAGAACACGAAAATAACAGGAAGGAAAGCACTGGCGCCCTCACCTCCCAGTGCTGCAGTCCAGTGCGGTGAATTTTAATACTCCCACCCTAGCGACATTAAGCGATGTAAAAGGTCACACGTCACACGATAAAGGTCACACGTCACACGATAAAGGTCACACGTCCAAGCAGGTAAGGAAAAAGCTGCAAATAAGAACGGCCACGTTTTAAAAAATACATAATAATCAATCAGTTTAGACGTTTGCTCATTTCCCAGTACTTTTTTTTTTTTTTTTTTTTTTTTTTTTGGGGTCGAGGATGAAGTTAAAGCTTCGGAACGGGAAGGCATAAATTTTTTTTCTTAAAAAAAAACAAAAACTCTCAGTTTCACCATTGGTGGATGTCTTGATACAGAAGATCTAGCATGGCAGTACTTTTGTGGCTGACCAGCTCTCACTTCCCTAATAGTATCAGGTGGCCTCGGTAGCCGAGTTGAGAAAACCACTCGACTGGGCTGCTGTCGACCACGGAGAACCCGTGTTCTATTCTCGCTGGAAGCAGTGTGAATTGTACTCGCAGTTTGAAAAAAAAAAAAAAAAAAAAACCCGGTCGACCCAGTCGCTGAAAGAAATGGGTACCAGGGTGGTAGCACTCTGGGAAAGTGAGAAATGCTGCCTCGCTTCGTGAGTTCCGATGCTTGATGCGACACTTTCCAGAAGTCTCCGAACACTTCATGATAGACAGTTGAGCACATATGGGTGGAACCTCGTGTGCTAAGACGCCGATTCAAGTCTCGTTCTTTACCTTTATCAGGTAAATCAAGAAATGTCTTACACACACCAGCATCATTGACCTTATTCTAAGTACTAACAGCTGAATACTGTATTAGTAGAACAAAAACGGATAGTTTTTCTAGACTAATATATGGTTAGTTCGCTGATATTCGGGAGAAAGACCAAGATGGACATCTGCGGAAACAGATGACACTAGGAAAATGCATAGATCGCAGAAACGGTGTGGAGGTCTCGTATCAGTAGCCCAACAGCGCACTGTCCCGGGAGACCGTATTAGTAGATCAACAACGCACTGTCCCGGGAGACCGTATTAGTAGCTCAACAGCACACTGTCCAGGGAGACCGTATTAGAAGATCAACAACGCACTGTCCCGGGAGACCGTATTAGTAGATCAACAGCGCACTGTCCCGGAGACCGTATTAGTAGCCCAACAGCGCACTGTCCCGGGAGAACGTATTAGTAGATCAACAACACACTGTCCCGAGAGACCGTATTAGTAGATCAACAACGCACTGTTCTGGGAGACCGTATTAGTAGCCCAACAGCCCACTGTCCCGGAGACCGTATTAGTACCCCAACAGCGCACTGTCCCGGGAGACCATATTAGTAGCCCAATAGCGCACTGTCCCGGGAGACCGTATTAGTAGCTCAACAGCGCAATGTTCAGAGAGACCGTATTAGTAGCCCAAAAGCGCACTGTCCCGGGAGACCGTATTAGTGCCCAACAGCGCACTATTCCGGGAGACTGTATTAGTAGCCCAACAGAGCACTGTCCCGTGAGACCATATTAGTAGCTCAACAGCGCACTGTCCCGTGAGACTGTATTCTCAACAGCGCAATGTTCAGGGAGACCGTATTAGTAGCTCAACAAGGCACTGCACCGGGAGACCGTATTAGTAGCTCAACAGCGCAATGTTCAGGGAGACCGTATTAGTAGCTCAACAGCGCACTGTCCCGGGAGACCGTATTAGTAGTTCAACAACGCACTGTCCCGGGAGAAAGTCGAAGAGCCCTGTCATGAGCCGTGCCAGAACTGAGAATATTTAAGTTGAGCTGTTCAAAGATGAATTCGTTCACCTCTTGGACGAAGCGAGATAGATAGAGACAGACAGAGAGACAGACAGAGAAAGAGAGAGAGAGAGAGAGAGAGAGAGAGAGAGAGAGAAAGACTACAGAGAGTAAAGTTACCTCCTGACAACGACACAGCGTTTTGGGAGAAGTTCAGGTTCAAACACAGTAGGAGACCCAGACTTGGGAATCATTACACAGGCGGGTGCGCCTCTCGCCCCAGTGCCAAGAAGCCAAAGGGCCGAAGCACTTGTTTGAAAGGGAGACCCCATGTGATGAATAGATTGCCTCCTGCTGTGAAGTTATGTGTAAAGAGTTTCCTATTGTAGTGTAGAGACACGATGGGGAAACAGTTGAAAGAACAGGGCCAATATATTTGATGTGTGGAGATATAGAATACGCTACTAATTATGGAAATCATAGCAGAAAAATGATGTGCTTCTGGACTGGGCATTACTGGAAATGAAGCAAAAAATTCTGAGAGAGTTTTAGATTAAGGAAGTGAAATACTTAGGGAACATTCAATAATCAATAACATGACGCAGTGTTATATAGGGAAAGGCAAAGCACATATCACGGGCAAGTAGATGACAACTTTACAGAGCAGAGCATTGCAACATAAAATGAATAAATATCAGTGTGGCAGAATGTGTTAACAAAACATAAAAATGCAATGTTGGCAATCATTAAACGTGATAGCACTTTGCATGATGATAGTGGTGCGCTCTCGTATCAAAATGTTTTAATTGACAAATTATTTTTGTCTTTGTTTTTCAGTGAATTAAATGTTTGTATTCTTCTACGCCCTGATCTTAAAGAGCTTGGTTCACTTCCCAGAGGTGATGGACTTAATTTCCAGACCTACACTACAAAGATGCAGGGTTCACCCAGCCTTTAAAAATGGGTACCAGATATATTTATGGGAAGTAAAGACGGTCTGCGTGATACGAACACTCAACACAAAAATGTGTCCGTTATTTATGGAAATAATATGGTCACCATATTCATTATGCGCATAGTAATGCGTGGATGGAACTTGTCTTACTCTTGCATGAAACTGCAGGACCAATGACCTACGAGATCAGGGACTTACAGGCGAGAAACAAAAATCTTTAAGTTGCGTTTCCTGATAGCAGTCTTCATCAAAAATAGATTATCAACGACCGCTTTATTCCTGACAGTAATGGAGTCTGCAGTAGTGGTCATTGTTCTACTAATATTTGATGTTATCGAACTATGAATATGTAACTTGTAAATGTAAACATTTCTTGAAACTTCTAGGGAACACAACCTGTATTTCTGTTCTAAATTAGTTTTGTTCTCTCGATGTCACTATCGATTCGTCTGATCATGAGTTTATTACAGAAACAACTGTAATGGGAGATGATGATAGATTGACATAATCTTTAAGTCTGTGCACTAATTCAATGCATTAATACGATTTGTGGATAACATCATGACTATAATTAAGTAAAGTGTCCCGTCACGCCAAATGGCGTATAGAGAATATGGTGTTAGTGAACATAATTTTTTTTAGACCTTCCGTACATGATTTTTGGGGTGATATGGTTGATATTACACCCTTTACTTTCCCAGAAAAAATCCGGTACTCATTTAAGGTTGGGTGAACCCGGAAGCCGTTATTTGTGATAGAACACTACCTCTTGTCCTTTGTAGTCCAGCTCACTAACCACTCAGCTATCGCGGCTTCACATCATGACTATACTCGGAGATAACATGACAACACATTGAGCTCCGCATTGAGAAGTAAATGAAAATTCCTTTTAATATAATATATAATGTATTATCCAACCAAATCTCAAATGATATACACTGTTAACCTCTTGCAGCCATAATTTTTTTTTTATCCATAGTTATCACTCGTCTACTTATTCCATTGAATACTATTCTGAAATCCCACTTAACCATTGTCTTATGTTAATTAATGCATTGATTAAACTGTATATTTCGTCTCACACAGTTGAGCATACGATTTTCCGTCAATTCTAGATTCACATTCCTGGTCTTAATAAACTATTTCTGTCTCACAGTCGAGCTCTGAACCTGACTACTTATTACGCCCACTGTTACCGAAGTAATTCACTGCCTACTCCATGTTTTCCCAGCAGTCTCCGTATCCACAACATTCATATTTATTGTACTATCGCATAATTTAAAAAAAAATACTTCTCTGCAATAACAGGATATGCAAGACAAGTGGACTAAGTGGCCTTGTTGAAACTTCGCTCCTTCTGGGTGTCGTTCGAACACGTCTTCTCTCTCTGCAAGTTCCAGGAGTTGAAAACTGACTAGACTTTTCGTTTCGTAACTTTTATTCAGCCTAGGCTCCTTAGAAGCTTTCCACTTTCTCGTGGTTGTCCTTTCTGTCTGGCCAATCCTTCTATTGTCCAGTTATTACGTTTCACTTATTTACTGTTTACTTAGATAGACTATCTCATATTATCTTATTGTTCTATGACTATTTTTAACTTATTGTTCTATAACTATTTTCAGTACCTCTCAATCATTCTTTTGCTACTGAAATTTCCTCATTGGATCCCACGTAACTTGAAATTCTATGACTGTGCTTTCTTCTCTTAACTTATTTCATGTCGGTACTGAAGAGCTTGGATTGCAGGTAAAGAGAACATCAAACTTCTCCACCAGAACTCAGGATACAGGCAAGAAAGTACAGCCTACCAATCTCATATCAACATCCTGGGTCAGATGATTGGCGCCGCCTACGTAGCAATAAGATCACCACCATCATCATCCTTCCCTCATGAATACTCACGAACTGAAGACATTATGACAGAATAGATCTTTGAAAAATCATTAAAGAAACATGACCTGGACGATGAGGGTAGCCTGTTCTCGGGACAGAATGTTATAATTTAAGATCAAGCTTTATCATGAGCCTCCTGGGACTCGTATGTCTCAACCCTCTTAGACATATAAACACTCTAGAAAACATGAGAGCAGATTAACTTCAAACGTGCACGCAATGGGAACATAAATATTGAACAAAGTGAGTATAAGTAAAGTCACTTTTCGCCGTCTTTGGCGAGGGCACGGCACCTGGTATAATTAGGAGCAACACAGGAATTAGGAATCAGAGCTGCGCGAGCAGAGACTCGCTCTTGTGCTTTTGTTTGGCATTTGGGAGAGGTGGGGGTTCAAACATGGCGTGTGTGACAAGCAGGTCCAACATCCCAAACAGTGACTGGATTTCATTAGGCAGCCTCTTATGTCAGGCATCTTGCACCAGGAATAGTGAGTCATAACTGATCAAGACCTTACACAACATTCTCGTGATAGGCATGGAAACAGACTAACCATTCGGGGCAATAGAGCAGAGATTGAGATGGCAGGCAACTAACCGGCATCCAAAAATATCAAGTTGAAGTCAAATGTCGAAAACATAGACATCGTAACTTGCTGCACAGCATAACGCATCAACGTCGCTTTAACGTCATTTCAAAGGCATATGATTAATAAGAGTAGTCTTAGAGCCAGCACACACACTGACACACATAGTAGGACATAAAATAAACTAGTCATCTATGATAACTATCAGCAAACAGTCTAGATCACTTGCTGGTAGCCGCAGGACATCATCTTGACTGTCCCGCTTGGAAAGAGATCATCGCTGTTGGCTAATCAAACGACCAATTCTCCTTATTCAGATAGCCACGATTTATTTGTATTGATTTACTTTTTTATATTTGTGCTGACAGATTGTATGATTGTTAATACACGCGTGAAGCCCCAGTCCCACCGTCTTTCATCCTCAGCCACAGTAAAAGATGAAAACACGACAGACAGCGAAAACTATAAATATAAGAAATCCCAACCTGTTAAATCCACGTTTCGAGCTGCATCAAGGGAGACAAATCTGAACAGCAAATTTTCCCAGCCGATTGACAAGAAGGGATAAATTGCTGATATGGGGCAAAAAAATTGGCCAAGACAAGCCCTGGAAAATTCATGGAAAAGCCGGCGTAATGGGAAATTATTCATGGAGCTGTCGCATTCTATACTTAAGAGTCAATATCCAGAGTTATCTGCCCCAAAAAAATCACTTGTTTTGTTCACATTAAATTACCTTTTTACCGGCACACGAAATTAATTTACCTCGTTTCACTTTCAATCTGTTGCGGACATCAGCCAAATCGTTTCCTTGTTTATTCAAATATTCGATGAGCATATTTATAAAGACAGATTGTCTCCCCGCTTTGACTTTGAGAGTTATTAGCCTTTAACTGGCAAGAAAAATGTACAGATTTGTAGAGCTGCAAAGACCTGATCGGAAATATTCTCAAATGAACGGTTGTTGTCTTTACTGGACGTTACTCTCAGGCATAAATCATAAGCTAGAATGAGGACACTTCTGTTCATTGAGAAAGTGTCGTGTTTCAGTCTGGAAGGACGAACAACGACACTAATTGAAGTGGGTGTTACATGAAGTTATTTACTGCAAGAGAAACAGGGCAGTGGTAGAAGAATGAGGATGTGAGAGACGGAGAGAGTGTGAACGAAATATAGAAAACAAGACATAAAAGACCCTGTCGTGTCTCTTTCCTTTGGCATATAAGGAATCTGGTGTTTCTGTTCATAGTTTTTGACGAGCTGTACATTTTTTAAAACAATGTGGTCAGCATTACCACAGTGCCGCCATTATCCTAACAAAATCACTGGATGAGCCTGGAAGCTGTCAATCGCGGTCAACCCAGACATCTAATCCACCCCAGCAGCAGCGGATATTCAGTGGGTGTAATGGAGGACGCGACTCCTCTAATATTTTATCAGAAAACATACCATAATCACGTTCTAGCTCAATGAGTTAAAGGTCAGTGTACAATCAACCACCGTATTCCACAATCTGCCGTGATCAAGTAAATCGAGCCGTTACTAAATAAGTTTTAATATTCATGGAAATCAAACCGACAACAACATTGCAACCGTGCAGCCACATCTATCAACCTTGCAATGTGTGTATGAAGGCTGGTAGGAGTTTTCAGAAATCACCAACCTGTTGTCATGACAACAATGTTTCAACCCGGTAACATGCTTTTCTCTCTCTTTATTGTGAAATAGATGTATATATATTTATTATATATAAGAAGGCCAGACGTATCCAGAGCCTATCTGATATCACTACGCTGCGCCTTTGTTTAAACAAATTTGAGCAAATTATTAAGACTTGTTCATTAGCAGCAAAACCGTGTTTTCATTTAATAACTTACAATGCCAGTAATTTATACATTTTGATGTAAATATATAATTTAGTGTAGTTATTGAAGGAACTATTATACGTAGCGTTAAGTGCCGTGATATTATATTTATATCGCAAATTATCAGGTTAAAGGTCAATCTAAAAGCTCGGAAGCAAAGAGCGCATGATGCATTTTGTAATCAATGTAAAGCTAGAACTCAAGTCCTGGTCTCCTCAAGTTTCTAACCCACCGTCCGCTGCTGCTGGCCAATTTACGAACTTTTGCTCTAAAGCTCTTCCTCACATGTGTATGTGTGTATGCATGTGTGTGAATAATATTGTGGAAGAGAGCTTAGACAAAATGTAAGATGAAATAGGGGAGAAGAGAGAGAGGTGAAGATAAAAAAGGTATTAATATTGAATCATAAATCGTGAGAGCAGGAAAGAATTAAAGATAAGGACATTCCCATCGATTCAATAAGCCAGATAAAATACAAACATTTACCTTGTGGAAACAAAACTATTCTACCAGGTTTGTTACAATCAATATCATTACTGTTTGATAGGCCAGACTTAGGGGACCACATTTAAGTTGGTCACTGCTCGAGAAGACTAGAGAGATCGTGTTTGCCTACAAGACGTCACAAAACGCATCGTCAGTGTCACAATTGTATTCACATTCTGATTGGAATGACGCACTGATTTTCATGAATCAAGCATTGTTAATGGAAACTCTTGATTAACGCACTGTGGATAGAAGATTGTGGAAGGACATGATCGCCAACGCCAACCGGTACGGTACATGATGATGATTAACGCACGTACAACAATTATGACATGTTTGACTATCTAAATAGTTGACTATTGAAAAGTTAGCACTTTTTAATCGAACATTTACATTTGTTATTCTAACTCGCATATTGTTGCTGTCATTATGTTAGTCTTAAGAGAGCATGAATTTAGTTCATAAGTCGGGATTTTGTCAGTAGGTCTTGTGTTGTTGTCTTCGTGACCACGCCTAGATTCAGCTTATCAGTAGGTCTTGTGTTCGCTTCGTGACCACGCCTAGATTAGCTTGCCAGTAGGTCTTGTGTTGGCTTCGTGACCACGCCTAGATTCAGCTTGTCAGTAGGTCTTGTGTTGTTGTCTTCGTGACCACGCCTAGATTAGCTTGCCAGTAGGTCTTGTGTTGGCTTCGTGACCACGCCTAGATTCAGCTTGTCAGTAGGTCTTGTGTTGTTGTCTTCGTGACCACGCCTAGATTAGCTTGCCAGTAGGTCTTGTGTTGGCTTCGTGACCACGCCTAGATTCAGCTTGTCAGTAGGTCTTGTGTTGTTGTCTTCGTGACCACGCCTAGATTCAGCTTGTCAGTAGGTCTTATGTTGTTGTCTTCGTGACCACGCCTAGATTCAGCTTGTCAGTAGGTCTTGTGCTGCTGTGTTCGCGACCACCCCTAGATTAGCTTGTCAGTAGGTCTTGTACTGCTGTTTTCATGACCACCCCTAGATTAGCTTGCCAGTAGGTCTTGTGCTGCTATTTTCGTGACCACCCCTAGAATAGCTTGCCAGTAGGTCTTGTGCTGCTATCTTAGTGACCAGCCCTAGATTAACTTGCCAGTAGGTCTTGTGCTGCTGTCTTCGTGACCACGCATAGATTCAGCTTGCCAGTAGGTCTTGTGCTGCTATCTTCGTGACCAACCCTAAATTCAGCTTGTCAGTAGGTCTTGTGCTGCTGTCTTCGTAACCACCACGAAATTCAGCAATCTGCCATTATTTGGTATTACCTGACTTAACACCAGCAGTACATGTTCTGTTTATACTTGTCGCTTAGTAACAATCGGAAAGAACATATAGAATTAAGAGGATAATTAAAAAGGTATTTATTTGTAAGCTTTAAAGTGTAATGTTGCGTGTGTTGTCGCGGGCAAAGTGGAGATCACAGAACAATAATGTTGTAACCAAACAAGTTAGCTGTTTATGGTGACACTAGCTAGTGAGTTTATTTTAAGATCCATAAGGGGCATGCCTGGAATAACAATTGGATGTCATAGTATAAATAATCTAAGGTATGCTGCTGATAAAGTCTTAATCGCTCAGAGTGAAAATGAGTTACAAGAAATGTTGGACATTATAGTGAAAGAAAACCAAAATAAAGGAATCAGCCTTAATAGCAAAACGACAGAGGTAATGGTAACAACAAAGAAAAAGACATCACCTCAGTGCAAATTAAAGACAAGTGGAACAATATCAAAACAGGTAAATGAATTTAAATATTTGGGAACTTTGTTAACCTCAGACGGAAGATGTACAAAAGAGGTGAGATGCAGAATGGCTCAGGCAAAAGCAGCTTTCCAAAAAATGAGGAAGACACTATGCAATCCATTTTTGACAATAGAAACAAGAAAAAGAGTTCTTAAATGTTACGTAGAGCCAGTCTTAACATATGGATGCGAATCATGGACAATAGGACAACAGACAAGAAAATAACTGGAGTCTGTAGAAATGTGGTTTTACAGAATAATGTTGAGAGTGCCATGGGCAGCTAAGAAGAGTAATGAGGATGTTCTGAGCGAGGTCAAAATAAAAAGAGAACTAATTTCCAATATTAGGAAGAAACAATCATCATTTTTTGGCCATGTAATGAGAAGAGAACAACTGGAATATATTGTAACAACTGGAAAAATTGAGGGAAGAAGAGATAGAGGGAAGCAAAGAGAAAAAAAAACAGACAGCTTAAGAGAATGGCTGGGCAGAAGGTCAACAATAGAAATTATAAATAGCTGCCGAGATCAAAAGTTGTGGAGAAACATGATCACCTACGCCAGCAGGACCGGTACTTGATGATGAGCTAGTGAAAATATGGGTCAAACTACTTCTATTTGTGGCATTTATTAAACCAAGAGATCTGTGCACGATGATAAACCGAAGGGACAATGGTAATTACACACAGTATGGAAGGAATTACAAAGGACATGAGGCCGGGTACAATCCTGACCGACGGATTCCAGGTTCACCCAGCCTTAAGTGGATACCGAAATTTTTCTGGGAAAGTAAAGTGGCATGGACGTAAAACACCAACCACATTAACCCAAAAATCATGTGCCGAAGGTCCGTAACAATTAGGGTCACCAACACCATATTCCCTATAAGCCACTTGGCGTGACGGGGCTCTTTACATTATACTATGGAAGGAAATGTATTTGAGAAATGTTCCTAAGATTCTTTAGCATCTTCTGCGCCAATACGAGTTTTGTTGCACTTACGGAGCTGTTAGGACAAAGCTAACATTGTGTCGGAGGTCGGCATCACTCCGCACAACTTGTTACATTTCTACAATCCTGAGCCAGATCTTATGTCTCAAATCACCACTACTTAGTTCTGCCATTCCCTAATCATTAAGTTACAAAGGCAAGATCTCTCAAGGTGAGTGCTTTCGTGTTTGGAGATGGTTCCTCTCCCTCGCCGGCTGTTCCAGATAAGCTCTGGTCTTCTACCAGATGTAGATAGTAAAATAGTCTATATCCTGGCGTGACCGCATAATTAATAGACGTTTGTACATCCACCTTGCTATCCTAAGTTGAACAAGGATAGATACAGACGAATGTGCAGGGCGTGGAAGCTGGACTGACCACGTTGAAGAGAAAAGTGAACGCTCGTAGTGCAAAGAATGGCAGATAACAACAAGTCAAAAAGGACATATATAAATCAACACAGAAAATACGTGATCATAAAAAAATAATAAATATATTACAATATAATAGCAATACAATACTATATGAAGCTACATATATGACATCGACGATATCATGCAATACAATGTAATGTAAAGTAATATAATAAAATCGTTTAATGTAACTGACTTTAACCATGAACTAGTTATTATAAATTCCAAATACCACTTAATATGTAGATCTATCTTTGCTATTGCAAACGTGAAGTACAGCTAAGGCAGCCAAATTATTACTTTCCTTCTTAAGGCTTCATCTGCATGTTTTATAATGCACTGACCCTGTTAAACTTATTTAAAATCAGTTTTAATCAGTGGAAACGGGAGCCATGCTTTAGCTGTTGATGTTTATAATTTTGTTCCAGATTGATCTAGACTTGCCCAGTTAAATCTTGGCGTTTATTTGTCAATGTGTCATGGCCGGTTAACTAAATTTGAGAGTTGCAAAATATAAATAAATTTGGCGAAATCCCCAATCAACTTTAATTTTTAATGGTTCAAACTGGAACAGGCGTATCTATACTATGGTCCATGTTTCTATTGCTGAAGGAGTGTTTGATTTGTATGGCTCTTAAACCATAAGAAATAATATAGTTTATTTTTATTCTTACAGACAAACGAATATAAATAAATAAATAAAAAATATATATGGCTTGTTTATGAGGATGGTGCACCAACAACCTCCCACAATTGTGCATTTCATATTCCAAAACGCCATTTTACAGAGGACATTAAAATACAATGGCCACGTGAAAAGACATCGCTGGCTGGAAAGAACACTAATGAAAGACATGGTTCCTGGACGAGGAGATAAGAGAAGGCAAAGATGGTTCCAATACATGAAAGCTACATTGAATATGACAACAGATAGAGTGAGAGATCTGGCTAGAGACAGAGATTCTTTCAGATCGGTTGTGTTGAGTACGACCTTCGGCAAAGAACATGCGGTCTGATGATGATGATAGCCATTGCTAGTTTAAAATGAACCGCCTATGATCTGGTTTCAAGGTGCGAGTAAGACCAAGAGCTAGGAAGAATATATGAGAGAAGTCAGCGGGCAGGGGTTACAGCTACAGGTATGACATACTTGACATAAACACACAATTGTAACTACCAATAATACTACAATAGCTCAGGTGATTGGCAATTTTAGTCGAGAAAAAAATGTGTGAGCAGGACACCATAACAATTTATAAACAACTAATGGAGACTGTCATTTTACACCAATCAGTAATTCCAAGCACTGAGTGTATGTTTCATGATAAGCAGAGTCGGCATAATTGCACGCAGCGCAGTCTCATGGGTACTTAATTACCTTTAAAAGGATCAGATTACAGATTGTCATCATCTGGTCGCCATGTCCTTTGTAGAATGTTGCGTTCACTACAGCCAGTCTGAAAGAATCTCTGTCTCTAGCCAGATCTCTCACAGAACGTTGCGTTCACCACAGCCAGTCTGAAAGAATTTCTGTCTCTAGCCAGATCTCCCACAGAACGTTGCTTTCACCACAGCCAGTCTGAAAGAATCTCTGTCTCTAGCCAGATCTCCCACAGAATGTTGCGTTCACCACAGCCAGTCTGAAAGAATCGCTGTCTCTAGCCAGATCTCCCACAGAACGTTGCGTTCACCACAGCCAGTCTGACAAAATTTCTGTCTTTAGCCAGATCTCCCACAGAATGTTGCGTTCACCACAGCCCGTCTGAAAGAACCTCTGTCTCTAGCCAGATCTCCCACAGAATGTTGCGTTCACCACAGCCAGTCTGAAAGAATCTCTGTCTCTAGCCAGATCTCCCACAGAACGTTGCGTTCACCACAGCCCGTCTGAAAGAATCTCTGTCTCTAGCCAGATCTCCCACAGAATGTTTCGTTCACCACAGCCAGTCTGAAAGAATCTCTGTCTCTAGCCAGATCTCCCACAGAATGTTGCGTTCACCACAGCCAGTCTGAAAGAATCTTTGTCTCTAGCCAGATCTCCCACAGAATGTTGCGTTCACCACAGCCAGTCTGAAAGAATCGCTGTCTCTAGCCAGATCTCCCACAGAACGTTGCGTTCACCACAGCCAGTCTGAAAGAATCGCTGTCTCTAGCCAGATCTCCCACAGAACGTTGCGTTCACCACAGCCAGTCTGAAAGAATCGCTGTCTCTAGCCAGATCTCCCACAGAACGTTGCGTTCACCACAGCCAGTCTGAAAGAATCGCTGTCTCTAGCCAGATCTCCCACAGAACGTTGCGTTCACCACAGCCAGTCTGACAAAATTTCTGTCTTTAGCCAGATCTCCCACAGAATGTTGCGTTCACCACAGCCCGTCTGAAAGAACCTCTGTCTCTAGCCAGATCTCCCACATAATGTTGCGTTCACCACAGCCAGTCTGAAAGAATCTCTGTCTCTAGCCAGATCTCCCACAGAACGTTGTGTTCACCACAGCCGGTCTGAAAGAATCTCTGTCTCTAGCCAGATCTCCCACAGAATGTTTCGTTCACCACAGCCAGTCTGAAAGAATCTCTGTCTTTAGCCAGATCTCCCACCTTTGTTGTCATTGTCATGATCTCCTTGATGTCTTGAAACCACATTCGTCTTTGTCTGACCCGATGCGTCGCCCAGGAACCATGCCTTCCATTATTGTTCTTTCCATCCCGCTGTATCTTTCGAAGTGACATACAAAGGCAAATACCTAGTATTTTAATTTCCTCTGTATAACGTTGTACAAAAGCCAGTTCTTTTTAATGTTTAAATCTTTCAATATGTCTTCATTGCTCTTTTTTCCTTATCCAAAGTATCTTAAGAACTTTTATGTCGAAATTTGTCTCGAATGAATAGATTTTCATTGTATGTGTGTTAATTGAACATGGAATATAATGTTATGTTTTGAATAATCGAACGAGAGACGGCACTTGGGACAGAAATTATAAACTCGCCACGTCCGATTCTCATTAGTATCAAGTGTCAGACTTTGCACAGTACTCGCGTTGTATCTTTGTATCTCGCCCCCACGTCACTATCTGGGGAGCTTTTCAATCTCTGCGAGGTAGCTGATTCCGGATGCTATTATATTTCTTCTCAGTGTTCTTTTTAGTGCTTCTCTAAGTCAGCCTCAATTTCGTTTGCCCTGTTTCCAATTTGGGAGTTTCTTTGAGATGTTTTTGTTGTCTCTTCTCATCACATAGTCAACATTTGCCCAACCACTTCCCTTGATTATATATATTTCTACATGCTTTGTCATTTATCTTATTTCTGCCAAAGTCTTGAAATCATTCCATGGTATACGATGTATTTTCTTGGGACATTTGTTTTTAAGTACATCTAGTTTATTTTCTATTTCCTTCATTTTGGAAATATCCAGCGTCGCATGCATAGGTAATTTTGGATAATACATTTAAATATGGAGTTTATTTATTTATTCATTCATTCATTCATTTTCCTCTCGGGCCGAAGACGGCACATAGGTCGGAAGCCATAGTTCTCCGTGAGTGACGATTTGCTGCTAGTTCTTGTAGATCTTTGTTTTTCTCTTAGTCCCATGATTGAGCCTTCCCTTGTAATTGTTCTGTATAGCGATTCTCCGGTTCTGCCTTGATTTCTTTTACCATATGGTTTCCACAAGAGTGCCTGTTGTAAAAGTTTTTCTTCATTCATTCTCAGCACATGACCGATGTATTTCCAACTCCTTATTTTTATAAAGGTAAACTTGTATTCATGTTTCGATTTTTCTCTTATCCGTTCGTTTGAAAAGTATACTTTCCAGCTTATGTTTGATATCGTGCAAAAAGATGTCATTTCAAAGCATTTAATTTCCTATCTAAATTATGGGTGACTTTCCAACTTCTATATCCATATGTTAGCGCTGAAATATGAAGTGCGGGCTAGAAATTATAGGTACAGCTCAAACAGCAATGAACAGATGAGACCACATACGTCAAAATGAGCAGATGAAATGTTAAAAAACATGCGGAATGTTTAGCACTAGAAAAATCAGAGGTCAAGTACATAAATTATCATGAGACGGATGAACAAAAAATGAGATAAAATAATATCTGGTTGCTGATTTACAAGAGTATTAACAACATCGTCAGGTCGCATGTCCTCACAGAAAATTGCTTTCTCCACATACCATCGTAAAGAATCTCTGTCTCTAGCCAGATCTCCCACTTCTTCTGTTGTCTCTTTGATATCTTGAAACCACCTTCTTCTTGGCCTGTCAGTTATGCAATTGACACCAAACAGATAATGTACGACAATTAGTGTTAGGCATTCTCTGAGGTCAAACACTTTCTGTTTAAATTATAAGTAAAGGACTTCTATGCCATTCTAATCCAACATAACCACATAGAGGAATGAGCGGCACGTAGAACTGACTGACCGCATAAGTAGATGGGTGTATCCTCATTCTCAATTAACACTTTATCATTAACGTCAACAGCGCGTGATGATGAAAATATCTACGATGATGAATGGCTAGTAAGACATTCGTGCGACCTTTTTTTAATTGGGAAAGGTTGGTTAGTAGAATGGTCCACGCTTTCGTAATAAACGAAAGTGTGCAAATGTTTTCTAGCAGTTTAGTTTCAAGTCGCATCATTAATTTCAATTTTCTCAGCTCTCGTCCGTTCTCGGGCCAGTGAGCTTGTAACGATTCGGAATTCTGACAGGGCTCTTGAATGCGGCTTGCACATCTCAAAGATGGCTGGATTTCAACGTCAGTATGTTTTAAATGAGAAATTATTGTACTGGAAACTACTGAAAACTAACTATAAACATTTAAATTTCAATATTGTCTTGTCTTATTCTATTCTCGTATGCCATGAAGCGTTGTCGGAGGTAGCAGTTTTCGATCCTGGGTTAGGTGTGTCATTCTGTCAATTATTAAACGATAATGGTATAGAGCTAATGCTGACCTATGAAAACGTATTATGGAAAGTAGACAAGCAAGTGAAAAGACGATTAGAGGCCACAGAGATAGGATTTCTCAGAAGAATGTTGAGAGTTACATGTACGGCTAAAAAAAACCAACGAGTAAATTCTTAAAGAGGCCAACACAAAAAGAGAGCTCCTAGAAACATCAGAAAGAAACAAACTGGCAAAACACAGGGAAAGAGAGATCATGGATGACAAAGAAAGAAGATACTAGATAGCTTGGATTCCTAGCATGGAAAACGGTCAACAACAGAACTAATACGATGCACCGCGTTTTAAAAAATGGTGGAAAGACATGATCGCCTACGCCAACTGTTATAGCACAAGTTGGTGTTGAACAATTTACACATTTTGTCTATTCCTAAGCTCTTTGTCGCCCTCTAGGCAGCACATTTATAAATGTAGTAGGTCTAAGCTATAATAGAAGCGGTACAATCATCTTGGAAAATGAAATAAAGCCACATTTAGAAGAGAAAGGATATAGGAGAAAAGAGGTGACACCTTAGACCGAAGCTTGCCTTCTTCATACCGTTGCCGGAGTTGTCATTCCAACACTAGGAACATTAGTTATGATAGAAATTACTAGACAAAGCAGGCCCTGGACGTTATAGAAGACGGACATCAACTCGTTCCCATATGTCTGTCACGGGCATCAACTCGTTCTCATTTGTCTGTCACAAATAAAATACCACATGATGATATAGGTTAACACTTTGTTCTTGTGCAATCATCCGTCTTTCTGTACCGTTAACGATTTCTACTGAACAAATAATAATCTCACTTGTATAATCATCCTCACTTTTTGTTGCCTCTATAGTGTCTATAGAGACCATATTTGGTATATAAAGTATCGTCGACAAGAAAAAATATTTGATAATTTGTCGCTTTCCTAACATTTTGATGTTTCTGAGTTTGAGTTATGATGACAACAGTCGAACCATCACGTTGGTTTCTGCTCCTCCTGCAGTTATTCCGTGAGTCTGTTGAGATGATTTCCCATGTCCTTGAACTCTGAGACCTGTTTGGTACCACCAACATAAACGGAATGTGGGACTTGGCGATCTAGTTATCATTGTCAAGTCCCCATTTTAGATGTTTTTTTTTAAATATTTCTTATTTTTCACAGGTGGTTGGGGAGCATTGTGATGTTATAACTTCTTCTTCTTCTTCATTTTTAGCTCCCAGTGGAGCATAGGTCTTCAACAAACACTTTCCAAGTCGTTCTGTTTTTTTTTGCCATTCTTTTAAGATCATTCCATGTCTTTCCCATCATCTTCATCTCTACTTCGATCTGTCTTCTCCAAGAAATCCTTGGTCTTCCTCTTTGTCTTTTCCCCTGGGGATTCCAAAAAAGGGCCTGTTGTGTAATACTCTCAGTTGGCTTCCGTAGTGTGTGTCCTATCCAGCGCCATCGTCTTCGATGTATCTCTTTATCCACTGGTGTCTGACTGGTACATTTCCATAATTCTATGTTAGTGATTTTGTCCTGCCATTTCCATCCTTTTATCCTGCGTAAGCATCATTAATGAAAGTCTGTATCTTCGTGATTGTCAATTTTGTTGTTCTCCATGTTTCACAGCCATATAGTAGGACCGCCTTAACCTTTGAGTTGAAAATTTTTTTTTTTTGTATTTAACCTAATTTCTTTGGATTTCCATATGTTTCCCAGTGCAATGAAAGCTCCTCTAGCTTTTGATATCCTTATTTTGGTATCATTTTCTGTTCCTCTCTCTTTATCTATATTACTGCTCAGATATATGTAAGATTGTACATCTAATAGAGGTAATTCTCCAAGTTTTATTTGGTTATTGCCAACTGTATTAATTCTCATAATGTTGGTCTTATCTCTATTAATCTTCAGTCCTAGCTGTTGTGATTTCTCATCAAGTATGCTCATTTTATCCTGCATCTGTTGATGGATGTGTGATAGGAGAGCTATGTCATCAGCAAAGTCTAAATCATCAAGTTGTTTGGTCAGTTCACCACTGGATTCCATTTCTGTTGTTTTGAGTTATTTTCGTAATACAATCTATGGCCAGTAGAAAGAGAAATGAAGACAGAAGGCATCATTGCCTTACTCCTGTTCTTATTTCAAATGCTTCTGTAATCTGTCCTTCATGCACCACACTACATTTCGTTCCTTCATACATTGTTTTTATCAGGTTAATAAACTTTATGGGGATTCCGTAATGACTCAGCAACTTCCAAAGCATTCTTCTGTCTAAACTATCAAATGCCTTTTCGTAATCTATGAATCCAATATAAAGTGGGGATTTTAGTTCTAAACTTTGTTCAACTATTATACGTAGAGTAGTTATTTGATCAGCACATGATCTGTTCTTCCAAAAACCTGCTTGTTCATCTCTCAAATGTTTATCTACGGCCTCTTTTAGTCTCTCCAGAATGCTTCTGCTTAATATTTTTCCTGGCACTGATAGTAGCATAATTCCCTTATAATTTGTGCACTCATGTAAACTTCCTTTCTTTGGTAGTTTGATCATATAACCTTCTTTCCAGTCTTTAGGTTTTTCTTCCCTCTCCCAAATTTTATCTAATAGATTATGTAGCGTCTTGGTAGAGGTGTTAATATCTGCTTTGATGGCTTCCGAAGGAATTTCATCTGGTCCTGTGGCTTTACCATTTTTTAATAGTTTGATGGCTTTCATTATTTCTTCTATGCTTGGTTTTCCACAGTTAACGTGTAACTCTTCTTCTGCCGGTAGTATATCTGGAGGATTATTTGAGCGGAGTCTGATGTTATAACTTAGTCAAGTTAATCAGAATTTTTAAAATGTTTAAAAAAGACTAAGATGTTATAACTTAGCCCTTTTTAAACATTTTAAAAATTCTGATTAATTTGTAAAAAATAGTTCACATTTAGAGTTTGTTCATCTTTGAGTTTCCTTCACATTACGCAATTACTTATCTTCGTGGTTTTTTTTTGTATGTGTGTATATATTTAAAATTATCTTTACGGCATTAATCCATTACTCATTACTGGTTCCTGCAGGAGGGGTGGGAGGTGTTGGTGGAAAGGGATATGTAGGACCGTAGTATAGAGGTCCCTTGTCTGGGTAAGTCCCAATAAGGTTTTCCTCTTTTCAACTCCTTGTGAAGCATAGGACATTAACAAACACTTTGCAAGCGGTCCTGTTACTTGTCATTTCCTTCCAATCTCTCCATTTTTTTCCCCATCCTCGACATCTCTGATACCACCTGTCTTCTCCAAGTATATTTTAACCTTCCTATTTGTCTTAGGGACTCCAGAAAAAATGTTTGTCGGATTATACTATCAGTTAGTTTCTATAATGTATATCCGTAATATATATCCGTAATGTATATCCGTAATGTATATCCGTAATGTATATCCGTAATGTATGTCCTATCTAACGCTACCGTCTTTGTCTTGTCTCTTTGTCCGGCATCACGAATGTTAAGATCCAGTTTTTATTTCACTGTCGATAGAAAAACAACTGTTTGACTTAACTGGGATTCGAACCTACGTTCTTCAGGTGTGAAGTACGATGAGTCATCGATTCGACCACCCGCTCTTTGGTATGATTAAACATTATACTTTATATTCAACGCTTATTCCTATATGATGGGAGCAACGGTAGCTAACTGGTTAGTGAACTGGACTACTAAAGACAAAAGGTCGGGTTCAATACCGATCAACGGCTCCTAGGTTCACTCAGCCTTAAATGGGTATCGTATTTTGTGGGGAAATAGGGTCTGGCATGGTGCCGCCCAAATCACCGATAAAATGTGCCGATCGATATTGACAAAAATGTGCACCATCGCCATAGACCACATGCACTTTATGGACCTTTCATTCCACACCCATCACCGCCCATTTCTTTTTTTCTAAAAATTGACATCAGTCTTTTCTAGTTTCGCTCTATCTTGTGTATGTGGTTGTCCTCGTTGCGCCCGGATCATCACACTTTGTTTTTAATTATCTTTAGGTGGGAACAATCAGGGCTGATCAATACCAGTGATGGCTGTCCAGGATTTACCGGTATCAATGCGCAAATTGTACAACAAATAACTACAGTAGATAACGAGTGGCTCACATTAAAAAAACCATTGACGAAAATAGCAACCGCAATATGCGGAACGAAGCAAAGGAAGGAGGGAAAGATGAGCACTCCATGATGGAATGATATAGTCAAGAACGCCATAAAAAGAAAGAAAACACTATACAAAATCTGGTTAAAACTAAAAAGCAAAGCGATTATGATATATACACAATAGAAAGAAGAGAAATGAAGAAATTAATCAAAGAGAAAAAAACATAAAGCATGGGTAAAATTTGGAGATATGATTAGTAACAATCACAAATCAGCATCCAGAGACTTCTATAGCACAATTAAAGTCATAAGACAAAAGAAAGACAATTATGATCCAATTGAAATCATCAATTATAAACGAGGCCAAGCAATAACAAACAAAGCGCAAATCTTAAGGAGATTGAAAGAATATTTCGAAGAGCTTTTGAATGTAGAAACAACAAGTCCAAAAACACACAAAAAGCAACTAATAGTTGGCGATAAAGAACCAAATATACTAATTGAAGAAATAGAAGAAACATTGCGACTCGCACCAAGAAACAAAGCCCCCGGAATCGATAACATCCCAGTAGAAATGCTAACAGCAGCGGGAGAGGCAGGATGTAAATGGCTACACAGAATATTGAACGCTGCATGGATGCAACAGCAAGTCCCAGACGATTGGAAACAGTCCAGTATATTACCAATATGGAAAAAGAAGAGCAGCAGAAGAGACTGCAAACAATATAGAGGAATATCGCTATTAAGCCACACAGGGAAGTTATATGCCAAGATAGTTGAAAGAAAGATTGAGACCAATTATAGGCCCACAACTAAGCGATGCCCAAATGGGCTTCATGAGGAACAAAGGTTGCACAGATGCCCTATTTATCATAAAACAACTAGCGGAGAAAACAATGGAGCATAATAAAACACTATATACAGCTTTTATTGACCAAGATAAGGCGTTCGATAGAGTGGACAGGGAACAACTGTGGTCCGTATTGCCCTTGTACGGAGTGAGTCACCCCCTAGTAGAGATAAGCAAGAGCCTCTATGAAAGTAGTCGCACTACAGTAAGATCTTCAGCAGGTTACTCTAAACATTTCGCTATTAACTCCGGAGTAAGACAAGGCTGCGTGCTTTCCCCTTTACTTTTCATCACATATATGAACAATATATGCACATTAGCATGCCCAATCAAAGGAAGTATACCAACAAGGATGATAACAAGCTGTAACACAAAAGAGAAAGAAATATACATACCAGAAAACAGCAGAAGAGAGGAAGAAATAAATGAAATACTATTTGCAGACGACCAAGTTCTGATACATGAAACAACTGAGGACCTGCAAGAACATATCAACAGGCTAAACAACACTTGTAAACAATACAACATGAAGATCAACATAAACAAAACCGAAGTAATGGCAATAGCGAGAAAGAAAGAAAAACTAAACATCATAATAGATAATACAACTTTGAAGCAAGTTGACAATTTTAAATATCTGGGTAGCACGTTAACACAAGACAATAACCAAGAGACAGAGATAGATATAAGTCGTAACAAAGCATGCCAAGTTATAGGCCAAGTATCAACACTATTGAAAAACAAAGCAATAACTACAGAAGCAAAAAGGGCAATACAGAAATCAATTTTTTCTACCAACTCTGTGCTATCAGTGCCAGAATTGGCCGCTGGACTCTAGAACAATAAGAAAGATAACGACTACCGAAATGAAATGTGTCAGAAGAATGACAGGAAACAGCTTAAGGGACAGAGTAAGAAACACCGACCTGAGGAAGAAACTCGAAATTGAACCAGCCATCGAATACATAAAGAAACAACAGATGAATTGGTTCGGCCACATAACAAGACAAAAAGAACTAACAATGATTCAAAGAGCCATAAACAAACGCTACGAAAACGCCAGATTATAAGGAAAACCGAGAAAGAGATGGATAAAGGGAATACTAGAGTCACTAGGAGGGATAACACCAGAAGAGGCCAACAGAAGAGCAAAGAATCGCAGATTGTATCTCCCCTCGCCGCCAACAATAATAGAGGAAGGATAGAAGAAGATAGAAGAAGAAGAAATATAGAAGAAGTGGCGCAAGGAGTGGAAATGATGACGATTTAACACATAATTGAGATATTACATGTCGTAATTGTAATAGTTTCTTATTACATTTTTATTTAAAAAAAAACAATAATAATAATAACATATATAGCAACAAAACGGAATTCATTGGGTGAGTTGAATGTGCAAGAGAGTTGTGAAGGACAGACGATAATATATTTATATATATATACGAGTATATTAGAAATGAACAGTATGGTTTTGTTGGAGGTAAAGGTATTAACAATGCCATATACAACATAAGATCTTTAGTAGAAAGAGCCATAGAGGTCAAAATAGATCTATACCTATATTTCATAGATTATACCAAAGCGTTTGACAAAGTAAAGCACCAAGAAATAATCAAAATATTAGAAGGCATAAACGTAGACAGCAAAGATCTAAGAATAATAAAGAACATGTACTGGCAACAAACAGCGGCCAGAAGAACTGGAAATCAAATGGGAATATTTTAACAAATAAAATAGGTTGTTAGACAAGGTTATGTTCTATCACAAGATTTGTTTAATATGTATAATGAGCTTATTTTAAGATCCGTAAGAGACGTGTCTGGAATACCAATCGGAGGTCATACAATTTATGATCTAAGGTATGCTGATGATAAGTATTAATCGTAATGAGTGAAACAGTTACAAGAAATGTTGGACATTATAGTGAAGGAAAGACAAAAAATAAAGGACTCAGCCTTAATAGCAAAAAGAGACAGACGTGATGGTAGCAACAAAGAAAAATACATCACTACAATGCACATTAAAGACAGGTGGAAAAATATTAAAACAGGTAAATGAATTTAAATATCTGGAACATTGTTAACCTTAGGTAGTAGATGTACAACAGAAGTGAGATGCAGAATAACTCAGGCAAAAGCAGCTTTCCAAAAAAAATGAGAAAGATACTGTGCAATCCATTTTTGACAATAGAAAAAAGAAAAGATTTCTTAAATGGTATGTAGAGCTAGTCTTAACATATGGGTGTGAATCATGGAAATAGGACAACAGACAAGAACATCATTGGAGGCTGTAGAAATGTGGTTTTACAGAAGAATATTAGAAATACCATGGACAGCTACGAATAGTGATGAAAACGTTCTGAAAGAGGCCAAAGCAAAGAGAGAGCTAATATCCAAAATTAGGAAGAAACAATCATCATTTTTTGGCTATGTAATGAGAAGGTAACAGCTGGAATATATTGTAACAACTGGGAAAATTGAGGGACGAAAAAATAGAGGGAAGCAAAGAGAAAAGATACCAGACAGCTTAAGAGAATGGCTTGGCAGAAGGTCAACAACAGAAATTATAAATAACTGTCAAGATCGACAATTGTGGAGAGACATGATCACCTACGCCAGCAAGCAAGGTACTTGATAATGATGATGATGATATAGGACAGATGAATGGATGAACACGGGTACATGAGAATGGAGAGAAACAAACTGGTAAGAACGTATTAATAAGCAAGGAAAAGGATAAATAGATTAGTGGTTTTTAAGAGGTGGAAGGACAGACCGAGCAGAACGTGTATGGACCAGTTGATAGATGGTAGGATATCATAGATCGATGAATGGATATTATAATGGCATGGATAGATACATGGATGGACGACAAATAAATGAACAAGAGGGCAACGTTTCAATATCTTGGATATGATGACTGCACTGGTCAGAAATAAATAAAAATCCAAAATGTCGGTTTTCAAAACATCAACAAATTTTCTTGCGGTTACTGTTTAGTTATTGTATGTGGCATAACATTTATTTACATAGTAGAGATTGCAAACTTCATGTCGTGGCATTTTTTTTCTGGATTCTGAATGTATAATGATTTTATGCGGACGGTGGAAATTATAAGTGATCAGATAATGTCAGCATTTTACATTAAAAACAAGCAATGTCAGGCCGTCAAATTATGCATGTTTCAGAGACAGAGAATGAAATACAACCTTTGTGTAAATTCAGTTTATGAAATTTAAAGGACAAAGGAAAAAAAGTGTTCTGCTGCATTATCAGCGTGGTCAGAACAAAGCGTGGTCAGAATGAATCCTCACCAATCACCATCAAGGGCGTTCTTCTCGAGAATGCATGGAAAAAGACCAAGAGGAAGACCCAGAAGAAGATGGATAGATGCAGTGACAGAGACATGTAACAACAAAGGAAAATCACTAATTCAGACAATTCAAGCAGCTCAAGAACGGCAAATGATATAAATCACGATACCTTTTAGGTATCAGTGAAAGAGAAAAGAAGAAGAAAGAAGAACCGAACAATAGTAGTTGTGTTAACTTGCTTAATGCATTCATGAGCAAGGTTCCCTCCAAGCTGTGCTGGCGTACAGGGAATATAGTGATAGAGACCATATTTTTCTATGATCACGGCACATTTTTGGGTGATGTGGTCGGTATCATGCCAGGCCGCCTATACTTCCCAAGAAATTCACTGGTACCAATTTTTAGAGGTTTGATGAACCCTGGAGCCTTGTCGGTGCAAAAACAGCTAGTTCTGAGGATCGAACCGTGACCACTCTAATCAGAAAGCAAGTAGAATAACCACTCAGCCATCAGGGCTCCATTCGTGAAAGAGCTTTTTAAAAATTAAATTGATGTGATAGGAATGATACACAGCCATTTACCACGTATATCCAGTGGGCAGAAAGTTCATGTGATAGGAATGATACACAACCATTTACCACGTATATTCAGCGGGCAGAAAGTTAATGTAATAAGAATGATACACAAATATTTACCACATATATCCAGCGGGCAGAAAGTTAATGCAATATGAATGATACATAACCATTTACCCATATATATCCAGCGGGCAGAACGTTAACGTGATAGGAATGATACACAACCATTTACCACGTATATCAAGTGGGTATAATGTTAATGTGATAGGAATGATACACAACCATTTACCACGTATATCCAGCGGGCAGAACGTTAACGTGATAGGAATGATACACAGCCATTTACATCCAGCGGTTAGAAGGTAATTACCCTAAATGTGTGACATTTTCAGCTTTGCGAGCTGGGGGCGATTGTGGGAAGAATGACGTCACGCCAATAGCTCGCATAGCTTAAGACGTCACAATTGTAGGGGTTTTCTGGGATTTCCATCTCTGCCCTCTGGTCTTACTACTACAGATAAGTGTGGGACTGACGAAGTACAATGTAGTAATTACAATTATACAGAGTAAACAAATGACGTTTTAGATACAATCACTTTCAAAACATAATAGCCGGTGACGTGTACACTGCTCGTTGTAGGGAAATATCTTGTTGTGCGATTGCTTATGACATCATCATCATTATCATCAAGTACCGAGCCTGCTGGCGTGGCTGATCATGTCTCTCCACAACTTTCGATCTCGACAGTTATTTATCATTTCTGTCGTTGACCTTCTGCCAAGCCATTCTCTTAAGTTAACTGGTAACTTTTCTCTTTGCTTCCCTCTATCTTTTCGTCTCTCAATTTTCCCAGTTGTTACAATATATTCCAGCTGTTTCCTTCTCATTGCATGGCCAAAAAAAAATATGATTGTTTCTTCCTAATATTGGAAATTAGCTCTCTCTTTGCTCTGGCCTCTTTCAGAACGTTTTTATTACTCTTCTTATCTGTCCATGGTATTCTCAACACTCTTCTGTAAAACCACATTTCTACAGACTCCATTGATTTCGTTGTCTGCTGTCCTATTGTCCATGATTCACATCCATGTGTTAAGACTGGCTCTTAGAATATTTGCAACCAATCGTCTCTGTTGAGGTCTCAAAACTTGAAATAATTCCAAGAACTGGGAAAAAAGTATATCGATTCTGATCAAGCTAAGATTAAAAGTATATTGGCTCTGATTAAACTAAGGTTTAAAGTATATCGGCTCTGATTAAACTAAGATTTAAAGTATATCGGCTCTGATTAAACTAAGATTTAAAGTATATCGGCTCTGATTAAACTAAGATTTAAAGTATATAGGCTCTGATTAAACTAAGATTTAAAGTATATCGGCTCTGATCAAACTGAGATTTAAAGTATATCGGCTCTGATTAAACTAAGATTTAAAGTTTATCGGCTCTAAAACTAAGATTTAAAGTAAATCGGCTCTGATCAAACTTAAGATTTAAAGTATATCTGCTCTAAAACTAAGATTTAAAGTATATCGGCTCTGATTAAACTAAGGTTTAAAGTATATCGGCTCTGATTAAACTAAGATTTAAAGTATATCGGCTCTGATTAAACTAAGATTTAAAGTATATCGGCTCTGATTAAACTAAGATTTAAAGTATATCGGCTCTGATTAAACTAAGATTTAAAGTGTATCGGCTCTGATTAAACTAAGATTTAAAGTATATCGGCTCTGATTAAACTAAGATTTAAAGTATATCGGCTCTGATTAAACTAAGATTTAAAGTATATCGGCTCTGATTAAACTAAGATTTAAAGTATATCGGCTCTGATTAAACTAAGATTTAAAGTATATCGGCTCTGATCAAACTAAGATTTAAAGTGTATCGGCTCTGATCAAACTAAATTTAAAGTATATCGGCTCTGATCAAACTAAGATTTAAAGTATATCGGCTCTGATCAAACTAAGATTTAAAGTATATCGGCTCTGATTAAACTAAGATTTAAAGTATATCGGCTCTGATTAAACTAAGATTTAAAGTATATCGGCTCTGATTAAACTAAGATGTAAAGTATATCGGCTCTGATTCAACTAAGATTTAAAGTATATCGACTCTGATCAAACTAAGATTTAAAGTATATCGACTCTGATCAAACTAAAATTAAAAGTATATTGACTTTGATAAAACTAAGATTAATCTGGAAATGTACAAAATATTACTATCCGCTAAACTGTTGACTGATGGGCTCCAGTGTTATATCTATTCTTATGTACGCCTGGGATACATGGACCCTAACAACAGAAATTATGAGAAAAATATAAGTTCAGAAACGAGATGATATAGACACATTCTCTACAGCTCCAACTTAGGTCATGTTGAAAACAAAGAATACTGAATGAAGTAACACAGGCGAAGTCCTTCTGACTATCCTGAATCAGCACAAACTCATGTGATATGATTATAGTGTCCAACCCACTCACAAGACGTACAAGAGTAAGGGGAAACATGTAAAGAAATATGTAGAAAGATAATTATACTAGATGTAGAAGGACAAGGAAAAACAAAGCCCCGATACACTCTGGTGCATGTAGGGAATGTGATTTTAGTGCCTACAATTTGTAACCACTAGCACATTTATGGGCATTGTGGACAGCAAAATACCAGGCCGCCTTTCTTTTTCAGATAAAATCAGGTACTCATTAAAAACTGGGCGAATCTAGAACTTTTTTTTGTATTGAGATCGAACATGCTATATATTTTGCATTATTTATTTGTTACAATGAATGTAATACTGTTCTATTTATTTATCAGTGCCGATGTTATAATACAACAGAACGCCATCCATCTGTATCGAATTATTTCATCTCTGAGGAGTCCATTTGTTATTCTCTGTTGGCGACTTTTTTGCCGCCAGATTGGCGTCTCATGTAACTCAGTGTCAGTTACGGGTTCCTTGCATACACAGGATGTTGTCATGTAGATGAATGTCTGTGTGTAGTGTATTCAGCAAATATTTCTACGTGCCTGCTCTCGCAGTGGGAGTGTGTTGTTTCTACATCGCGAAATGGCTAAACTGTTAACGGCATACTTGCTTGTGATTGATAGAAATGGTTAATTTGTGTCCGCGCATTAATGACAGATTTTAATAAGGTATATGAATTACATATTTGGGCGTGATAAGAATAATGATTGAAATAGGTAAAATACGCTGGAAGCTGGAATCTTTGTTCTATAGTGAATTTAAAAAAAAAAGATATATATAGTTCTGATGCATTAGAAACTCACAGAACGAACAAACATAACAGAATGTGTATTCTGTTTAAACAGGGTGCTTAAAGTAAAATAAACATAAACAACAGAATTCAGAGAATTGAAGAGGAAACAGATTAGAATCACAGTAAGATAAGTATTATTTTTAACATCCATCATAAATAAAATAAAAGGATAAAGATAACGATCGCCATAAGATCATTGAGGACAATTTAGAATTATACTGAAGAATTATAGAACTGGAATCATTTTTGAAAGACAAATGCCAAATGACACATTAAAAAAAATGATGAAGACTTGTGCTTAGCGGAGAATTAAACGTGTGTGGAAAATGAAATAGATCAATTTATATGATGTAGTCGTAAATATGAAATCTAGAAAAGCAGAAATGGAGGGGGAGGTGTGTTCTTGACGCTGAAAAACCAGGACGAGATCACCAAGTCAATAGCTACTGGGACATTCTCAAACAACTTTAAAGCAGAAACTGAGGCCCTCAGAGATGCTGCAACACTGGCTACTCAATACAAAAATAACATGCACAATTAATTGGTGATTCTGACTGATGCACTGTCAGTACTAATAGCTCTAAAAAGCCACAATAACAATGAACTAGATGACTTGAGAACAACCCTAGACCAAATATGCAATAACTTCTAGAGAGTAGTAATTCAGTGGATACCATCACACACCATCACACTGTAATATACACAGGAACGGACGCGCAGACACATTAGCTTAAGAGGGAGGGAGACTACCACAAGAGAACCATCCGCTCAGTTATGATGAAGCCAAATTCATCCTCAAAGGTCAGTACCATGAAAAATGGAAACGAGAACACCCAAAGCATAACGAGAGGGATAGTTACCACCAACTATCAAGGGGGGATTAAGTCATCATACTTCGCCTACGCACTGGTCACAATAAAATGAGATATCACATGTTCACCAAATTCAAAATAGGTACAACCAACTTATGCCACTGTACACTGGACAATATGACTACAAAACATGTTCTACAGGATTGTCCCCAGTACACAGACCTGAGAAGGACAATGTGGTCCACACCCACCTCCATGGAAGAGAAACTATATGGGGCAATCGAATCACTTAAACAGACAGCTGACTTCATGAGAGAGTCTGGAATCCTACTCTGATTGAGTCTTGATCGCAGAGAGAGAGAGAGAGAGAGTGAAAGAGAGAGAGAGAGAAGATAAGCTGTATTACTAATCAACGGTACATGAATAAACGTTGAGGGCAAACTACTACATACATTATTAAATAGAAATGCACCTTCAACATCCACACAAATGACAATACAATGTAATCATAAAAATGAAATATGTTAGAGACATGCGAAAAGAGAGCCTAAGAGTTAAACTTTGAAGTGAAGAACTTTTAAAAAAAAACAAAGAATAAAGTCCACAATTAAAATTCAGAAAGAAACAACGGATAAAATTGTTATGGTACATGATAGCACAGAACGATCAAAATGTGACAAAACGAGCAATCAACAAACGCTACGAGAACACGAGATCCAAGAGCCAAGATGGATTGATCAAATATTAAAACCACCAGGAAACAGCAACCACAGAGGCCAACAAAAAGGCAAGATACTTCAAATTATATCTATCCTCGACACTAAAACACACATAAGGAAGGAAAGAAGAACAATTGAATTGCGCCATTTCTGAATATTGTTGATATACTGATTTCGAATATAATGACATGATATAAATGAGATGATATAAATAAACATTACGTCATGCAAACCTCTTTATGTCACATGGGCCAAGAATGAGTCTTTCTGCTTAGGATTTTCTAAAAATTGAATTTAAATGCTAATTTATTTGATATTGTCAAAATGAAAAGAGAAAACACAAAACATCAGCTTTTAAATTTCACATAAAATTGTATGAATATGTGCACCTTTTCCGTCATAATTCAGGGGCTGTTCGACTTCATTTGTCTTGTTTCTTGTATTCAAGCAATGAGGCGTATTTAGTCACTGTCCCACAAAATCAAGCACATTATAACAATTTACTAAAAATTTTCTACAGCAAGATAAGGAAAGGAAGGCAGATTGAAATATATTCAACTGTGTGAAAACATTGATGAAAAAAACAAAGCTAAAATTAAAAGGCCCTATGAAGTTTTAACAGGCGGCATGCCAAGAAAAATGGAGCGCATGCTGTTAGAGATAACGTTTACTGCTCGAGTTCTAACACTTTTTCAAAGTCTTCGACCAACGATTTTCTGATCCCCTCCCTTCACCCACCCCTCCTCAACCCATCATTTCCACAAAAGACCCCGACATGTTATCTTCTAACCAAAGAAGTCAAAATCACGTGGTACACTCGACTCGAGCGTTGAGAACTCTTATTCTAAAGATTTCACATTTTTTTTCTTGCCCTTTGTATTTTTGCTGTGCCAGACACAAACACATACTATAAGTCTGCCAGGAGATTTTCACGTCAAGATCCTTGTTCAAATTTCTGGCCAATTTATTTCAGATTTTCACGGAGCTGCGAACATTATAAACGTCACAGTTCAAACTGGCAAATAATAATGAAAATAGTGTAACAATTGTCTCTCGATATCGTGACCTGGCTAGTCTCTACTAATGGATATACAAGACTTTTTTGTGCCAAATTAAAATTTAAAGCGAACGGAATGAGTGTGACTTCATTAGCTCATTTACCTTGTGGTATGAGGTAAACAAATACACGTAAATGTAAACTTTACAATGAACGCAAGTCTTATCTATAGAAATAGATATGGGTAAGGGCTTTATGTGCTTATGTTTTGTGCATTTGTGACTTTCAAACATGATGGGTTTGGAGATGGTAGGAACGTATCAATGCTGGAACACATATGTTTATACATTTGTATGTGTGTGTCACAAAAGGGAACTCCTAAAAACTTCAGAAAGAAATAATCAACATTTTTCGGGCACATCATGAGAAGAGGAAAGTTGGAATACTTGGTTACAACAGGCAAAATACAAGGTATGAGAGATCGCGGACGACAAAGAGAGAAAATACTAGATAGCTTGGTGTCATGGCATGGCAAACAGTCAACAACAGAAGTGATACGATGCACCGTAGATAGAAGATTGTGGAAAGATATGATCGCCTACGTCAACCGGTATGGCACATAATAATGATGATGTGTATGTGTCTCAAATAACATTGTAATGAATTAACTCTGACATAAATGAAATGCTACAAATGATGACATTGATATTTCCTATTTAAACAAAATAATGTTATTGTTTGCAAGTCATAATATTCAGGTGAGATGCAGATGGTCGACAGGTGAGGCAGAGCTTTCGACTGTGAAAGTTATGATCCAAGGCGTTTCAAAGCGAAGAAAAGCAGTACGTTTGGTACCCCAAATAATCAAGTAAAAGAAGTAAAGTACCCCCGTCACGCCAAATGGTGTATAGGGAATATAGTGTTAGTGACAATAATTTTTACAGACCTTCGGCACATGATTTTTGGGGTAATGTGGTCGGTATTACGCCCGTGCCGCTTTACTTTCCCAGAAAAAAAATCCGGTACCCATTTAAGACTGGGTGAACCCGGAAGCTGTCGGTTGGGATCGAACCCTACCGCTTGTCCTTTGTAGTCCAGTTCACTAACCACTGAGCTATCGCGGCTCCCCAAATAATCAAGTAACTGACATATATATGTGTAGGTACAATCTGAAGGGGCGGATTATTGTCATGTTAAATTTGGTAGTTGGGATACAATTATATGCAGAACTGCACTAAGTATGAGTATGTATGTGTGTGTGTGAACGTATGTATTGTATGTATGCGTCCATGCATATACATTGTGCATGTTTGAATGTTCTCTTAGACTGTTACTATTTGTTGAAGAATATTTTCAAGTTTTATCCAATTATCTGTATTCCTGGCACAAATATATCGAAGATCATGAACAATATGACAAGAACTATATGACAAGAACAATACAACAAGAACAATATGACAAGAACAATATAACAAGAACAATATAATAAGAACAATACAACAAGAACAATATGACAAGAACAATATAACAAGAACAATACAACAAGAACAATATGACAAGAACAATATGACAAGAACAATATAACAAGAACAATACAACAAGAACAATATGACAAGAACAATATAACAAGAACAATATAACAAGAACAATACAACAAGAACAATATAACAAGAACAATACAACAAGAACAATATGACAAGAACAATATGACATGAACAATACAACAAGAACAATATGACAAGAGCAATATGACAAGAACAATATGACAAGAACAATATGACGAGAACAATATGACATGAACAATACAACAAGAACAATACAACAAGAACAATATGACAAGAACAATACAACAATAACAATATGACAAGAACAATACAACAAGAACAATACAACAAGAACAATATGAAAAGAACAATATAACAAGAACAATATGACAAGAACAATATGACAAGAACAATATAACAAGAACAATATAACAAGAACAATATAACAAGAACAATATAACAAGAGCAATACAACAAGAACAATATAAAAAGAACAATATAACAAGAACAATATGACAAGAACAATATGACAAGAACAATATAACAAGAACAATATAACAAGAACAATATGACAAGAACAATATAACAAGAACAATACAACAAGAACAATATAACAAGAACAATATAACAAGAACAATATGACAAGAACAATTAAACAACACAAGAATAATATAACAAGAACAATACAACAAGAACAATACAACAAGAACAATATAACAAGAACAATACAACAAGAATAAAATAATAAGAACAATATAACAAGAACAATACAACAAGAACAATATAACAAGAACAATATAACAAGAACACTATAACAAGAACAATACAACAAGAACAATATAACAAGAACAATATGACAAGAACAATACAACAAGAACAATATGACAAGAACAATACAGCAATAACAATGTGACACGAACAATACAACAAGAACAATATGACAAGAACCATACAACACGAACAATATGACAAGAACAATATAACAAGAACAATATGACAAGAACATTACAACAAGAACAATGTGACAAGAACAATATAACAAGAACAATATGACAAGAACAATACAACATGAACAATATGACAAGAACAATATAACAAGAACATTATGACAAGAACAATTCAACAACACAAGAACAATATGACAAGAACAATAGTACAAGAACATTGTTTTACCTTTATGGCATATGGTGGTACAGGTTCTCTTTACGTCCCACCCCCTCCCAATTATTTATTTATTCATCATTTAAAAAGATATTTCCTGCTTAATGCGTTACCCGTGCAGTGTGACTGGATGTTAGAACAAGACTTAAAGATGTGAAATAGTAAACCCGTGCATATTTACCATAGTAAACCCGTGCATATTTACCATAGTAAACCCGTGCATATTTACCATAGTAAACCCGAGCATATTTACCATAGTAAACCCGTGCATATTTACCATAGTAAACCCGTGAGTAGTATACAAGGAAGGATTTGGATATTATTTAGGCGTAAATTAACAAAGCTATATAGTAGGCGCATTTCGCGCCTAATGTACACGAGAGACAAGGGGAGTTAATCGGTCGTACGACGGCGTGACCCCTCGTGCGGCGGGCGCGTGGTGACCTCGGGGCGGATCGCGTGTCGGCGGCTGACACCTTCAGATTAGCTCGAGTGGTTCGGAGAGCGTGCTATCGGATCGGGGATTATCTCGGTTCGGTGGGACGCTATCGCGCCAGGTAGACGTTAGAAAATATTTATAGCTATGTAGTTTGGTGTCTGCTTAACGTTGTACCATAAATGAAGCATAAGGGTGAAACAGTTAGAGATTACCGGTTAGTCTAAGCTGGTAGTGTAAATATGTTCCTCGGTGTTAGTGGTTCGCTATCTCTCTCTCTCTCTCTCTCTCTCGCCCTCTCTCTCTCTCTCTCTCTCTCTCTCTCTCTCTACTATTCCAGCCTAGATTTCCCTCCATTGAAACACTTACTCATTCTCTCCATTTATCCCTATCATCGCGCCTTCCTTCTCTCTCTCTCTCTCTCTCGCTTTCTCCCCTATCCTCTCTTAGACTTCTAACCAATCAGTCCACCCTCCGCCTCTCCCTTTAGCTCCCCCGCCCTCCCTCATATTTTTAGCGTCCCTCCTATTGTAACACTTGATTATTCTCACCATTAATAAATAGCATCTCGCCTTCTTTCTCATAGGCTTCTCTCTCTCGCGCGCTCTCTCTCTCTCTCTCTCTCTCTCTCGCTCTTCTAACCCCTACTAGACTTCTCTCCTACCATTCCACCTTTCTTCCTCTCTCTCTCTCTCTCTCTCTCTCTCTCTTTACCTCGCCTAGCGTTCCGCCTTCATTCGTATTTTTACCTTACCACCAGTGTAACACATTAATAACATTGAATATCAATTACAAAAAGACTTGAAATATCTACTTTTTAAAGAACCAATAAGATAAACATATGAAAAATGAAGGAATAATACACTCGACAAGGCTTAACAGACGTACTTTATACACATCACCATTAATACAACTGAAATTCCTTTAATGATAACCTATCACATCGTTATGAGCTAAGAGAAAAACAGAAACAAATTCAACTTACACCGTAAAATATTCCACTACAACACAGACCGCTAGACTGAACAGTACTATGAAAATAAACGTCCGTGAATCAAGCGCGCTTATAACACGAAGTCTCACATCCGACTAGTTTAAATATAATCTGGTAATAAAATTTGGACGATACTATTCCACCCTCGACTAATATCTAGGTTAACCAACCAGAGAAGAAGATTTCTATCGGACACCCATCAACGAAATGACTGACCTCTGGGTTAACTAATCAGAGAAGAGGATTACTGTTATCGTGATAACTGACCTCATTTTCAACTTGAAGTGCTGTCGAGTCTGATGCATGGGTTACTTTAAATCGATTCGGCCCCTGATACAATCCACCTAGCGGGTCAATGGTGGGGAAATAATACAAGTGGCGGGTTACTTGAACGCGTTTTGACCCCTGATGCAATACCAGGAGTTCCATGACAGTTATAAATAGTTGGATACAACGAGCAGGAAGTTATATTCAAGGTCCAAAATGTTAGACCAAATCACTAAGATTTTACCGCCAGAACACACAAATTTAGGCTCATATTCAAAAAGTCGACCTTAAAACCATACAAATCTACTCCCATACCCATAAAAGTTAGACACATCAAACAGATAATTACTTCCAAACTTCCAAAAAACAACAAAAAGCTAGTAGTGCTAGTGGCTGTGGACCCACCCTAACATACTACTTCTCGTTGTCTTTCGGTGCATGTGCGTGCACTTTTAGAGCGAGTTCACAGCCACTAGCACTACTAGCTTTTTGTTGTTTTTTTTTTTGTTGGAATTTGATATGTAGGGGTGTCAAATATTATGTGGGAGGTATGCCTTGAGGTTAAATTTCAATATTTTATCAATTTCAGGGGCGTAACCCTCAAAAAATGTTAAGGGGGTAACAATTTCAAATGTGATTTTTAAGTTAATTTTTGGTGTGGGGATGTCTAAAATAAAGTTTGGGGTATGCCTAGAGTGAAAATTTACGATTTTTACCGATTTCATGGGCGTAACCCTCAAAAACGGTAAGGGGTAACAATTTCAAAAGTGATTTTTAAGTTAATATTTGGTATGGGGATGTCTAAAATAAAGTTTTAGGTATGCCTTGAGGTTAAATTTCAATTTTTATCAATTTCAGGGGCGTAACCCTCAAAAATGTTAAGGGGGTAACAATTTCAAATGTGATTTTTAAGTTAATTTTTGGTGTGGGGATGTCTAAAATAAAGTTTGGGGTATGCCTAGAGTGAAAATTTACGATTTTTACCGATTTCATGGGCGTAACCCTCAAAAACGGTAAGGGGGGTAACAATTTCAAAAGTGATTTTTAAGTTAATATTTGGTATGGGGTTGTCTAAAATAAAGTTTTAGGTATGGCTTGAGGTTAAATTTCAATTTTTTATCGATTTCATTGGCGTAACCCTCAAAAAATGATAAGGGGGTAAAATCCTAAAAGTGGTTTTTAGTGTAAATTTTTGCAATGGGGATGTCTAAAATAGAGTTTGGGGTATGCCTAGAGTGAAAATTTACGATTTTTACCGATTTCAGGGGCGTAGTCACCAAAAATGGTCAGGAGGTAAACTCATAAAATTGCCATCATACGTCAAAATCTTTTTAGTAACACATCCGGTATTGCCTCAGAGGTCAGTTCTATTTTTAGTAACACCTCTAGGGTTTCAAGTGTATATATCTGAGAAGCTTGTAATCAGACATACGCTTACAGTTGTTGACGATGGATGTGTCTCGTACCTTCAAACACATAAATGTAAGTGTTATCTTAGATCTTTAATGTTATAATATGTTACTTTAGTAACCTATTTTCGAAAAGTTGTTTTTTTAGTATCCACGTGTTATTTGTGTAACCTAAAATTATAGTCATCATCTAGTTTTAAGACATAGAGAGACACAGGGGCTGCGTTACTTTCACACACAAGCTCAAATAACGCGACAGGGTTAGACAAACCCTTGTTAGTTAACAACAGAAATGACTTTGAAACGTTTATCGATAGATTAAATGAAAGTGATATATTAGGTTATACAGACAAAAATAGGGAGACAATCAAATACACCTTGGAAGCCTTAGTCAGTACGAGTGTTTTTCAGCCTTTGCTTCCTAGTTTTCTGTCCTTGCCTCTTAGGTTTCTGCCATTGCCTCCTAGGTTTCTGTCCTTGCCTCCTAGTTTTCTGTCCTTGCCTCCTAGGTTTCTGTCCTTGCCTCCTAGGTTTCTGTCCTTGCCTCCTGGTTTCTGCCCTTGCCTCCTAGGTTTCTGACCTTGCCTCCTAGGTTTCTGTCTATTGGGAAACATTCGCTCAGTCCTTCCTCTGTTCGAACTGCACATGTGTAACCAATTTGTTAATTTACGCCTAAATAATATCCAAATCCTTCCTTGTATACTACTCCCGTGCATATTTACCATAGTAAACCCGTGCATATTTACCATGGTAAACTCGTGCATATTTACCATAGTAAACCCGTACATATTTACCATAGTAAACCCGAGCATATTTACCATAGTAAACCCGAGCATATTTACCATAGTAAACCCGTGCATATTTACCATAGTAAACCCGTGCATATTTACCATAGTAAACCCGTGCATATTTACCACTGCTTGATGAGTGGCTTCATTAGTCATTAGTCGAAAGATCATCCTCCTTGCACAAGGGACATACCCATAAGTGCTCCGATTTCCTTTCGAGTAAATTCACAAGTGTGTGACGGCTGATCGTGCCGGTTCGCAGTTGGTTAACCATACACCTCTGGCGTCCTGAAAAATGTTCGCTCTTAGCTGTGCCAAGCCTTACGCGACTATGCGTTAGTCTCGCCATTGCGTTTCAATCCTTGTCGTCTCGAGAGTCTGCTACTCTTCCCGCCTCGCGGATTGCGTGTAAAATGTCCGCGTTGTCCATGGCGTTGCCATCTGAAATTTTAGCCTTTTCAGCAAGCTTGTCAGCTCGTTCGTTCCCTTGCACTCCAGAGTGGCCAGGTACGTAGATGAAGACGATTTCTTTTAAAGTTGACAGCTGCAGGGACTTCAACCACTCTCTTCGCCTCCACCCAGCCTCAACCTTCTTAAGCATACTCATGGAGTCACTGAGAAAACATACTCCTGCGAAAGACTGTGTTTCGAGCCATGTCATTGCCTTAGTGACTGCTAAAACCTCCACTGTCATGCTGCTCGTTGTTTGCGAAAAAGCACCACTATCCTCATGCACCATTTGCCCTTTCACCTGCGCTGTATATGCCCATGAACATCGTTTATTTCGTACAACCGAACCATCTGTGTAGATAATAATATTGCCGGACGTTACGTTTTCTTTGATTAAGGCCTGAATCTTATCCTCTACGACCTTGGGATTCATCGTTCTACATTCTTTATTCAGTGTTATGCAGACTTTGATAGTAATTGTAGAAATGTCATTTGGCCACTGCCGCCATTCTTCACCACGCTGCAAGTCATTTAGCATGCACACCTTTTGAATGGATTTCTCTGCCCTGCCCATCCACGACTGGCCTCGCTCGAGTCTATCACCTTTTGGCGCTAGCGCTACAGAATTTAAAGGATGTCTTTCATCAGCAAGAATGTTCAGAAAAGCGCGTGCTCTACACAACTCGATTCTACTTTCTATGGTTGGAATGTCAAGTAGGTATCTTAACGCTCTGCATGACGTGTCTCTAGTGCAGCCAAGAATAATGCGCATAGCCTCGTTCTGAATTTTTTCGAGCCTCTCTAACTGAAGTTTGCTGAGAGTTTGAATCGCCAAAGCGTATTCTAGAACAGAAACAACCAGTCCCTGGTATAATGTATGCAGGTGCCGCTGTTCACTGCCTGCAGCGGCCATTACTTTCATAGCAGCAAGACCCTTTTTTGCTTTCTCTATCACGTTATCAATGTGCTTTACGAAAGCAAGGCTTCGGTCTAAATGAATACCTAAATATTTCATTGTCATAGATCTTGGCAAAGTGTCTGAAAACATTTCTACAGATGGAGTATCAATATTAACGATGTTGTTATATAGTGAGAACCAAGTTACTTCAGCTTTTGATGGGTTCACGTTGGCACCTGCCTCGTCACACCACTTTTGTATGCGCCTGAGTTCTGATTGTAGGTCCGCAGTTATTTTGTTTCGATCTTTTCCCTGTCGATAAACCAAAATGTCATCGGCATAAGAAAGAATGCGACCTGGCCCTTCCAACCGATCTCTTGTGATTTTCACAGTGTATGCATTGAAAAGTACGGAGATAAAGGTGAGCCTTGCGGTAACCCGGGATACATCGTAATTATATCAGACGTCCAACTACCAGATCGAAAAACCACTTTGCGCTGAAAAAGTGCCGCTGTTAGCCAATTTAGGATGCGGGGACTAACGCCTAAATTTATGAGCTGGTTGAATAAGAAGTTAAAGGGTACTTTGTTGTAAGCGTCCTCCAGATTTATTGCAGCAGCACATGTCTCTAAACCGCGTTGAAACCCTTCATAAACATCCTGAGCAAACACGGCAGCATTTGACCAAGTCTCTCTACACGGACGATACCCTCCAAGCGTTGATGGAAACAAGTTTGCGTTTTAAAAAAAACAAGAAAGTTTTCACACAAGATGAGTGGCTTCGTGACGTTATAAAGTACATCGCCACGTTGAGGAGCGTGTAGACCCTAGCTCTGTCGACGAGCTGAACATTGATATGTAACATTTGAAGCACGTCGGTCTAGTCTTATCTTCCTACTATAACTGGAAGTGTCCAATTTTCTTTTCCTCGTGATGTACATCAAATACCATACATATTGTATCGCTTTCATGCACAGCCTGATAACCACTGTGCTATAGAGCTGTTTTTATATGTTTATGTACCCATTGGCATGGAAAACAGTCAACAACAGAACTGATACGATGCACTGTAGATAGAAGATTGTGGAAGGACATGATCGTCTACGCCAACCGGCAGGGTACATGATGATGATGATGATGTACCCATCCGACATTAAAGTTAATCATTAAAGGGAAATAATAAGTAATTGCATTTACAAAGCACTGGATGAAGTGAATACGAACTATAAGAAAGTGTTCATATAACAGTAATAAAGATTGTTTATCTAATTCTCTCCCTTGAGACTTAACGCAATTCAATGTACGTCTTATATACATCCGATATCGGTATAGAGTATGTGTACATGTACTTTTGTACATGAAATAAAGGAAACGGCCGACGGAAGGAATTGACAAAACAAGTCTTTTACGAGTTTCTTATTTTCATCTGAATATGAGAACCAGCCTTGACCTACCTTTCCTGTTGATATTATTAATGAAGTTAATTATGACAAGAAGCTGAGCAATAGAATGAACTAATTATTAACGACTCGCATATTTTCTTCATCTTTTACCTTTGAGACCTTAAGTGGTCGCTATTGAGTTGCTTCGTGGTTTTAATCAAGCCAACATGCTTCTTTCGGTTCAACACATTCAAACTCAGCACTGTTTTGGAGGTGGGGGGGGGGGGGGAGAAGGGAAGGGGGATACTGTGTTGCCTGCCATACTCGATCCCTTCTCGCGAATCCGTTCTGGGGTTGATTGACCCTGACGCTATATGAGACACCAACCGTGTTCTTCATCTTTCCTGCTATCTTCCCTGTTATCTGTACAGTTATCTGCCCTGTTATCTGTAGTTATCTGCCCTGTTATCTGTAGTTATCTGCCCTGTTATCTGTACAGTTATCTGCCCTGTTATCTGTAGTGATCTGCCATGTTATCTGCATGTTATCTCCCCTGTTATATGTGCAGTTATCTGCCCTGTGATGTGCCATGTTGTCTGCATGTTATCTCCCCTGTTATCTGTACTGTTATCTGCCCTGCTATCTGCCCTGTTATTTGCCCTGTTACCATGACGAGTCAGTCTACTCCTCCCCATAGTGTGGCATCAAAATGGCATTTGAGTCAGCTTAGGTTATTTATGTCGCGACTTGCAGCTGGTAATGTCTGCCCTACCCCCTTGACTGGACAGGTTAGCCTGTTCCAAGAGGCGCCCCGTGGAGATCGAGTAGAAACTTGATGCGATTTTGTTCATTGATCTTCACACAATCAGCTATGGGTCGTTGGCAGCTTTCAGCCACTGCGCTGTCTGACATCTTAACCTTATACGCACCTACAGACGTCTGCGCAAGCAGATGCGCCGACGGTAGTTTATTGTGTGTAGACTATTTGACATCTCAGCAGACAGTAAGTCGATGTGAACTCTTTTATTCCTGAATTTTTTTGACATTATTAGATTTGGAATGATGAAATATTTAATCTCGTCTAGTTCAAGCGTTGTATACATTTTGTTTCTAATTAAACCTTTGTCAAAGTATAAATTACATTTGCAGATCATGAAAACCCAAAGCCGCTAACTGGGCATAATAAAACGGGTGAAATAGTTTATAATGGACAGAAACGTTGGTCTAAAGTTAGAGAATGAAAAAAAAAATTAATTGAATGATAGTACAGACAAAGCAAGCAGGCACGCAATACGAAAGATGAGATCTTAAATCTGATCAAAAAGAGGAGGGAACAATACAGAGTCCAGAATTATGAGATGCACAATCTTAACATTTATAAAAAGACTTCCGGTTAATATGGCGAATAAGAAGGCGGGAGCTGTTGAGGCTATGTCTGAAAAGTGTTCCTTGTTGCAGTTTCCTCATATTCCAAGTCCAGCTTGCAGCAGGAGCTATAGAGTTTAGTGCGTTCTGCACACCGTGACCTGTGTTTTTAATCCGGATCGTGATTCGATTTTCCAATTGCTTACGATGAATGATGATATCGTATAACGAAAGACAGCTCACTTTTGGTGCGGCTGCGCCTTATGTCTTTTGACGTGTGCTGTGACTGCTATGATGGGGACTGCATCTGCCTTTATTTGTTTGGATCCTTCAATGAGATGAGATGTTACTTCAGATGATATCACGGACACGGGCGGTTGAGCAATTATGGATTTTAATTTATTTGAAGTGATACCCAGGCCTTCGACTACATACAACTAGAACTATAACATTTAGAAAACGAGTTCCAGATAATGAAACAGATGTCAGGTTAGAATTATTGTTCTTCGTTTGTATGATGAGTTACGATGTCCTTAGTTGTTAGGTGTACACCCGGACATTAAGTCCGTCTTCAGAACGCATTTGTTAGGTTCTGCTTCACTTATCTTGGTTTTTCTTGACTTTTCTACAAGTCACAATTTGTGTGTAGTCAGGGCTGTCTCTGCTGTGAGGTCAGCAGTCTTATCAAATTAGCAAATCTCTTCAGACAGGTTTGTATGAAGATTACCTTCTCTAAGGTGAACTGGTCATCTTATTAAAATACTTGTCGTGCATGATTCTTGTTTTATTTGGGTTTTCTCTTCCAATTGTTTAGAGATGTGAACACTTACTTAAGATTCTAGGTTAACTTTGAAGGAAACTCTTGTTGGGACATTAATTTACTGATAAGACAATCTAACGTTTTGGAAAATAAATGTTAAATTTGTGTTACAGCTTTACAAGTATATGACACGACTGAGATCCTTTCTACTTAGAGAGTTCTCATATGGGAACAGAGACAAAATCAGTATTTGTCGTTATTTCATGATGGTGACATTAAAATTAGAGACGTTGTTATTCAGTCCTGTCATTTATTTGTAAGGAGAGATGGTGGCCGAATCAATGACTCGCCATGTTCTAAATCAGGTTAACGCTGGTTCGAATCCCGGTAAGGTCAAAGGTCTTTTTTTCCTATCGGGGGTGAAATAAAAACTCAGACCCGAACATCTCTTGGCGACTGCACTGGACAAGCGGCCATTATTTATTCTCCCATCATACAATCCCACCACTCCCAGCTCTGAAAACCCCAGTAATGTCTTTCCACAATCTTCTATCTACAGTGCATCGCATCAGTTCTGTTGCTGACTGTTTTCCATGCCATAACACCAAGCTATCGAGTATGTTCTCTCTTTGTCGTCCGCGATCTCTCTTTCCTTTTATTTTGCCAGTTGTAACCTGGTATTCCAATTTTCCTCTTCTCGTGATGTGCTCGAAAAATGTTGATTGCTTCTTTCTGATGTTGTTAGGAGCTGCCTTTTTGTGTTGGCCTCTTTGAGAACTTCCTCATTGGTCTTTTTAGCTGTCCAGGGAACTTTCAACATTCTTCTGAGACATCCCATCTCTGTGGCCTATAGTCGTCTTTTTATTTGTTTGTCTATTGTCCATGATTCGCTTCCATAGGTCAGAATTGGTTCTATATAGCACCGATGAACTCTCTTTCTCATTTCTATTGACATAGATTTGTTGCATAAGATATTTTTCATTTTCTGAAATGCTATTTTGGCCTGAGCTATTCTGCTTTTTATTTCTGTGGTGCATCTCCAATCTGATGTTATTATTGTGCCCAAGTATTTGACGCGTTGCACTTGTTTCAGATTTGTCCTGTTTATTTTTATGCTGCATGCTGGTGATGATTGTTTCTTCAATATGACCATTACTTCGGTTTTCTTACTATTCAGACTGAGACCTTTCTTGTTGCTTTCTTTTACTATTATGTCTATCATTTCTTGTAGTTCATTCTCTGTCTGGACATTAGACAGACATAACAGGCTCTTTGTAAGATCGCTATGAAGGTACTTAAATGTTTCTTTTCGATCTTTTCAGGCGGAAGTACCTTTGAAACGGTCCCAAATATAAATATGATAATTCTGTTAATAAAATAACCACCATTCCCTTAAATCATACCCCTGCCCTCATATTGCTACACGATTACCACTCACTAGAGAACACATTTATATTATTTACTTCCTCCCAAAAGGCCTATTCCTTTCTAGTTTTCAAATGCCCAGATGTGAAACCACAATTCTCTGACGAGAATTAGCGAGGGTTAGAATTGGGTATTGAGTGAGATAGGCGAGAGATATGTTTACAGTCTGCAGGGATCGTGTCTCTTGTCTGGCATCGAGCACGTGCCAGGATATAAGAGACCTGATTCAAGGAACGTTCACCGAGAAAATAAACTGATTCCAAATTAATTATTTCAATTAAATTCTCTTCAACTCAACGTAGTCATTTATATCTACTCAATTCTCCACATCGCTCACAGTCTGATTCTCTCTCTCTCTCTCTTTTTCTCTCACTCTTTCTAATGACTTTTGACATTTCTGTGTCTCATTATTTTCACCTTAATAACACATGCTACACACACACAAACGCACACACACACACTTACAAACATAACGAAGAACGTGAAAGAGACCATAATCGACATCCAGTATCGTCTCCGCATCGAATCCTGGCACCAACCGATCGTTATTTGTCCGTTGTCTTGATCTTACACGCTGTCACAAGTTTTCCTTGTCTTGATCTTACACGCTGTCACAAGTTTTCCTTGTCTTGATCTTACACGCTGTCACAAGTTTTCCTTGTCTTGATCTTACACGCTGTCACAAGTTTTCCTTGTCTTGATCTTACACGCTGTCACAAGTTTTCCTTGTCTTGATCTTATACGCTGTCACAAGTTTTCCTTGTCTTGATCTTACACGCTGTCACAAGTTTTCCTTGACTTGATCTTACACGCTGTCACAAGTTTTCCCTTGTCTTGATCTTACACGCTGTCACAAGTTTTCCTTGTCTTGATCTTATACGCTATCACAAGTTTTCCTTGTCTTGATCTTACACGCTGTCACAAGTTTTCCTTGTCTTGATCTTACACGCTGTCACAAATTTTCCTTGTCTTGATCTTACACGCTGTCACAAGTTTTCCTTGTCTTGATCTTATACGCTATCACAAGTTTTCCTTGTCTTGATCTTATACGCTGTCACAAGTTTTCCTTGTCTTGATCTTATACGCTGTCACAAGTTTTCCTTGTCTTGATCTTATACGCTGTCACAAGTTTTCCTTGTCTTGATCTTATACGCTGTCACAAGTATTCCTTGCCTTGATCTTATACGCTGTCACAAGTTTTCCTTGTCTTGATCTTATACGCTGTCACAAGTTTTCCTTGTCTTGATCTTATACGCTGTCACAAGTTTTCCTTTCCTTGATCTAATACGCTGTCACAAGTTTTCCTTGTCTTGATCTTATACGCTGTCACAAGTTTTCCTTGTCTTGATCTTATACGCTGTCACAAGTTTTCCTTGCCTTGATCTTATACGCTGTCACAAGTTTTCCTTTCCTTGATCTAATACGCTGTCACAAGTTTCCCTTGTCTTGATCTTATACGCTGTCCAAAGTTTTCCTTTCCTTGATCTAATACGCTGTCACAAGTTTTCCTTGTCTTGATCTTATACGCTGTCACAAGTTTTCCATGTCTTGATCTTATATGCTGTCACAAGTTTTCCTTGTCTTGATCTTATACGCTGTCACAAGTATTCCTTGCCTTGATCTTATATGCTTTCACAAGTTTTCCTTGCCTTGATCTTATATGCTTTCATAAGTTTTCCTTGCCTTGATCTTATACGCTGTCACAAGTTTTCCATGTCTTGATCTTATATGCTGTCACAAGTTTTCCTTCCTTGATCTTATACGCTGTCACAAGTTTTCCTTCCTTGATCTTATACGCTGTCACAAGTTTTCTTTCCTTGATGTTATACTCTGTCACTGGTTCTCCAGCCTTGATGGTATACAATGTCACAAGTTCTCTGGCCTTGATGATATACGCTGTCACACCTTCTCCTGCCTTCATGATATACGCTGTTACACCTTCTCCTGCCTTGATGATATACGCTGTCACAAGTTTTCTAGCCTTGATGGTATACGCTGTCACAAGTTCTCTAGCCTTGATGGTATACAATGTCACAAGTTCTCCAGCCTTTGGTTGTATACGTTGTCACTGGTTCTCCCGCCTTGATGGTATACGCTGTTACAAGTTCTCTTGTCTTGATGGTATACGCTGTTACAAGTTCTCTTGTCTTGATGGTATACGCTGTTACAAGTTCTCTTGTCTTGATGGTATACGCTGTTACAAATTCTCTTGTCTTGATGGTATACGCTGTTACAAGTTCTCTTGTCTTGATGGTATACGCTGTTACAAGTTCTCTTGTCTTGATGGTATACGCTGTTACAAGTTCTCTTGTCTTGATGGTATACGCTGTCACAAGTTCTCTTGTCTTGATGGTATACGCTGTCACAAGTTCTCTTGTCTTGATGGGATACGCTGCCACAAGTTCTCCTGCCCATCTTTTGATGATGTCACTCAACTTAGTTTTGACTTGTACCACATTACCTTGTTTTCCCACTTCCAAAGTGATTTTTAGTACGTTGTTGGGTCTCTTTATGTGTAAAAAAAGTAATTTAATTTGTCTTATTTGAGGTGTGTTAAATAGTTCATTATTCATATCAGCCGTTTAAAATCTTCTATATTTGTTATCTTCTTTGCAAATCTTGTTATTCTTAGATAAATCCATACTTCTATAGCTTCAGTTTTCGTTTCTGTTTTCTTATTTAATTCCCCATTTTCTTCATCATACAAATAAATGAGTGTCGAGTAGACATGAACCATGAAAAAATTATAGTCCTGATATCAATTACTTTGATGTGAGAATATCTTGTATGTTGCTATAAAGGTTTGTTTGCAAATACAAATCTTCACTTTTCTCGCATCTTCCATCATTCGTTATGTAAAATCCAAAATAGGTATATTCTTCAACTCTCTACAGGTTTGTAATTTACATTTATATTGTCTTGCATGCTGTGCGTTTTATCTCCTTTTAGTAATACAGTATTAGTCTTTTTTACTATTTATATCCAATCAATATTTGCTGATTGTCTTGTTTATTTCTTTCACTAGTTTTGGTTGAAGGAATACATCTGGAGACAGTTCAGAGCTACAACTACCTGGGACATACGATAACCAGTGATAGAAAATGTATAACTGAAATAAACAAAAGAATAGGTATGACAGAAAGGATATTTAATGCCATGAAAAATATACTAACATCAAAACCAATAACACCAGGGCTAAAACTAAGAATAGCAAAATGTTACATCTTCTCAATTTTCCTGTATGGTGCAGAAACATGGGCATTGGACAAGAAAACAGAACAGAGAATTGGAGCCTTTGAAATGTGGATTTATACAAGAATAGGTAGAATAGGTTGGAGACAAAAGAAAACAAACAATAAAGTTTTAAAAACAACTAAAGATGAAAAGAGAACTACTAAACACAATTAGAACAAGACAAATGAAATTTTGGGGCATGTTAAAAGACACAACAGCCTAATAAAAGTAATATTGGAAGGAAAAAATACAAGGTAAAAGAGCAGAGGCAGACCAAGACTAACATGGGCTAGTAACATCAAAAGATGGACAGGTTAACCTATGACAATCTACATCATCAAAGCAAAAAACAGAGTGGAATGGCGCTCCATGGTAGCCAACCTTCGATGCGAGACGGCACTCAATGATGATGAGTTTTAATTCCTCAGACTTTCAGGCATTGCTACAGTGAGTTTGGTATATTTTATTCTGTTTATTATATTCCCTTTGCTGGTTAAATCTGGCACTAACGTGAAGCCTCTAAGCATTTTCTCAGACAACTGAATTGCACAAACATGGAGAACAAACACATCGCCGTGGCTCCTATCTTTATATTAATAAAGTAATTGTGTGGTATATACAATAATGGTGAACTATGTTATTATCTTATTACACATCGTTATTATCTTATTATCACTGCTGTCTTTTCCAAGTTATATATTGGTTTTATGTATGCATCATTGAGATGATGATGAGAAAGGACATACAAAAAAGTATCAAATGTTAACCCCTCATTATGTCAATGACGTTATATATATATATGTATAAGTAAAAAAATAAGTAAAGTACCCCCATCACGCCAAGTGGCGTATAGGGAATATGGTATTAGTGACCATACAATTTTACAGACCTTCAGCACATGATTTTTGGGACAATGTGGTCGATATTACGCCCGTGCAGCTTTACTTTCCCAGAAAAAAATCCGGTACCCATTTAAGGCTGGGTGAACCGGAAGCCGTCGGTTGGGCTCGAATCCTACTTATTGTCAATTGTAGTCCAGTTCACAAACCACTGAGCTATCGCAGCTCCCCGTTATATATATATATGGTTTTGATATGCTGACGATACAGCTCACCATTCTACTAGTCAACAAGGACTTAACAACATGCATGATACACGCAGTACAAAATACAATGAGGAATCCCTTAACTTAATAACATCAACAACAACAACAACAACAACAACAACAACAACAACAGGAAACTCTTTATACAGAGCTTCGCAGCAGGAGGCAAGCTGATCATCAGAGGTGGATCCCGTCGTCAAGTGTTTCGGCCCTTAACTTCTTGATACTCTAAGGGAGGTGGGTCCGTCTGGGTCATGATCTCCCAGATGTCGACCTCCTGCTGCCTTTAACCTGGAAGCTCACTATTCGACATGTAACTAAACTTATATATGAGGAACTCAGCAGACTAGTAGGACGTCGTCGGACTCAGAGCTGGAAGGAACCGAGATCAAAGCCTACAAGAAGCGATGGTGATTTTTCAAAAATGGGAAAAATTAATCCGTGATTTCCTGATGACATTACCGTCCCCTGATATTTTGGGGGGAGATTCGATGTCCAGTCTCCTCGGATAGCGGCAACAAACAGGTGGTCCCGCGTGTACTCCCGCAGGTTAAAGAACCCTTGACGGTTAAAATCGAAAAAGAGGTAGGCCACAAACTTGGCCGCAGCCCGACAATATTGATTGTGGAAACCTGACGAAACCGTGGATCACATGCCGTCCTACGGAGTTCGTGCACGTGGGTAGGGGTTCTCCTCGGATTTACTTTCAGATTCTTAAGAATGATATCAGAGGACCTATGGGGTCGTCCGGTGTGCAGTGATGATGACCCTAACAACAAACAAAGCTAAAAGCTCATTTTATTCTACCCAACACTTCTGATCAGGGAGCCGCGATAGCTCAGTGGTTTGTGAACTGGACTACAAAGGACAAGGGGTAGGGTTCGCTCCCAACCGACTGCTTCCGAGTTCACCCAGCCTTAAATGGGTACCGGTTTTTTTTTCTGGGAAAGTAAAGCGGCACGGGCGTAATACCGACCACATTACCCCAAAAATCATGTGCTGAAGGTCTGTAAAATATAGGGTCACTAACACCATAGTTCCCTATACGCCACTTGGCGTGACAGGGGTACTTTACTTTTACTTTTTTTTTATACTTCTAATCGCAACTGTACGTGCACACAACGGTGGATTCAAGTCGGAGGGGAAAAAACGCAGTAGAATAGATCTACGTGAAATGACAAAATAAAAGTATTATATAACTTTGAATTATCTTACGATGCATACCACCAGCGGAAGCCAAGATACCTCAGTAGTCAGTGAACTGGACTGCAAAGGACAGGAGTCGAGTTCGATCCTGATCGACGACTTTCAGGTTCACCCAGCCATAAATGGGTACCGGATTATTTATTTATTAAAAAACATATTTTTTTAATTTCTGGGAAAGTGAAACGATATAGGCGTAATATCGACCATATTACGGTTATTATTTTTAACCCCAAAAATCATGTGCCCACGGTCTGTAAAAATTATGATCACTAAATCCATATACTCTATACGCCACTTTGCATGACGGGGCTCTTACTTTACTTACACACCACTAGAACAGGAGACTGTATAGACGATATACAGAGGCTATGGTTTTATGGAGTACAGATACCTACAGCAGAACCGCAGCTAATTTATCACGTGGAGATTGCTACGGCGAGCATTTTTTTTTCTTATCAGCAACTTACAGCTGATAAATTTTGAATCTAACACCGGCAACTTACAGCTGATAAATTTTGAATCTAGCACAATCAACCGGCGATGTGAGAATCCCTGGTTTTGAAATGAGAAGCTACAGAACAATACTGCGGGCATCATTGTCAGAAAAGCGGTCTATCGCTTTATCATTGCTTTTTTTCATCACCTTCTTCTTCTCCGTTTTCGTTTTTTTATTTCTTCTTCTTCGTCTACTTCCCTTTCTTATTCTTCTCTTTGTTCCTTTTTTTTCTTTTCTGTCTCCTTCTGGATTTTCTTGTTCTTCCGCTTCTTTTTTTCGCGTTTGGCAGCTTTCATCTCTGGCGAAATCTCTAGAGACAAGTCGGGCCTCACTGCTAAGACCAGGTTTGGTTGCTGCAGAGACAAGTCGGGCCTCACTGCTAAGACCAGGTTTGGTTGCTGCAGAGACAAGTCGGGCCTCACTGCTAAGACCAGGTTTGGTTGCTGCAGAGACAAGTCGGGCCTCACTGCTAAGACCAGGTTTGGTTGCTGCAGAGACAAGTTGGGCCTCACTGCTAAGACCAGGTTTGGTTGCTGCAGAGACAAGTCGGGCCTCACTGCTAAGACCAGGTTTGGTTGCTGCAGAGAGAAGTCGGGCCTCACTGCTAAGACCAGGCGTGGTTGCTGCAGAGACAAGTTGGGCCTCACTGCTAAGACCAGGTTTGGTTGCTGCAGAGACAAGTTGGGCCTCACTGCTAAGACCAGGTTTGGTTGCTGCAGAGACAAGTTGGGCCTCACTGCTAAGACCAGGTTTGGTTGCTGCAGAGACAAGTTGGGCCTCACTGCTAAGACCAGGTTTGGTTGCTGCAGAGACAAGTCGGGCCTCACTGCTAAGACCAGGGGTGGTTGCTGCAGAGACAAGTGGGCCTCACTGCTAAGAAGGGAATAATAGAACAAAGAAGTATGTGTTAGCACTCGGAAAAATTGACAGACAAACAACAATAGAAAAAAACGAAGAACAATATATGGTCCGAACCATATATTGTTCTTCGTTTTTTTCTATTGTTGTTTGTCTGTCAATTTTTCCGAGTGCTAACACATACTTCTTTGTTCTATTATTCCCTATTATCGCCTCGGAAGTTCCCATATAATAATATTTATGTATTATTATTTGTACTCACTGCTAAGACCAGGTTTGGTTGCTGCAGAGACAAGTCGGGCCTCACTGCTAAGACCAGGTTTGGTTGCTGCAGAGAGAAGTCGGGCCTCACTGCTAAGATCAGGGGTGGTTGCTGCAGAGACACGTCGGGCCTCACTGCTAAGACCAGGGGTGGTTGCTGCAGAGAGAAATCACCAAATAAAATCCCAGATGGTGCAGCCGGAATTTGAACTCACAACCTCTCGGTCTCGCTTTAAAAAAAAAATTTCCTAGTTCCTTCTTTTTCTTCCCTTTTCTCTTATTTCCTTCGCTTATTTTTTCTTCTCATTCATAACAATGTAGTACACAATCCAAGACTTGCATGTCTTGTGGCGTTTCGCAAGGCAAGCACATCTTTTCACCTATTATCACAGGATGCGTGCAACAACTATCGAAGGGGAATCCAGTTCTGGTACTCTATATATCACTGTCTTTAACATTCCAATATTTATTATTGCTATTTTCTTTTGAAAGCTGTAAGAATGCGCGCTTGTCCAACACCCCCCCCCCCACAAAACACACACACACACACACACACACCCGCATGCCACAGGCGAAATCCCGAAAGAAATTAAATCTGATGCATTACTACATTTATTTGGTTAATTGGTTGGAAGCTTGCATTGAAGTGTCAAGTTATGGGTTTTCGAATAAAAAGTGTTTCTTTGCCACAGCCATTTATAGATTTATAGATGACTAGGTTTTTGTAAATTAAAAGAAAGATTGAATGCAGTAAATTTACTTGCTAAAGATAAATTAAGAAAACGTGTCGTGGTAATTTATGAACAGCTTAACAAGCAAAAGGTAGGTGACAATTTAATAAATCTTAGTGACGTGTAAAATAAACGAAATCCAAACATATGAGGCTGACAGTTAAGTACCATAACCATCATGATTTTCAAAAAATGTGTCTGCTAGATTAGGTGATAATAGCTCTCTAAAATTAGTTTCATCTCTACATCTGTTAACCAGTTCTGTTGTTTACTTTCTACCAAAGCACTTTCTTAAACTATCTTGTATGTTCCCTGTATCTTTATGTTGAATGAGCCAACTGAGAGTATTACACAACAGGTTCTTTTTTGGAATCCCCAGGGAAAAAAGACAAAGAGGAAGACCAAGGAATCCTTGGAGAAGACAGATGGGAGCAGAGATGAAGATATTGGGGAAGACATGGAATGATCTTAAAAAATGGCAAGAAACAGAACGGCTTGAAAAGTGTTTGTTGAGGACCTATGCTTCACAGGGAGCTGAAAAGTAGAAGTCACTAGAGACTAGGAACTGAAATTTACATGTCCCTCGCCGCACAGGCAGATAACTCCGTCATCGAAGGTACTTATATTTTTTCCATCCATGAGTAATTGACTTTTCAAGCCGGGCCTCGCTGCTGAGACCAGGGGTGGTTGCCGAAGAGAGAAATTAACTGGTGCAGCTGGGATTTGAACCCACAACTTCTCTGTCCAGAAGCCAGCGTCTTGCCTCAAGATCAACCAGTCCCCTGCTTTTGAGTATAATGCGTTTATTTATATTTTCCATTAATAGAAGTTCAATCATTTTCTGTAACTGATTGTCACTTTTTCCAATTAGAACTGTACTATCAGTGTAGCCTTGGTTATTTATGACCACCAAATATCATTGCTAGTATGTCGTTTATTGATCTTCTCTCTCAATATGAAGTTTAAATAAATGTGATAAAAGTATACGGTCTCACCAAACCGTTGATTATACAATGTCACTATTCTTGGCATATAAAATGGCAGATTGATGACATCAATTATAGAGGACAATGTCATAGACGACATAAACAAGAGAAAAGAACACACATTTATATAGTAGGATACAAGAAAACAGATTTTTTAAAAACATGATCTGGTGAGAATGTACCAAATGTCAGGACTGATGACGTTGGCAGTAAATTAGAGCGGAAATTCCATGCAGAGACACGCTTGAAATCAAGATGGCGAATGAATACAGATACCCGTATTTAAATCACAATTTTACTTCTAAGAGTTTTCTTTGATTTCCGTCTCCAATCAACCAATTGAGAGCGATGCTGTCAGGATAATTGACTGGAGGTGTAACTTGCACTGAATTTAAATGAGAAAGAGTAACGATGTTCATCACTATCCTCCATTAATCTATTGAAGACTGTGTGACAAGACAAACGTAAGACTATGGGGAAACTCCATGACATACAAAACAAACCACCATTGAAGGTACTGCTACAACATTATATAGACAGTGAATACGTGCTTAATCATAATGCCAGGTTATAGAGCCTTCGCTTTCCATTAGCGTTTTCAAAACTACATCTAGCACACCCTTCTTTAAATCAAATATTACTTGCAACACACACACACACACACAACTTTCCAATATATAAATAAAATTGTAAGAGATGGAAGTCTATTTTTCAATATCCAAGCGCACTTTTCCAGTATGAGTTTATCCTTTGCTTACTGTTGTATTAATTAAGACAAGAAAATACTCTCTCAGAAACCTGCAGCTGGAGACAGACAAAATGAAAACAAATTACAAAGGAACTTATGTAGAAAGTAAACGGTAGAGATAGTAGGATAGATCACCGATGTGAACATCGAAAGAAAACACAACCACCACTAGTACGCTAATTGTAAGAAAAGAGAATTGCGTTGTATTTTAGCTTAACAATATCGAAATCTGGTCTAGTTATTTAAATGGTGGTTTTGCTTCTGAATTAAAAGAGCATTCTCTAATCTAAAAAAATTGTATCATTAATCAACGCCTGAGCAACCACTCAGGGACATATAATTTATGAAGATGGAAACATATAATACAGTTAAGGAACCGGTAAATAATCGTGGTGCTGCGGTAAAGGAACAGGGAACAAGAAGAGCAATGAGGTAAACAAAATGTGTAAGTAACAGCTTTAATAAGGTAGAGTTCAATCAGTTGTTCCCATTTCTTGCACTCATGTTTGGTTCAGTGGCATATTTCTAGGCAATCTTCGTTTCATAAGTTCATTACAATTGTTCACACGTTACAAATATCTACAGCTCCATTTGTTACAAATATCTACCAATCCATTGGTTACAAATATCTACCGCTCCATTTGTTACAAATATCTACCGCTCCATTTGTTACAAATATCTACCGCTCCATTTGTTACAAATATCTACCATTCCATTGGTTACAAATATCTACCGCTCCATTTGTTACAAATATCTACCATTCCATTTGTTACAAATATCTACCGCTCCATTTGTTACAAATATCTACCGCTCCATTTGTTACAAATATCTACCGCTCCATTTGTTACAAATATCTACCGCTCCATTTGTTACAAATATCTACCATTCCATTGGTTACAAATATCTACCGCTCCATTTGTTACAAATATCTACCGCTCCATTTGTTACAAATATCTACCGCTCCATTTGTTACAAATATCTACCATTCCATTGGTTACAAATATCTACCATTCCATTGGTTACAAATATCTACCACTCCATTTGTTACAAATATCTACCATTCCATTGGTTACAAATATCTACCGCTCCATTTGTTACAAATATCTACCATTCCATTGGTTACAAATATCTACCGCTCCATTTGTTACAAATATCTACCGCTCCATTTCTTACTAATATCTACCGTTCCATTTGTTACAAATATCTACCGCTCCATTTCTTACTAATATCTACCGTTCCATTTGTTACAAATATCTACCGCTCCATTTCTTACTAATATCTACCGCTCCATTTGTTACAAATATCTACCGCTCCATTTCTTACTAATATCTACCGTTCCATTTGTTACAAATATCTACCGCTCCATTTGTTACAAATATCTACCATTCCATTGGTTACAAATACCTACAACTGAAGTTGTTACAAATATCTACAGCTACATTTGTTACAAATATCTACAGCTCCATTTGTTACAAATATCTACCGCTCCATTTGATACAAATATCTACCGCTCCATTTGTTACAAATATCTACAGCTCCATTTATTACAAATATCAACCGATCCATTGGTTACAAATATCTACAACTCAAGTTGTTACAAATATCTACCGCTCCATTTGTTACAAATATCTACAGCTCAAGTTGTTACAAATATCTCCCTCTCCATTTGTTACAATTATCTAACGCTCCATTTGTTACAAATATCTACAACTCAGGTTGTTACAAATATATACCGTTCTATTTGTTACAAATATCAACCGCTCCATTTGATAAAAAAATTTACCACTCCTTTGTTACATATGTCTTTAGCTCAATTTGTTACAAATACCTACCACTCCATTTGTTACAAATATCTACCACACCACATGTTAAAAATATCTACCGCTCCATTTATTACAAATATCTTCCATTCCATTTGTTACAAATATCTACCACTCCAATTGTTACAAATATCTACCGCTCCATTTGTTCCAAATATCTACCACTCCATTTGTTACAAATATCTACTGCTCCATTTGTTACAAATATCTACCACTCCGTTTGTTACAAATATCTACCGCTCCATTTGTTACAAATATCTACCACTCCATTTGTTACAAATATCTACTGCTCCATTTGTTACAAATATCTACCACTCCATTTGTTACAAATATCTACTGCTCCATTTGTTAAAATATCTACCACTCCATTTGTTACAAATATCTACTGCTCCATTTGTTACAAATATCTACTGCTCCATTTGTTACAAATATCTACCACTCCATTTGTTACAAATATCTACTGCTCCATTTGTTACAAATATCTACCACTCCGTTTGTTACAAATATCTACCACTCCATTTGTTACAAATATCTACTGCTCCATTTGTTACAAATATCTACTGCTCCATTTGTTACAAATATCTACTGCTCCATTTGTTACAAATATCTACTGCTCCATTTGTTACAAATATCTACCACTCCATTTGTTACAAATATCTACTGCTCCATTTGTTACAAATATCTACCACTCCATTTGTTACAAATATCTACCACTCCATTTGTTACAAATATCTACTGCTCCATTTGTTAAAAATATATACCACTCCATTTGTTACAAATATCTACTGCTCCATTTGTTACAAATATCTACCACTCCGTTTGTTACAAATATCTACCGCTCCATTTGTTACAAATATCTACCACTCCATTTGTTACAAATATCTACTGCTCCATTTGTTAAAATACCTACCACTCCATTTGTTACAAATATCTACTGCTCCATTTGTTACAAATATCTACCACTCCATTTGTTACAAATATCTACCACTCCATTTGTTACAAATATCTACCACTCCATTTGTTACAAATATCTACCACTCCATTTGTTCCAAATATCTACCACTCCATTTGTTACAAATATCTACTGCTCCATTTGTTACAAATATCTACCACTCCATTTGTTAAAAATATCTATTGCTCCATTTGTTACAAATATCTACTGCTCCATTTGTCACAAATATCTACCACTCCATTTGTTACTAATATCTACTGCTCCATTTGTTACAAATTTCTACCACTCCATTTGTTACAATGCTCTTCCTTTTACAAATTGTGTTCAGTAAATTCACCTTAACTTTATCTTTGGTTACATAAATTCATATTAAAATATTTCATGGCCCAATCTTCGTTTCACCGTTTCGTATGTTCCATAAATACATGTTAACACTGATAAAGAAACAATACTGACATGTGATAAGTGGTTTACTTAATAGAGTATTCTGTCCTCCAGGTCTTTCCAACATGAGACAGATAACAGATGTGTGTCGATTCAGATGTGGTTATATCATCATCAGTCGCATTTTCTTTTCAGAGCGTTGCATTCACCACAGCCAGTCTTAAAAAAACTTATGTCTTTAGCCAGATCTCCACTTCTTCTGTTGTCATGTTTTAGGTCTCCTTTATGTCTTGAAACCACAATCTTCTTGATCTGTCCCTGAATACGTCGCCCATGAATCATGTCTGCCATTATTGTTCTCTCCAACCCGCTGTGACTTTGGACGTAGCCATAGTATTTTAATTACCTCTGTAGAATGATGTTTATAAGCCAATTCCTTTTAATCTTAAGTCTTTTATTATGTCAGCACTGATCTTATTCATCATCCAAGGTATCTTAACGATGTTTCTGAGGCATTTTGTTTCGAATGAACCTATGTTCTTCCTTGCTGCTTCCGAGATTGTCTATGATACACAACCATATGTTGCTATCGGAAAGATATATGTCTTCAGTAATTTTAATGTTGCTGCATTGCTGGTGCTGTGTCACGTATCCGTCATGGCGTTTATTGAAAGGGAATAAAGACAATGCAAATGTTTAACTTTAGATAACATTTCCTTCATGTTTGAGTCAAGGCCAGTCGTTTCTACATCCTCAATTTCATCGATATCATCATGTGCCACACTGGTTGGCATAGGCGATCATGTCCTTCCACAATCTTCTATCCACAATGCATCGTTTCAATTCTGTTGTTGACTGTTTTCCATGCCATGGTACCAAGCTATCTTGTATCTTCTCTCTTTGTCGTCACGATCTCTCTATCCCTGTATTTTGCCAGTTGTAACCAAGTATTTTCTTAAATGTTATATAGAGCCAGTCTTAACATATGGATGCGAATCATGGACAATAGGACAGCAGACAAGAACATCACTGGAGTCTGTTGAAATGTGGTTTTACAGAAGAATGTTGAGAGTACCATGGACAGCTAAGAAGAGTAATGAAAAAGTTCTGAAAGAGGTCAAAGCAAAAAGAGAACTAATTTCCAATATAAAGGAAGAGACAATCATAATTTTTTGACCATGTAACGAGAAGAGAACAACTGGAATATATTGTAACAACTGGAAAAATTGAGGGACGAAGAGATAGAGGGAAGCAAAGAGAAAAAACAACAGACAGCTTAAGAGAATGGCTTGGCAGAAGGTCAACAACCGAAATGATAAATAGCTGCCGAGATCGAAAATTGTGGAGAGACATGGTCACCTACGCCAGTAGGCACGGTACTTGTTGATGATGAAGCAAGTATTCCAACTTTCATTTTCTCATGATGTTCCTGAAAAATCTTTATTGTTTCATTCTGATGTTTTTTGTGAGCTTCTTTTTTGTTTTGGCCTCTTTGAGAATGTCCTCATTTGTCTTTTTTCTATGCAACCTCACAGTTTTATTATTACCTGTATCCACACTCAGCGTTGCATTATCTTTTACATAAGTACCATATCTCATACTAGAAGCTGTATCTTTTTTTTTTACATACGTGTAATATACTCATACGAAACGTTGTGTCTCTTTTACATAAATTTGGTATACCCATTCTCAACATTCCAACTATTATGTATTGACCATCTTCTGAGTTCATACTATGATAATTATCATCTCCTTTGACAATATATTTAAGAAGAGCTCTCATTTATTTCTAGTTATGTGTATAATCAGACAGACACACAGATACATAAACATACTTATAAATAAGACACAGAGACAAACAGAAAACCAGAAAGACATAAAAAGGAAAAAAAAAACATAAACAGTACAGACTGACGGACAAACGAACAGACAGACAAATAAAACATACACGGTAAGACAAACAGATAAATCAATTGATAGACAGACATATAAACAAAAAAAACAGAAGGAGAGAGAGACAGACAGACAGATAGATAGAGAGACAGACAGATAGAGAGACAGACGGACAGACAGAAAGATAGATAGATAGATAGATAGATAGATAGATAGATAGATAGATAGATGATTGATTGATTGATAGATAGATAGATAGATAGATAGATAGATAGATAGATAGATAGATAGATAGATAGATAGATAGATAGATAGATAGATAGATAGATAGATAGATAGATAGATAGATAGATAGATAGATAGATAGGTAGGTAGGTAGGTAGGTAGTAGGTAGTAGATAGATAGATAGATAGATAGATAGATAGATAGATAGATAGATAGATAGATAGATAGATAGATAGATAGATAGATAGATAGATAGATAGATAGATAGATAGATAGATAGTGGGTGGGTGGGTGGGTGAATGAATGGATGGATGGGTACTAAGTAGGTAGACAGGTGGGTATGTAGATAAGTGGTTGTGTAGATAGGTTGGTTGATATGTAGATGGATAATTGGGGAATTGATTTATGGTTGAGGGGATGGGTGACAAATGTAATTTTTTCCCTCCAACGGTAAAATACGACAAATGTAAAATAATTAATAACGCTCATTAATGCTGAAATACAAGATAAAGTAAGAGAGAGAGAGAGAGAGAGAGAGAGAGAGAGAGAGAGAAGGGAGAGGGCGTGGGGAAATGGAAGTAAGATAAAAGCCGGGAATTACTGAAAACCATGTTTACAAACACAATGACAGCTGCATAGAACATCGTGAATTGACACACCGGGAGCTTCCACATTGTGGTATACTAGGAAAGTGGTTCAGCTGAGTGCATGCAAATAGAATGTCCCGTTGGTGGGAGTGTTCAGACAGCTAATGGGTGTACAAATGTGCGGGTTAACCAACATGGTGGGACGTGTTTTCGGTTGCACCTGAAATAGTCCAGTGGAAAAATTGAGAAACCTAATTTTGTGACAATAAGGCTCAACAATAACTGAATAAATCTGTTGGTATTTTTGTCACCATGAGGCTCAATAATAATTGAATAAATCTGTTGCTATTTTTGTGACTATAAAGCTCAACAATAACTGAATAAATATGTTGCTATTTTTGTGACTATAAAGCTCAACAATAACTGAATAAATCTGTTGCTATTTTTGTGACTATTAAGCTCAACAATAACTGAATAAATCTGTTGCTATTTTTGTGACTATTAAGCTGAACAATAACTGAATAAATCTGTTGTTATTTTTGTGACTATTAAGCTCAATAATAATTGAATAAATATGTTGCTATTTTTGTGACTAATAAGCTCAACAATAACTGAATAAATCTGTTGTTATTTTTGTGACTACTAAGCTCAACAATAACTGAATAAAACTGTTGCTATTTTTGTGACTATTAAGCTCAACAATAACTGAATAAATCTGTTGCTATTTTTGTGACTATTATGCTCAACAATAACTGAATAAAACTGTTGCTATTTTTGTGACTATTAATCTCAACAATAACTGAATAAATCTGTTGCTATTTTTGTGACTATTAAGCTCAACAATAACAGAACAAAACTGTTGCTATTTTTGTGATTATTAAGCTCAACAATAACTGAATAAATCTGTTGCTATTTTTGTGACTATTAAGCTCAACAATAACTGAATAAAACTGTTGCTATTTTTGTGACTATTAAGCTCAACAATAACTGAATAAATCTGTTACTATTTTTGTGACTATAAAGCTCAACAATAACTGAATAAATCTGTTGCTATTTTTGTGACTATTAAGCTCAACAATAACTGAATAAATCTGTTGCTATTTTTGTGACTATAAGGCTCAACAATAACTGAATAAATCTGTTGCTATTTTTGTGACTATTAAGCTCAACAATGACTGAATAAATCTGTTGCTATTTTTGTGACTATTAAGCTCAACAATAACTGAATAAATCTGTTGCTATTTTTGTGACTATTAAGCTCAACAATAACTGAATAAATCTGATGCTATTTTTGTGACTATTAAGCTCAACAATAACTGAATAAATCTGTTGCTATTTTTGTGACTATTAAGCTCAACAATAACTAAATAAATCTGTTGCTATTTTTGTGACTATTAAGCTCAACAATAACTAAATAAATCTGTTGCTATTTTGTTTGAGCGGGATGAATCCTCATTTTCCTCGTCAGGTCCTAAAGGGCGTTAAATTGGCAAGCTGTGATGTCTGTGCCTTCTGGGCCGACATATCCGACATTTACATGACGTTTTTGAGTAGGTGTTTTCTTCTCTCTCACCCTTTCTCAATCTTTCTTTATATATCTCTCTCCCTCTCTCTATGTCTCTCTCCCACCCTCCCGATCTGTCTCTCTCTATTTCTCTCTCCCTCTCTCTCAACCTGTCTATCTCTATCTCTCTATCTCTATTCGTCTCTCTCTATCTGTATTCCTTCATCTCTCTCTACCTCTCTCTCTCTATCTGTTCCCCCATCTCTCTACCTCTCTCTCTCTCTATCTGTCCCCCCATCTCTCTCTACCTCTCTCTCTCTATCTGTTCCCCCCCATCTCTCTCTACCTCTCTCTCTCTCTATCTGTTCCCCCCATCTCTCTCTACCTCTCTCTCTCTCTCTATCTGTCCCCCCTCCATCTCTCTCTACCTCTCTCTCTCTATCTGTCCCCCCCCCATCTCTCTCTACCTCTCTCTCTCTTCCGTCCCTTCTCATTTATTCAGGCTCATTAACCTGTTTCCGACCATATGGCAGGAGGATTTAGCATGTTCTTGATTTGTTGTAGTTCGCTGATCCCAACACAAACAGCTAGCTATGAGTCACTGATCGCTTTCAGCCCATGTGCTGTAGATGTCTTAGGCCCACGTCCTGTATATATTGCATATTTTAATTGTTGAGGATGGATGAATGAAGCCGTCTCTGCCAGAATTTAAAATTATTTCTCTGCTCGTCCAAGCTGATAAAAATGTGTACCTGACCTTTAGCCAAGAAAGTAAAGATATACAAGGCGAAAGTACTAGACCGCATCTTGCCCCTAAGAAAAAATATGCACTGAATGAAGAAAGGCATTAAACTTACTTTCCAGCTTCAGTAAAGCCATGATAAACCGTTAACTTCACATGTTGCTATAAAACAATGCAATTTATTTTCTGATAACCCTGGAATGCCAATTTCATTTTATCTTTCTTATTGTCGTCCACATCTTACTTTCACTCTATCTTTCCGGTTGTCACTTATCTATCCAAACAATTCTTGCTTTGTTTGTGGCTAACGCTTTTATACGCAGTTTATTTTATACTTTCATATATGAATATTTAAACAAACTATTTGTTTAAAATGTTATTCAAGGATCTAAAGAATCAAATATTACATATTTACTGTAACAGTCAAAAATCCATTCAGGATTACTGACTGACCTCAAACTGTTAGTGTACTGTAAGATTACTTTGTGTGTACATAATATAACAAATAAATAAAAATATTTTAAAAAATAAGTTAGTTTTAATGTCAACGTAACGTTTCTTATCTTTCTATAAAATAGCTACCAACGATCTATATTCTTAACCTTTCGATACTTTTAAGAAAATTAGTGTTTTAACATTTATCTGTCATATTGTAAATATCAAACATATGTCACCTTTAATGGTGCAGTTCTTCTACTATCTCAATCAACTCATCAAACATATCAGAATCATGCATAGTTCTTCCTTTAGCCAATGTTCTCTTACAATATTCAATAAGGCGTCTACTTCTCAGGCTTAGTGATTACACGGTCTAGAGTTAAGATATTTTTGCAAATTTAGTTCGTCCTTAATTATTCTTAAGGCCTACATGCTGTTATTGGCTTCCATTTACACTTTGTTAGCCAATTGCTTAATGTGATAAACATAACAAGCAAAAAATATGGACTAGAAATGAATATAAAAAAGACTAAAACTATGATCATAAACAAAGAGAATTCGCAAGACCTACAATTAAATATCACAGTTGAGGGAATACATCTGGAGATAGTCCAGAGCTACAACTACCTAGGGCATACTATAACCAATGATGGAAAATGTAATATTGAAATAAACAAAAGAATAGGTATGGCAAAAAGTAATTTTAATGCCGTGAAAAATATACTAACAACAAAACAAATATCAACAGGGCTGAAACTAAGAATGGCAAAATGTTACATCTTCTCAATATTCTTGTATGGTGCAGAAACATGGACATTAGACAAGAAAACAGAACAGAAAATTGAAGCCTTTGAAATGTGGATTTATAGAAGAATAGGTAGAATTGAATGGAAAGAAAAGAAAACAAACGATGAAGTCTTAAAACAACTGAAAATAAAAAGAGAACTACTAAATACAATTAAGACAAGACAAATGAAATTTTTGGAGCATGTTAAAAGAAACAACAGCCTACTAAAAGTAATATTGGAAGGGAAAATACAAGGTAAAAGAGGCAGAGGCAGACCAAGACTAACATGGACGGGTAACATCAAAAGATAGACAAGTCAATCTATGACAGCCCGCATCATCAAAGCAAGAAACAGAGTAGAATGGCGATCCATGGTAGCCAACCTTCGTTGCGGAGAAGGCACTCAATGAGGATGAATGATAACCAATTCAATAATGATTTCAACTTTGTCAGTAAGTCAAAGAGTGGCTTCCGCTTTGTTAATAAGTCAAGTAAGCGCTGCTTCCGCTTCGTTTGGTAACAAGTCGAATAGTGACTTCCACTTAGTAAGTTAAAAAGTGGCTTTCACCTTGTTAGTAAGTCGAATAGTGGCTTTTACTTTGTTAGTAAGTCGAATAATGGCTTCCACTCTGTTAGTAAGTCGAATAGTGGCTTCCACTTTGTTTGTAAGTCGAATAGTGGCTTCCAGTTTGTTTGTAAATCGAATAGTGGCTTCCAATTTGTTTGTAAGTCGAATAGTGGCTTCCACTTTGTTTGTAAGTCGAATAGTGGCTTCCAGTTTGTTTGTAAGTCGAATAGTGGCTTCCACTTTGTAAGTCGAATAGTGTTTTACACTTTATTTGTAAGTGGAACAGTGGCTTCCACTTTGTTAGTAAGTCGATGAGTGGCTTCCACTTAGTAAGTCGAATAGTGGCTTCCACTTTGTTAGAAAGTCGAATAGTGGCTTCCACTTTGTTAGTAAGTCGAATAGTGGCTTCAACTTAGTAAGTAGAATAATGGCTTCCACTTAGTAAGTCGAATAGTGGCATTCACTTAGTAAGTCGAATAGTGGCATTCACTTAGTAAGTCGAAAAGTGGCTTCCACTTAGTAAGTCGAATAGTGGCATTCACTTAGTAAGTCGAATAGTGGCTTCCATTTAGTAAGTCGAATAGTGACATTCACTTAGTAAGTCGAATAGTGGCTTCCACTTAGTAAGTCGAATAGTGGCATTCACTTAGTAAGTCGAATAGTGGCTTCCACTTAGTAAGTCGAATAGTGGCATTCACTTAGTAAGTCGAATAGTGGCTTCCACTTAGTAAGTCGAATAGTGGCATTCACTTAGTAAGTCGAATAGTGGCTTCCACTTAGTAAGTCGAATAGTGGCTTCCACTTAGTAAGTCGAATAGTGGCATTCACTTAGTAAGTCGAATACTCGCTCCCACTTAGTAAGTCGAATAGTGGAATCCACTTTGTTTGTAAGTCCAATAGTGGCTTCTACTTTGTTAGCGAGTCAAAATGTGGTATCTACGTTGTTAATATCAACAAGTGATTTCGCTTTGTTAAACAGTGTCAAGGGATTGCTTCAATTTGATGAAACAAAACTAAAGAGTGTTTGTTCATGTTCTTAAATAGGGAATACTAAATGAACTAAAAACATCAACTTTCATTGCATTGCCTAACAAGAACGGTGCAGATGAATGCAGTGATTTTAGAACAATAAACCTAATGAGCCACATAACAAAAAATCTTACTAAAAGTTATGCATAGAAGGATTCAAAATAAAATCAATTTTGAATTAAAAGAACAAGAAATTGGATTTAGAAAAAAAACTGTGAAACAAAAGAAGCCATATTCTGCATGAGAACATTAATCGAAAAGTACACAGAAGTAAACAAACCAATATATGCCTGCTTCATAGACTACACCAAAGCTTTTGATAGAATACGTCCTAAATAACTTATAGACTGTCTAAGAGATAGATGACACAGACATATGACTAATATGTAATATTCTCTATTTTCTCTAGAGAAAATGTTCTCTATTGTTTGACTCGATCCCTGCATGTTTTCTCATTACGACACAACTTTACTGCAGCCTTCACACATCTCCTGCTGGGTAACACTTATTTGAGTTTGAGAATGAAGTGTTTAAGTGTTCAAAGTGTTTCACCTCAGCATCCGAAAGTCAAACACTTACATCGGTGTAGAATGCAAGCGTGTCTATAGTCAGCTTAACTCTAGTAAGTTACATTGAAAGTCTTCAGTAGAAACCATACTTCCGTATCTGGGTGCATATTATGTCACGATTTAGTAATATGATAATATTTTGAGAATCATTAACTGCAATAAAAGTATTATATAAGTTAATGAGTTAATAATTGTATAGAGACACACAAATTATGCAATACATATATTTAACTTAATGTTATATCCATATTTCACCATAGGACGTAATCACCTTAATTCCATGTTGATAACAATAACAGTTTTACTTTACTGCCTTGAGAAACAAACAATAATCATAGTCGATGATGAAGAAAAAGACATACGTTATGAACATGGCAGCAGGAAAACAGAACAATAAATCAATACAACCATAGAGAATTAAAACAACTAGAGACATTTAAATATCTAGGAAGTAAAGCGACACGTGACAATTCACAAGCAACAGAAATAGACTCGAGATGCAACAAAGCTTGTCAAATCATAGGACATATAACACCACTATAGTCCAGCAAGAAAATAATACAACAGGCAACACGAGCACATTGCAACACAATCTTAGTTTCAACTTTGTTACAAATGCCAGACCTGAACGCTAGACTCAAGGACAATAAGAAAAATAAACACAACCGAATGAAAAGTGTCAGACGCTCACAGGAAATAACCTGAGATATAACATCATAAGTGAAGAAGTAAGAAAAAGTTAAGAATAAGTATCGCCATTAAATGCATAAGGACACAACAGATAAAATATTTTTTCAACGAAATAAAATAGAAAAATTGAAATACAGCACAACCTACCATTAAATAATGTTGTGCGCATGCCAGAGCCAATAGCCGACCACGAAAAAAATGGATTGATGGAATATTAGAAAGACTAGAACAACATGAGAGGCCAACAAAAGAGCAAAAGATCGCAAGCTATATTTCCTGTCAACGCAGAAAGGCAAATGAGGAAAAAAAGAGGAAGAAGATGATGTTGAAGTGAATGGTGTTGTATACGATGTTGTTGTTGCATTCGCCTGCTTTCATCTCTGACGAAGTCCCTAGAGACTAGGAACTGAATTTTGCGTGTTAATCCATTTTTCCCTGGCAGTCGTGTGCACAAGGGTCCCTCGCCGCACACGCAGATAACTCCGACTTCGGAGGTTCTCATGTTTTTTTTCCGTCGATGAGTAACTGACGTTTCAAGCCGGCTCTCGCTGCTGAGACCAGGGGTGGTTGTCACAGAGAGAAATTATAAATAAAAATCCCAACCGGTGTAGCCGAGATTTGAACCCACAACCTCTCTGTCCCGAGGCCGGGGTCTTGCCTCGAGACCAACCAGTCCCCCATGGTCTTGGAATATGAGGAAACTGCAACGAGGAACACTTTTAATGCATAGCCTGCAATGGTTCCTGCATGGGGAACACTTGAGCGTAATAAGTGAAGATAAGTTCTTGTATACGTTTGTTATTGCTGCACTGAAGGACCTCAGCAAGTACGAAGTGATTCATTGAACATCATGACACAGTCCCCATACTAACTCGTATATCAATTACAAACCCCTAGTCGTCGGCACACATCAGTTATAAAATTAATATTAAAGAATGTTGTATAGCCTATTTTTACTCTGTATATTATATATATTTTAATATATTTCAACGACAACCTAATTAGATGATCCTCTATTTAAAATTGGTGTGAAAATGTGTATACAAATTATAATGTTACGCAATAACATCTAATTATTTATACATTTAAAGGCACTAAAAATTATGTTGAGTGATGTTACATTCCTTGAATATAATATTTTCCCAAATAGCACTCATATTCACTATATATTATATATCCCTAGCAATGTATTGTGTGACAATGTATGGCCACTTGTTATTTCGTCAACAAATTTCAACTTCAAAGTTTTAGTTTTGCCGCAACCAAGAACCACTTTCTACAGTTTTAGACGATATGTTTATAGATCTAGAAATGCTAAGTTTATATTTTATAGTTGTTATACTCAAGAAGGTATGAAATATTAACACAATTTAACAAAATAAAGGTAATACGTTATTTTTTTTAATTGCTCTGCTGAGGGACTCAATATTATATATACCATATATCATCATCATCATCGAGTGCCGTCTCCGCAACGAAAGTTAGCTACCATGGAGCGCCATTCTGCTCTGTCTCTTGCTTTGATGGTGCAGGCTGTCATAGGCTGGTTTGTCCATCACATATATAACTACATAATAGTCTCGGTATCATTACATAGCTTGCTATCTATAATTGAACACAATTTGAATTGTTTAAAGTCTTATCGTTTACTTTAATCATACAATTTTTTTTTAAATGTTTAACAGACGTGAGAACATCTACCTATCTATTATCCTTCCGGGTCGAAGACGGTGCATAGGACCGACATTCTAGAAGCGTGTCAATTTTTGTTACCAAACATCAGAGCTCCTACGGGGCCCACATTGTATCTCGCCACACGTCTCTGTTCTGTGCGAGTTGTTCAATCCCGGTGAGATATTTTGTAATAGTCTGTCTGATCTAAAATTGCTTTGTTGGTCCTCCCAATGATTAAAGAACAAAACACGTTAAGTTACGGTCGTTTTCATTCATCACTGTTAATTAATTTTACTACAAGCTGCCTTATTTGTTCATCATTGGCAGGTGGAGATTGCATTAACCAAATCCATAGCATTAATCGAATTGCATGATGAACTAATTGCTGAGTTCACCGATTTGTGAAAGCATCATTCATAGTTATAAATGTCAAACGCCCCTCTTGAATTGTACTGAAATTTGATGACAGTTCATACTTTGCGTTTTTAGCGCAACATTACGCTAACAATCAATTAAATTACAACTACCGCTTATCCGGAGATTCATTATATTGTTCAAGGTTAGAGGTAGTGAGTTGGTGCATCGATTCACATCTGAAGTTCTAAAGGTGGGCGTGGATTCGATTTGGGAACTTCCAATTTCTTTCTTTTTTTTTCTTTTTATAATCGAAAATTAAAAAAAAAGACTTTGTCCACCCCAACTAAAAGGTTTTGAGATAAAAAGTTTACTCAGCCCAGACTGAAATGTTGTGAAATAAAAAACAATTGTAGCCACCCCCCCCCTCCAATCGAAAGGTTGTGAAAAAAAAAAAAACTGTAGCCACCCCCTAGTCGAGAGGTTGTGAAAGAAAAACATTTTTATCCACCCCCAACTGAAAGGTTGTGAAAGAAAAAAAAATTGTATCCACCCCCAACTGAAAGGTTGTAAATTAAATAAAAATTGTATCCACCCCCAACTGAAAGGTTGTAAATTAAATAAAAATTGTATCCACCCCCAACTGAAAGGTTGTAAAATATTTTTTGAATGTAGCCACCCCAACTGAAAGGTTGTGAAATAAATAAAAATTGAAATCACCCCAACCGAAAGGGTATAAAATAAAAAAAAACTGTAACCACCCCAACCGAATGGTTGTGGAATAAAAATAATTGTAGCCACCCCAACCGAAAGGTTGTGTAATAAAAAAAATAATTGTAGCCACTTTTCAAAAATGCAGTGCTGAAGTCGGATGTGTTGGACTGAAAGATGCAACATCGCATAGCAACCACAAACACAACACGTCTAACAAGAGCCACGTTCAAGGCAGCATGACCAAGAAAACTATACATTTCTTTAGTAGCCATCGGGTGAACGCCGGACAGAAAAAAAAGACAGAAAGAACAAGAAACATGTAATGATAGTTTATTATTTTCTTCCTGAAGGTTTAGCATTTGTTGCGTACTCAGTGCACTGGCCTCAGGAGAGAAAAGTCGGATAGGATCTCAAAAAGGGTTTCTAGGTTCAACCAGCCTATGAGTGTAAGATATTTATGTTTAGAGAATTTGGCACTGACGTACCATTGCCATTATAAAGAAATGTACAGATGATCTTCAAAAAGTATTTAGATGATCGACTATTGTGTGGAAAATAGAAGACCTACACTACACTTGAATAGACTTAACAGCACAGGCAACCAATACGACATGAACATAAAAACAGAAGTAATGAATATCGTAAAAGAGAAAAAAGAATATAAACATAAGTATTTTCAACAGACAACTAAAACAAGTGGAGGCATTGAAATATCTAGGAAGTCTAGTGACAAACGACAATTCACAAACAACAGAAGTAGAATCCAGATGTATCAAAACTTGTGAAATTATCGGACAACTATCACTACTAGTGTCCAAAAGGAAGTAACACTAGAGACAAAACGGTCACTCTACAGTACAATCTTCATTCCAACGTTGTTCTTCTACTATCAATGCCACACTTGGACCCTAGACTCAAATACAATAAGAAATTAGCGACTACCGATATGAAATGTATTAGGCGAATGACAGGAAACAGTCTGAGAGATAAGATCAGAAATGGAGAACTGACAAAAATGCTGGGAATAATTCCCACCACAGAGTACATAAAGTAAAAGCAGATAAAATGATTTGGCCACATGATAAAACAGAAATAGCATAACATGACACAAAAAGCCCTTAATACACGTTGTGAGAACACGAGACGCAATGGTCGACCACGAAAAAGATGAATTGATAGAATATTAGAAACACTAGGAAGCGCAACAGCATATGAGACCACCAGAAGAGCAAAAGAGAGAAAATTATATCTCCACTCGACGCTGAAAAGCAAATGAGGAAGGAAAGAAGGCGAAGAAGATGATCGACAAAAAGTGTACCGGTGATTGTGAAAAAGTGTACTGAAGATCGACAAAACCGAATACTAATCGTATATTCCTTGCACGTTATAGGACATGGGGGGTGTGGGGGGGGGGTGTGGGGTGGGTTTCTTGTCCCCTTAGTGTTATTATCTATATACATAGTGGAAGTTCACGATCTTTCTACAAAAAGTTAGAAGCGTTTGTCACAGGTGAAATGTTTATTAAGAATAAATTTCATGAAGAAACAAATAGTGCGAAATGTAAACCCCATTTATGTGCATATTATATACCTGTAATCGCAGTTACACTGGGCAAAAAATTGTTTACAGTCACGCCAAAAATGTCATAGTGGAATTATTGCAAATAAGTGGAAGGTAAGTTTGTAGATCTAGTCACAAGCATCGGGGAACATAATTGTTGAATTAGAGATTACCAAGAGTCTAACAGAAACATCTTTTTTTTTTATCACAAAGCCCAGATTGAACCAGCAGCAAGATATAACTAAAGGGATGTTGATTACTGGAATGACTATATCAGCTATATCACAACAATGTAATGGTCACCGGAAGACTGTAGGCACTTATTTTTGTTGCTATCTTTCTTTAGCTACACTTTCCCACACACACAAAAAGTTATCATTTTCTCTGTTTTCAATATTCATCTATATTTATATTGTGCACCAAGTTGTATATAATTTTGTCTAAAAAATCACGCAAATAGACCCATATCGTGTTGCACAATAACTTTATCCCGTGAGTGTATATATGTGCCATGTTACGTCTAAAAGCTTTCACAGAAGAATATTATAAAAAAAAAAAAGAATACTGTTCGACAGAGTTGTGGTTTTATTCTTAACATTCAAGTATTGCTCCATTGTCTGTAGAATAGTGAGTCTACCTGCCAACACTCGTGTATTCTTTATGGTTATTAAGGAACCAGAACTGTACTACACATTACTAGATACAGGAAATCAAATCATTATATACTCTTATAACTGAATTCTATCGTAAAGACGCACATTTCAGAATATACAGAAACACACATACAGTAGTGACTTGAGTAGAGTACAGACGCTGTAGTTGCATTACATTAATCTGATAATTATTTTCAACTTGCAGATTTGAGTGGAGTCACAATCTTTCACTCTGTAATTTACATCACAGATGAATATCACGCTTATCACAAAATGCAAGAAGTACCAGGAGTGGTATAAAGTTATCCACAAACCATACACACAAGTCTAAAACTGTTTTTGTAAAACGCAACAGATGAAAGAGAAAAATAGTTCTAATAGAAGAAGTTTTATGAGAACATCACTGAGAATATTAGTGGCTATCAGGAAGTAGGATGTTATGTCTAAATGATGGATCTAAGGCCACCATTATATGCGGTAACAAATCTACATATGGAATTCTGTCAGAACAACCAATAACAAAGTGTTTGATGCTTATAAAGATATAATTACCAACTGTGAGTCTGAAATAACAGCATTGAATGTTGCATAGCAGCATCTAAAAAGAAACAAAGAAATACAGAAAGAAAGAAAAACAGAAAGAAAGAGACAGAGTGAGAGAAAATAAAGAATGTTTAGAGACAACGAGAAGTGATGACCTAGAGACGTAGTTACATAACAATGAGGTAAGGTCACCATACCCGTTTCTGATGACGCATCTCCTTAAGACGGAGATAAAACGATGATTCAAATATCATTATTTGCTGACCACATAAATGTGAACGCCTTGACGTTCTGAGAATTGAGTTCATGTAATTTGAACTATTTATATAACTGTGAACAATAGTTGACTCAGTTTTAGTTGTGGAGCCTTCACGAGCGGCTTTTATAAATACGAGAATGCTTGAGTAACGTAAAATTCATCATTTATAAAATGATATCAAGCAGCTAAACTAGTAGAGTGATGAGACAAACTACAACGTTTCGACGACAGCCTTCATCAGGTACAAAAACAACAAATATTCTTGGAAAAAAAACGATTCTAAAGCAACAAATAATATAAACACGATGAAAAGTCAACGGTTGAACACTGACTTGAAAAGGAAGGAAAAAGGAACATAGGAACAAAGGCCAGATTTACGTGCCTGTTGATCACTAGATAAAAAGTCAATAGGGCAGAAAGGATCTCGAGTGCCGAAAAGGAGTTAAATATAGGTAAAAATTAGTGAGAATGAATGAAAGGAGGGGTCCCAAATAGTGTTAATTGCTACTGAAAAATGGAGATGAGAGAAAACATGGATCGCTATTTGGAAGAAGAGCAGAAGAAGCGAAAAAGATAAGGCAGCGAGGAATAGATAGGACATAAAAGATAGTGAAAGAGGAGGCCAGTGATTAATGCAAAGACTAAAAAGTTTAGTCGTCTCAGATGGAGAGTGCCAAACCGGGCTATAGGCCGTTACTTCATAGCAAGGATCGACACCGTGGGTGTCATAGAAACAAAGAGGCGGTAATAGTAACATCTAAGTAGTCAAAGGTATCATGGAGTTCTGAAATCGGAGGAGACCGGAGTGCCTCAATGTTGTACAAGTGTTCACGGACCCTACCCCATAACCGTCAGTTTGTCTGGCCAATATACGAATTATGGCAGCGTTTTGGGTAACCGTGCACCTCCCAATCGTCTAGCTGGCTAAGCAGGTCAGCATTTAGTGGTCTAGTCACATAAAGTTGCAGCTAACGTTGTACATTGTTAGTTCAGATGACGAGAGACGTAATGATAGACATATACACAGAGTTAGACAGAGATATCATTTTTTACCTCCGTGATAGACCTTTACATAGAAAAGTACCCGATTGTTCCAGACAGAGATAATGGCAGCGTAATCTTGGACTTAACTAATGTGAATCGCAAATCAGCCTCACTGACAATCTATACTTAGGTGGTAAGTGCAAGTGAAGAATCTATGTTTGTGTTGCATCGAGTTAGAAAGCTCGATTTATTAATAAATTCATAGATATCGGCAATTGTTGCGTTGAAGTCATTCATTTCATTGTGCTGTTAAACATCAGATGAAGTCCTTTCAAGTGTGACCGTGTCTTGTATTCTGTATCATTGACTGTTTCGAACAATGAAAGAGAACCATGTAACTCCCCATGCTGCATACGGGACATCGTGGTGACGGTGTTGTAATCAACATATTCAGCTTAACAATCATTTGAACATAAAACAAACACTTGAACATAAAACAAACACTTGAACGTAAAACAAACACTTGAACGTAAAACAAACACTTGAACATAAAACAAACACTTGAATATAAAACAAACACTTGAACATAAAACAAACACTTGAACCTAAAGCAAACACTTGAACGTAAAACAAACATTTGAACATAAAACAAACACTTGAACGTAAAACAAACACTTGACCACAAAACAATCATTTGAACATAAAACAAACACTTGCACATAAAACAAACACTTGAACATAAAACAAACACAAAACACCCAAGCATGTCAACTGTTACAATTCGTGAGAGAAACTCTAATGTCCCTCTTCTTATTTTTGTGTGTGCCTGGTACTTGGAGACGTTACAAAAATAAACCTTCCTTCAAAGTGTGAACAATGAAACACTCTCTGTCGATCAAGTCAGCAAAAAAAAACAACATTTGGTGAAAACAATATGATGCTACAGGATCAAAAGGGAGATATCTATATACTGTTGATATGATAAGTGTTATCAATGTGCACATACATGTGTACATTGGGGGATTGGTTGGTCTCGAGGTAAGACGCCGGCCTCGAGACAGAGAGGTTGTGGGTTGAGATTTTTATTGATGATTTCTCTCTGCGGCAACCACCCCTGGTCTCAGCAGCGAGGCCCAGCTTGAAACGTCAATTACTCATCGACGGAAAAAAATATGTGTACCTTCGAAGTCGGAGTTATCTGCCTGTGCGGCGAGGGACCCCTGTGCACACGGCTGCCAGGGAAAAATGAATTTACCAGCAAAATTCAGTTCCTAGTCTCTAGTTACTTCGTCAGAGGTAAAAGCTGGCGAACGGAAAAAAAAAAACATTACATATTACGAATATGCAAGTACTGTTTTCCTTTACGTTCATCTGTGATATTTCGGACAGGAGGGCCCTAAAGCTGTAGAGGCTATCTAAGATAACCTCGCAAAACAAACCTCACTATCGAAAAATAAGGTTCTAATGAAACAGACGCTCATATTCAGAAGATTGTTAGTACAGAACCAGGAATTCACTTCAAAAGGAGATTGGTATCGTCAAGTATATGAAATGAGACTGACGCTGTTAACTATAGGAGAGGAGACCGGCGCCGTCAAATATATGGGAGGAGACTGGCGCCGTCAAATATATGGGAGGAGACTGGCGCCGTCAAATATATGGGAGGAGACTGGCGCCGTCAAATATATGGGAGGAGACTGGCGCCATCAAATATATGGGAGGAGCCTGGCACCGCCAAATATATGGGAGGAGACTGGCGCCGCCAATTATATGGGAGGAGACTGGCGCCGTTAAATATATGGGAGGAGACTGGCGCCGTCAAATATATAGGAGGAGACTGGCGCCGTCAAATATGTAGGAGGAGACTGGCGCCGTCAAATATATAGGAGGAGACTGGCGCCGTCAAATATGTAGGAGGAGACTGACGCCGTCAAATATCGAAGAGGAGACTGGCGCCGTCAATTATATAGGAGGAGACTGCGCCGTCATTTATATGGGAGGAGACTGGCGCCGTTAATTATATAGGAGGCGACTGGCGCCGTCACGAACTTTAAAAGAGATTGGCGTCATCAAGTACTCGGGAGGAGATTGGCGTCCTCAAGTGTATGTGAGGAGACTGACGCCGCCAAGTGTACGAGAGAAGATTGGCGCCGTTATGTACACATAAAGAGATTGGCGTCGTCAAGAACACTGAAAGAGATTGGCTTCGTCAAGTACACGGGAGGATATTGGCGTCGTCAAGTGTATGGGAGGAGACTGGCGTAATCAAGTGTATGGGAGGAGATTGGCGCATCAAGTGTATGGGAGGAGATTGGCGCATCAAGTGTATTAGAGGAAATTGGCTCATCAAATGTGTAAGAGTAGATTAGTGCCGTCCAGTGTATCTTTCTTCTTCCTCTTCTTTTCTCTTTTCACTGATACCTGAAAGGTGTCATGGTTATATAATTTGTCGTTCTTGAGCTGCTCGAACTGTCTGAATTAGTGGTTTTCCTTTGTTGTTACATGTCTCTGTCACTGCATCTATCCATGTTCTTCTGGGTCTTCCTCTTGGTCTTTTTCCATGCATCCTTTGAGAAGAGCGCCCTTGATGGTGATTGGTGAGGATTCATTCTGACCAGGTGGCCAAACCATTTAAGTTGTTGTTGTTCTATATATTCTTGGCAGGGTTTTGTTCCTACCATTTTTCTTATGGTTTCATTTGGTATTCTATCTCTTCTTGCTCAGTGTATAATCTCTAAAAACTCTCACGAAGACAACAAATGTAATTTACCGACAGGAGCAATCGTCGCCCGTGTCAATAATGATCGCACCCTCTGTCCAACGCAACTTGAATGTCACGGTTAGCCCATGAAAATGTACCAGAACTTCACCACAACATTGAAATATACATTTCTATGAATTAATTCAACAAAAGATAAAACCAGCAGGAAAGAAATATTTCTTGATTGTTGAAGAAGACTGGGACGCCAAATTTGGAAAATGTTCAGCCAAAACAGGCACATCATCGGCTGTTTCTCTTGCAACGAAGAGGCCTAAGAGAGAGGAATTAGATCACTTTAATTTATGAGTAGAAAAAATCTGAAACTTACAAATACCTTTGACTTTTCATGAGCCGTGAAGAATTTGAAATTGGCGCAGACAAAATAACGACTCCTCCCATCCTCATAAAGTAAAACTAGAAGTCGCTGGGGCACTCTTTTAGACTTCTTAAAGCTTTTCTGTTTCTCTCTCTCTGTCTGATCATTATTTGGAATTCTGCCAAGATCGGAGGCGTGTCCATTCTTTTATATCATCTTCCCACCTCTTTCTCTACCCGTCCGTCTCCTTCAACTCACAGTTCCTTGTATAATTGTCTTTGCTAAGCCAGACGATCGACATACGTGGCCAAAGCGTTCCATTTTGCGCTTCTTCACAATACTAAAAAAAAAATCATGCACCAAAACCGGGTGTTTATTACTACTTTTCAATAACATCTGAAATGGGTCACTAGACAGGTCTACACTAAAGTCACGAACGTTGTGAAAGAGACAGATTTCCTTTGTTGCCTGTTCTGAAAGAAGAATCTGAGTGAGAAGGTGGCACTAGAATATCTACCTCTGCTATTGTTGAAAAAAAAAACCCAACAGATGTCCTGGTCAAACGTTACTATCATCAGGTGACTTGCCGGTTGACGTAGGCGACCATCTCTTTACATTACTCGGTCCTTCATGCACGTCATCATTTTAGTCGGCGATCATTTTTTAAATGAAATTTGAATAAACTGTTTTATATTTGATCTCTTGGTTTTCCTCTGCTCTTCCTACCATTCATTCTGTCTGTTGTTATAGTATTCTCAATGTTTTCCCTTTTTGCATGGCATGTCAAATAAATGAAGATTGCCTCTTCCTGATAATTTTGAGGATATTTCTGGTTTCTCTAGCTCATTTTAAACATTCTTCATTTGTAATTTTTGTTACCCATGGAATTCATAGCATTCTTCTGATAAACCACATCTCAGCTGCCTCTAATGTTCTTTGTGTTCTCTTCCTCATCGTTTTCCATATAGTAAAACATGTACGATGTAGTACTTTATATACTATACGATGTAGTACTTTATATACTATAAGATGTAGTACTTTATATACTATACGATATAGTACTTTATATACTATACGATTTAGTACTTTAAATACTATACGATTTAGTACTTTATATACTATACGATGTAGTACTTTATATACTATACGATGTAGTACTTTATATACTATAAGATGTAGTACTTTATATACTATACGATATAGTACTTTATATACTATACGATTTAGTACTTTAAATACTATACGATTTAGTACTTTATATACTATACGATGTAGTACTTTATATACTATACGATGTAGTACTTTATATACTATAAGATGTAGTACTTTATATACTATAAGATGTAGTACTTTATATACTATACGATGTAGTACTTTATATACTATACGATGTAGTACTTTATATACTATACGATGTAGTACTTTATATACTATACGATGTAGTACTTTATATACTATAAGATGTAGTACTTTATATACTATACGATGTAGTACTTTATATACTATAAGATGTAATACTTTATATACTATACGATATAGTACTTTATATACTATACGATTTAGTACTTTATATACTATACGATTTAGCACTTTATATACTATACGATGTAGTACTTTATATACTATACGATGTAGTACTTTATATACTATACGATGTAGTACTTTCGTGCACGTTTTCTAACATTAATTGACAATTATTTGTTACATAGGATGTTTTTCATTTGACGGAATTGTGTCTTTGTTTGTCCTATGCTGCGTCTAATTCCTACAGTGCCTCTGCCATCTGATGTTATTATTGGTACCAGGTATTTGAACCCATGCACTTATTTCACGATCTTCCTTTTAGTTATACTCTACATTCTTGTGTATTTGTTTACTTTGATATTATTATAGTTTTTGTTGTGTTTTTGCTGTTGAGGGCCAGGTTGTTCTCCTTCTGTCACAGTTTCATCTAATAGATTTTGTAGGTCTTGTTGGTTTTCTGCTATCAAAACAATATGATCTGCAAACCTGAGGTGGTTTATGTTGCCCCCCCCCCCAATTTTCGTTCCCCTTTTTAAGAACCGGCTTGTTCACAATTGTTCTTAAAAATATTTTCTCTGTTCAAAGAAAATAGATCTGGTGAGAATACACATCCCTGTCGCACCAGACAATGTGGGCAAACATACCTTTAATTTAACAACGGGTAACAATAAATACTAATATAGAAGATATATATACAAGCATCGGAAGCAGAACGGTTGCGAACCTTCGTTGGTGCCATAGACGGACTAGCAGGTGACGTAAAACAGTGAGAAGACCAAGGTGTGTGCCTGGACAGGGCTTCAGGAGCATGCAGAATGGAGATTAATAACTGACAAAAGTGAGCTATAGCAAACAAGGCCTGGGATTTTGAAAGTGGAGATCACAGTGACCGGAAAGGTTCTGGAAACAGTCTCATCGTCACTGCTGGGGGATGACAACCAGAAATATTTGCTAGTTATGTACAAATAAAGTACAGCTCTGATTACACAATACAACATAAATATCTCATTAAGAACAAAGCTAAAGTTATTATTAATAATAGTGGCATATATGTGTGCATATATGCCTGCAAAACATGGACACTCTCTGTTGATATTGAAAGAATAACTACCGGCGTGTGTGTCCGACTCTGCACCTATAACCAAATAACGTTATTTCACGACAGTTATTATCCATGTCACTGGTGAAAGTGTCAGAATTGTTCGTGAACATCACAATTGCAACACTAGATGATGATACCCGTGACACATCGATGATATTTAGACATTCTCTTTTTTCTTGTAGTCTTAAAAAATATACTGATCTGTTTATCCTTTGAACACAGCATAGCAAAATTAAGGACTGCAAAAAAGAAGGCACTGAGCTAAGACTATTTTAAAAATATTTAAAAAAAAAACAGTGCTCAGACATATGGATGTTGAATATTTCAAACAAAGAAATGATGCTAACAAATTCCTGAGGAACCTTCTGAACAGAAATGTAATGACAGGACGAGAAAACAAGTTATATGGGAAATAACAGAACAATGGACAATCCATCAACAGATTAAGAGTAAAATGACATTTATTGAGCACATCTTAAGAAACACGACGCAATCATAGCAAGACAGACACTGTCATGAAACCCACAAGGAAAGAGAAAACGGTGAAGGCGCAGGAATATGTGAAAACAAAGTATTGCATACGTCAAGGGCTACTACTTTGACAGGAAGCCTTTGAGATAGTTTCAGCCTATGAAAGTAGTAAGTAAAGTAAAGTTTCCCTTCACACCTTCCTTGGTGTATGGGGAATATGGTGTTAGTGACCATATTTTTCTATGACCACGGCATATTTTTGGGTGATGTGGTCGGTATCACGCTAGGCCGCCTTTACTTCCCAGAAAAATCTCTGGTACCCATTTAAAGAGGCTGAGTGAACCCCGAAGCCTTGTCAGTCAGAAAAAGGTCTGCCAATGCTGAGGATCGAACACGGACCGTCCAGGTCAGGAAGTGAGCACACTAACCACTCAGCCACCGAGGCTGCTTTATGAAAAAGCCTTGTATTATATATGTACATGATACATGCTTTTGTATATTTAATTATCACTTTTTCTCAGGGGCTAAGATGTAGAGTCTGCGAAAATAAATATTTAACTACATTATTTACATACAAATAAACTCATTATCATTACGAGCACAGACTGATCGTTCAACAACAATGGGCACATAATGGCGCACACATCACACGAAATAAAAATAGTCAAACAAACATTGTACGGAATTATGCAACAAAAAATATTTCTGTCAAGAGAACATGAACACAGAGAACAATCACAGATGACAAACATACATCAAAAACGTTTGGAATGTGGTTGTCAACATGTAAATGTCCAACAAAAAAGGCTGTAAACTTTCCAAATATTTATTCTCGTTTGTTTCACTTGAAGCAACCTTCTTCCACGCGGTAAAAAATAGAAATAAACAAAAGCAAAACAGTAAAAAAAAATATTAGATTATCTCAGGGTTGATTGACAGATCAAGAGACACTTCAACATGGCTGAACATCCGATGACGTTTAGATGACTTCTCATGACGTAGTTTCAATAAATTTGTTTGCTTGTTCAATTAACACATTCCTGTATCACCAAAATGATAAACATCCGCACATTTGCCGTGATGCATAATAAAGTTTAAAAAAAAAAAAAAAATTACCGGAAACGTTTTCCATTTTATTTTAGAACAGAAGTTGGTTGGAACAAGAAACAGCCCGCTAGCTGTAGAAAACAGGCTCAATATGAAAATGTTTACAAATAGGAGATTCCTTTATAATGTTGACTATCATCTTCTGTCTACAAATTCTCTAACATTCGTGACAATATACTGTGAACTGGGATCATTAACGTCATTTCTTTTACCTACGAAGTCTCTTAATCTCTTCAAAGCTGACATTTCCACTGAGTCATTTTCAAAGTCAGACCTCTTCCCGACAAAGTCTCGCAGTCTTTTATCTTCTTCAAATATGTCCTCTTCTGAACGTTTTCCAACAAAGTCTCGCAGTCTTTTATCTTCTTCATACAATTCATCCTGTGAAAGCTTTTCAACAAAGTCTCGCAGTCTAGTATCTTCCTCATTGGTTTCATCTTGTGAACGCTTCCCAACAAAGTCTCTGAGCTTTTTTACAAGTTCCAGTCTGTCCCCTTCATCATCAAAGAGAATAGATCTTTTGCCAACAAACTGTCTTGGACGTTTTTCTTCCCGCTTGCCAACAAACTGTCTTGGACGTTTTTCTTCCCGCTTGCCAACAAACTGTCTTGGCCGCTTGCCAACAAACTGTCTTGGACGTTTCTCTTCCCGCTTGCCAACAAACTGTCTTGGACGTTTCTCTTCCCGCTTGCCAACAAACTGTCTTGGACGTTTCTCTTCCCTCTTACCAACAAACTGTCTTGGACGTTTCTCTATCCGCTTGCCAACAAACTGTCTTGGCCGCTTGCCAACAAATTGTCTTGGACGTTTTTCTTCCCGCTTGCCAACAAACTGTCTTGGACGTTTTTCTTCCCGCTTGCCAACAAACTGTCTTGGACGTTTCTCTTCCCTTTTGCCGACAAATTCTCGAATTCGTTTATTTTCAAAGAAAACGTCTGTTGGGTCTCGCTTTCCAACAAATTCTCGCGCTCGCTTTTCTTTGCTGAAGGTGTCATAGCCATAACGCTTGCCCACGAACTCTCGAAGACGTTTATCAAAAGTCACGAGTGGTGTTCCCACGAAAGAGGGCTCGCGTTTGCCTACAAAATCCCTTAGCCTCTTTTCAAAATCTTCAGATTCACCAAATCCATTACGTTTACCGAGAAACTCTCGAGGTCTTTTATCAATATTATTTGCATCTGTGTCACTAATGAGATTGTGTTTAATATTGGATATCACTAAATCGTCAATGTCATCAGGAATACTTCTCTTTCCAACAAATTCTCGCAGTCTCTTCTCGTTCATAATGTCACCTTCGCCTCTTTTCCCAACAAAATCACGTACACGTTTGTCTACAAAATCTCCACGATCGTCGTGGATGTTCCTCTTTCCAACAAAGTCTCTGAGCCTCTTGTCGTAGGGACTCCACCATCTTGTATTTAAATCGGTTGATCTTTTACCAACAAATTCCCTAATCCTCTTATCTTTATAATTCCATTCTTGTTCTTCGCGATTTTTGTTGCTACCATCAGTTCCATCTTCATCATAATCATACGGGGAGTTATCATTTGGAACTATAACTACTTCTAAAGGATAATTCCCAGCACCTGAAATGTCTGTAGGAGTGACTATGAGTGGTTCAGGAATTGAAGAATACATTTCTGGTTGCAATCGATTGCCAAGAATATCTCGAACTCGCTTGTCTGCGTCCAGCTCATCTTCCATTTCAGCAGAATCCCGTTTACTTCTTGAGTTTAAATAAGCCGCTTCATTTCCTCTGTCTTGCAGGTTGCTCTGTTGTTGTTCCTCGTTTAACTTGTGCTGAGCCTGTACTTCCTGAATGCTGCCTACATTGGGTGATACGAGTTGGAGAGGTTGTGACCCTGACACGTTCACATGATTCTCTGCCCAGCTGGTGCTCAATGCATGACTGAAAACCAGAAGGCTAAACAACGTTGCTGAAAGCGGAAACATTGCAAAAGGATTATGTCTTTGTTTCCAATTCCTTATTTGTATTGCGGTGACTAGAAAACGCGTGATCAATCACGTGATAACCAATTCTGGGTTCAAAACAATCCACTCTTGTGTCCGTTTATCTAAAAGTTAACTTGACATATTTGGCGGAAAATTAATTGTACGTGAATTTTAAATGAACATCGAAATCTGGAAGTCGGTGACAATCTGTAATGATTGATGCCTTCTTTTAGTAGAATCTTGTGAAAGAATTCCCAAGACTTGTCAAAATGAATTGAGCTCCTTTAATACTTTTTGTTATAGCTGATTGAAGACATGAATTCTGGTTGTTATCTGCAAGTTGTCAGGACCTTTAATACCTGCAATGAAAGGGAAATAATTATACGATTAGCCAATGATCCAAAGAGACATTAATTACATTTCAGTTATTTGTGCGCTGGTTATCATTTCTTAACACCATGAATTACGATATTGTTTTCATACTTTGCACCTTTGTTATCTCCCCCTTCCACTATTACTGGCTTGCTATTAACGACTGTACCCAAACATGAGTACCAAAAACATTGCATTCAAGAAGTGAAGTTTGAGAATATTATCATGTTTTAGCTGTAAAAACAGTCGTGAAAGTATTGAGTTGGAATACATACTAGGACAAAAACATAAATGAGCGCTCATTGGTATAGATAACAAAGGCAACAACATACACGAGGGCGCATTGGCATAGATAACAAAGACAACAACATACGTGAGGACGCACTGGCATAGATAACAAAGACAACAACATACATGAGGGTGCGTTGGCATAGATAACAAAGACAACAACATGCATGAGGGCGCATTGGCATAGATAACAAAGACAACAACATACACGAGGGCGCATTGGCATAGATAACAAAGACAACAACATACATGAGGGTGCATTGGCATAGATAACAAAGACAACAACATACATGAGGGCGCATTGGCATAGATAATAAAGACAACAACATACACGAGGTCGCATTGGCATAGATAACAAAGACAACAACATACATGAGGTCGCATTGGCATAGATAACAAAGACAACAACATACATGAGGTCGCATTGACATAGATAACAAAGACAACAACATACATGAGGTCGCATTGACATAGATAACAAAGACAACAACATACATGAGGTCGCATTGACATAGATAACAAAGACAACAACATACATGAGGTCGCATTGACATAGATAACAAAGACAACAACATACATGAGGTCGCATTGGCATAGATAACAAAGACAACAACATACATGAGGGTGCATTGGCATAGATAACAAAGACAACAAGAAACTCACTGGCATTTACTATTATACAAGCACAACAATAAACACCCATGAATTTCACACATGAACACACACATATACTCATACACATACGCACACATAAATATAACTTCATGTTTCTTGTTCTTGGTCTCCCAGAAGCTAACGTTGGATAGTGTTATCCTATAAGGTTGTTATTTCTCTAGACAATGCATCAGGAGAACATGTTCAAGCTTTCAAAATTCTGGCTGCTAGATATTTTTATCTTCTTTCTTGAAGATGTCTGACTCCATTTATGGCTATCGATTGTCGATGATAAAGCTCTTTGGTAGCAAGCTCTCTGTGCTTGCAAACCGGATGTTGATGATGGAGGAGCTGGCACCTTACTAGTGCATCATAACGAGTGTAGGTGGTGTTTATTTGTAGATTTTTCTGAGTGTTGTAAACACACCTGATCTACAAACTTATTTGTTGACTGTAGCACCTATTTAGTGCATCATAACGAGTGTAGGTGGTGTTTATTTGTAGATTTTTCTGAGTGTTGTAAACACACCTGATCTACAAACTTTTTTGTTGACTGTAGCACCTATTTAGTGCATCATAACGAGTGTAGGTGGTGTTTATTTGTAGATTTTTCTGAGTGTTGTAAACACACCTGATCTACAAACTTTTTTGTTGACTGTAGCACCTATTTAGTGCGTCATACCTGGCGTTGGTGGTTGAGGAAATGGAAAGCGTTTGTTTACTGCCTCGAATGCAAAGTGGTATGTTTGACGTGTTGGTGGTAGCAGTTATATAGAGTGCATTGATAGCGAGACATTAGTGATAATTGAACCGGCTGTACTATTTGTTCAGTGTCTTCATTAAGAGTACTGGTGGTTGTCGTATTTGATACATCTCAATGACACTCACTTCTCCGTCTCTTTGTCCTATTTTCTTATTTTTTTTTTTTACAGGCTAGTAATTCGAAACCTGAACTCTGGACTAAAATTCCTAACAATTAGAAAATATTATGTTCCAATAATCTGATGTCCTACTAACGATATTATCGACGTTGTCCGTCTATTTTTGATTATATTACGATAATCTTTCATTAACAACACAAAATTATACATTGATTTGACATTAAGTACTTTATGATTATAAGACGAATAAATATGACTAAAGAAACAACATAATTACATAACAACATAATTCGGAATAAACAAATAGATTATTGCTAATTAAATGAGTTATGGCATGATCAAGGATATGATAGGATGTCACATGATGAGACGAGTGGAATGTCACTTCACAACTCTGAGCTCTTAAAGACAGAGCCAGACAACATTTGATTAGAATGTTGATTCGATAAGGATGACAGTTAATTCACCGTGTCCTCTGTAACTGACGAGTACACACCAAAACACACATTTCATTAAAACTGCTGGTTTTCCCTTTTGTCTATTGTAATGGGAATAAATTGGGAAAATAATCTTCTAGAAAATATGTCACTTCTTCTAGGCTTCACCATTTGAAATAATGAATTTGAAAATATTATTAATCTTCGATACAATATCAAACGGTTGTGTCCTAATGTTTAGTATCAAAAACAGGGCCAGTGCAAATTGAGTGACAAAAATAAGATTAAACCTAAGCGCGATGATATCACTTACTAACTTTATAGAAATAATTCTGTTGAAATAGGAGACAAGGTAGATCAAGTCTACACTGCAAGACAACAGTAAATGAACATCTGTTAATCACTCTCAATCGATTGTCTTGCAAACAAATTTTCTGAATTCCAAAAATGTTGATCCAGTGATTTTGTCTTGTCACTAATTCACCTCTGCATATGCACTAGCACTCATATCTTTCTCTTGCTTTGTGCGATCTAGTCAAGTCGGCAAACTGTTATGTTCTTCTCTTGTTAGTGACAACAATGAAATAACACAACTGACAACGTGTGGACAAAGCAAATATTTTTGTTTGGTCTTGCAATAAGCGCATCGAACGTCACTGAGTGCATGTTTTATATAGACAGGCTGTGTTTGAAGCCAGGAGAAAGCGGACTCACATCTGGGTAGGTTCAAAGTGTTACAAAGCAGAGACATCAACTTGAGTGGAGGCTCTGTCGGACAGGTAGTTGGCTACAATGATGATATTAGTCTTCAATATTAATACAACTAGCTGAAAAGACAGACCAAGACCAGGTCGTACAAATAATATGCTTTTACTCGAAGACTAGAAAAGTCATCAATTAGGTTCTCTAATTTGGTTATTTGGTTATGGAAGGCCCCGGTATCACTGCAAACGAATTAAAATCCATAATTGCTCAACCGCCCGTGCCAGCGTAATCATCCGAATCTCATCTCCCAAACAAAGAAAGGTAACTGTAGTCCCCATCGTAGCAGTTTCAGCACATGCCAAAAGACATAAGGCGAAAAACCGCACAGTTAGTTGTTCTCTAATTACAACATGACAATGGATTATTATGTACACTGGTTTTCCTATGATGTTTTATCTCTGGCTAATTGTGGCTATAATCTCTCTCCTCAAGCTGCTCTAAGATACTTCTAATTTATGGCCTACAGGTTACAAACAGATGCTATTGCCGTTGACTTCGTTGTAACTGTTCATACAGATGTTTATTTTCTTATGAAAAAACTCTAACTCCTTAATTACATCTTGCCAAGGGATGTAACTCACTACGTTACTTAAGGAGAGATATGTTCTATGGCAAGGTCTCCGGTTAGCTGACTATACACTTGAGGTAAGGACTCTAGTTAGCTGACTATACACTTGAGGTAAGGACTCTAGTTAGCTGACTATACACTTGAGTAAGGACTCTAGTTAGCTGACTATACACTTGAGGTAAGGACTCTAGTTAGCTGACAATACACTTGCTGTAAGGACACTAGTTAGCTGACTATACACTTGAGGTAAGGACTCTAGTTAGCTGACTATACACTTGCTGTAAGGACACTAGTTAGCTGATTATACACCTGCTGTAAGGACTCTAGTTAGCTGACTATACACTTGCGGTAAGGACACTAGTTAGCTGACTATACACTTGCGGTAAGGACACTAGTTAGCTAACTATACACTTGCAGTAAGGACTCTAGTTAGCTAACTATACACTTGCAGTAAGGACTCTAGTTAGCTGACTATACACTTGCGGTAAGGACTCTAGTTAGCTGACTATACACTTGCTGTAAGATCTCAACAATCTAACTATCTTCTCTAGCGGATGTCACCCCCTTTGATCTTGCTGCCCATTCGAGAATTTGACTCCTCTGACCGGAAGTTGGAACGTGTAAAGCTGTTGCTCGCTAGTAATGTCCGGAATTGTGTTGTGGTCCTTTTCCTCTACATAACTGCCACAATCCCATGGGGTAAAGGGACCGCCTTCTAGCTAATATTATTGCAAAAAGATTTTTATTTTCTATTCTTCATTCTTTCCTTCCTCATCTGCCTTTCAGCGTCGATGGGAAATATAATTTGCGGTCTGTTGCTCTTCTGTTCGCCTCTGCTACTGTTATGTTTCATAGTGCTTCTAATATTCCATCGATCCATCTTTTTCGTGGTCGACTCTTAGGTCTGGTGTTCTCACAACGTTTGTTGTAGGCTCGTTGTGTTGTGTTTTGATCTTTCTGCCTTGTCACGCGGCCAAACCATTTTATCTGTTGTTTGCTTATATATTCTATGGCGGGGGCTATTACTAACTTTTTTCTTTTTGGAGTGAAATATCTCAACACGAACACATATGGCCTCAGGTCCTATAAGTACATCGGCGCAACCCAGGACTGGGATTTTGCGGCTGGCAAGATAGTTATATATATATATAGAGAGAGAGAGAGAGAGATAGAGAGAGATAGAGAGGACATATAAAGCGAGTGACAGAATGACAACGCCGAGAACTTTATGAAATATATGGATCCTACATTCTTGTTAAATATGTTTTTACATCTACTGCTAATTTAGTTTACACATACACACACACACACACACACACAATTACACACACACACACACATATATATATATATATATATATATATATATATATATATAAGGGGGAATGGGGGTTGAAGGAGTGAAGTTTGTGAAATTATTATAATTAACTACTAAAATTATGTAAAACATTATTGAGCACCAACTCACATACGCCCACCATCATCACGACGTAAGAAAAATATAGCGGAAAAAAAAACAATTATATGGATATAAGGTTAATAAAAAAATAAAAGAGCATATGATTTCTGAGAAAAAACAAACAAACAGGGAACAATCATTGCCGTCAAACAAATAAAATAAGACCTGAAAATGGCTGTCAAAATGTGAGAGGCGAACACAAAAGCTGTAAACTTTCCCAATATTTATTCTGGCTTTGAAGCAACCTCTTCCACGAATTAAAAAAAAATAGAAATAAACAAAAGAATAAAATAAACAATATAAGATTGATCTCAGGGTTGATTGACAGATCGAAAGACACTTCAACATGGCTGAACATCCGATGACATTTAGATGACTTCTCATGACGTAGTTTCAATAAATCTGTTTGCTTGTTCAATTTGCACATTCCTGTATCGCTAAAATGATAAACATTCGCACATTTGCTGTGATGCATAAGAAAGTTTTGAAATAAAAATAGAAAAATGCCGGAAACGTTTTCCATTTTATTTTAGAACAGAAGTTGGTTGGAACAAGAAACAGCCCGCTAGCTGTAGAAAACAGGCTCAATATGAAAATGTTTACAAATAGGAGATTCCTTTATAGTGTTGACTATCATCTTCTGTCTACAAATTCTCTAACATTCGTGACAATATACTGTGAACTGGGATCACTAACGTCATTTCTTTTACCTACGAAGTCTCTTAATCTCTTCAAAGCTGACATTTCCACTGAGTCGTTTTCAAAGTCAGAACTCTTCCGGACAAAGTCTTGTAGTCTTCTTGATACACCAAGTAAACGCTTTTCAACAAAGTATATGAACTTCTACAAGTTAGATTTTGACCTCATTTGCAAGGACTTCGACCATTTTTACCAACACACTTAAAAATGTAAATTCTCATTTACCAACCAAATTAGAAATGTATCTTCGCATATAGCAGCCAACTTAGAAATGTATCTTCGCATATAGCAGCCAACTTAGAAATGTATCTTCGCATATAGCAGCCAACTTAGAAATGTATCTTCGCATATAGCAGCCAACTTAGAAATGTATCTTCGCATATAGCAGCCAACTTAGAAAGGTGTCTTCCCATATAGCAACAAATTTGTGAAATACTTCATCTTTCGGATCCCCAGAACCCCTCGACCGTGATGTTACTCTCTTGTCATGTTTCATGCCACAGCTCTCTACACAGACGATGACCTTTACCGCCGCTCTTGGAATAAAATGAGGATACCGAACAAGTGAAAGTGGGAACTTTCTAAAAAGGAATTGTGCCGCAATTTTACTTCAAACATATTCTGTGTTAATGCTGTAACCGACAAAAGAGGGAGTCCTGACAGCTCAGTGGTTAGTGAAATGGACTACAAAGGACAAGAGGTCGGGTTCGATCCTGACCGACGGCTTCAAGGTTCACCCAACCTTAAATGGGTACCGGGTATTTTTTCTGGGAAAGTAAAGCGGCACGGGTGTAATACCCACCACATTACCCCAAAAATCATGTCCCGAAGGTCCATAAAAATCATGGTCACTAACACGATATTCCTTATACGCCACTTGGCGTGACGGGGCTCATTACTTTACTTACTAACTGACAAAATAACAATAATATTATAGCCAGTTCTGGATTTAAAACAATCCACTTATGTCTATTTATCTGAGACTATAAATATGATATTCATCATCATCATTAAGTGTTGTCTCCGCAACGAAGGTTGACTACCATGGAGCGCTATTCTGCTGTCTCTTGCTTTGATGGTGCAGGTTGTCATAGGCCGATATGTCCATCTTTTGATGTTACTCGTCCATGTTAGTCTTGGTCTGCCTCTGCCTCTTTTACCTTGTATTTTCCCCTCCAGGATTAGGTTTTTAGTAGGCTGTTGTGTCTTTTAACATGACCCAAAAATCTCATTTGTCTTGTTTGAATTGTGCTTGGTAGTTCTCTTTTCATTTTTAGTTGTTTTAAGACTTCATCGTTTGTTTTTTTTTCCGTACATCCAATTCTACCTATTCTTCTATATAACCACATTTCAAAGGTTTCAATTCTCTGTTCTGTTTTCTTGTCTAATGCCCCTGTTTCTGCACCATTCAGGAATATTGAGAAGATGTAACATTTTGCTATTCTTAGTTTTAGCCCTGGTGTTTTTGTTTTCATGTTAGTATGTTCTTCATGACATTAAAATTACTTTTTGCCATTCCTATTCTTTTGTATTTCAGTTGTACATTTCCCATCACTGGTTATAGTATGTCCAAGGTAGTTGTAGTTCTGAACTGTCTCCAGGTCTATTCCTTCAATTTTGATATCCATTTGTGGGTTTTGAGTATTTTCTTTGTTTATGCTCATAATTGATCGTATCTTCTTCTACCTTTTAGCTCCCAGTGGAGCATAGGTCTTAAACAAACACTTTCCAAGTCGTTCTGTTTTTTGCAATTCTTTTAAGATCATTCCATGTCTTCCCCATCATCTTCATCTCTGCTTCGATCTGTCTTCTCCAAGAATTCCTTGGTCTTCCTCTTTGTCTTTTCCCCTGGGGATTCAAAAAAGAGCCTGTTGTGTAATACTCTCAGTTGGCTTCCGTAGTGTGTGTCCTATCCATCGCCATCGTCTTCGCTGTATCTCTTTATCCACTGGTATTTGACCGGTACATTTCCATAATTCCACGTTAGTGACTTTGTCCTGCCATTTCCATCCATTTATTCTGCGCAAGCATCCATTAATGAAAGTCTGTACCTTCGTGATTGTCAATTTTGTTATTCTCCATGTTTCACAGCCATATAATAGGACCGACTTAACATTTGAGTTGAACATTTTTATTTTTGTATTTAGCCTAATTTCTTTGGATTTCCATATGTTTCCCAGTGCAATGAAAGCTCCTCTTGCTTTTGATATCCTTATTTTGGTATAATTTTCTGTTCCTCCCTCTTTATCTATATTACTGCCCAGCTATATGTAAGATTGTACGTCTAGTAGAGGTATTTCTCCTAGTTTTATTTAGTTATTGCCAACTGCATTAATTCTCATAATGTTGGTCTTATCTCTATTAATCTTTAGTCCTAGCTGTTGTGATCTCTCATCTAATATACTCATTTTATCCTGCATCTGTTGATGGCTGTGTGATAGGAGAGCTATGTCATCAGCAAAGTCTAAATCATCAAGTTGTTTGGTCAGTGACCACTGGATCCCATTTCTGTTGTTTTGAGTTATTTTCATAATCCAATCTATGGCCAGTAGAAAGATAAATGGAGACAGAAGGCATCCCTGCCTTACTCCTGTTCTTATTTCAAATGCTTCTGTAAGCTGTCCTTCATGCACCACACTACATTTTGTTCCTTCATACATTGTTTTTATCAGGTTAATAAACTTTATGGGGATTCCATAATGACTCAGCAACTTCCAAAGCATTCTTCTGTCTAAACTATCAAATGCCTTTTCGTAATCTATGAATCCAATATAAAGTGGGGATTTTAGTTCTAAACTTTGTTCAACTATTATACGTAGAGTAGTTATTTGATCAGCACATGATCTGTTCTTCCTAAAACCTGCTTGCTCATCTCTTAAGTGTTTCTCTATAGCCTCTTTTAGTCTCTCCAGAATGATTCTGCCTAATATTTTTCCTGGCACTGATAGTAGCATAATTCCCCTATAATCTGTGCACTCCTGTAAACTTCCTTTCTTTGGTAGTTTGATCATATAACCTTCTCTCCAGTCTTTAGGTATTTCTTCCCTCTCCCAAATTTTATCCAATAGATCATGTAACATCTTGGTAGAGGTGTTAATATCTGCTTTGATGGCTTCCGAAGGAATTTCATCTGGTCTTGTGGCTTTACCATCTTTTAATAGTTTGATAGCTTTCATTATTTCTTCTTTGCTTGGTTTTTCGCAATTAACGTGTAACTCTTCTTCTGCTGTTAGTATATCTGGAGGATTATTTGAGCCGGGTCTGTTCAAAAGTTCTTCAAAAAATTGATCGTATATAAACATGATATTATTTTTTGTGAAATGTTTAGTGTACGTGCAGTTTAGATGATGACCATTATTTCGTAATCAATGACAATCGAAGGAGTTACAGCCCTTTATAGATTCTTGCAAAAGAAGTTTCAACGTATGAGTTCCTTTTAATACTTTTAGTTATGGTATAACACATTGACGAAATGTCATGTTGTCAGTACTTCCAATGAATGCAATGAAATGTAAAATAATTCTGCGATTAGTCAATGATCCAATGAGATATGAATTGCGTATAAGTTATTTGTGTGCCCATTGTATTTCTTAACATCTCGAATAATAATATTGTGTTTATACTTGGTAGTTCCTCCTTTCGTTATTACTGGCCTGCATTAGCGACTAATACAAGTGAACCCCAAAAATGTTAGTATTTAAAACATGAATATATAAAACCACATGCAGAAAGCAAAGTTTGCGAATATTATTTTCAATTGTTGCTTATACGAACACACACGAACGCACTTGGGAACAAAAATTGAAAAGCAACGACAAGAAATGAAATTGATTAAAAATATGATAGCAATGAAGGGGCTTAAACGGTTTGAAAAGAACTGAAGCCAAAATAAGTTTGAAGTAAATATTGGAAGCAATTTGTTTGTTTTTGGTCTCAACGGAGATATAGAAACGTTGTCTCCATTAACCTAAACATTATGCCAAGTCCGTGCTCTTTAGTGTTCACATTTATTGAACCAATCAGTGTCTTCTTGACATTTTAAAATTATAACGTTACAGGTCATCAGCAGGGGCTTGCCAATTTGCAATGTCCTGATTTACCCATATACATTTTTTGTTTCAAAATTTAAGTTTCTCTTTAAATTCTCAATAAAATACGTTTTTGTTAAACTATTTTTAGGTTTATTTCTCTATCTTCTGTAAGAAGGTTCTACTCATTGTTGTTTTTGGAGTGGTTAGGTTGTTAGGAAGTTGCTGCGGTTGTTAAAGGAAATTACATAAAGCGGATCAGACTTTCGGGACGCTGAAAGGATAGCTACTGAACAAATAGTAAAAAGATATTCATAATTATGTACCTATTTTCAGATCTGCGATATTCAGAGAAAAATAGGACGGTTGATTTTGTTGTAACATTACAAAACGCAACCAGGTGTAAAGGTCAAGGTAAAGTACGAGACTTGAATTGGCGTCTTAGCACGCGAGTTTTCACCTATCTGTGCTCGGCAGCCTTTCCAGAAGTAAGACTTCTGGATAGTGTCGCTTCAAGCATCGAAACCCACGATGTGAGGCGGCATTCCTCACCTTCCCTGAGTACTACTCTGGTACCCATTTCTGCCAGCGGCTGGATCGATCGCGGGAGTATTTTTTTCCAACCACGAGTACAACTCACACTGATCCCAGCGGGAATCGAACACGGGTTGTCCGAACGTCGGTAAATTAGCCACAGATCAGGTGCATTTGCCAAAAACCTTTTGTTTTGCATGGCTAGGAGCAAGGTACAAGTAGTTATATTGCAGCAACAATAGAGACGTGGTTATATAGTAGCAACAACGGAAAAATGGTTATATTGCAGCAACAATAGAGAAGTGGTTATATAGTAGCAAAAAAGTACAAGTGGTTATATTGCAGCAACAATAGAGACATGGTTATATAGTAGCAACAAAGTACAAGTGGTTATATTGCAGCGACAATAGAGACGTGGTTATATAGTAGCAACAAAGTACAAGTGGTTATATTGCAGCAACAATAGAGAAGTGGTTATATAGTAGCAACAAAGTACAAGTGGTTATATTGCAGCAACAATAGAGACGTGGTTATATAGTAGCAACAACGGACAAGTGGTTATATTGCAGCAACAATAGAGACGTGGTTATATAGTAGCAACAAAGTACAAGTGGTTATATTGCAGCAACAATAGAGACGTGGTTATATAGTAGCAACAACGGACAAGTGGTTTTATTGCAGCAACAATAGAGACGTGGTTATATAGTAGCAACAACGGAAAAATGGTTATATTGCAGCAACAATAGAGAAGTGGTTATATAGTAGCAAAAAAGTACAAGTGGTTATATTGCAGCAACAATAGAGACATGGTTATATAGTAGCAACAAAGTACAAGTGGTTATATTGCAGCGACAATAGAGACGTGGTTATATAGTAGCAACAAAGTACAAGTGGTTATATTGCAGCAACAATAGAGAAGTGGTTATATAGTAGCAACAAAGTACAAGTGGTTATATTGCAGCAACAATAGAGACGTGGTTATATAGTAGCAACAACGGACAAGTGGTTATATTGCAGCAACAATAGAGACGTGGTTATATAGTAGCAACAAAGTACAAGTGGTTATATTGCAGCAACAATAGAGACGTGGTTATATAGTAGCAACAACGGACAAGTGGTTATATTGCAGCAACAATAGAGACGTGGTTATATAGTAGCAACAACGGAAAAGTGGTTATATTGCAGCAACAATAGAGAAGTGGTTATATAGTAGCAACAACGGACAAGTGGTTATATTGCAGCAACAATAGAGACGTGATTATATAGTAGCAACAAAGTACAAGTGGTTATATTGCAGCAACAATAGAGAAATGGTTATATAGTAGCAACAAAGTACAAGTGGTTATATTGCAGCAACAATAGAGACGTGGTTATATAGTAGCAACAAAGTACAAGTGGTTATATTGCAGGAACAATAGAGAAGTGGTTATATAGTAGCAACAAAGTACAAGTGGTTATATTGCAGCAACAATAGAGAAGTGGTTATATAGTAGCAACAAAGTACAAGTGGTTATATTGCAGCAACAATAGAGACGTGGTTATATAGTAGCAACAAAGTACAAGTGGTTATATTGCAGCAACAATAGAGAAGTGGTTATATAGTAGCAACAACGGACAAGTGGTTATATTGCAGCAACAATAGAGAAGTGGTTATATAGTAGCAACAAAGTACAAGTGGTTATATTGCAGCAACAATAGAGACGTGGTTATATAGTAGCAACAACGGACAAGTGATTATATTGCAGCAACAATAGAGACGTGGTTATATAGTAGCAACAAAGGACAGGTGGTTACGTAGCAGGAACAAAGGACACAAATGGTTAAATGGTAATCAATGGTTTACGTCATAATTTGTTGTGTATGAGGATACTGCTGATAACGGCCTAATAATTCCAGGGTAATCGATATATTTATCGATGGAGTTAAGCCTAACATAAAATATATAATCATTAATATATTCACTATCGTGCGGGGCCGCGGTAGAGCTGCAGAAAACATATACATTTTTTTTTTTTGCGTTCTCCAGCTTTCACCTCTGGCGAAGTCCCTATAGACTAGGAAATGAATTTTGCGTGTTAATCATTTTTCCCTGGCAGCCGTGTGCACAGGGGGGTCCCTCGCCACACAGGCAGATAACTCCGTCTTCGCAGGTATCATACTTTTTTTCCGTCGATGAGTAATCGTCATTTCAAGCCGGGCATCGCAGCTGAGACCAGGGGTTACCGCAGAGAGAAATAAAAAGTAAAAATTTCAACTGGTACAGCTGAGATTTGAACTGACAACCTCTCTGTCTCGAGGCCAGCGTCTTTCATATAAAATAAACATGAAATGATATTAAACAGCTAAATCTTTTGAGAGACGAGACAAGCTAAGTAAAAGTCTTCATCATGTACAAGACAACAGATGCTTTTAAACAAAAATACGATAAGGACAGTCCTGCTCCCCGAAAAAATGTAAGCAGAAAAGTCAAACACCGGTCTCAAAATTTAAATTGGCAGAATAGGAACAGTGGCCAAGATCAAACATGTTGATCACAAAGTAGACAAGTCAAGTATTATCTCGAGGGTCGAAAAAAAGTCAAACAGTAAAACAATAGAAAGGATCTCAAGAGCATGGATGAAAGGAGGGAGTGGAAGAGGAGGCCAGCGATTAAAGAACAAAGTGAAAAGTGTTGATCTCTCTCAAATGGAGAGTACTAAAACGGGCTATGAGTAAGTTCTCTACCGACTGTGTGTGCTAGAAGAGCAAGAGACGATACCAATAACATGGAAGACTTCAGAGGTTTGCTCTATCAATGGTTCGATGACTGTTAGACCAGGCTGTTCTACTTTATCCGCAGAAAATCTCATCTCTAATCTCATGACAGATTGACAGTCGTGATCTTCTTTCACGTACCTTGTCTATTGAAGTGTCTGCACTTTCTTAACGTTAGTCCATTTTTCTTTTTATTAGTTCCCCACTTTTGTTACTGCCTTGTCAACTCTACCCCCGTACTTACCTTCACATTTGCAATTATTATTGCCATCACTCTGACCACTATCCTTATCATCTAGTATGATCTTCATAATTTATGAAAGTTTGTTACATTCTCAAAATGTTTCCAACGTCTCATTTCCTACTATGTATTCTCGTCAATTTCTTTTAGCTTTAGAGAGAAAATTGTAATTAAGAGGAATATTGAGAATCATCCCTGCAGTCGAACATATAAAGACACAATAAATTAAATTGTTTCACAAAATGAAAAGACAGAAACAGTTAAACACATTCCACATTTGTCAACACATACAACAAAAGAACCCGATTTAAAGGATAATCCAGACGAAATATAAAGACAATTTATAGTTGCTAGAACTGACAAAAAAACAACACTAGGGCTACAACTAAGAAGAGCAAATGTATATATTGTCTCAACATTGCTGTATGCTGCAGAAACATGGACATTAGACAAGAAAACAGAACAGAAAATTGAACCCTTTGAAATTAGGATTTTTAGAAAAATTTGAAGATTCGATGGAAAGAAAAGTAAACAAACGATGATGTTTTAAAACAACTAAAAACGAAATGAGAACTTCTGTCTGTCTATCTGTCTGTCTGTCTTTCGTTCGCCTGAAATATTGTCTATTTTTGCAATGTCGTTTCCTGTATACATTTTACTGTCTTTTGTAATGTAATTCTTGCAGTGGCCCACAGTTTTTTTTCTGTAGTGTTGTATATATGGGCAAATGGATTTTCCTCAGTCTATTATATTCAGTACACTCTTGAAGTATGTGTTCAGCAGTCTGGGGTGCCTGTCCACATGCACAAGTAGTTGAGGTGCCGAACTTGAATTTTGTATACATGTGACCGTGGAGTCGATTGTGTCCTGTTCTGAGGCGTATAAAGATAGCTTGTTCACATCTGCTCATATTATGAGAACTTCTAAACAGAATTCAAACAAGACAAATGAGATTTTTGGGGCATGTTACAGCAGCCTACTAAAAGTAATCTTGGAAATGAAAATACAAGGTGAAAGAGAAAGACTAAGGTTTGATCAAAACTAACATGGATGAGTAACATCAAGAGATGGAAAAGTCAGCCTATGACAACCTGCACCATCAAAGCAAGAGATAGAGCGGAATGGCGTTCCATGGTAGCCAACCTTCGATGCGAAGAAGGCACTCAATGATGATGATAATGACTAACAAATTAACTCTATAATTTCAGCGCACATAAATGAGTTTTATTTTTCTTCAGAGGAAGCAAGAAAGAAAGAAACGAAGGAAAGTTCATATTTTGTCTGCAATCATCAGATCAGACAGAATAATCTCCTAGGCTGCTGCAGAAATAACCTCCAGGGACCACACAATCTTGGTTGTTGAGCTGGTGTTATGTTTTGGAACTATTGATAAATATGAGAAGCGCAGTTTCCTGAAGTCAGTAATTGTGTCAGATTATTATAGATGGACTAGAATATTACAAGATTTAAACCAATGAAAAGAGTTATGTTTGATTTATACTAACAGTTTCCTTAAGTCAGTAATTGTGTCAGATTATTATAGATGGACTAGAATATTACAAGATTTAAACCAATGAAAAGAGTTATGTTTGATTTATAGTAACAGTTTCCTTAAGTCAGTAATTGTGTCAGATTATTAAAGATAGACTCTAGAATATTACAAGATTTAAACCAATGAAAAGAGTTATGTTTGATTTATACTAACAGTTTTCTTCACACGAAATTTAACAATATTTCTAAAATCTGCTTTATAATTTTCTTTCACGTAGGCTTGCCCATAACATTTTTAGGTATCGTTTATCGGTCTCATTTTTTTCCTTATTTGTTTTCTTATTTTAGTACAAAGATGATTTAATCTAAGGTATGCTAATGATACAGTTTTAATCGCTAAGAGAGAAAATGAGTTAGAAGAAATGTTAGACATAGTGAAATAAAGCGAAAAAAAAGGACTCAACCTTAGAAAAACACATCACCTCAGTGGACAATAAAAACAAGTGGAACATTATTAAAACAAGTAAATTAATTTAGATATTTTGGAACTTTATAATTTCAGACGGTAGATGTACAAAAGAGGTGAGATGCAGAATGGCTCAGGCAAAAGCAGCTTTCCAAAAAATGAGGAAGTTACCGTGCAATCCATTTTTGACAACAGAAACAAGAAAAAGAGTTCTTAAATGTTATGTAAAGCCAGTCTTAACATATGTATGTGAGTCATGGACAATACGACAACGGACAAGAAAATCACTGGAGACTGTAGAAATGTGGTTTTACAGAAGAATGTTGAGAATATCATGGACCACTAAGAAGAGTAATGAAAACGTTCTGAAAGAGGCCAAAGCAAAAAGAGAGCTAATTTCCAATATTAAGAAGAAATAATCATCATTTTTTGGCCATGTAATGAGAAAAGAACAGCTGGAATATATTGAGGGACGAAGAGATAGAGGAAAGCAAAGAGAAAAGATACCAGACAGCTTAAGAGAATGGCTTGGCAGAAGGTGATAAACAGAAATGATAAATAACTGTCGAGATCGAAAGTTGTGGAGAGACATGATCAGCTACGCCAGCAGGCCTTGTACTTGATGTTGATGGTTTTAGTACTTTACTTCCCGTTTAGTTGCGCGCTCTCTCTCTTCCTCTCTCTCTCGCTCTCTCTCTCTTTTTCTCTCTCTCTATCTCTCTCTCTTTCTCTCTCTTTATTCCTTTTTTTCTCCTTCTTATTTTTCTCTCTACGACTTGCTTTAATTTGAAACTCCCACATTTTGTTACCACATTTGTACTTGTACCTCTCATTTGTTCTCAAGTTATTTGGGCACAAGGGTTCAAAAGTTTGACCCAGGCCCAACAAAAAAATAGTTACATAATTTGTAAGTCAATTATTTTTGAGAGAAATTGCTATTAGAGAAACACTTTTGGTAGTAAGAATAGTAAATTAGAAAAGACGTGGGGTGGGGGGGGGGGGGGTCGCTGCGGTGTCGGGGGTAAGGTGCTTGCCTCACAGTTAGAAGGTATTGGGTGCTAACATCATCTTAATGTGTCACCAACGATCGGTTCTTGTTCCAGTGATTCTGAATCTCATAGTTGAGATTAGTATCTAGTATAAAATGATACGGAGAATTAAAGGAACATAGATTTCGTGTTCATATTGAGGACACAAACAAAACTTTTGACGTGAAAAAATATATTGCATACCACTGCCAGGGTAAATCTTGAAAAGAAAATGTAACATTTTCACATACACTTTACAATATGTTACCCACTTTTCTGAAGTTGTTCTCATGAGGAGTTGGGTGGGAGGAGAGGAAAGGGGGGGGGGTGGTGTTAGTGTTGAGATCTCCCTGTGTTACCAGGAAAATGATAGTGGATTTCCTGCAATGTGTGGAGATGTCGATGTGTTAGCAGGAAAGTGATCTTGGATTTCCTGCAATGTGTGGAGATCTCGGTGTGTTAGCAGGAAAGTGATCTTGGATTTCCTGCAATGTGTGGAGATCTCGATGTATTAGTAGGAAAGTGATCTTGGATTTCCTGCAATATGAGGAGATCTCGATGTATTAGCAGGAAAGTGATCTTGGATTTCCTGCAATGTGTGGACATCTCGATGTGTTAGCATGAAAGTGATCTTGGATTTCCTGCAATGTGTGGAGATCTCGATGTGTTTGCAGGAAAGTGATCTTGGATTTATTGCAATGTGTGGAGATCTCGATGTGTTTACAGGAAAGTGATCTTGGATTTCCTGCAATGTGTGGAGATCTCGATGTGTTAGCATGAAAGTGATCTTGGATTTCCTGCAATGTGTGGAGATCTCGATGTGTTAGCATGAAAGTGATCTTGGATTTCCTGCAATGTGTGGAGATCTCGATGTGTTAGCATGAAAGTGATCTTGGATTTCCTGCAATGTGTGGAGATCTCGATGTGTTAGCAGGAAAGGGATCTTGGATTTCATGCAATGTTTTCTCAATGTGCTACCGGCAATGTCAGCGAGTGCTAAACGACATTGATTATACAAAGTGATCACTAATATAAGATAAAGACAAACTTTCCAGAATCTTGTGGTTGAATGTTGTGTGTGTGTGTGTGTGTGTGTGTGTGTGTGCGTGCGTGTGTGCGTGCGTGCGTGTGTGTGTGTGTGAGTGATCGCCTGTCGATAGTTTTACTTCCTCATCCGTCTGTAAAAGGGCACTGTAAATAGTCACAAGTTGTGGTCTGACAGTAAATTATTGTATGTGATGTTTGACCAAACGCATCCAGCGATATGTTGGAGATGCCGGCTCTACCTTTTTAATTTCATTTCCACTCTTTAGCGAGACTGTTTTGTCTATGACCTTAACTACCAGGGAACTGGAATAGGATTTTTACCAATTATAGTTCATTCATTCGGACACATGCAGTCTTCTATGACTGAGTATTTTTCGTTGTCTACCTTTGTATAGCGTCTACTACAGTTTGTTAGAACTTCCAATTCTATTTTGTGTTATATAATTTTTTAAAAATTGATTCTCAAAGGAATATGATTATAGAGTGGAGGAATATGATTATAGAGTGGAGGAATATGATTATAGAGTGGAGGAATATGATTATAGAGTGGAGGAATATGATTATGGAGTGGAGAAATATGATTATAGAGTGGAAGAATATGATTATGGAGTGAAGGAATATGATTATAGAGTGGAGGAATATGATTTTAGAGTGGAGGAATATAGAGCGTAGTTAGATACAAATATATAATTGAAACGTCAAAATAATTATAATCTGAAAAGGGGTGGAGTGGGTGAAAAAAATAGATATGGAAAAAAAATATGGAAAAAAACGGCATGGTTAAAGCTTCACGTAACAAAAGGGTAACACAAACCAGAACAACGTTTCGGCTTTATGGGCCTTCAGCAGGAAACAAAAACATACAACACACACACACACACGCACATGTAATTAAAATAAAAAATAATAAATATATATATAATAATTTCATACGAAAAGAAGAAATAAAAGGACAATTGAAAATAAATACTTCCGTGTACAATCTGATGTGTAAGAATCTTAGTACGGGTTATGTGTGCGTGCATAAAGTGAAAATGTGTGCATGCCGCACGCAGTAACGGAAGGTTCCGGAAACAGGTCAGTGTACGTACACAGTGTGTGTGTGTGTGCGCGCGCGTGTGTGTGTGTGTGTGTGTGTGTGTGTGTGTGTGTGTGGAAAAGGGTTGGGGAACCTGCGCGAAATTGTTGTGTTAAATGTTCTAGTTAAACACATAAACATACACACCAATACTGAATGTTAAAATAACATCAAGCGATAGGTCAAAGTATCGGACAGTTTATGTGACAGATAATTTGATTGCGATGTTAGCGGAGATACGTGCCAAGTCCTAATAGCTGGTCCGAGCGATGTTCGTATTCTGATGCAATGGACCGTCGGGACCAGTTTAAAATGGATTTGTCAGCCGTTCAAACGGTTTATAAAGGAGAGTTTCGATTTGTTTGTACGACATCCATCACATAAGATGAAGTACATCCCTGGCAGAGATGGGAAGCCGAAATGTTTCACAGCAAACAATCAATGACTTCTCGTTTTGCTCGGGTCCTGACTACAGACATGTAACTTTTTTTTTATCAAAAAAAAAAAAAAAAAAAAAACTTAACACAAATTACATTTAAAAAAACAAAAACGAATGAATAAACTTTTAAACGTTCAAATTATGGTAGTAAAAGAGACATTACTTTGAGTAGTTTCCGAGCAGTTTTAATTAATTTTGAACCAGACCTAAGGCATTAATCAAACCGGGTAATCGAAATGGTTAGTGAACGCACCTCCAGACCCAGTAAATGGGTTCAGTTCTGGCTTATGTCGAATACATTTTTGACCGACACGATTTGTGTTTATATAAGTCCCCTGGACGCCTTCAAGCAGCTACAAAATGTGGTGTTATTGCCAATATTTTAAATTGACCAACGGTACAATTTATGAGTGATATGGTCAGCATCACACCAGGTCGCTATATTTTCCTTGAAAAATACTATTTCTATTTAAAGCTGGATGTACCAAGAAGCCGTCGGCCTGTTGTCGGAATTAACAACAAACTTGTACATTAACCGCTAGGCGATCGTGGCTTCCTACATATAACTTCTTTAGTTTTGTCATCGAGGATTGTTCGCTGAAAAATGTGTTTCTATGAGAAAAAAACATAAGGAAATAGAGATAAAGGAACAAGATAGACAGACACCTTAACTGAAGAGACAAGTTAACACAATTGATGAAGATCCTTCTCAAGTTGCTTAAGATGGCTCAAAAATGTTGCTGACAAATCTTGCCATGACGGTATGGAAAGCAACTCGATACCTAATTATGCAAGGCTGAAATCAGATATATTGAATTGAAAGGTGTAGTTACCACAGTTTGTCATAAACGACAACACATAAACCACAACACATAAACCACAACACATAAACCACAACACATAAACCACAACACATAAACCACAACACATAAACCACAACACATAAACAACAACACATAAATCGCAACACTTAAACCACAACACATAAACCACAACACATAAACCACAACACATAAACCGCAACACATAAACCACAACACATAAACCACAACACATAAACCACAACGCATAAACCACAACACATAAACCACAACACATTAACCACAACACATAAATCACAACACATAAACCACAACACTTAAATCACAACCCATAAACCACAACACATAAACCACAACCCATAAACCACAACACATAAACCACAACACATAAACCACAACAAATAAACCACAACACATAAACCTCAACACATAAACTACAACACATAAACCACAACACATAAACCACAACACATAAATCACAACACATAAACCACAACACATAAACCACAACACATAAATCACAACACATAAACCACAACACATAAATCACAACACATAAACCACAACACATAAACCACAACACATAAATCACAACACATAAACCACAACACATAAATCACAACACATAAATCACAACACATAAATCACAACACATAAACCACAACACATAAATCACAACACATAAACCACAACACATAAACCACAACACATAAATCACAACACATAAACCACAACACATAAACCACAACACATAAACCACAACACATAAACCACAACACATAAACCATAACACACAAATCACAACACATAAACCACAACACTTGTGCTATAAGATCTAAAAACGTCGAATACTTTAGGATGTCAAAAATCGTCTGTCGAGCTTAGTAGAAGAGGAGGAGGAGGAGGAAGAAAGCCTATCAGTTTAGCGTGGAAAGATGTGATCAAGGTTAGATCTGCTAAGGAAAAACAACCAGTTTCAATAACACGTGAAGGAGAACGTTTGCCTGTGCCACCTATATTATTATTACTTTATATACACATATATATTTATACTTTCTGTGTGTTCCAATGTTTCATTTCTCTAAGAACACTTCATTACTTTCTTCTTCTCTGTTTAATCAATATGCGAACACTCTTTTTCAAGCTGCTTAGAAGATGAATGAACCTGTATGTTTCGCATTTCTCAGGTTCCAATTATTTCGGATTGACATTAATTTTTTTCTCCAATTCGCGAGAGTTAAGATCAGCGGAACGGGATCTGTATTTTTTGGCATGTCTTAACATTTGAAATTCGTCTTCAGACTTTTTTAGCAGCTCCATTGCATTGGTTATTTGAAAAGCAGCATTAATTCTACTAATTGCAACATTAATTCTATTAAGTAAAACATTATTGTTGTCAATTTTTACATCTGATTTCTTAATTATATTGTGTAAAATTAGTCCTTGACTAGCAGAGCTAAATAAATGGCAGCATGAAATACCACTGGCCTCTTCGCCTTCAAATGCTAAAATTAAAAAAACCTGTGTAGCTAAAATGTTATATTGTTTGTTTTATCTGAAGATGTCTTTCATCATCATGTGCCATACCATCTTTTTTTAGCTGTCCATGGAACTTTCAACATTCTTCTGAGAAATCCCATCTCTGTGGCCTCTAATTGTCTTTTCATTTGTTTGTCCACTGTCCATGACTCAATTTCATACGTCAAAATTGGCTCTATATTGCACCGATGAACACTCTTTCTCACTTATATTGACATAAGACTTGTTGCACAAGACGTTTTTAATTTTCTGAAATGCTATTTTGGCGTGAGCTATTCTGCTTTTGATTTGTGCTGTATCTCCCATCTGATGTTATTATTGTGCTCAACTATTTGAAGCGTTGCACTTGTTTCAGATTTGTCCCGTTTATTTTGATGTTGCATAATTTATTTACTTATTTATTTAGGGAAAAAAATGTCCCTGACCAGGACCCTGGCCGAATGTAACCACTAGATAGATCGCATTATAAGGTGTTTTTTGTTGTTGTTGCATCATCATTACTGTATACCGGACATGTCTATAGGTGTTCCGATGTCTCCCTTGAGAATCTCAACAAAATTCGAGGATAATCTTGGCCCACTTGCACGAACTCCGTAGTACGATCTTGGATTCACATTATAAGGAAGTGATATAACAAACTATAGAGTAAATAACAAGACAGTTGATTCACATTATAAGGAAGTGATTATAACAAACTATAGAGTAAATAACAAGACAGTTGATTCACATTATAAGGAAGTGATTATAACAAACTATAGAGTAAATAACAAGACAGTTGATTCACATTATAAGGAAGTGATTATAACAAACTATAGAGTAAATAACAAGACAGTTGATTCACATTATAAGGAAGTGATTATAACAAACTATAGAGTAAATAACAAGACAGTTGATTCACATTATAAGGAAGTGATTATAACAAACTATAGAGTAAATAACAAGACAGTTGATTCACATTATAAGGAAGTGATTATAACAAACTATAGAGTAAATAACAAGACAGTTGATTCACATTATAAGGAAGTGATATAACAAACTATAGAGTAAATAACAAGACAGTTGATTCACATTATAAGGAAGTGATATAACAAACTATAGAGTAAATAACAAGACAGTTGATTCACATTATAAGGAAGTGATATAACAAACTATAGAGTAAATAACAAGACAGTTGATTCACATTATAAGGAAGTGATATAACAAACTATAGAGTAAATAACAAGACAGTTGATTCACATTATAAGGAAGTGATATAACAAACTATAGAGTAAATAACAAGACAGTTGATTCACATTATAAGGAAGTGATATAACAAACTATAGAGTAAATAACAAGACAGTTGATTCACATTATAAGGAAGTGATATAACAAACTATAGAGTAAATAACAAGACAGTTGATTCACATTATAAGGAAGTGATTATAACAAACTATAGAGTAAATAACAAGACAGTTGATTCACATTATAAGGAAGTGATATAACAAACTATAGAGTAAATAACAAAACATTCGCATTCTTGTACTTTCTGGATTTCAACTAATAAGCTGGGCACGGGTTGGCAAGTCATCTTGTTTTTGGCTTTCGACTAGCATCTGACTGGGGATCAGTACGTAGATGATCTACGGATGATGGATACAACTATTTGAGAGTTATGACCTGTTGGTTGAGTCGTTTCAGAGAAAGATAATATATTATGCAAAGTGCATGTGTATTTGGAATATAGATATATATGTCATCATCATGTGTCATACCATTACCAGATCATGTTCTACCACCATCTTCTGTCTACCGTGCATTGTATCAGTTTTGTTGTTGACTGTTTGCCATGCCATGACATCAAGCTATCTAGTATTTTCTCTCTTTTTCGTCCACGATCTCTCTTTTCCTGTATTTTGCCAGTTGTAGCCAAGTACTCCAACTTTTCTCTTCTCATGATGTGTCCGAAAATATCGATAGTTTCTATTTGACACTTTGTAGAGCATATTTTTTGTCTGGCCTCTATGAGTATTTCCTCGTTGGTCTATTTAACTGCCATTTTAACTTCCAACATTCTTCTGATAATTCCTATCTCTGTAGTCGCCTATCATCTAAAATAGACGATGGCAAAAATAAAAAGTTTAGCTGGTTAATTAATTGTAGCGTTGACGCAGAACTAAATGATATGACATATATAGACCGCTGTGTTTTTTTACAAGTTAACAGTGTGTTATCTGTGAAGAACATATGACTGACTAACCAGGAGAAACAGCAATCAACAGATGCAAACACACATACACTCCGTACACGCTGACGTCATCAGTGTGCACTACCCATTGTCGTCTGTTTAATGGAAGTTCACACGTAAAGGTTTCTTGGCTTGTGGTGATGTGGCTTCTCATCAAAATCAATCAATAAATCAATAACATATACATAATCAGACTACTCATTAAGTAATTGAAAACAAAAAAATAGCACATCTCTCGTACACATGTAGGCCACTGTAGATCATAGAATTTTTGCTTCTCAAAAAATGTTGAGAAGTTCCCAGAGAGTTAATAATAAATACCAAGTCACAGACACAGCTGAGTTAATACAAAATACCCAGGACCATAGTTTTTTGGAAGGACATACTCGCCTACGCCTACCGGCATGACACACAGTGAAGTTAAGCAAATCTTACTGTTGTGGAATCTGTTCAATGAAATTGTCTATAATAGCGAAATCAATTGAATCTTACCAGCTTGCCACAGTAATATTGACTTTCGCCCGTGCTCTGCCGGGCCCGAAAGAGGAGTAAAGAACAGTGGCGCTGTACCCTACCAGACATGTTCGTAAGAGGCGAGAAAGGAGGGTTGGGCATGGGACTGGCTATCACATCATCATAATCATCATGTGCCATACCGGTTGGCGTTGGCGATCATGTCCTTCCACAATCTTCTATCTACAGTGCATCGTACCAGTGCTGTTGTTGACTGCTTTCCATGCCATGACACCAAGCCATCTAGTATTTTCTCTTTTTGTCGTCCACGATCTCTCTTTCCTTTTATCTTGCCTGTTGTAACCAAGTATTCCAACTTTCCTCTTCTCATGATGTGCCTGAAAAATGTTGATTGTTTCTTTCTTATGTTTTTAGGAGCTCCCTTTTTGTGTTGGCGTCTTTGAGAACTTCCTCATTGGTCTTTTTAGCTGTCCAGGGAACTTTCAACATTCTTCTGAGAAATCCCATCTCTGTGGTCTCTAATTTTCTTTTCATTTTTTTGTCTACTGTCCATGATTCGCTTCCATAGGTCAGAATTGGTTCTACATAGCACCGATGAACTCTCTTTCTCATTTCTATTGACATAGATTTCTTGCATAAGATATTTTTCATTTATCCCATACTGTACAAAAATAAGCCGAAAAAACTTCACAAACATGGAGAAGACAAAGTCGACTCGGAAAGTATTTGTTGAAGACATATGCTCCACAGGGAACTGAAAGAAAGAATCAATCATAATCGAATCAATATTGACTTTATAATAATGAATTATTCAGAATCTTTCAAATTAACAAAATAATAAAGTCAGGTGAATTTTCCATACATTTATAATAATAGGGAACTCTTCATACAGAGGTTCAAATGTGGTGACATTTCTCATATCAGTAAAGTAAAGGCAAATTTGGTTGTGTGCGTTCATTTTAACTGCGATATATACTCAACATGTTATGTTTCATTCTGAGTTGTGAATGTCACATTTTGTCCATCACCTCGCCACAGTGTTGTTTCATTTCCTTTCATCATTTACTTGAATATAAAGGTTATATTTCATTGCAATAGCAACTCAACTAAATCTATTGTTAAAAGTTGTATAGTTTAAGAAAGGATGAGCAAGATTCCTTATTCTAGGATTATTATTTTCGAACTTGATTCACTCGGGGGGGGGGCCTCGGTAGCCGAGTTGGGAAAACCACTCGACTGGGCTACCAACGTTCCGACAACCAGTGTTCGATTCCCGCTGGAAGCAGTGTGAATTGTACTCGTGGTTGGAAAAAAATATATATCCCCACGGTCGACCCAGCCGCTGGCAGAAATGGGTACCAGGGTATTACTCTGGGAAAGTGAGGAATGTCCCCTCACATCGTGAGTTTCGATGCTTGAAGCGACACTATCAAGAAGTATCCGAACACTTCTGGATAGGCGGTCGCGCACATATGGGTGGAAACTCGCGTGCTAAGACGCCGGTACAAGTCTCGTACTTTATCTTGACCTTTAGGATTCACTAGTGTTGCGGTCTCGTGCCTGATGACTCATGAAAATCATAGAAAAGATCACAAACCTCGTATCACCGTAAGTAATTCTTGGAACTCTTTTATATGATCTTTTTTTATGGTTTTAACGATCTAGAAAAGTTGATGATTTTGAAATGTTGCTATTGTCAGTTTTAAGTCCCGAAGCGTTCCTCTGTAAATTATCGGGTTGATGGGGGGGGGGGGGGGGGGGGGGGGGGGGGAAGGGGAGGGAGAGAGAGAGAGAAAGCGGGTGGTCGAATGGGAAAAAATGTCACACGGGTTCGATCCACAGTGAGGGATGTTAAAACGTTTTCTCTATCGGGGGTGTTATAAAAGTTCTTTTCTCTATCGGGGGTGTTATAAACGTTCTTTTCTCTATCGGGGGTGTTATAAAAGTTCTTTTCTCTATCGGGGGTGTTATAAAAGTTCTTTTCTCTATCGAGGGTGTTATAAAAGTTCTTTTCTCTATCGGAGGTGTTATAAAAGTTCTTTTCTCTATCGGGGGTGTTATAAAAATTGGTTTCTCTATCGGGGGTGTTATAAAAGTTCTTTTCTCTATCGGGGGTGTTATAAAAATTGGTTTCTCTATCGGGGGTGTTATAAAAGTTCTTTTCTTTATCGGGGGTGTTATAAAAATTGGTTTCTCTATCGGGGGTGTTATAAAAGTTCTTATCTCTTTTGGGGGTGTTATAAAACGGGATCTGTATTTTTTGGCTTGTCTTAACATTTGAAATTCGTCTTCAGACTTTTTTAGCAGCTCCATTGCATTGGTTATTTGAAAAGCAGCATTAATTCTACTAATTGCAACATTAATTCTATTAAGTAAAACATTATTGTTGTCAATTTTTACATCTGATTTCTTAATTATATTGTGTAAAATTAGTCCTTGACTAGCAGAGCTAAATAAATGGCAGCATGAAATACCACTGGCCTCTTCGCCTTCAAATGCTAAAATTAAAAAAACCTGTGTAGCTAAAATGTTATATTGTTTGTTTTATCTGAAGATGTCTTTCATCATCATGTGCCATACCATCTTTTTTTAGCTGTCCATGGAACTTTCAACATTCTTCTGAGAAATCCCATCTCTGTGGCCTCTAATTGTCTTTTCATTTGTTTGTCCACTGTCCATGACTCAATTTCATACGTCAAAATTGGCTCTATATTGCACCGATGAACACTCTTTCTCACTTATATTGACATAAGACTTGTTGCACAAGACGTTTTTAATTTTCTGAAATGCTATTTTGGCGTGAGCTATTCTGCTTTTGATTTGTGCTGTATCTCCCATCTGATGTTATTATTGTGCTCAACTATTTGAAGCGTTGCACTTGTTTCAGATTTGTCCCGTTTATTTTGATGTTGCATAATTTATTTACTTATTTATTTAGGGAAAAAAATGTCCCTGACCAGGACCCTGGGCGAATGTAACCACTAGATAGATCGCATTATAAGGTGTTTTTTTTTGTTGTTGCATCATCATTACTGTATACCGGACATGTCTATAGGTGTTCCGATGTCTCCCCTTGAGAATCTCAACAAAATTCGAGGATAATCTTGGCCCACTTGCACGAACTCCGTAGTACGATCTTGGATTCACATTATAAGGAAGTGATATAACAAACTATAGAGTAAATAACAAGACAGTTGATTCACATTATAAGGAAGTGATTATAACAAACTATAGAGTAAATAACAAGACAGTTGATTCACATTATAAGGAAGTGATTATAACAAACTATAGAGTAAATAACAAGACAGTTGATTCACATTATAAGGAAGTGATTATAACAAACTATAGAGTAAATAACAAGACAGTTGATTCACATTATAAGGAAGTGATTATAACAAACTATAGAGTAAATAACAAGACAGTTGATTCACATTATAAGGAAGTGATTATAACAAACTATAGAGTAAATAACAAGACAGTTGATTCACATTATAAGGAAGTGATTATAACAAACTATAGAGTAAATAACAAGACAGTTGATTCACATTATAAGGAAGTGATATAACAAACTATAGAGTAAATAACAAGACAGTTGATTCACATTATAAGGAAGTGATATAACAAACTATAGAGTAAATAACAAGACAGTTGATTCACATTATAAGGAAGTGATATAACAAACTATAGAGTAAATAACAAGACAGTTGATTCACATTATAAGGAAGTGATATAACAAACTATAGAGTAAATAACAAGACAGTTGATTCACATTATAAGGAAGTGATATAACAAACTATAGAGTAAATAACAAGACAGTTGATTCACATTATAAGGAAGTGATATAACAAACTATAGAGTAAATAACAAGACAGTTGATTCACATTATAAGGAAGTGATATAACAAACTATAGAGTAAATAACAAGACAGTTGATTCACATTATAAGGAAGTGATATAACAAACTATAGAGTAAATAACAAGACAGTTGATTCACATTATAAGGAAGTGATTATAACAAACTATAGAGTAAATAACAAGACAGTTGATTCACATTATAAGGAAGTGATATAACAAACTATAGAGTAAATAACAAAACATTCGCATTCTTGTACTTTCTGGATTTCAACTAATAAGCTGGGCACGGGTTGGCAAGTCATCTTGTTTTTGGCTTTCGACTAGCATCTGACTGGGGATCAGTACGTAGATGATCTACGGATGATGGATACAACTATTTGAGAGTTATGACCTGTTGGTTGAGTCGTTTCAGAGAAAGATAATATATTATGCAAAGTGCATGTGTATTTGGAATATAGATATATAGGTCATCATCATGTGTCATACCATTACCAGATCATGTTCTACCACCATCTTCTGTCTACCGTGCATTGTATCAGTTTTGTTGTTGACTGTTTGCCATGCCATGACATCAAGCTATCTAGTATTTTCTCTCTTTTTCGTCCACGATCTCTCTTTTCCTGTATTTTGCCAGTTGTAGCCAAGTACTCCAACTTTTCTCTTCTCATGATGTGTCCGAAAATATCGATAGTTTCTATTTGACACTTTGTAGAGCATATTTTTGTCTGGCCTCTATGAGTATTTCCTCGTTGGTCTATTTAACTGCCATTTTAACTTCCAACATTCTTCTGATAATTCCTATCTCTGTAGTCGCCTATCATCTAAAATAGACGATGGCAAAAATAAAAAGTTTAGCTGGTTAATTAATTGTAGCGTTGACGCAGAACTAAATGATATGACATATATAGACCGCTGTGTTTTTTTACAAGTTAACAGTGTGTTATCTGTGAAGAACATATGACTGACTAACCAGGAGAAACAGCAATCAACAGATGCAAACACACATACACTCCGTACACGCTGACGTCATCAGTGTGCACTACCCATTGTCGTCTGTTTAATGGAAGTTCACACGTAAAGGTTTCTTGGCTTGTGGTGATGTGGCTTCTCATCAAAATCAATCAATAAATCAATAACATATACATAATCAGACTACTCATTAAGTAATTGAAAACAAAAAAATAGCACATCTCTCGTACACATGTAGGCCACTGTAGATCATAGAATTTTTGCTTCTCAAAAAATGTTGAGAAGTTCCCAGAGAGTTAATAATAAATACCAAGTCACAGACACAGCTGAGTTAATACAAAATACCCAGGACCATAGTTTTTTGGAAGGACATACTCGCCTACGCCTACCGGCATGATACACAGTGAAGTTAAGCAAATCTTACTGTTGTGGAATCTGTTCAATGAAATTGTCTATAATAGCGAAATCAATTGAATCTTACCAGCTTGCCACAGTAATATTGACTTTCGCCCGTGCTCTGCCGGGGCCCGAAAGAGGAGTAAAGAACAGTGGCGCTGTACCCTACCAGACATGTTCGTAAGAGGCGAGAAAGGAGGGTTGGGCATGGGACTGGCTATCACATCATCATAATCATCATGTGCCATACCGGTTGGCGTTGGCGATCATGTCCTTCCACAATCTTCTATCTACAGTGCATCGTACCAGTGCTGTTGTTGACTGCTTTCCATGCCATGACACCAAGCCATCTAGTATTTTCTCTTTTTGTCGTCCACGATCTCTCTTTCCTTTTATCTTGCCTGTTGTAACCAAGTATTCCAACTTTCCTCTTCTCATGATGTGCCTGAAAAATGTTGATTGTTTCTTTCTTATGTTTTTAGGAGCTCCCTTTTTGTGTTGGCGTCTTTGAGAACTTCCTCATTGGTCTTTTTAGCTGTCCAGGGAACTTTCAACATTCTTCTGAGAAATCCCATCTCTGTGGTCTCTAATTTTCTTTTCATTTTTTTGTCTACTGTCCATGATTCGCTTCCATAGGTCAGAATTGGTTCTACATAGCACCGATGAACTCTCTTTCTCATTTCTATTGACATAGATTTCTTGCATAAGATATTTTTCATTTATCCCATACTGTACAAAAATAAGCCGAAAAAACTTCACAAACATGGAGAAGACAAAGTCGACTCGGAAAGTATTTGTTGAAGACATATGCTCCACAGGGAACTGAAAGAAAGAATCAATCATAATCGAATCAATATTGACTTTATAATAATGAATTATTCAGAATCTTTCAAATTAACAAAATAATAAAGTCAGGTGAATTTTCCATACATTTATAATAATAGGGAACTCTTCATACAGAGGTTCAAATGTGGTGACATTTCTCATATCAGTAAAGTAAAGGCAAATTTGGTTGTGTGCGTTCATTTTAACTGCGATATATACTCAACATGTTATGTTTCATTCTGAGTTGTGAATGTCACATTTTGTCCATCACCTCGCCACAGTGTTGTTTCATTTCCTTTCATCATTTACTTGAATATAAAGGTTATATTTCATTGCAATAGCAACTCAACTAAATCTATTGTTAAAAGTTGTATAGTTTAAGAAAGGATGAGCAAGATTCCTTATTCTAGGATTATTATTTTCGAACTTGATTCACTCGGGGGGGCCTCGGTAGCCGAGTTGGGAAAAACCACTCGACTGGGCTACCAACGTTCCGACAACCAGTGTTCGATTCCCGCTGGAAGCAGTGTGAATTGTACTCGTGGTTGGAAAAAAATATATATCCCCACGGTCGACCCAGCCGCTGGCAGAAATGGGTACCAGGGTATTACTCTGGGAAAGTGAGGAATGTCCCCTCACATCGTGAGTTTCGATGCTTGAAGCGACACTATCAAGAAGTATCCGAACACTTCTGGATAGGCGGTCGCGCACATATGGGTGGAAACTCGCGTGCTAAGACGCCGGTACAAGTCTCGTACTTTATCTTGACCTTTAGGATTCACTAGTGTTGCGGTCTCGTGCCTGATGACTCATGAAAATCATAGAAAAGATCACAAACCTCGTATCACCGTAAGTAATTCTTGGAACTCTTTTATATGATCTTTTTTTTATGGTTTTAACGATCTAGAAAAGTTGATGATTTTGAAATGTTGCTATTGTCAGTTTTAAGTCCCGAAGCGTTCCTCTGTAAATTATCGGGTTGATGGGGGGGGGGGGGGGGGAAAAGGGGAGGGAGAGAGAGAGAGAAAGCGGGTGGTCTAATGGGAAAAAATGTCACACGGGTTCGATCCACAGTGAGGGATGTTAAAACGTTTTCTCTATCGGGGGTGTTATAAAAGTTCTTTTCTCTATCGGGGGTGTTATAAAAGTTCTTTTCTCTATCGGGAGTGTTATAAAAGTTCTTTTCTCTATCGGGGGTGTTATAAAAGTTCTTTTCTCTATCGGGGGTGTTATAAAAGTTCTTTTCTCTATCGAGGGTGTTATAAAAGTTCTTTTCTCTATCGGAGGTGTTATAAAAGTTCTTTTCTCTATCGGGGGTGTTATAAAAATTGGTTTCTCTATCGGGGGTGTTATAAAAGTTCTTTTCTCTATCGGGGGTGTTATAAAAATTGGTTTCTCTATCGGGGGTGTTATAAAAGTTCTTTTCTTTATCGGGGGTGTTATAAAAATTGGTTTCTCTATCGGGGGTGTTATAAAAGTTCTTATCTCTTTTGGGGGTGTTATAAAAGTTCTTTTCTCTATCGAGGGTGTTATAAAAGTTCTTTTCTCTATCGAGGGTGTTATAAAAGTTCTTTTCTCTATCGAGGGTGTTATAAAAGCTCTTTTCTCTATCGGGGGTGTTATAAAAATGTTTTCCCTATCGGGGGTGTTATAAAAATTGTTTTCCCTATCGGGGGTGTTATAAAAATTGTTTTCCCTATCGGGGGTGTTATAAAAATTCTTTTCTTTATCGGAGGTGTTATAAAAGTTCTTTTCTCTATCGGAGGTGTTATAAAAGTTCTTTTCTCTACCGGGGGTGTTATAACAAATTGTTTTCTCTATCGGGGGTGTTATAAAAGTTCTAATTTGATCACTATGAGGCGACTGTGCATGAAACCTTTAATCTGGAGCTCTAAAGAAAATGCACAGTAGATTCCACAAACCGGATAAAAAAAAACCGTAATGATATTTATTTACATAATCACGGAATTGACATAAATGTTGTTTGTTTTCGATTGGAATAGAAAATTAGGTGTTACATGCCTTGAGAAATGAGGCCACATAAAGAAGGGTAGAGAGGAAAAAACCAGTAGAAAAATGGAGTGAGTGGAAGCTGCAATGGTCGTTTATGTTGCTATCATCTTGCTTATTTATACTCTTATATACTCATATTAGCAAATATCAATTTCTGATTACACTTAATTCAAGGGAAAATAGCAAGATAACTACTGATACGTTGTCTACGATCTTTTAGTGGCCACATATCTTTGAGCAAACCTACTGGTTAACATGCAAGTCTAGTCACAGTTATTGCAAAGGTAAAGAGCAACACAATTTCTGATACAGCAACATCAACGTCAGCGCCAGCCTGTTTTAGTCAGCCCACGGGTTAAGTGTCATCACCGTTACTATTTCTGATACAGCATTAAATGTAGTACCTACAGATGTTTTTAGTCAACCCACGGGTTAAGTTTCACCACCGTTACTATTTCTGATACAGCATTAAATGTAGTACCTACAGATGTTTTTAGTCAACCCACGGGTTAAGTTTCACCACCGTTACTATCTACGATAGTAAAAGTAAAGTGAAGAGCCCCGTCACGCTAAGTGGCGTTTAGTGAATGTGGTGTTAATGACTATACATTTGACAAACCTTCAGCACATGATTTGTGGGGTAATGTGGTCGGTATTACTCCCGTGCCGCTTTACTTTTCCAGAAAAATCTGGTACCCGTTTAAAGCTGGGTGAACTCGGAAGCCGTCGGTTGGGATCGAAACCTACCTCTTGTCCTTTGTAGTCCAGTTCACTAACCACTGAGCTATCACGGCTCCCGTACTATCTATGATACAGCATCAATTTTAGTACCTACAGATGTTTTTAGTCAACCCACGAGTTAAGTTTCATCACCGTTACTATCTCTGATAGAGCATCAATTTTAGTACCTACAGATGTTTTTAGTCAACCCACGAGTTAAGTTTCATCACCGTTACTATCTCTGATAGAGCATCAATTTTAGTACCTACAGATGTTTTTAGTCAACCCACGGGGTAAGAGCTAAAACTCATTGGCGCTGTGGCACGACCTCCCAGAGGATTTAGAAGACCTTCGGCCTATCATTCCCGGAAGTTAGAATGTATTGTTTCTATCTTTGAACTCCTGAGGGATACACTGACAGATCTCACAGTTTAATTACAGAGACAGTGAGCGATATTAATTAATTTTTAGGAACAATTACTGCTGGAGTGATGATCGTTGTCATAAATTATTTTCTATTCCTGATTTATTTTAATCGCAATAAATTCAAAAGGAAGCAGCAATGCAGAAAAATAGGTGATTAATTAAACATCAAGAAGTCTAGGAGATATCATACAACTATTTATTGTGATAAAAGTTATGTGACAGATTTACAGCAGTGTTTGTATCGGTTATTGAAGTGACAAAACAAGACACACTCAAAATGAGCTAAAACAGAATCCCTCTCCAGTCAATGAGTTGGATCCTAAGTCGGAAATTTAAAAGTGGAAAGACCGAGAGATCGAATGCAGAAACATCAATTAAAAAAATAATAAATTCAGCCATGCCTTTCAAATATACACTACATCTGATAGAAGTAACACTACAAATTTCCAGTTTGCGAGTTATATGTTTCTGCCCTATGCTCCACGTTTGACCCAAGGGGAACATGAATGGAAACAAAATACACGACAAAGCCACTTGACAACATATTTTACTTGATAGCTCAATTAATTCTTGTGTAAAATATACTCGCTAGCTAAAACAGTCACCAAGTCGTAAAACAACACAGCAGCTTCTGACACAGTGACAAATACGTGCATGTTTCTGCAAACCTTTGAGCGAACCCTCTTGTAATCAATTACATCAGATTGGCACGGTGACAGGGCCTCCCTGGTGATTCAAAATACCTGGTGGAGAAACATTTTCGAAGAAAAACACTTCAAATTAAGAGGCCATATCCCTGAGGGACCCACTTGTAAAGTTCATGGTTTTGTTCACTTAGACAAAATGTCATCATCAATATTGCAATGGAAATTATCATTAATATCTGTTTCCGAAATAAATAAAGTGCATGATTCCTTTATCACAACTCTGCCGGCGATAGAAACATATAATATAATATATAACATTTCCTTTATAATAGTCACTTTCAAATATGCTTCTCGTTGACTGATCATTTTAAACAATGTAGTTTTATAAGCAGTGTTAATACGTAATGTAATAATAATTGTTCCTGGAAGGTGTCAATAAACTACACAGAACTGCAGTTGTGATCCACAGATGTAATATGAGTTTTAGAGAAGTGGATCATTACATATTTCTCTGATCTGTTCCAATTCTATAAGTGATCCCCAGACTTCAAACGTCTCTGAAAAGTCACCCACAACCTTCACAGAATTATTGAAAATGATGAAGTCATTTCACTGGTCTCCATTATTGATCAAAATATTTACTTGTTTCCTGGACACAGTAATTTAACCAATCTACTAAAGAAGATGCGTCGACTGCATTTGACTTGATCTCTAACCTACCAACAGAAGATTCAGAGACGTCACGCAACTGTCAAGGAAACCACGTTACAGTAACGAGTAACACTACTTTGGATTGTGTAGTCCAGCAACTTCCTTTCTCGTGGGTTAACTAGAGAAACAGGTATTTGGCACTTCATTCTTACAACCAGATAGTTTTTTTTCCACCTAAACGTTCGAATAACTTTCTGATGAAACCGTGTGCACTTGAGTATCCCACGATCCATAATGTCTAATTCACTGAGAATCAGAAGTGTGGCCAGTCTTGTGCATTCTAATGCTCATTGATAATGATAATACATGTATAAATTAAATACACAAGAGCGACAACGGCCTAGTATATTACGGTTATTTCGTTTCATGGGATGATAGTTTAGTTTCAGTGAACTTTATTTTTTCAGAAAAAAAACGCTGCTTACAACAAAGAGTTCATGACGTCAGCAAGAGAACCTCGTCTGACATATTGCTTCGTATAATGATAATACACTGACACTTTAGCGATCAATTAAAACTCTTTGTCATTATACAAGAAATCTGCAGTTATACAATGTTTAGTGAATTGGTCGCCAGGAGGTGGAGTTTAGTCCCTCTATCGACTATTTCTGAATTGGTCGCCAGGAGGTGGGGTTTAGTCCCTCTATCGACTATTTCTGAATTGGTCGCCAGGAGGTGGGGTTTAGTCCCTCTATCGACTATTTCTGAATTGGTCGCCAGGAGGTGGGGTTTAGTCCCTCTATTGACTATTTCTGAAATGGTCGCCAGGAGGTGGGGTGGGGTCTAGTCCCTCTATCGACTATTTCTGGATTCATCAAGATGTAAATGGGTAACGTAAATATTTTTTTCAGAAACAGATGGACGACCTGCCGTAGTGCTGGGCAGATTACTAAAAATTGTGTTTGCTTTTTGGGAATAGTTGCAAAAACAGCTTTGTCTACAGGGACCAACTTTTGCTATATCTGCATGGCTCAGTTAGTGGGTGGTACGCTTGAGGTCGTCCAAGCTTCTTTCTGAGTTTGACAGCAACAAATATGTTGATATACGAAATATACACACATTAGGCGCTGCGATCATCTTTCATTTCTTGTATGTTCAATGTACAGCTTTTGAATAAGAGAAATTAGTTAACTTGTGTTTATATACAACGTTTAGGTGTAAATGAAATACAACTTGAGATGCGGAAATTACAGAAATAATATATATATATGTATATATATATATATATATATATATATATATATATATATATATATATATATAGGATAGGAAATCATACTTTAGTTCCAAGAAATAAAAAAAAAATATGTAAGTATTTTAATGAATTTTTATGCATACAAATTTATGATGAGAATACAATTTATTTGTTTTAAGAAGGTACAATCTATTTTATGATAAAAATATCGTCCATTTAAAAGTAAACATAAATATTGACGTTATTGCAAGTTTAAGAAGATACTGTACAGGTAACAAACAATATTCACATACCCACACACAAACACATGATCACGTGTATGCGCACACACGCAAACACACAGAGAGCTCATGGCTGAAAGAGACCAATAGTTGACTGTCAGCGCTGGGATTCAGGAGCTATAGATGTCAAGATGCAACATCATCTACTTCTCGGCAGTGGCTCTAGGTACAACAGACATGCAACATCATCTATTTCTCGGCAGTAACTCTAGGTACAGCAGACATGCAACACCATCTACATCTCGGCAGTAGCTCTAGGTACTGCAAGCATGCAACACCATCTACTTCTCGGCAGTAGCTCTAGGTACAACAGACATGCAACACCATCTACTTCTCGGCAGTAGCTCTAGGTACAACAGACATGCAACATCATCTACTTCTCGGGAGTAGCTCTAGGTACAACAGACATGCAACACCATCTATTTCTCGGCAGTGGCTCTAGGTACTGCAGACATGCAACATCATCTACTTCTCGGCAGTGGCTCTAGGTACAGCAGACATGCAACATCATCTACTTCTCGGCAGTAGCTCTAGGTACAACATACATGCAACACCATCTACTTCTCGGCAGTAGCTCTAGGTACAGCAGACATGCAACACCATCTACTTCTCGGGAGTAGCTCTAGGTACAGCAGACATGCAACACCATCTACTTCTCGGCAGTAGCTCTAGGTACAACAGACATGCAACACCATCTACTTCTCGGCAGTAGCTCTAGGTACAACAGACATGCAACATCATCTACTTCTCGGGAGTAGCTCTAGGTACAACAGACATGCAACACCATCTATTTCTCGGCAGTGGCTCTAGGTACTGCAGACATGCAACATCATCTACTTCTCGGCAGTGGCTCTAGGTACAGCAGACATGCAACATCATCTACTTCTCGGCAGTAGCTCTAGGTACAACATACATGCAACACCATCTACTTCTCGGCAGTAGCTCTAGGTACAGCAGACATGCAACACCATCTACTTCTCGGGAGTAGCTCTAGGTACAGCAGACATGCAACACCATCTACTTCTCGGGAGTAGCTCTAGGTACAGCAGACATGCAACACCATCTACTTCTCGGCAGTAGCTCTAGGTACAACAGACATGCAACATCATCTATTTCTCGGCAGTAGTTCTAGGTACAGCAGACATGCAACATCATCTACTTCTCGGCAGTAGCTCTAGGTACAGCAGACATGTAACACCATCTACTTCTCGGCAGTAGCTCTAGGTACAGCAGACATGCAACACCATCTACTTCTCGGCAGTAATTCTAGGTACAGCAGACATGCAACACCATCTACTTCTCGGCAGTAGTTCTAGGTACAGCAGACATGCAACACCATCTACTTCTCGGCAGTAGCTCTAGGTACAACAGACATGCAACACCATCTACTTCTCGGCAGTAGTTCTAGGTACAACAGACATGCAACACCATCTACTTCTCGGCAGTAGTTCTAGGTACAGCAGACTAGTTCGTTTAGTCATGCAAGAAGAGACCCAAAAGGAAAAGCAACCCAGTAGCAAAACGTACCTTCCTGAAGTCGGATATGTTTGGCTGAATGGCGCAGATATCGCAGCCACCTGTAAAAGAACGACCCAACACGCCTACACAACGCTGCTCAGAGCAGACAAAAATATGAATAATTGTTAGGCGAACGCAAAAGAAGAAACGCATACATGCACCAAGGTTGCTATCATTGAAGCTTGCTAAAACAAATATCAAACACATGAAATAACACCTTTTTGTGCACAGAAAACGCGGGATGAAACAGACCCAAAAAAAAAACAGAAATAAGAAATCATCAATTAATCATGTGTAAATCATCATCAATTCAATAAACACACAGGCTGTAGACGAATTGAACGTGAAATCTCTGAGACGGATATGAAAATAGCTTTAGGCTGGTTCGCAACGATTTGTTGATTAGATCATCTGTGAATGCTGCTGTTATTTTGAATAATATTTCTACACTTTCAAGGTCATACGTTATGTACAAATAAATTAGGCAACTTTTTTCTAATTTAAAAAAATGTCACTAACATAACTGTAACCAACTAGAAAATAAATCAGACAAATTAATGCAACAAATACTAATTTGATTTTTATTTTATTTTTTATAACAAGAAGTGTGGATTTGTAACTGAACCAACCTTAATGCACTAGGGGCAGTTACAGAGGTGTGCAATTCTTTTCAGAAAATAGATAAGAATATGCGTACAGTTTGATCCAGCGTCTAACTGGTTACATATATCCATCTTTACACACATCTTTACACCCTTTTTTTCAATACATCTTTGCACCCTTTTTTCAATACATCTTTGCACCCTTTTTTTCATTTCATCTTTGCACACATCTTTGCACCTTTTTTCAATACATCTTTACACACATCTTTGCACCCTTTTTTTCAATACATCTTTACACACATTTTTGCACCCTTTTTACAATACATCTTTACACACATCTTTGCACCCTTTTTCAATACATCTTTACACACATCTTTGCACCCTTTTTTCAGTACATCTTTACACACATTTTTATACAATCATCACCACCTAATGATGTAAACGTATTTTATTTACAACTGTCATCGTTCTATGGACTATAGCTGCACACTTGTTTCTAAATGAGTCTAATCGATAAATGACGTGAACAGCATCAGATGTTATTACTTACTTGTCTTCTGAAACACGTATACTGGAATAGTTTAAATTGTTCCAGTCGACAACTGTTGTATACACATGCTTCTGCTTTCCTACGATACAAAATATACTACAAACAGCGCATACTTTATATTTTCATGCTTTAAAACCATATAGAAACTTTACAATTATATTAATCTCCCCCAACTTTGGCTTTTACAGGAATTTTCTAAATAATATTTACCGCACTCTTGACGAATCATTATTCGTTTGATTCTAATAATTGTTTTAATTTACCAGCATTTTGAGATATCACACTTTCCATTTTACAACAGCGCTCCGAGCTATCACACTAGGTTCCTGCTTTATGGAAACCAGCAAAGTAAAACAAATACCATTCATAGACTTAATAGAGTTTGATGGCATTCGATTTTATGGCGCGTTGTAACAACCATTCGCGCACTCAGTGACGCAGTTGTTGCGAAGTTTCGCAAGAATTTTTTTCTTTTCTGCAAATGGCATACAATTCAAATTTTGTATTTAGCAATAAATAGAACACCAAGTTATATAAATCGCCAACGATATCAGGAAGCAGTGCACTTTTCTAGTATTTGTGGCTGATTTAAAAAAAAAACGTCGATAAGTTTAGAAACTCCAAAAGAACATGCGCACAAATTCTGCACAAAGTAAACAAACAGAAGGAATGACGTCAACTGTGCCAGATGCCTGATTTTATTTCTTCTTAAATACTTGACCATGTTAAATGATGAAATACATGTTTGTGATATTTATTTATGGCCACAATGAATTACTGATTAATTGAATTAAAAAGAGCAGAATTTTAACAAACACCTGCTTTTTTCACTTCTTTTAACACAATCTAAAATTAGATGATGAAGGTCACGTAAAAGGAAGTGGTGGATACTGTCGTGTGTCTCTTGAACTTGTCTTCTTGAAAAACTTTAATTTTCGTACAAAAATAGTTTCTGTAGCCTTTGATGACATTTTATAACTCAGCAACTATCACGTTAAACATGAAATATAATTAAAATGTTCAACAACATGTGTATATGCATACAAAAATGATGAAGTAATTAGCAAGAAAAATAAAAACAGAACTCAAAAGCTAACAGATTAACAATAATAAAATATGGAGGAATTCAGATGAGGGAATACGTGAGAAAAGAAAGCGTAGTTTAGATAAAAGTGTATTTCTTTGATTCTAATTGGCAATTAACAAAGAAGCTATGAATAGAGAAAAATGTCGCATGTAGAACAAATTCAAAGCACAGGTATGGAAGTTAAGCATTTATTGATTGAAGAAAAACTACCAATGGCAGGAACAATACTTGGACATCAACGATCTCCGGGCTGATAACAATAACTTTTAACGGTAATGAAAAATGTAGAATCTTGACTATACTCCTGTTTCAGTCTCCAGGCTGATTAACATGAAAACTGAGACATGTGCTTTGAAAGACAACCAAATGAGCTACCGTCTCTGGACGGATGAATAGAGCGACACAGATAATGAAGACACGATCTGATGATGACTTACATAGCACTTTTCGGACAGCAGTGATCACGCGTAATCTATTTTATTTTATTGTTTTAAATCTAGTTTGGGAACCGCGATAGCTCAGTGGTTAGTGAACTGGATTACAAAGGACAAGAGGTAGGGCTCGATTCCAACCGACGGCTTCCTGGTTCACCCAGCCTTTAATGGGTACCATATTTTTTTCTGGGAAAGTAAAGCGACACGGGCGTAATACGGACCACATAACTCCAAAAATCATGTGCCGAAGGTCTGTAAAATTTATGGTCACTTACACCATATTCCCTATACGCCACTTGACGTGACGGGAGTACTTCATATATTTTTTTTGGTTTTAGTTTGGCGTTTGGAAAACAAAACGATTGTTAATTACACATTTCTGTTACATATATTAACATCAACTATCTTTTACTTTCTCTTTACACTGCCACAATCATAGTTTCGATTTGATCACTATTATTTTCTTTAATATGTCCTCAACATTACACCTCGTTATAAAAAAAAGAGAACTTCAGGTTCACTGCAAACTAGACAATAACGGTTAATGACGATCTATCTGTGAAATCTTTCATATCTCAGTCATACATTCCATCAGACACAGATCTCTCATCTCTCAGTTATACATTCCATCAGACACATATCTCTCATCTCTCAGTCATACATTCCATCAGACACAGATCTCTCATCTCTCAGTTATACATTCCATCAGACACAGATCTCTCATCTCTCAGTCATACATTCCATCAGACACAGATCTCTCATCTCTCAGTTATACATTCCATCAGACACAGATCTCTCATCTCTCAGTTATACAGTCCATCAGACACAGATCTCTCATCTCTCAGTTATACATTCCATCAGACACAGATCTCTCATCTCTCAGTCATACATTCCATCAGACACAGATCTCTCATCTCTCAGTCATACATTCCATCAGACACAAATCTCTCATCTCTCAGTCATACATTCCATCAGACACAGATCTCCCATCTCTCAGTCATACATTCCATCAGACACAGATCTCTCATCTCTCAGTCATACATTCCATCAGACACAGATCTCTCATCTCTCAGTCATACATTCCATCAGACACAGATCTCTCATCTCTCAGTCATACATTCCATCAGACACAGATCTCTCAAACCTCAGTCATACATTCCATCAGACACAGATTTCTCATCTCTCAGTCATACATTCCATCAGACACAGATCTCTCATCTCTCAGTCATACGTTCTATCAGACACAGATCTCTCATCTCTCAGTCATACATTCCATCAGACACAGATCTCCATCTCTCAGTCATACATTCCATCAGACACAGATCTGCCATCTCTCAGTCATACATTCCATCAGACACAGATCTCCCATCTCTCAGTCATACATTCCATCAGACACAGATCTCCCATCAGACTCCTGATAATGCACTACGTCAAACAAAAATCTTTCTTCTGTTAGTAATGGATTACTTCAGACAAAGATCTCTCATCTCCTAGTAATGGATTACTTCGGACAAAGATCTCTCATCTCCTAGCAATGGATTACTTCAGACAAAGATCTCTCATCTCCTAGTAATGGGTTACTTCAGACAAAGATCTCTCATCTCCTAGTAATGGATTACTTCAAACAAAGATCTCTCATCTCCTAGTAATGGAATACTTCAGACAAAGATCTCTTATCTCCTAGTAATGGGTTACTTCAGACAAAGATCTTTTATATCCTAGTAATGAAATACTTCAGACAAAGATCCTTCATCTCCTAGTAATGGATTACTTCAGACAGAGATCTCTCATCTCCTAGTAATGGATTACTTCAGACAAAGATCTCTCATCTCCTAGTAATGGATTACTTCAAACAAAGATCTCTCATCTCCTAGTAATGGATTACTTCAGACAAAGATCTCTCATCTCCTAGTAATGGGTTACTTCAGACAACTATCTTTTATATCCTAGAAATGAATTACTTCAGACAAAGATCTCTTTTTTTCTAGTAATGGATTACTTCAGACAAAGATCTCTCATCTCCTAGTAATGGATTACTTCAAACAAAGATCTCTCATCTCCTAGTAATGGATTACTTCAGACAAAGATCTCTCATCTCCTAGTAATGGATTACTTCAGACAAAGATCTCTCATCTCCTAGTAATGGATTACTTCAGACAAAGATCTTTTATATTCTAGAAATGAATTACTTCAGACTAAGATCTCTCATTTTCTAGTAATGGATTACTTCAGACAAAGAACTCTCATCTCCTAGTAATGGGTTACTTCAGACAAAGATCTCTCATCTCCTAGTAATGGGTTACTTCAGACAAAGATCTTTTATATCCTAGTAATGAATTACTTCAGACAAAGATCCTTCATCTCCTAGTAATGGATTACTTCAGACAAAGATCTCTTATCTCCTAGTAATGAATTACTTCAGACAAAGGTCTCTCATCTCCTAGTAATGAATTACTTCAGACAAAGATCTCTCATCTCCTGGTAATGAATTACTTCAGTCAAAGATCCTTCATCTCGCAGTAGTGGATTTCGTGAAAGATCTCTAATTTCCAAGAAATGGATTTCGTCAGGCAAATATCTGTAATCTCACAGTAATGTTTGAATCAACGATAAGATTGTCTATTAGTAGCATCTCTCATCTCACAGTAATGTTTGAATCAACGATAAGATTGTCTATTAGTAGCATCGCTCATCTCACAGTAATGTTTGAATCAACGATAAGATTGTCTATTAGTAGCATCGCTCATCTCACAGTAATGTTTGAATCAACGATAAGATTGTCTATTAGTAGCATCGCTCATCTCACAGTAATGTTTGAATCAACGATAAGATTGTCTATTAGTAGCATCTCACAGTAATGTTTGAATCAACGATAAGATTGTCTATTAGTAGCATCTCTCATCTCACGATAAGATTGTCTATTAGTAGCATCTCACAGTAATGTTTGAATCAACGATAAATTGATTGTCTATTAGTAGCATCTCTCATCTCACAGTAATGTTTGAATCAACGATAAAATTGTCTATTAGTAGCATCGCTCATCCGTTTGTTTTTATTTTCCTCCATACCAGCATTATTTTCTAGTTTCTGGACGATATCTTTAGCTTGAAACATAGTGCGGACAGTTTAGACGTGGAATATACCTGTTGATATCTCAAATATATATCAAACACATCTCATTTCAATGAATGTCATGTTAATATTAAGAACAGTTTTCATTAAACCTGATCAGGAACATGGACCTGCGGTAGAGTAACCGTTAGTGAACTCAAGTTATAAATGGGTATCAATGATTTTGTTCACTGAAAACAAATACGGCACTGGCGTAATGCTAATCATGTTATGTGTCGTCATGTTTTGTCTACAACACAAGTATTCAGCCCTACTGGGAGATACTTGCATTAATAGGAAAGTACAAATATACAATTTATTTCCGGTCTGTGATCGTTACCCTATGCCATAGTCATTGAGATCGCCTTTCGTGGAAGACACTACTGCAATAGCCAATTTTTAGTTGGCTGCGTGGCAGTGTACCAAGCGTTCGGCTTCTCGTGGCAAGGCGCGGTGCCACTGAGTACGGGTTCGATCCCACTTCATCCCACTTCGGACCATATATTGTTCTTCGTTTTTTTCTATTGTTGTTTGTCTGTCAATTTTTCCGAGTGCTAACACATACTTCTTTGTTCTATTATTCTCCACGTTTATTCTCAACAGCATTGTGTTCGTGAAATGAAAATAGGTGCGCCTGGATGGGATCCAAGTGATGAAGGAAGAAGATATACTTTCAGATGTTGGCTGCCCGCCAATAATGTGGCAGCAATTTATTATTATCTCGCCGCAACGCTGCATGAATTAAAATTGAACGAGGAACGAGGATAAAACACGCATAACTGGATATTTGAGACGCACAAACAGAGGCAGCCGCTCAGTGGTTAGTGAATTGGACTACAAAGGACAAGAAGTCAGGTTCGATCCTGATCGACGGCTTTCAAGTTCACCCAGCCTTAAATGGGTACCGGATTTTTTTTCTTGGAAAGTAAAGCGGCACGGGCGTAATACCGACCACATTACCCCAAAAATCATGCGTCGAATGTCTATTAAAAAAATATTGTCACTAACATCATATTCCCTAGAAAAAATGGAGGCGGGCTCTGTACGCATGCAAAGGGTAGAGTCATTGCAGAAGTAAAAAATACGTAAGGTCACCTTTGTTTATGTCCCAGGACATTCGGGAGTACGGGAAATGAAAGAGCGGACAGGTTGACTAGCTGCGCTGTCGTTGAGAACGGTCAAGCAATGGATCGGGATGACATCATCAATGCCCTCCGAAATGTGGGAAGAGCACAGGACTTCGACCAGAGATGGGAGTTAAGATGGGCACTGCCAGAAATGAGAAAATTAGTGGGCGTGTAAGAAGACTAATCAACCAACACAGAACTGGAGTCGTCAGTCGCTGGACATTTCGAGACTTGCGGAGGAGGGGATCTGAGCACCTATGGACATGTTCGGAGTGCAATGATGATGACCCGCAAATACCTCAATAACTCCCTAGACGTCACTTGGCTCTTTACTCTTATCTTTTTAACTTATGTACAAACAGCGCACATAGAATGAGTCTCTATGCACATGTTCGTTGCCTGTAAAAGGAGATTGACCACCTATGGGTTTGCTTGGATTTTTCATCATAATCACTTGACCAATCAGCTTCACATATCATAAAAAGGTTCAAATCCTTGTTGTTTGGTTGTGGATTTTTCCCCAGTACTGAAAAAATATATTGGCCGTGTACAATTAAACTTGAAAATGCTGAGTTGGTCTTAACTCCGACTGAATTTATTGCAGAATTCTGAGTTTGTATGGAAAAAAAAAACTCAAACCTTCAGTAGAGTCGAGGACGACTTGTCTGTGCATTATATCTACATTTATCCAAAACATATTTTTTACCTGTATCATCTTCTTTCACCCTTAATTATTTCAGAACAGCAGTATCTGCGTAGCTTAAGACAACATATTAAGTCAAAAATCACCAAAATGTCCTCAATTTCTTGAAAATCTCATCATATTGATCTTGGAGCATATGCGAGATCACGCTTATACGTAACTCTACACTCCAAATGTAATTATACGCACGTAATCGAAAACTCCAATGGCAATTATTTGCTAAGAAAGGAGGAAGAAAAGACAGACACGTTTTGATGATTTCTCTAGCATTAAAGTATTTACAAGTAATATGGTAATGGATGTCCCACGGTAGTTAATAATGGGGTGTGGGAGGTAGGAAGAGTAAAATATTGAACGTCTTTTATCTAAGCTATAGCGATAGTGTTAAGGGTTATCACTTACTCGGTGTTAATACCGTTCCATGGAGTCAAGATGGTGGACTATACCCTCTTGCGTGCCGTGATCAAGTATTTTCTTCACCTTCACTTGGTGGCTATGGTAGCTTCATTAACAAGTCTCAACCACTTTAGCTCCGTGACTCTGCTAACCAATTTTTACCAACCTCAGTTCCATGGCTCTACTAACAAGTTTTTGCCAACCTCATTTCCGTGGCTCTAGTAACCAATTTTTGTCAACCACAGCTTCGTGGCTCTACTGACTAGTTTTTGCCAACCTCAGCTCCGTGGATCTGGTGGCTCTACTAACCAGTTTTTGCCAACCTCAGCTCCGTGGATCTGGTGGCTCTACTAACCAGTTTTTGTCAACCTCAGCTCCATGGATCTGGTGGCTCTACTAACCAGTTTTTGTCAACCTCAGCTCCGTGGCTCTGGTGGCTCTACTAACCAGTTTTTGTCAACCACAGCTGCGTGGCTTTGGTGGCTCTACTAACCAGTTTTTGTCAACCTCAGCTCCGTGGCTCTGGTGGCTCTACTAACCAGTTATTGTCAACCACAGCTCCGTGGCTCTAGTGGCTCTACTAACCAGTTTTTGTCAACCTCAGCTCCATGGCTCTGGTGGCTCTACTAACCAATTTTTGCCAACCACAGCTTTGTGGCTCTACTAACCAGTTTTTGCCAACTTCAGCTCCGTGGCTCTGGTGGCTCTACTAACCAGTTTTTGCCAACTTCAGCTCCGTGGCTCTGGTGGCTCTGAGTTGAGCAGAGTTTTATACCATATAATGCAACAACATGTAATTGGTTGAACCTACTTAAGCTTCATAGCTTGGATTTGACAGTCACCTTCTACCTTTTTAGCTCCCAGTGGAGAGCATAGGTCTTCAACAAACACTTTCTAAGTCGTTCTGTTTTTTTTTTGCCATTCTTTTAAGATCATTACATATCTTCCCCATCTTCTTCATCTCTGCTTCTATCTGTCTTCTCCAAGAATTCCTTGGTCTTCCTCTTTGTCTTTTCCCCTGGGGATTCCAAAAAAAGAACCTGTTGTGTAATACTCTCAGTTGGCTTCCGTAGTGTGTGTCCTATCCAGCGCCATCGTCTTCGCTGTATCTCTATATCCACTGGTATTTGACTGGTACATTTCCATAATTCTATGTTAGTGATTTTGTCCTTTTTTCATCCTTTTATTCTGCGTAAGCATCCATAAATAAAAGTCTGTATCTTCGTGATTGTCAATTTTGTTGTTCTCCATGTTTCACGGCCATATAATAGAACCGACTTAACATTTGAGTTGAAAATTTTTATTTTTGTATTTAACCTAATTTCTTTGGATTTCTATATGTTTCCCAGTACAACGAAAGCTCCTCTTGCTTTTGATATCCTTATTTTGGTATCATTTTCTGTTCCTTCCTCTGTTATCTATATTACTGCCCAGATATATGTAAAATTATACGTCTAGTAGAGGTATTTCTCCTAATTTTATTTGGTTATTGCCAACTGCATTAATTTTCATAATGTTGGTCTAAGATAAATCGAGATAAGACCAACATTATTTGACAGTTATATTTCCCCACAAAGTCTATAGATTGTCATCTCCGTAGAAACAAAGACAGCGCACTTATATAATTCTTAAACCGTTGTCGTCATTGTGCGTGATAGGTGACTATTGTTAACAATTGTTCTTATAAATGTATTATTGTTATTCTGTGGCTTCTTTCTGTTATTTCTATTCTGTGACTTTATTCCTTCTCTTGATATGTGATTATATTCAATAACTTCAGAAGAAGGGTACACATTTTTTTAAAAATTGCCTCATTTAAAACTTGATTGTCCGGGAAAGAGATATAAAACCAGTCACAAATATCAATCTACTCCAACATTTTAAAACTAGAACGCCTGGAAATTCAATAATAATAAAAGTCTTTATTGTCTTTTTATTATTATTACTATTATTATTATTATTTTTATTATTGTTGCTATTATTATTATTAATTATCATTCTCAAACTGGAGACTTTGAAATGTGGATTTATAGAAGAATAAGAAGAATTGGATGGAAAGAAGATAAAACAAACGATGAAGTCTTGAAACAACTAAAAATAAAAAGAGAACTACTAAACACAATTACAACAAGACAAACATACAATTTTTGGGGCATGTTAAAAGACACAACAGCCGATTAAAAGTAATCTTGGAAGGGAAAATGCAAGTTGAAAGGGGCAGGCCAAGACTAACATGGACGAGTAACGTCAAAAGATGTAAAAGTCATCCTATGATAACCTGCACTATCAAAGCAAGTAACAAACCGGAATGGCGCTCCATGGTATCCAATCTTCGATGCGGAGACGACACTTAATGAAGATGATGGTGACAAAGAGTTCTCATTTTAATGACATGACATTTATTTTTTTTTTAAATGTATATTTTTAACGGAATTAAAAGTCAAATTAATAATTTAGTTAGCTTGTTTTTTTTTTTTAGCTTGGATTTTTGTGTGTGTTAAATTGTGTACACTTGCCAGAGAGAGGCCAGACACTTAAAAATGCTAAGAATTTCCGACACGAAAAAATAAACTGAAATTTAATGAATAAATATTTTAAATTTGCTATTTTCAGCTACATGTTATTTGAGTGAAGTAGTAGTACAATCATCATCATCCATTAACAGATGAGGTTCGCTGAGGCCGGAAGTTTACAGTCAGCATTCTCCATCTCACTCTATCCTGTATTGCTGTTTAAAAGTCAACGAATCTAAGACATGACATTCTCTGATGTTGTCTTCCAACTTTTTCTTGTACCAATATTTCTTATTTTTCATACAGCTCCCTACAATATTGTTTGAATACATGCTGTAGTACATCCCTGAAGAATAATATACGCGATCGTTGAATATGAATTTAAGCTTCATCACTGCATTAAGAGAATAAGACATTTCTTTCAGAATATATGTGTGGTTTTACTTGATGATGAAACGGAAAAAAACATAAGATGTTGACATTTCCACAGTGTCTTATCTCTGTAGTTTTGTATTCGTTCTCTGCGCATCTTTAGTAACTGTCTCGCAAACAATAAGACAGGCAAGCAGACAGGCAGATAGATTGGTAGGTAGATAGGTAGGTATGTAAGTAGGTAGGTAGGTAGGTATGTAGGTAGGTAGGTATGTAAGTAGGTAGGTGGGTATGTAGGTAGGTAGGTAGGTAGATCGGTAGGTATGTAAGTAGGAATGTAGGTATAGTTTTCACTTGGGTACCGACCAAACGTTTTCACTTAGGTAGCGATAAAAAGTTTTCACTTTGTTACCGACCAAAAGTTTTCACTTGGGTGACGACTAAAGGTTTTCACTTGAGTACCGACCAAAAGTTTTCACTTGGGTACCGACCAAAAGTTTTCACTTGGGTGGCGACCAAAAGTTTTCACTTAGGAAGTAATCCAAAGTTTTCACTTGGGTACCGACCAAAAGTTTTCACTAGGGTAGCGATCAAACGTTTTCACTAGCGTAACGATCAAAAGTTTTCACTTTGGTGCCCACAAAAAGTTTTCACTTACGTAGCGATCAAAAGTTTTTACGTGGTTAACGACCAAAAGTTTTGGCTTGGGTATCGACCAAAATTTGTCACTTGGATACCGACCAAAAGTTTACACTAGGGTAGCGATCAAAAGTTTTCACTTGGGTAGCGATAAAACATTTTCACCTGAATTTAAGTTGGGACTGTTGCTGGACCACATCACTGTTGCCACAATCAAGTTTTGCAGCAATGTTTCGGTGTTATGAGCTATGTGCTTTGGATCATTGTCAAAATTAAAAATGCACCAATTTTGTGTATTTGTCCGGTGTGCCTCACGCACGGCCCGTAGTAACTTTAAATACCGTCGAGCTTTTCCTTTCGATCACATGCTACATAGATCATAGGGGTCAGTCTGGACAATTTGGACGAGACGCCTATAGTCATTTATGTCAAATTCTTCATCTCCTTCTACCCTCTTTTCGCTTGATTCCTTTACCTGTTTTACTCACAACTCAGTAGATACCAAGCTCAGGAATGTTCACAGTTGTAGAAATGTTATAACATTTTCTATTTCCTTCGTTTGAGAGCTCTGAAATGAACATACACTTCAATTGTAAACATTTTCTGCCATCAGCATAGAAATTAACGTCTCCTATGTTGTCAGTAGACTTTACGCTGTTTTCTGCCATCAGCATAGAAATTAACGTCTCCTATGTTGTCAATAGACTTTACGCTATTTTCTGTTTGTCTTTTACTTTTGGAAGTATCTACTTATTTCAGTGGAGTGCAAATTGGAAGAGCGCATTTTAAATTAGATTTTATCATGTTTAGCTCAGCAGTAAGAATTTTTTGTGTGTGAAAAATAACAGTGAATATGTGTGTGTGTGTGTGTATGTGTGCAGTGTATATCGTGTATATCGTTTATATGTATATATGATAGTTGAAATACCATTGACCTAATTGGTCACCTGAATTATAAATACATATATGATTAATGAAGATAGAAATGTATAAATAGTTATTTAATTTTTGTACTTTTATAGGTTGGCTGTAATTATAATGATCTACATTATTTTTTTTTTAATACCAACATATGCTAGTGCCTTGCCTGACTCCCGATATTTGCAGTCTTAAGACCAATACCCATATCACTCCCCCAAGACAATCTTATAGCAGCTTCACTATATCTTTCATGGCGATCTCTAAAGTTTGTGCAATCACCGTCCGGAGTCCAGCTTGTTTGTAGGCGAAGACTACAGTGATTTGTCAAGACAATAGACCAGAATATCTTTAAAGTCGAAAGGAGCAGATTGTCCATCCGATACATTCAATCTGGACTTATACGAAGTGCGAACTGAGATTTTACACAATCAATGTTTTTTGTAAAGGTAACACAGAAAACCTAGATCGCTGGCGGGACAAATTAACTCATTTTGCTGGCTCCAGTCTCTGCAATGTTTTGCTACGGTGACATAGAAAACCAAGTTCACGGGTAGAACAGACTAACTCATTTTGCTGACTCCAGTCGCAGCAATATTTTGCTACTTTGACATAGAAAACCAAGCTCACCGGTAGAACAAACTAACTCATTTGGCTGACTCCAGTCGTAGCAATATTTTGCTACTTTGACATAGAAAACCAAGCTCACCGGTAGAACAAACTAACTCATTTTGCTGACTCCAGTCGCAGCAATTTTGTGCTACTTTGACATAGAAATCCAAGCTCACCGGTAGAACAAACTAACTCATTTTGCTGACTCCAGTCGCAGCAATTTTGTGCTACTTTGACATAGAAAACCAAGCTCACCGGTAGAACAAACTAACTCATTTTGCTGACTCCAGTCGCAGCAATTTTGTGCTACTTTGACATAGAAATCCAAGCTCACCGGTAGAACAAACTAACTCATTTTGCTGACTCTAGTCGCAGCAAATTTTGCTACTTTGACATAGAAAACCAAGCTCACCGGTAGAACAAACTAACTCATTTTGCTGACTCCAGTCGCAGCAATATTTTGCTACTTTGACATAGACATCCTAGTGATGCCGTCCCCTGGGTTGGACAAGCTTAGAGGTCCTAAGAAAAAAAAAAGACAAAAACATCAAGAATTCGAGAAGGTCTTTATTCACCTACTGATCACCAACCTCAAACTGGGAACTAACAGTTTGATCTCTGTATCATTAGAAAAGAAGAAAATATCAGCAACGATATTATAGACAGAAGAGACTGTGTTTTATTCAGGTTCACTGTACAGGATGATGATAACTGCAATGTACACACTCGCCTACATCTTATTTTTATAATAACAGAAACAAACGAACACAAAACAAGTGCAATGATGATTATGTTATATAAAAGCAGGACTCCTTTTCAGACGGAAAGGTCCGGAATGGGTTCCGGTACACTTTTATAAGACGTACTGTCTGTTTTCAACTCTTGTTTAATAAGTATAATTTTTTAAAAAGTGGTAAAGTACCCCCGTCACGACAAGTGGTGGCGTATAGGGAATATGGTGTTAGTGACCATAAAGTTTACAGACCTTCGGCACATGATTTTTGGGTTAATGTGGTCGGTATTACGCCCGTGCTGCTTTACTTTCCCAGAAAAAAATCCGGTACCCATTTAAGGCTGGGTGAACTCGGAAGCCGTCGGTTGGGATCGAAACCTACCCCTTGTCCTTTGTAGTCCAGTTCACTAACCATTGAGCTATCGCGGCTCAATAAATATAATAATTATATAATAATATAATATAATTTGAGAATAGATTATCCATTCGGCAAAGGTAAATAGATCAGAGCTTCAGTCAGAGCTGTTATAATATTTTCTATTTTGATGGGATATTAGAGTTCCCGGCAAACTTTTTTAGGGGGGAAAAATCGCTGTAAATAGGAATATATCAAATATGTTTTATAATGGTTGATTATGATACTGTTGTTTGTTCTCGTAATGTGTACTATAATGTGCTTGTGTCAACACTATCTAGTTTTATATTTTCTGCTTCTTTGTCTTAGTATTACCGTCACTGGATTCAGATGATGCCCATTAGTTTTCTATTTTCCAAATAACACTAGAAGATTACAGAGCAGCACACGAAATTCGTAGCACTGGCCATGTTTCCCTGGGTGATTTAACTAATCTATTTAAATTGTGTGAAAGATGGTACAAATATTTCTTTTATTTTTAAAATTTGGCTTTGAGCAGCGACACTCAATTTTGTGTGTTCTTATATTTTTAACACAGCTGTTTGTTTTCATCCAAAAGTGACATTTTAGTTGCAAAACACGAAATATAGCAGCATTTATGGATGAAGATGTCTGGAACCTAGTGCATGCCCCTCATTCTCAAAATTGATATTTTATGGCAGTAGTTTTATTGCATAACACCACACACAAGACATGACATATTTTATTTAAAACAGTAAATATTTATTAATGACATTTTAGTAGAATAATGAAGTAACGCCAAGATCAAAGACAGGCAAACTTGAGGGATGTAGTATTCAACTTTTAACAACAATCTTTAATTTTAAGACATAGCTTATTCTAATTACTTTGAATGTAAAATAGAAGAAGTATGCGCATTTCATCTTCCTGGTAAGGTATTAATAAGCAAATTAACTAAAGTATCAGAGACAAACAGCTGTGCTACGTTCTCAGGGGCGTTAGTGAATGTGTTATTCGATATATATATATAGAAGTCATAGCAAGTAGACTCATACATCATTACTGATATTTAAAGTACAGTTTTTTTCAGAAGCTATAAGCCTGTAACGACAGTGTTTGTCTAATTGAACTAGAAAACACACAGCTGACTACTGGCATAATGATCGGTGAACCAAAGCTGATAAAGAACCCTACCCAATGTTACAAGAGAGTTCTTGAAATCAGACCAGCACGGGCAGGTTACGAATCGAAGAGAGAAGCCAAATCTCGTTTTCACGGAATTGCTGTTGATGAATTAGAAAGTTTTTGAGCTGAAGGACGGAAAATAATACAATCTTGCGTAAATTGCAACATTTTGCAACTAAAACGCGAATTTATAGTTCTTTTCACAGGGTGTAGCAGTCGCAGAAGAACGATAAAAAAAAGTAGAAGATGATGGTGATGATGATCAAAAACGGAAGAAAATGAGCTACAGTTTTACGACATTGGTCCGATGTTTATGTGGGTGGTTCTTAACTGTAATGTAAAATCCTTTCTTTGAACCGTCACATTGCATCGCTAAATGATATTTTTACGACATCAAAGTATGTTGTATCCACCACCTAGAATGTATCGACGGCAATGGCATGTACGACATAAAAAGAAAGTCATTATCCCCAAAGGGAAAGTTATAGTGACGTACATTTTAATTATTTGCTCTTTGCAGCGTTTTTCACATTTTCGTAGAATGAGAGGCCGTAATGTGAAGGATCGTACAATGAGAACAACATTTCTATAACGAGATCATACGACTAAGCCTATGCTTCCATATGATTAATACAACGCCTTCTATGATTAGTTCAGAAATAGCGAATATTATAATTTCTGGAATTGAAGAAACGAAATATTAAAAGAGTATGTGGCCAAAATGAGCTAAAATCGTTAAGAAAGTAATACATTGAAATCTCCAGCATATATCCCGATTAAGTCTGTATGCGAATGTGAGAAGAGAATTCATAAAGTTTATTCAGTATTATCCGATATGTTTTTTTTTTAATGATGTCGAATTTGCACAAGCAAAATATCAGAATAATACATTGTTGATGCATTCGAAAACGTTTTGAAAAAGGTCAAAGCAAAAAGAGAGCTAATTTCCTATACTAGGAAGAAACAATCATCATTTTTTAGTCATGCAGTGAGAAGGGAACAGCTGGAATATTTAGTGACAACTGTGAAAATTGAGGGACGAAGAGATAAAGGGAAGAAAAAATAAAAGATATCAGACAGCTTAAGAGAATGGCTTGGCAGAAGGTCAACAACAGAAATGATAAATAACTGTTGAGATCAAAATGTTGTGGAGAGACATGATCATCTACGCCATCAGGCGCGGTATTTATTGATGATGATGATGATGCATTTGGGTGTCTTTTTATAAATATATGAACAGACACACAAAATTATATATCATTCGTAAGTTTGGTGGTTGGATATTTGGTTGTCCCAGGGAATTGGCATTATTTCTAGAAACCTTTCCTTTATTCTATTTTCATAAAAAAAAAAAATGCACCTACAAATAGAAGACCTACAAGAACGTGTAAATAATGTTAACATCACGGCACCCAATACATCATGAAAATAAACACCAACAAAACATAAGTCATGATCAATGCCAAAAAAAAAAAACAGAACATCAACATAACGAAAGGCGGTAGAAAAAAATAAAACAAGTGGAAGAATTTAAATACCTAGAAAGTTTGGTGACAAACGGCTATTCATAAGCAGCAGAAATAAAGGAAATGGCACCACTTCAGTCCAACAAGGAAATAACTCTAGTAGCAAATCGAGCACTCTACAATAGAACTCTCATTCAAACCTTGTACTCCAACGCCAGACCTGGACGCTACACTCAATAATAATAAGAATAAAAGCATTATAGAAATGAAATGTGTTAGACGCATGCCAAAAAAAAGACAACCTAAGAGAAAAGTTAAGAAGTAAATAACTGAGATTCTGAGAAATAAACATTGAAATGATCTCCGCCATTGAATACATAAAGAAACAACAGAAAAAAAATTGTTTTGGCCACAGGATAAGCCAGAAAGAAAGCCGCGATAGCTCAGTGGTTAGTGAATTGGACTACAAAGGACAAGGGGTAGGGTTCGATCCCAATCGACGGCTTCCGGGTTCACCTAGCCTTAAATGGGTACCGGATTTTTTTTCTGGGAAAGTAAAGCAGCACGGGCGTAATATCGACCACATTACCCCAAAAATCATGTGCTGAAGGTATGTAAAATATAGTGTCACTAACACCATATTTCCCTATACGCCACTTGGCGTGACGGGGGTACTTTACTTACTTTTTTTGTAAGCCAGAAAGATCAAAACATAAAATAACGAGCCTTTAATAAACCTTGTGAGAACACCAGACTTAAGGGCCAATAATGAAAAAGTTGGATTGATGGAATAATAAATACACTAGGAAGAATAACAGCAGCAGAGGCAAACAGACGAACAAAAGGCGGAACCATATCTCCGTAGTTGTAGTTAGTCGAAGGCCCCGGTATCTTTGCTAACGAATTAACATATAATTGCTCAACCGCCCGTGCCTGTGGAATCATCCATATCTCCGTTCGACGCTGAAAGGAAAATGTAGACAAATAGAAGACGACAGAGAAGGAAGTAGATATTAATTCATTCGCTGGTAAGTGTAAATATGAATTAATTGCTGGTAAGTATTGATGTTTATTAATTTGCGTGTAAGTATTGATATCTGTATTGGTCAGGTCAGGTAATTTTACCTGCTACTGTATGCAGTAAACAGTACAACCTGTGGCTGCCCTTGTGCCTTGCAAGTAAGCTCGGGAGAGTAAAGGGCAAGGGAGGGTACCCAAACAACCCCACTGCCTTGTGGATGAGACTTTTTAGTCAAAGGCTAGCGGAGCCAACAGTCCAACAACAAACCGACGGAAAGCAACAGAAAACCACCGTCGTAACTTCTTTGTACAATCATGCATCGCCACAACAATAAAAATCACGACAACAATGTTAAGGGGGATGCCAATGGAAAACCCTCGTTCGGTAGGGGACATCATGTGCTACAGGTGATACCCGATCGTCATCAAGCTACTGTAAGCAAAATAAAGATAAAAGAGACTCTAAAGATACGTACTTGGAATGTGAGAACACTCATGCAGAAGGGGAAATGGAAAACATCATACAAGAAATGAAAAGAATGGGTTTACATTTACTGGGACTTTGTGAAATGAGATACACCGGATCAGGGGAGATGTATTCTGATAAACATAAAATAATCTATTCTGGAGGTACTGAACACCAAAGAGGAGCATCTTGGATGCAGAAAAAGCAAGAACAGTAAAAGGCTTTCACCCAATATCTGACAGAGTCCTTTTAGTGAAATTGAATGGAAAGCCAATAGACATAAATCTTATACAAGTTTATGCACCAACAACAGACAATCTAGAGGAAACAATTGATAAATTTTACGACGAGTTAAATGAGGCACTTCATAATGCAAACCACATGAAAACACCATAGTTCTCGGAGATTTTAACGCAAAAGTAGGAAAGGAAAGAGTTGAGGAAGTAGTTGGTCATTTTGGCTTAGGCGAGAGGAATGAAAGAGGAGAGAAACTTATTGACTGGGCAAGAACACACAACATGATGATAGGAAACACCTGATTTAAACAACATCCAAGACGTCTGTGGACATGCAAAAGCCCAGGAGACAACGCGCGTAATCAAATTGATTAAATAATTATAAGCACTATATTTAAGAACAGTCGGGTGTGTGTGAAAACTAGACCAGGGCAGATTGCAATAGTGATCATGTACCAGTTGTGGGAAAGCTTAGAGTAAAATTAAAAACAACAAAACGAGCCTCAATTAACATCAAGTTAAATTTAGATTTACTAAAATCAGACAAGAAGCTGCAAGACAAATATAAAATCACAATTCAGAACCGGTACAATGCAATAGAGAGGTACAAAGCATTGATGAACAGTTGGAAATGTTAAAAGAATCAATGCAACAAACACCAAAAGAGTTCATACCACCAGAGAGGACAAATTCAAGAAAGAAATGGATGACAGATGATATTTTACAACTAATGGATACAAGAAGAAGAAATAAAGAAAATAAAGATGAGTATAAGAGATTAAAAAATAAATTGTAATAAAATGCAATGAAGCAAAAGAAGCATGACCAAAAGAGAGATGCAAAGAGATTGAAATGCAACAAAAAGGAGATGCTAAAGCTATATACAAACAAATTGAGGAATTAACAGGACGGAAAAAGCAATCAAAAACTGGATGTTTAAGATAAAAGTAAGGAGAACTGTTGATTGAACTAGAAAGCATAAGGGAACGATGGACAGAATACATTAAAGATCTTTATAATGATGAACGAACAGAAGTAAATATTAAGGATAATGGAGAAGGACCAGAAATACTCAGAGAAGTGGAAGACCCCTTGCGCAATATGAAAGCAGGAAAAGCTCCTGGACCAGATAATATAACTAAAGAAGAGATTGAAGCCATGGGTGGTTTTGGAATAGAAATAATACAAATATTGAATGATATCTACAACAGCGGATATATACCAGACGACATGCTCAAATCAATATTCATAGCCCTACCAAAGAAATATGGTGCTATTGAATGCGATGATCATCGCACAATAAGCCCTATGGGTCATATGACTAAGATACATGTATTACTAAGAATCATCATGCGAAGAGTGCGAAACAAAATCAGTCCAGAAATGAGCGATGAACAGTGTGGTTTTGTTGGAGTTAAAGGAATGAGAAATGCCATATATATCATAAGATCTTTAGTAGAAAGAACCATAGAGGTGAAAACAGATTTATACCTATGTTTTATAGATTATACCAAAGTATTTGACAAAGTAAAGCACCAAGAAATAATCAAAATTTTAGAAAGCATAAACGTAGACAGCAAAGATCTAAGAATAATAAAGAACATGTACTGGCAACAAACAGCGGCCATATGAACTGGAAACCAATTGGGAATGTTTCAAGAAATAAAACAGGGTGTTAGACAAGGTTGTGTGCTGTCACCAGATTTGTTTAATATTTATAGTGAAATTATTTTAAGATCCATAAGGGGCATGCCTGGAATAACAATTGGAGGTTATAGTATAAATAATCTAAGGCATACTGATGATACAGTATTAATCGCTAAGAGTGAAAATGAGTTACAAGAAATGTTGGACATTATTGTGAAATAAAGCAAAAATAAAGGACTCAGCCTTAATAGCAAAAAGACAGAAGTAATGGTAACAAAAAAGAAAATGACATCACCTCAGTGCAGATTAAAGACAAGTGAAACAATATTAAAACAGGTAAATGAATTTAAATATTTGTGAAATTTGTTAACCTCAGACGGAAGATGTACAAAAGAGGTGAGATGCAGAATGGCTCAGGCAAAAGCAGCTTTCCAAAAATGAGAAAGATACTATGCAATCCATTTTTGACAATAGAAACAAGAAAAAGAGTTTTTAAATGTTACGTAGAGCCAGTCTTAACATATGGATGCGAATCATGGACAATAGCACAACAGACAAGAAAATTACTGGAGTCTGTAGAAATGTGGTTTTATAGAAGAATGTTGAGAATACCATGGACAGCTAAGAAGAGTAATGAAGATGTTCTGAGAGAGGTCAAAGCAAAAAGAGAGCTAATTTCCAATATTAGGAAGAAACAATCATCATTTTTTGGCCATGTAATGAGAAGAGAATAACTGGAATATATTGTAACAACCGGAAAAATTGAGGGACGAAGAGATAGAGGGAAGCAAAGAAAGAAAATACCAGACAGCTCAAGAGAATGGCTTGGCTGAAGGTCAACAACAGAAATGATAAAGAACTGTCGAGAAATTTGTGTAGAGACATGATCACCTACGCTAGTAGGCCCGGTACTTGATGATGATGATTGCTATTTATTAATTTGTTGGTAAGTATTGATATTTGTTATAATGCTGGAAGTATAGAAATATTCAATGCTTTGGTAAATGTAGAAAACATGTGTTACATTTTAAGTAAATGTGGGTAAGCATTTACCTACTAACAAGTGTGGATACGTTTCGTGAAACCAATGGGCCAAAGCACGTGTTTGACGAAAAATAACTTCTGATGGTCAGTTTGCCTCCGTTTGCAAAAAATCTACAGTTTAATACTACTGGTTAGTGTAGATCTGGGTTGTTTTACTGATGAGTGTAGATATTTGCTCTATCTGATAATACCAAGTTCATTAATTTTTATTTAAAGAAAACAGCCTTTCTATTGAGTCACTATCTAATGTTTGAGAGTGAAATTAAACAAACGTGGCGGGGGTTTCAAGACAGAAACAAACATAAAGGAGTTTAAGTGAAACTGTCTAGCTATGAAGTAATCAGGGTGATGCCCACGTCACAGCAGAATCATGACATTAACCATTAAGCCGTATCTAACCAGAGCCGCGATAGCTCAGTGTTTAGTGAACTGGACTACAAAGAACAAAGGGTAGGGTTCGATCCCAACCGACGGCTTCCGGGTTCACCCAGCCTTTAATGGGTACCGGATTTTTTTCTGAGAAAGTGAAGCGGCACGGGCGTAATACCGACCACATTACCCCAAAAATCATGTGCCGAAGGTCTGTAAAATTTATGGTCACTAACACCATATTCCCTATACGCCACTTGGCGTGACGAGGGTACTTTACTTTTTACTTTACATATCTAACCAGAAAATTTAAATCTGTTATCTAACACAGATATTAAACCGTTCGTGCCTTCATCGGGTGCATATGGTAATATATTATTCTAATTGTACATATCATCCTATCTTTCCAGATTTGATTTAGTTTTACTTAGCTGCTGTCGTTTGTGAAATTCTATTATATACATAAAATTGATTTAAATGCAGTCGGGATATCCCCATATCCGCTCCACCGGCTGTCCCAGCGTTTTCAGACTGTTTCTGTAAGGTGTTGATTGTAGATACACCTACTTATCCCACAATGCACTCCGGATCGACCAGACTCATTTTCCACCTTTAGATTGTAGATACAACTACTTATCCCACTATGCACTCCGGATTGACCAGACCCATTTTCCACCTTTAGATTGTAGATACACCTACTTATCCCACTATGCACTCCGGATTGACCAGACCCATTTTCCACCTTTAGATTGTAGATACACCTACTTATCCCACAATGCACTCCGGATTGACCAGACCCATTTCCCCACCTTTAGATTGTAGATACACCTGCTTATCCCACAATGCACTCCGGATTGACCAGACCCATTTCCCCACCTTTAGATTGTAGATACACCTGCTTATCCCACAATGCACTTCGGATTGACCAGACCCATTTCCCCACCTTTAGATTGTAGATACACCTACTTATCCCACAATGCACTCCGGATTGACCAGACCCATTTTCCACCTTTAGATTGTAGATACACCTACTTATCCCACAATGCACTCCGGATTGACCAGACCCATTTCCCACCTTTAGATTGTAGATACACCTGCTTATCCCACAATGCACTCCGGATTGACCAGACCCATTTCCCCACCTTTAGATTGTAGACACACCTGCTTATCCCACAATGCACTCCGGATTGACCAGACCCATTTCCCCACCTTTAGATTGTAGATACACCTACTTATCCCACTATGCACTCCGGATTGACCAGACCCATTTCCCCACCTTTAGATTGTAGATACACCTACTTATCCCACAATGCACTCCGGATTGACCAGACCCATTTCCCCACCTTTAGATTCACCAGTCTCTCAATATGTATATTCTTGTCCCAACCATCATTCTCTTCTCTTAAAAATGAAGGAATAATGTTTGTACAACTGATTATAGTTTCCATCGTTTTAAACGGTGACCAAAAGCTGTAGAACCAAGGCTTTTTGTCGAATTAATTAACAGTTGACACTATATAGCAATACTAAAAAAAAGAAGAAAAAAGTGGTATGGTGACAGCTTTACGTGGTAATGGACAAAACAAAAGTCGACGTTTCGGCCAAGTAGGCCTTCATCTGGACGAACAACAAACACAAAAAAATATATATAAGGATATATTAACAAATCTAACTACATGGCGATAATATGGTAGATACTCAAGAGAGGAAAATAAAAAAAAGAGGTCACTTCCCTGTGTTCTTCTTTTTTTAGTATTGCTATTATCATCAGCTTTACAGCAGCTTCGCATCTCTACGCATCTTGGTGCATCTTGATGCCTTTACCTCTACTTGACACGATATATCTGCTTGTTCTGGTGTCTATGCTAACTCAAAGAAAATAATATACAAAAACATTAACTAAACTTAAGTATGCATGAGCGTTTGATTGATATAGAAAGCAATGTGATTAAATACTTTGAGACATGACATATGACGATTACGTTAAAGTTCAAAATATAAAGATGAATGGAATTTATGTGTCAAATCGTATTTTAAAGTAGGAGAGAGTTGGAACTTACTGCAGCACTGCAATTTGTTGCTTCTTCCCCAGAAGAGAGTTGAGCTTATAGAATCGTACCTATATGTCCAACCAATTATTTTCTGCGTTAACATTGGAGAGTTTCTTTACTACTTTGCTCACAATAAAGGATGCGGGATCAAAACGTTGAGGTCGATACCTTTTCTTCTCATGTCGGACTGCCACGCTTGTGTAAATTAAGACTAGCAAGTACGTTGTAAAGCAAAAGAGGACGCCGGCGTTCGCCTTTTATAATGAAAGAGCGGGGGTGTGCATATTTCGATAGTCACACGAGACCTTCCTGTAACACCCAGGGCACACTTTTTCACTTGGTACCCGATAACATCATTTTCTCACACTAATGCGTTCTTTCTTTGGTATCCAGGACGTTCCTTTCTTTGGAGCTCTGGCCAGCTTTTCCTATGGTAATCAGTCAATTGATTGTCTACAAACCAGACAAATTCTGTCTTGGGCATACGACTTCTCAGTGTAGTCGATCTCTCGTGGCACTATTTTGTTTGCATGTTTAAACGAGTAACTTCCATGCACACCCTTGTGTCATTAAAAAAAGTATCATATCAATGTCGTCTCACCTGCACACAAAAAAAAAAACAGTAGTAATTTCTTCATCAAATCATACTTTACTCAAATAATTTAAAGAACTTTTATTTATTTGTATTTTGGCATACATGCAGGGGTAACAGTATAGGGCAGCCGTATCTTCAAGCTTCAAAGAAGAGGCCACTTGTTAATATTTAGACTGTGATCTGAACACACAAGATGACGTATATTTTGAAAAACACAAGCTTGGAAGTCATGACCTTTGACCCTGTCGTCAATGTCCAGGAATATAGAACATATTCTCTTACCTTGCAAGTTCTACGGAGTGTGAGACAAACATGGAACAGATAAGGTCCGAGAGGAACAATCGTCGACTCTCGCTGGGTAAGGGAGGTTACTGCAGACTACAATGCTAAATACCGCTGAAAACGTCTTCAATGTGTGACATCCTGAGCATAAGAACGAAGAATCAGCTCAGATCGATCATTTGAAACATAAAGCCATATCTAGGCGAGTGCTTCTAAGAACGTTCATTTGTATTAAGACGCTTATTTCAATTTCAATTTCTATTTGTTTGTTGTTTTTTTTTGTTGTAACTTTTTTTCTTTAGAAAATACTTTCTCTTTGATGTGATATATACAATTGTTTAATTTTTTTTTTAATCAGGGTTTGGTACATTATATAACATCCTTTTAATCAGCTAATTTTTTTTTGCACTTAGTGATAATAAGTGCTTGTGATATTAAGTACTTGTGATAATAAGTCATTATCATCAAGTACCGGGCCTGCTGGTGTAGGTGATCATGTCTCTCCACAACTTTCGACCTCGGCAGCTATTTATCATTTCTGTTGTTGACCTTCTGCCAAGCCATTCTCTTAAGCTATCTGTTATTTGTTCTCTTTGCTTCCCTCTATCTCTTCGTCCCTCTATTTTTCCAGTTGTTACAATATATTCCAGTTGTTCTCTTCTCATTACATGGCCAAAAAATGATGATTGCTTCTTCCTAATATTGGAAATTAGCTCTCTTTTTGATAATAAGCACTTGTGATAATAAATTTCAAAGTTTGACAACTTAGAATTGTTTGGCAAAAGAGTGGTATAAAATAAAGAACAATTTTAATGTAGTAAAAAAGAAGTGAGACTTCTCAAAACTCCTACATCACCTTTGACTTACAGCAAGTCGTGATAGCATAACAAAACTAATGATCTCTTATGTAGTATCGCTATGCGAGGAGCGTCTACAGAATGACATTGCTCCGATCTATGATAATGGAACAAATATGACGTATGTTCAGATGTAGGACCTCAGGCAACCCAAATGGCCATGAAGAACACAAATAGCCAGTCTCTGATTTCTGAATGTCGTCCATATTAGGCCCGCCTACTGGCCGCTCTCATCACGTGCTCAATGTTTGTTCTTCATCAAAGCTGATCTACAGTGTTGCTTATTTTTTTCCAGGGATCACTTTCATTTTCTACATCATTTTGGATATTTCTCCTTTTATTTCTATTCTTACTCGATCATGTCTTTCACTGGCTCCCTTTATTTGTTTTTCCTTTTCTGGTTATCTCACTCTGAATGTTATATTTAAATTTATCTCTCCCTCTCTCTCTCTCTCTCTCTCTCTCTCTCTCTCTCTCTCTCTCTCTCTCTAACTCTCTTTCTTTCTGATACGCATTCTCTTTCTGAGCTGGCCATACCTCTCTTTCTCTGAAAAATCATGTCAACTCTCCATCTATATCTTTTATTTATTCCAACTTTCTTCTCTTCATATATATCTCTTTATCTAACGACTCCTTTCCCTCTCTTTTTTTCCGCAATTTATCTAACTCGTATTTCGTCATTTGCACATACTATTGTTCTTTTTCTTCCTTTCCCGATTCTCTCGCTCTCACTGGTTATCTGACAATCACAGATGCTCTATCTGTCTGTCTGTCTCTGTATGTCTCTCTCTCTCTCTCTCATGTTCTGTATTAAACTATTTGTTATTTTGTAATCTCTTTAAATCTCTAATTATATTTCTCTGTGCCCCTACCTTCTTGGTTTGCAGATTCAACTTAACTACACCTCTTGTAGTAGCCGCACAGACCATTTAAAAGGTTAACAATAGCTTGGCATGTTGAAGTTTCCTGTTGCTTGCTGGTTAAATTTCCTCGCCATGTGCCACAGCAAACAACCATTTATATTCGTCCTATAATCGATTCTGAATTCATGAAGTCACCTAACAGTGTGATCATGTCTTGTCATTTCCTCAGCAAAACAATCATTTAATGTCTTCAGTAAGACTCCTACTTTAGAGATGGGATTTCTCAGAAGAATGTTGAAAGTTCCCTGGACAGCTAAAAAGACCAATGAGGAAGTTCTCAAAGAGGCCAACACAAAAAGGCAGCTCCGAAAAAAGCATCAGAAAGAAACAATCAACATTTTTCGGACACATCATGAGAAGAGGAAAGTTGCAATACTTGGTTACAACTGGCAAAATAAAAGAAAAGAGAGATCGCGGACGACAAAGAGAGAAAATACTGGATAGCTTGGTGTCATGGCATGGAAAACAGTCAACAACAGAACTGATACGATGCACTGTAGATAGAAGATTGTGGAGGGACATGATCACCTACGCCAACCGGTATTGCACATGATGATGAGTAAGACTCCTAGTATCAGTAATGAAAAATGAAACTGCATGTGAATTTAAAGACTAATCTAACATATTTTTCATTGCCTTGCAATTTAGATAATAGCATATTCATGAATGCATGAAGGCGAAAGACTTCTATATACTCACACCTACAAACCAAACATTCTTTATCGTATCAAATACTAGTGCTGCACTGTGCTACACACTTTGGGATCTACCTTATCAGCCCTTCAGCACTAATTTGTTTGGCTCTGCTTCAGGATCAGATGAATTTATGTTCTTACTCCATCACCACGAAGGTGTACCTACTCCATCACCACGAAGGTGTACCCACTCCATCACCACAAAGGTGTACCTACTCCATCACCACGAAGGTGTACCTACTCCATCACCACGAAGGTGTACCTACTCCATCACCACGAAGGTGTGCCTACTTCATCACCACATAGGTGTGCCTATTCCATCAAAACGAAGGTGTGCTTACTCCATCACCACGAAGGTGTGCCTACTCCATCATGATGAAGGTGTACCTACTCCATCACCACGAAGGTGTACCTACTTTATCACCATGAAGGTGTGCCTACTTCATCACGATGAAGGTGTCCCTACCCCATCACCACGAAGGTGTACCTACTCCATCACGATGAAGGTGTCCCTACCCCAACACCACGAAGGTGTGCCTACTCCATCACCAAGAAGGTGTACCTACCCAATCACCAAGAAGGTGTACCTACTTCATCACCACGAAGGTGTACCTACTCCATCACCAAGAAGGTATACCTACCCCATCACCAAGAAGGTGTACCTTCTCCATCACCACGAAGGCGTACCTACCCCATCACCACGAAGGTGTACCTACTCCACCACCACGAATGTGTACATACACCATCACCACGAAGGTGTACCTACTCCATCACCACGAAGGTGTACCTACTCCATCATCCACGAAGGTGTACCTACTCCATCACCAAGAAGGTGTACCTACCCCATCACCAAGATAGTGTACCTACTCCATCACCACGAAGGTGTACCTACTCCATCACCATGAAGGTGTACCTACTCCATCACCACGAATGTGTACCTACTCCATCACCACGAAGGTGTGCCTACTTCATCACCACATAGGTGTGCCTATTCCATCAAAACGAAGGTGTGCTTACTCCATCACCACGAAGGTGTGCCTACTCCATCATGATGAAGGTGTACCTACTCAATCACCACGAAGGTGTACCTACTTTATCACCATGAAGGTGTGCCTACTTCATCACGATGAAGGTGTCCCTACCCCATCACCACGAAGGTGTACCTACTCCATCACGATGAAGGTGTACCTACCCCATCACCACGAAGGTGTGTCTACTCCATCACGATGAAGGTGTACCTACCCCACACCACACAGAAGGTGTGCCTACTCCATCACCAAGAAGGTGTGCCTACCCCATCACCACGAAGGTGTACCTACCCAATCACCAAGAAGGTGTACCTACTTCATCACCACGAAGGTGTACCTACTCCATCACCAAGAAGGTATACCTACCCCATCACCAAGAAGGTGTACCTACTCCATCACCACGAAGGCGTACCTACCCCATCACCACGAAGGTGTACCTACTCCACCACCACGAATGTGTACATACACCATCACCACGAAGGTGTACCTACTCCATCACCACGAAGGTGTACCTACTCCATCATCCACGAAGGTGTACCTACTCCATCACCAAGAAGGTGTACCTACCCCATCACCAAGATAGTGTACCTACTCCATCACCACGAAGGTGTACCTAATCCATCACCATGAAGGTGTACCTACTCCATCACCACGAAGGTGCACCAACTTCATCACCACGAAGGTGTACCTACTCCATCACCAAGAAGGTGTACTTACCCCATCACCAAGAAGGTGTACCTACTCCATCACCAAGAAGGTGTACCTACTCCATCACCATGAAGGTGTACCTACTCCATCACCACGAAGGCGTACCTACTCCACCACCACGAAGGTATACCTACTCCATCACCATGAAGATGTACCTACCCCATCACCATGAAGGTATACCTACTCCATCACCACGAAGGTGTACCTACTCCATCACCATGAAGATGTACCTACTTCATCACCACGAAGGTGTACCTACTCCATCACCACGAAGGTGTACCTACTCCATCACCACGCAGGTGTACCTATTCCATCACCACGAAGGTGTACCTTTTCCATCACCACGAAGGTGTACCTACTCCATCACCACGCAGGTGCACCTACTCCACCACCACGAATGTGTACCTACCCCATCACCACGAAGGTGTACCTACTCCATCACCACGCAGGTGTACCTATTCCATCACCACGAAGGTGTACCTTTTCCATCACCACGAAGGTGTACCTACTCCATCACCACGCAGGTGCACCTACTCCACCACCACGAATGTGTACCTACCCCATCACCACGAAGGTGTACCTACTCCATCACCACGAAGGTGCACCTACTTCATCACCACGAATGTGTACCTACTCTACCACCACGAAGGTGTACCTACTCCACCACCACGAAGGTGTACCTACTCCCCACCACGAAGGTGTACCTACTCCACCACCACGAAGGTGTACCTACTCTATCACCACGAAGGTGCACCTACCCTATCACCACAAAGGCGTACCTCTATAACGCTCTGGGGTTATCGACCATGACAGTATTCACTCATTTATCTATTTGTGAACTAACAACGCATTATGTGTCCTACACCCAGATGCAGTATAAGAATAAAGACGATACTCTCACCGCAGATTTAAGTGACTTTTTTAAATGATAACTTTAATTATGGTAGTTTTGGTACAACATGAGTAATTTTTTTTTTAATGTCGAAACTGCATTCATTAATGTTAGTCTAAAAATACACTTCAATTTGCTGTGCGTGTCTTTATTACCATGCTAGGAGCTTGTCTTGTAAGCTCCACTTGCTTGGACATTATTTTCCCGAGAAACAATAGTTGAGGGTTTTTTTTTTTTGCGTTCACCAGCTTTCACCTCTGACGAAGTCCCTAGGGACTAGGAATTAAATTTAGCGTGTTAATCCATTTTTCCCTGGCAGCCGTGTGCACAGGAGTCCCTCGCCGCACAGGCAGATAACTCCGACTTCGGAGGTACTCATATTTATTCCGCCGATGAGTAATTAACGTTTCAAGCCGGGCCTCGTTGCTGAGGCCAGGGGTGGTTACCGCAGAGAGAAATCATAAATAAAGATCTCAAACGGTGTATCCAGGATTTGAACCCACAACCTCTCTGTCTCGAGACCGGCGTCTTGCCCCGAGACCAACCAATCCCCCCCCCCCCCCCCCCCTATAGTTAGGTCATTCTTCTACAAACTTTACAACACGTATGATGATTTAACATCAGTTATATGATGATTTAACACCAGTTACAACTTTCTAGAAATGACCTGCAACTATTTTTATAACTGCGGCCTTTTTTTTTATAATTATTTCGGAAACGAGACTACTGGTAGCTGTTTTGCAACAAAATTGATGTTCAGTATTTTGTTAATTGTGTTTTATTACATTCATGCATTGCTAGTTTATACAGAAGCACAGACAACAACAATAGACACCATTTGGAGTTTGATAAGACAAGTACTCAGAAGAGATCTATGAACTACCATTCTGGAGCAATTGCTATAAAGAGATAGACTGAAGGCATTTTGATGGGGACAAATGAAAGCAGGAGTCGAAAATACTGACCAGACTTAGAATGATCTACGAATGGTGACCAGGAAAAGTGCAAAGTGAAGAAAACTTGTCGCTAAATAACGCAACATGACTGATTGTTGTAATCAGCCGTGATAATAGCAACAAAAAGAAGATTTTGTTGTCTTTTACATTACCATTGGGTACCTGATTTATCATTGTCACGGGAACAACATGATGTCCATGGAAACAACGAGCCGCGTCGTGTGATGAAGCAACAGCCGTGCAGAGGAAATCTGATTTTGTTGTCATTGTTTTTATGTTTCTTGCTAATGTGGCAGAGTACAAACAACGCAACCGCCATTTCAATGTCTCAAAATCGTTTATTAATGTGGGCGGACTGTTTAGAGCGCAGTTTCGCAACCCGTGGTCATTAGGACGCCCGATAGAAACATAATTAAAGCTGGTGCGGACGTTGAGTGTTCTAATGTTATTCTTTGACGTTGTTTATGTTACCAAAAGTGTAATATTGCCTGACGCACACCTCCTGAAATCATAAAATACTCTACTGGTTGAATGTTCCTCTGCTCTGTTTTCTTGTCTAATCTATTAAAATAGTTCATATTTGTAAGTTCCAGGTCATATTATATCCTATTCTGTATAATTAACCTACAAACATGCATGCGCATTCACACACACACGCCCATTATATATATATATATATATATATATATATTTATATATATATATATATATATATATATATATATCTGTTTATAAAAACACATATCTATCTATCTATCTATCTATCTATCTATCTATCTATCTATCTATCTCTCTATCTATCTATCTATCTATCTATCTATCTATCTATCTATCTATCTATCTATCTATCTATCTATCTATCTATCTATCTATCTATCTATCTATCTATCTATCTATCTATCTATCTATCTATCTATCTATCTATCTATCTATCTATCTATCTATCTATCTATCCATCTATCTATCTATCTATCTATCTATCTATCTATCTATCTATCTATCTATCTATGTCCGTCTGTCTATATATAAAACTGTCCGTCTATCTGCCTATCTGTCTGCCTGTAAATCTGTGCGTCTGTCTCTCTCTATCTGTCTATCTATCTATACTTTCTTTATCTTAATCATTTTCTCATTTCTTTATAAGATCACTAAACAACTTCTCTTTATCATCCGCTCAACAAGCGTAGATGTCGACTTTGTTTTGAAGTTTACAGCATGCGACACCCATACCTTTCGGACCAACACCTCTGACATCAGCATAATTACGATTATAATGTATTTATTAATGTGTGCTATTTAGTAATATATCTTATTGCATTCACTTTGGTAACATTCTATCGCTTGTAATAAGTCAATTAATTATTTATTTTAAAATTAACTTTATATTATTTTTTAACGGACTGCAACTTTGTTTTTTATTTATAGATATGAATTATAGTAATTTACGTGGACGCTGCTAGGGCCAGGAAAAAAAGACTAGCGGGCCGGCATTTGGCCATCACTGCACTAGGTGCCAAAAAACTGTCAGATACCGCTCTTGTACCAAGGACACAACTGGGAACCTAGGGGATAAAAGCCTGCTGATGATACGCACACGACAAGCATCCGGTATGATTCCAATCAACTTATCCAACAACATATTCTGGCTCAAAACCTTTCAGCAGCTGCTGAAACGTTACAACTCAGCGGATTTTGCTAGACAACAGCAACAACGTCATCATTGACGTCACTAAAACAAAACAGCAGCCTTTTTTTTTTACAATGTACTTAAATATAACCTTTCCTAATTAAAAAAAAAAATCCCTCGGAAGTTGATTTCTGCCTTAGACCTATTGATCACTTTCTATTTTTATAATTCAACACACTGGGATTCCCGTTTGCGTCACAGCATGCACTTCCCTCTACCCCCTCCCTCCCACAGAGAATGTTAAGACTTCAACGTCACAAAGGAAACTAATGAGGAGAATCAGAAAGCGACCGAAGGCGAAATGAAGCTGCTTACACGTGTAGAAATAATAATAATATTAGGCATGTTTTATTTTTTGTATTTAAGAAAATATTTTCTTCAAATGAAGGAAGTAGAGTGCTCTTGTTATTATCAGGCGTCAAGTGTGCGTGTGTATTTTGGTGTGCACTGAAGGAGGATGGATTTGACGATGTGGTAAGGTCTTTGAGATTAAAGGTGTTTAATAAGAAAGTGGGAATCTTGACGAGGTGGTAAGGTATTTGAGATTAAAGGTGTTTAATAAGAGAGTGGGAATCTTGACGAGGTGGTAAGGTTTTTGAGATTAAAGGTGTTTAATAAGAGAGTGGGAATCTTGACGAGGTGGTAAGGTTTTTGAGATTAAAGGTGTTTAATAAGAGAGTGGGAATCTTGACGAGGTGGTACGGTCTTTGAGATTAAAGGTGTTTAATGAGAAAGTGGGAATCTTGACGAGGTGGTAAGGTATTTGAGATTAAAGGTGTTTAATAAGAGAGTGGGAATCTTGACGAGGTGGTAAGGTATTTGAGATTAAAGGTGTTTAATAAGAGAGTGGGAATCTTGACGAGGTGGTAAGGTTTTTGAGATTAAAGGTGTTTAATAAGAAAGTGGGAATCTTGACGAGGTGGTACGGTCTTCGAGATTAAAGGTGTTTAATGAGAAAGTGGGAATCTTGACGAGGTGGTAAGGTCTTTGAGATTAAAGGTGTTTAATAAGAAAGTCGTAATCTTGACGAGGTTGTAAGGTCTTTGAAATTATAGGTGTTTAATAAGAAAGTGGGAATCTTGACGAGGTGGTAAGGTCTTTGAGATTAAAGGTGTTTAATAAGAAGGTGGGAATCTTCACGAGGTGGTAAGGTCTTTGAGATTAAATGTGTTTAATAAGAAAGTGGTAATCTTGACGAGGTGATAATGCCTTTGAGATTAAAGATGTTTAATAAGAAAGTGGGAATCTTGACGAGGTGATGAGGTCTTTGAGGTTAAAGGTGTTTAATAAGAAAGTGGGAATCTTGACGAGGTGATAAGGTCTTTGAGATTAAAGGTGTTTAATAAGAAGGTGGGAATCTTTCTACAAATTAATCTTGCGTTTGGCTGTTCTATATAGGACAATTGTATGTTTCTTTCATTAAAGCTATCAATATATAGATTACTACTAATATATATATTGATAAGTACTAATATATATCATTTGGAGAGGGAGACTCCAAAGTATAGATTACTACTAATATATATATTGATAAGTACTAATATATATCATTTGGAGAGGGAGACTGGGTGGGTTACTATACTGGGCTGAAGAAAGCGGCGGATATTCAGAGGAGCAACGGAGACCACGGCTCCTCTAATATTTTTTTAAGAATACGTAACAATATACAGCCAATAAGATAACGCTCTCTCTCTCTCTCTCTCTCTCTCTCTCTCTCTCTCTCTGTTGAGTTATTGAGTTATTTGCAGGTCATCATCATTGCACTCCGAACATGTCCATAGGTGCTCAAATCCCCTCCTCAGCAAGTCTCGCAGTGTCCAGCGACTGACGACTCCAGTTCTGTGTTGGTTAATTAGTCTTCTTACACGCCCACTCTCTATTTTAACGTATAGTAATTTTTTTATGGAAGGGAGTAAAATAAAATAGTTCCCTCCTCTATGTCATTGCGCTACATTTTATAAATATAAAAAAAAACTTCAGCAAAATTATAAGAAATTTTAATTATCAAGAAAACTATGCCCTTTTTCTAACTTATAATGCAAATCATAAAAAAAAATATTATGATATAATTTTAATTGTAATAAATTAGAGCAATAATTGAAGGAATTATTTTACACAGTATAAATTACCGTAAACTTTATATACAAATTATCGGGTGAAATGTCAACCTAAAGGTTTGGATGCAAACAGATGAATCCGGATTATACAATTGTTTTACATTATTGGATATTCCCTTTTCATAACGAAATGACGTTAAGAGAATTATTTTGCAGTAAGATAGACCTTCTACAAAATTGTCACTATTTCAAACGTAAAAAGGTAGGAGCAGCAAATTTAATTAAATTGACGTGGTACGATCAACAAATTCAAATCAAATGGCTGTCTAGCAGGACAACGAAGTAACCGAGACCAATATCTTAGGATATCTATTCTGTTCACCTTGTTTGCTTTTAAGCACAAACAAAGGTCTGTGGTCATCTGAAGGATATGGAGAGTGACACATTTATATAGGACTGTAGTTAGAGGTGCTAGAAGTAAAAACCATTTGGGAAGAAACAAGATCCATGAGTGAATTTACTGTAGGAGTATTAGTTGAGTGTATCCTAAGCGTAACCTACTGGAAGTATACGATGGAGACAAATAATAATAAATGAATATTATTATAGAGGGAAACTTCCGATGCGATAATCAGCGAATCAATTTAGAGGAAGAGGTATGTTTACAGCACTCGGAAAAAATGACAAATAATCAACAACAGAAAAAAATAAAAAGTTAGCTGAGTGGCAGTGTTCTCCTGAGTTTGGCTTTTGGCTGTGCCACTGAGTACGGGTTCGATCCTGCTTTGGTCCATATTTTTTTCTGTTGTTGATTATTTGTCATTTTTTCCGAGCGCTGTAAACATACCTCTTCCTCTGAATGGAAGTATACGAGTAGTCTAAGTAATTTTTGTTATTGCAACGTAACGAGACTACTCGTCACACGTCCTTGACTCCTCAAGATTCGAAACCCACCTACAGCCGCTGGCTGAAGGAAAAGGTGGTATACTCTCTGTGCAGTCGACACGGTGTGTAAAGATCAGAGCTTTATTATACTTGCAACACATTAGACAAAAATACCAAGCAAAGACTGCTTGATCCTCAGTTCGATATATTTTTATTTCTTGTTAATGACAATTTGTGACTAATATAATGACTTGTAAGTACATTACCGATTCTTCTTCTTCATCCCAAAACATGAGGATTGTTTGAACACTAACAGACATTGTCAACTTTCTTCATTTCTCTTTATCTAGTCATTTTTTGTGGGGACTTTACAAATTCGATGTCTGTCCATTCTTTGATGTTATTTTCCTCTCTCTTTCTCTGCCCAACTCTTCTTTTCGCTCCTTACAGAATTCCTTGCGGAATGGTCTTTCATTAGAGTTCAAATTTATTCAGTTTTATCAAGTTTATTTGCAGAGCAAATACATTTGAATCCTCTTGGTTGTAAACTCCGGTTTATTTGGTCCCCGATATCAGATTCGAAAATCACATTAATTTGGAACTGGAGGTATTGGAATATCCTGTTAAACAATTATTGCTCTACAAGTGAATCATTTAGTCACAGAATAAACAAGTGAATAAATAATTACAGCAAATAGAAACTGTTTAGTTTATGGTCTGTATTTAAATGTTCGACTTGTAACAAAATGAGCAGATCAATAATTAAACACCATGCAAGTCATCAGATGGCAAATAAACTAAAGCACATCAAACAACATCTGAATCAAATAAGTAATAAATAAAGCTACATGTCAAGCAGATGATAAATAAATTAAAGCAAACAACAAGTCAGTTTTTACTTTAGCCAACGGATCATCATTATCGCACATCGGAGAGATCCACAAATGCTCAAATCTCCTTCCCAGTATGTTATTCATTGTATGGAGACTGATGACTCTTGTTCTGTATTGATTTGTTATAGTTAAGTGTTTCCTCACATAGCGCTCCTTTCTGGCATCTCAATTGTTGATTTAATGTTCGTGCAGAATGGACATTATTTTAGATTCATGATCATTGAATGACTCATTAACTCGCCCTACCTCCCTTGGGGCATTGAGAATGTCAGCCTGGTCCATTTTCAGGCCACCAGTTTGCTCAGCAGCACGCAGAATGAAAGTAATAAGTCAAATAAGAGTGAAGACTATAAAATAGCAAACCAAAGATACCAGAAAATAAAAAAGCAGGCAATTAATAGATTTTTTTTTTTAATGAGACAGATAAGTACTAATTTAGAAAGCTACATATCGATCAAGTAAGGAGTCAGGTGAATGAAAGTCAAGTAATAAACAATATTTGGTACCGTGTATGCTGAAAGCTGTATAGAGACAATGACTGCGATCTCCGACTAGTACAGTCCCTGCCAAGAAGGAAATGAATGGCAAACTACCTTTTTATATTGCCTAGACTAATCATGACAAATCACATCTATATATGTGCTTTATAGACTATACAAAAGCATTTGATAAAGTAAAGCAAGTGGAAATAATCAATATGCTGGAGAAATTAAACATTGATGGCAAGGATCTGCGAATCATAAAAAAACATGTACTGGCAACAAACAGCAACTATACGAATTAATAACCAAACAGGACAATTTCAACTTATAAAGCAAGGAGTCAGACAAGGCTGTGTTCTGTCGCCGGATTTGTTTTCACTTTACAGCGAACATATTATGAGATCAATAGTAGACAAAACAGGAATTGAAGTCAACGGTCACAACATAAATAATTTGCGATGTGCGGATGACACAGTCTTAATAGCAGAAGAGTGAACTATAAGAAATGATAGACATAATAGTAAAAGAAAGCAACAAGAAAGGTCTCAGTCTGAATAGTAAGAAAACAAAAGTAATGGTCATATCGAAGAAACAATCATCACCAGCACGCAGCATACAAATAAAAAGGACAAATTTGAAACAAGTGCAGCGCGACAAATACCTGGGCACAATAATAACATCGGATGGAAGATGCACCACGGAAATAAAAAGCAGAATAGCTCAGGCCAAAATAGCATTTCAGAAAATGAAAAATATCTTATGCAACAAATCTATGTCAATAGAAATAAGAAAGAGAGTTCATCGGTGCTATATAGAACCAATTCTGACCTATGGAAGCGAAACATGGACAGTAGACAAACAAATGAAAAGACGATTAGAGGCCACAAAGATGGGATTTCTCAGAAGAATGTTGAAAGTTCCCTGGACAGCTAAAAAGACCAGTGAGGAAGTTCTCAAAGAGGCCAACACAAAAAGGCAGCTCCGAAAAAACAAGAGAAAGAAACAATCAACATTTTTCTGGCACATCATGAGAAGAGGAAATTTGGAATACTTGGTTACAACTGGCAAGATAAAAGGAAAGTGAGTTCGCGGACGACAAAGAGACAAAATACTGGATAGCTTGGTGTCATGGCATGGAAAACAGTCAACAACAGAACTGATACGATGCACTGTAGATAGAACATTGTGGAAGGACATGATCGCCTACGCCAAACGGTATGGCACATGATGATGATGCTGAAAGCCAGTCAACTAGGTAACAAGTTAAGCAATCAGATGTCGGTGGATTGCAAATGAGAGCAAGCAGTTCGTCAAGAAATAGCTAAAGTCACGAAAATAACAAGTGAACGATGATTTTGTCAAAGCCGCATTAAGTCAAGGCAGTTAAAAACTCACACAAGTAACAAATAACTATCAGAGGGACAAAAGCTTAAAAGAAATTGGCCAAAAGAATAATCTCCCTAAAGTAACGTTTGGTAATATAACATACACTTCAAGTCCAGACTGAAGCATCAGACAAGGAGTCGTACAAAGAAAAAATCACAATTGAACACCAAATATTGTAAAAATATTTTAGTTATAGCATCGTTTATTATAATTGTTTAGGTACTATAGCATATTTGTACTCAAGTCTTGTCTGATAACTAAGGGAATTAACAAGAATACTGAAATATCATCAACATGCAGCTGTGGGTGGGGTTTGGGGAGGTGAGTGTGGCTATGTAAAATGTGATGATGTGAAACACAGGGAGGTGATGTGAGATGCGAGACACAGGGAGGTGATGTGAGATGTGAGACACAGGGAGGTGAGGTGAGATGTGAGACACAGGGAGGTAAGTGTGGCTATGTAAAATGTGATGATGTGAGACGTTAGACACAGGGAGGTGATGTGAGAAGAGACACAGGGAGGTGAGGTGAGATGTGAGACACAGGGAGGTGAGGTGAGATGTGAGACACAGGGAGGTGATGTGAGATGTGAGACACAGGGAGGTGAGGTGAGGTGAGATGTGAGACACAGGGAGGTGAGGTGAGATGTGAGACACAGGGAGGTGAGTGTGACTATGTAAAATGTGACGATGTGAGATGTTAGACACAGGGAGGTGAGGTGAGATGTGAGACACAGGGAGGTGAGGTGAGATGTGAGACACAGGGAGGAGAGGTGAGATGTGAAACACAGGGAGATGAGGCGTTATATGAGACACAGGGAGGTGAGGTGAGATGTGAGACACAGGGAGGTGATGTGAGATGTGAGACACAGTGAGGTGAGGTGAGATGTGAGACACAGGGTGGTGATGTGAGATGTGAGATACAGGGAGATGAGGTGAGATGTGAGACACAGGGAGGTGAGGTGAGATGTGAGACACAGGGAGATGATGTGAGATGTGAGACACAGGTAGGTGAGGTGAGATGTGAGACACAGGGAGGTGATGTGAGATGTGACGCAGAGGGAGGTGAGTGTGACTATGTAAAATGTGACGATGTGAGATGTTAGACACAGGGAGGTGAGGTGAGATGTGAGACACAGGGAGGTGAGGTGAGATGTGAGACACAGGGAGGTGAGTGTGACTATGTAAAATGTGACGATGTGAGATGTTAGACACAGGGAGGTGAGGTGAGATGTGAGACACAGGGAGGTGAGTTGAGATGTGAGACACAGGGAGGTGAGGCGTGATGTGAGACACAGGGAGGTGAGGCGTGACGTGAGACACAGGGAGGTGAGGTGAGATGTGAGACACAGGGAGGTGAATGTGAGATGTGAGACACAGGGAGGTGAGGCGTGATGTGAGACACAGGGAGGTGAGTGTGAGATGTGAGACACAGGGAGGTGAGGCGTGATGTGAGACACAGGGAGGTGAGGCGTGATGTGAGACACAGGGAGGTGAGTGTGAGATGTGAGACATAGGGAGGTGAGGTGAGGTGTGAGACATAGGGAGGTGAGATGTGAGACATAGGGTGTTGAGGTGAGATGTGAGACACAGGGAGGTGAGGCGTGATGTGAGACACAGGGAGGTGAGATGTGAGACACAGGAGGTGAGGCGTGATATGAGACACTGGGAGGTGAGGTGAGATGTGAGACATAGGAAGTTAGGTGAGATGTGAGACATAGGGTTGTGAGGTGAGATGTGAGACATAGGAAGGTGAGGTGAGATGTGAGACATAGGAAGGTGAGGTGAGATGTGAGACATAGGGTGGTGAGGTGAGATGTGAGACACAGGAAGGTGAGGTGAGATGTGAGACATAGGGTGGTGAGGTGAGATGTGAGACATAGGGAGATGAGGTGAGATGTGAGACATAGGGAGATGAGGCGTGCTGTGAGACACAGGAAGGTGAGGTGAGATGTGAGACACAGGAAGGTGAGGTGAGATGTGAGACATAGGGTGGTGAGGTGAGATGTGAGACATAGGGTGTTGAGGTGAGATGTGAGACATAGGGAGGTGAGGTGAGGTGTGAGACATAGGGAGGTGAGATGTGAGACATAGGGTGTTGAGGTGAGATGTGAGACATAGGGAGGTGAGATGTGAGACATAGGGAGATGAGGAGAGATGTGAGACATAGGGAGGTGAGGTGTGAGACATAGGGAGGTGAGGTGAGGTGTGAGACATAGGGAGGTGAGGTAAGGTGTGAGACATAGGGAGGTGAGGTGTGAGACATAGGGATGTGAGATGTGAGACATAGGGAGGTGAGGTGAGGTGTGAAACATAGGGAGGTGAGGTGAGGTGTGAGACATAGAGAGGTGAGGTGAGGTGTGAAACATAGGGAGGTGAGGTGTGAGACATAGGGAGGTGAGGTGAGGTGTGAGACATAGGGAGGTGAGGTGAGGTGTGAGACATAGGGAGGTGAGGTTAGGTGTGAGACATAGGGAGGTGAGGTGTGAGACATAGGGAGGTGAGGTGAGGTGTGAGACATAGGGAGGTGAGGTGTGAGACATAGGGAGGTGAGGAGAGATGTGAGACATAGGGAGGTGAGGTGTGAGACATAGGGAGGTGAGGTGAGGTGTGAGACATAGGGAGGTGAGGTGAGGTGTGAAACATAGGGAGGTGAGGTGAGGTGTGAGACATAGGGTGGTGAGGTTAGGTGTGAGACATAGGGAGGTGAGGTGAGGTGTGAGACATAGGGTGGTGATGTTAGGTGTGAGACATAGTGAGGTGAGGTGAGGTGTAGTGTTGCAAGATAAAGTGAGATCAGTTGATGAGAGGTGAGGCGAAAAATGTAAAGTGCTCTATGTGGATAAAGCAGTAGCAGATGTAAGCAATTCTCTCTCAATGCTGCAACCAGTCAATCTACAGATGAAGACGAACATGGTGAATGTTAATATATGATGGCATTTTTGAAAAGTTACTTTTGGTTACTGAGCATTTTATTGTAGTAAAAATATGTACAATCCAAAAGAAGGGCAATAACATTACTTGGATGTGTTATTGTTGTAAAATACATTCGAATAGAACGGTCGATATGCTGAAAAGTTGCAATGGACAAATTAGCGTGTTACAAGCATTATAAAATGTGTAATAATCACTGAATCATGTTATTTAATTTATGATTATCACATAAATCATTTTAATTGATTGTAGGAGGTTTTGACGACTTAATGAAAGTTGATAAAACTTTAGAAAACAGAGAGAATAATGACGACAAAGAAAGACAAACCATACAATAGAGCTTCCGTTTGGCAAAGAAAATAAAAATAACAATTAATTAAATTATTGACGCGGAGGCTGTGTGGATGAATAAATGTCTGTGCCAGGCAGTAAGGCACTTCATGTCAATTACTGCAATCGTGAAAATGGCAATTTGAGCAATTAAGGCATAATACTGATCAACTGATTTTTAAATTCCCATTCAAATTAAATAAGATCCCCCCCCCCCCCCCCAATGGGAAAGTAACACAAAAGAATGCGGAGATCTTGAATGCATGCACATACAAGGAGTTGTATAATACAAAATGAAAAATGATATCGAGCACAAAATTAGTGCTGGAACCGACAAGATCATAGGTTATGCAAGCAAGCTATAAATTATATATATATAGTTTCTGTCTTCTTGTGCCTCACGTACAGAAACAATAGATAATGGCGTGTTTTGTACAGAAATCTCCGGGTTTTTTTCCAGAGTTAATTGTGTGTTGAGTTTGATATTTCACTAATCCGTCATTTTAAAGATCTTTCTTCTCTTCTCTTATCTCTCTTACATTACAATCTATACACCTACATTTCTACTTTTTTGTAATTCTATGCCCTTAATGAATTTGTTTCGATTGTTTCGAAAACCTAACGGAAAATAAGTAATAAATAGCAGGAGAAGAGTTTAATAAAAGCAACTAATAAGATTGTGGAAATATGTTGGAATTTTGCCAGAGAAGCAACACTGAAAAAAATGGAAGTATACAGAGACATTTATATCATGGGCCAAATCATCAATTGCGCTAGACATGACAAGCGGTGCTGATGATGTTTCCCGACAACCTACCCCAATCTGCGTATCTGAACATGTTCGTCTCCTATTTAATACATTACCTTTCTGCTAATCTTTCCAATGTCACGTCCTTCCAGTGGAATCTATCGTCTTCGTTTGAAGCCATGTCTTCATATTTTCTCTTTCTGTTTCAAGAAATCTCCAGTTTCTCCACATTGTGGTGCCTCCCAATGTTTGTCTTGTCCACGCTCTTTTTCCTTTATTAAATACAATTTTTGAGAGGAAGCAAATGTTTTTGTTTGTTTGCTGCTTTATTCTTATGTTTACAGCACACATGATTGCCCTTCCCTCCACGCTAATCTAAGTTGTATATTTACAACGTAAAAACAATAATCAATAAGAGCAAGCAAATGATATATAATAACATGTGGATTGTTAGAACTAGATGGTGATTTCACGTAGCAGTGGTCAGAACTAGGTGAGAACTAGTAGTTCTGTAGCATGCAGCTTAGATTACTATAAACTGCTGTCTGGATTGGCCAAAGAAATTCAAAAATAGCCTGAACAAATATGAATTGAAGTTCGTCATAACTGGGCTGTGAAATTAATTTCAATACAATCCTCTATTAAGTGATATTAGAAGAAGCATATACATAGCACATGCAGAGAGAGAGGGAGAGAGATATAGATAGATAGAGAGAGAGAGAGTGAGAGAGAGAGAGAGAGGCGCAGCTTTTTTATTTAAACAAATTATGAATAAAAGGTCGATATTCTAAGAAAATGTCATGAGATTCCCTTACTAATCCTATAGAAATATTTTTATATTGGGTATTAGGGAAATTTCGATCGAGAGACAGCATGCAGACTCTGGTGAAATGATTGAGGTAGTTAGTCAGATATAACACTGCTTTGGGAGGGCCATTGTTATTAGGTGTTTATAAATAAGAGAACAAAATATATCTGAATCTGTCCTAGGTCGTATAATACGTACATTAGTTCGTAATTTCTCTTGGCTTATAAGCTGGATATTTGCCCTTGGAATTGTTTAATCACAATTCCATGTTCTCATTATTTCTCAAGGAATATTCGTCCTTGATGACAATTTTTTCCCCTTCTGTTTGTGCTATATAAACAAGATGTTTTTCAATCTTTTGTATCCAATATACAATTTTAATTATTTAACGATCATACGCTTCAATATCCTACAGGGACTTTAAAACTCAGATCTCTATTTACTAATTTTATCCAATTAAAACATATTAGATTTATATACTCACAAAGATCATAATTATCTTGAATATTTTTTTTATCATTTGAGGTAAACTAAGTCACTAACGAAAACTGAGATATAAAAAAGAGAAAGCTGTCACATAACTTATATTATTGCTGAGAAGTTCAATGTCACGGTAATAGATGGATAGGAGGTTGTATTCTTCTTGCTGTTATTACCGTCTCTGACACAGCGAGCCAGGCACACATTTCTTCTAGCTGGTGGGACTGACAGCAGCGGCAAGCTAATTTGGATAGAAGTTGATTGTAACAGTTTTATAAAACGTGAAATTAAGAGGAAATGTGTGAAATTAGGGGTATAGCAGATAAGTAAATGAGGGAGAGAGGCTGTTAGACAGGAAACAAACTTACGGTATCGTGGATTAGAAGTCTTAGAAATCAGCTCAGATTGTTGTTACAATCAGTACTACTTAAACCGGGGAGATATCGCCCTCAAGGAGCCACAGGTAAAATTGACGTAATTAGGGTGTCACAGCACAAGACTAGAGGACAATGTATAGGGATTGAGATGTTTGTAGGATACAAAGCTCAGATATCACTTTTTCATTCAGTGAAGGGTTTCATTAGCGGTGGCTATAAGACAAACGCACGTTAGTATTTGACGGACTTCAAGAAACCAATATTTTGTGATGGACTTATTGCATTTGATCTCTACGGCAACATTGTTTTCATTTCATACTTCTCTCTCTTTCTGCCCCCCCCCCCTCACACACACACACACACACACGCGCGATCGCTGTCTAACTTACCTTTCCGCTTCTCTTCAGTCATATGCAAAGTGTGTAGACGAACTTAGATTAGGTCAAAAGAGTTAAAAGTTTGTCAATCTGAGTATTGAAAAACGAAGAGTTTGTCAGCCCTTTCGGGGTTGCCATGTTTAATTTCTTCGAATCTTAAAAGAATATATCGTGATCGATGCAACACTTGAATTGTGAGTAGAAACAAAAATGTGTCTTTGTTGGAAAGCTCTGTGTTATTTATTAAAAATTAACTTTACTATTTTGTAGATGTAAATATATGTATACTTTACCTCCATCTGTTCTGAGATACTATTCCATTCTCAGCGCATCATATCTACTTCGGAAAAGAAGGAATGTCGACCATGTTCAGTCGAGTATCTTGGCTACGAATTTATTCCGTCACCTCAAAATCACAAGAAACCCACGTCATGAGCTTGCAATATAAAACTTTCCGATAAAAGCAGGTGATCGTGTAAGTTGCAGAAACATTTGGGAACGTCTCATGAAGAGAACAGGTTGAACAACCTCAAGGAGGCAAGACGCCTAAAAGCAGCAGAGCTGAGAGCTTTCAGCGACCCACAGCTGATGGCTTGCTCCAGGATTGGTGAATCAGATCCTACCTCACCTCTTCGTGGTGCCTCTAGAAACAGACTAATATGTCTGGTCTGGCCAACGAGTAGGGATCGAAGAGGGAAGATAACCCGGTACTAAAAAATAACATGCTGGAATCGGATGTGTTGGGCCGAAAGGCTCAAATATCTCAGTTTTACTGCAAATCACAACACAACGTATACGCGCTAATTAACGTCCTTTTAAGGTGGGCGGGGGGGGGGGGGGGGCGGGGGTGATGAAGCAGTGTATTCCTTTAGTCATCGACGAACGAAGCAAGCAAGCAAACAAGCAAGCAAACAAACAAGCAAGCAAACAAACAAGCAAGCAAGCAAGCAAACAAACAAGCAAGCAAGCAAACAAACAAGCAAGCAAACAAACAAGCAAGCAAGCAAACAAACAAGCAAGCAAGCAAACAAACAAGCAAGCAAACAAACAAGCAAGCAAACAAACAAGCAAGCAAGCAAGCAAACAAGCAAGGAAGCAAGCAAACAAACAAGCAAACAAGCAAGCAAACAAACAAGCAAGCAAGCAAACAAGCAAGCAAGCAAGCAAGCAAGCAAGCAAACAAACAAGCAAACAAACAAGCAAGCACGCAAGCAAACAAGCAAGCAAGCAAGCAAACAAGCAAACAAGCAAGCAAACAAACAAGCAAGCACGCAAGCAAACAAGCAAGCAAGCAAGCAAGCAAACAAGCAAGCAAACAAACAAGCAAGCACGCAAGCAAACAAGCAAGCAAGCAAGCAAACAAGCAAGCAAACAAGCAAGCAAGCAAACAAACAACCTCAATAATTTCGCGCGTTGCAAAATAAAATGTTTCTTCAGAAATCTACATATTTCAATTACAAAGGTGTAATCGCTTCTTACGAAATATCTAAGCTGATAGCTAAATAAGGAAAACCAAACACACAATAGGGAAATCTGAGATTTGTTCAGCTGTGTCTATTGTTATTACAGTGATCATAAGCCAAAATGCTCGTGAAATTCTTGAATCCAATTCAGCAATTCATCAGTTTTTCTGATCATCAAGCAGAAGGGTTACATTGCTGAAAAAAATAGTTTTAAGTACACATTTATATGTAACTGTATTTTGTTAATATAGATGCCTGTATTTTGATTATATATATATATGTGTGTGTGTGTGTGTGTATGTCTAATTGTATAGATTATATATACATATTTATATACTTTCGATAATTCATAAACAGCAGAGATAGAATCAAGATGCAACAAAGCGTGTCAAATCATTGGACAATTATCACCACTATTGTCCGACAAGGAAATAACTCTGGAGGCAAAACGAGCACTATACAATACAATCTTCATCCCAACGTTGTGCTACCAATGCCAGACCTGGACCCTAGATGCAAGAACAATAAGAAAAATAACCTCTACAGAGATGAGATGTGTTAGACGAATGACATGAAATAGTCTGAGAGATAAGATTAAAAATGAAGAACTGAGAAAAAAGCTAGGAATAGTACCCGCCATAAAATATATAAGGAAACAACAGATACAATGGTTTGGCCACGTGACAAGACAGAAAGATCAAAACACAACACAACGAGACTTCAGCAAACGCTGAGAGAATACCAGGCCCAATGGTCGACCACAAAAAAGATGGATGGATGGAATATTAGAAGTACTAGGAAACATAAAAGCAGCAGAGGCGAACAGAAGAGCAAAAGACCGCAAATTATATCTCCCCTCGAGCTGAAAGGCAAATAAAGAAGGAAAGAGGAAGAAGAAGATTTATATATTTTCGAGCAACAAATTCAGAAAAACTTTACATTAGGATCAAGTGTCAATAGCAATAACTGAGGCTGCTAGAAGAGCAAGAATCAGGATTCACCATTTTACTCAACAATCGAAGTTGTAAAGAAGAATGAATGGAAGCAGTTTATTGTTCGCGTTTATATATATATATATATATATATATATATATATATATATATATATATATATATATATAGATAGATAGAGAGAGAGAGAGAGAGAGAGAGAGAGAGAGAGAGTTAGCACGATCTATTTACAAACAAAACGTTAAAATAGTTATCTTTATGATCAATGGATAATGGCACACAGGAAGGCTGGGATGGGTCATCGAAAGGAAAAAAAAGGTTGAGAAACACTTGTTTAGACGATGTACATGAACATTTTTCATTCTTTCAGTCATTCTTCCGTTCTTTCAGTCTTTCTTTTATTGTTCATTTCATTAACTGGTTCTTTTCTTGCTTTCTTTGTTTCTGCATTCGCCCTTAAAAAGCATTATATGGAGCGTAGTTGCGCCGTTTTGACGGTTTACATCAAAATGCGATCTTTGCGTGCATCGGCCCAGTACATCCGACGTCAGCTCGGTATCAAGTTTCTGGATAAAACTGGCTGGATCGTTGCTAGTCCTAGTGCTGAAGGTGAAGAAGTATCCTGGTCAATTCTCGTCCACTGGCTCTGACACAAGCTGTATAATGTGAGTCACTCATCAATATCTGTCAGAGTACTATTGATCGTGAATAAGACTCACTCTTTCTCTATTTCTCTCTCTCTCCCTCCTTCCTTCTCTCACTTTCTACTATCTATCTCTTTAGCTCCTCAAGTTCTGGACATTGTTAGGGTTACATATTTTTGCAGTCAGTTCCCATTCCCCCCCCTCTCCCCTTTCTCTCTCTCTGCTTTCAGTTCAGTTTGGGAATGGGTGAATAGAGACATGTATTCTTTGATGTTGTCTTCTCACTTGATCTTTTGTCTGGTTTGTCTTCTCACTTTATCTTTTGTCTGGTTTGTCTTCTCACTTTATCTTTTGTCTGGTTTGTCTTCTCACTTTATCTTTTGTCTGGTTTGTCTTCTCACTTGATCTTTTGTCTGGTTTGTCTTCTCACTTTATCTTTTGTCTGGTTTGTCTTCTCACTTTATCTTTTGTTTGTTTTGTCTTCTCACTTTATCTTTTGTCTGGTTTGTCTTCTCACTTGATCTTTTGTCTGATTTGTCTTCTCACTTGATCTTTTGTCTGGTTTGTCTTCTCACTTGATTTTTTGTCTGGTTTGTCTTCTCACTTGATCTTTTGTCTGGTTTGTCTTCTCACTTGATCTTTTGTCTGGTTTGTCTTCTCACTTGATCTTTTGTCTGGTTTGTCTTCTCACTTGATCTTTTGTCTGGTTTGTCTTCTCACTTGATCTTTTGTCTGGTTTGTCTTCTCACTTGATCTTTTGTCCGGTTTCAATCTACAATTATCAGTTTAGGCATGTCCCAACAAATTACCATAGCGTTACGAGGTGGAGCGGAGTTGTATGTGCGCCATCTTTATATCTCTAACGAAGTTCAGACAGACTACATTTTGATTGTATATCACTTTTTCCGTTTCACACCCGCAGCCTTGTATTCGGGAGTTCCTCGCCATACAGGCAGTTATTTTCCGACTTAGAGATACAATCATTTTTCTGTGGTTGAGATTTTGACGTTTATATGTAGATTTTTCCTTTCAAATTTGCCTGGATTGCGACCACTTTTGGCTCCTCACTCTTACTAACTTTTAACTGCTATGGATTCCTTCAAGTGCACAAAATGTACACGGAACTTCCTTTTCTCCGTTCGCCTTTATCCGAAATCCAAGTGGGCTAGTTATCAGGTCTTACTACCCATAGATCTAACAAAAACAATGGGGGAGGGGGTGGGTGTTAAAGCTACTAAAACATCACAGATTCGGAATGAAAAATGTCTACATCGCGCTGCGGGAACCGAAGCCCCGATCTTCTTGCTCAATGGACTCAATCTTTCCTTGGCTACTGCTGGACCACACAACTGCACAGTCTGGATTCACTTCTCAAAAGCGGAGACTCGACATGGCTTTGGAGCTCGCTGCTCCTTGATTGGCCTCTGTTAGAACACCCTCGTTACTCTAGTTCATATCGCACCGAAACTGAAGTAAGACTACAGTGAACATATAATGTATGGTTTACGTTGACATTTTTTTAAACAATTGCTATTTTAAAAAATAACTTAGAAAACATACAGTAATCTAAGATTTTCTAGGAAGTAGACAAAAGCCCCAACACCAGCAGACAATATCTGGAAGTTCCTGTGATCAAATTCAGTATGTATAAAAGACTTTATAACTCATTAACTGAAAAACTACAAGTTTGTTCCTGCTTCAGAAAACGTTTTCTCTCTCTCTCTCTCTGCGATCAGGACTCAGTCAGAGTAGGATCCCAGACTCCCACATGAAGTCAGCTGTCAGGTTAAGTGTGTTGATCGCCCCCACAGACAGAACGTCACATTTAGAGTCCGCCAGATCCACTCTGACTGAACACCCGTTAATACGTTGCACTGTGTTCTGCGCCAATGACCCAGTGCATCCGATTTCAGCCAGCATTTTTTTCAGGTTTGCTTTCCTTAGCCTTTGATTGTCCCCAATCTTCCTGCAAGGCAGCAGATTGTCTTTTCTGTAGGGGGATTCTGCCCTTAGATGGTCTGCCCTCCCAGGTTTACGAGCACCATCTGCCCGAGTCACTAGAGGTGACTAACACAGACAACAAACGTTTTAAAAAATCAATCAAATTCCTTCCATAATTAAACATCAGAGAAAGAACATTTCTTCTGATATTGCATCGAGTAGCCTTGAATGTGTTACTGATTGTGTGTACTATGTTGAGATTTCTCTGCATAACCAGGCAAGAGATAGCAGTGCTAAAGGACAGTGACTGTGTACAGCAATAATGATCGGTAATACAAGAAATGGAAAACGGTTGCCGCATAGAGTAGTATAACCATTTTTGTCAACCTAATTATTTTATGTAGCTGAAATGGTGTTTTTTTTTTAAGTCAGTCTTTTTTACAACAAACAATTGGATTCACTCTTCTTTATTTAATGCTGTAGGCAGTTTTCTCTCTAATTGTGGAGCTTTCTCTAAACCGGTGTTGTATTTTCTAAATTAATAAAAGAAAAATCAGTTTCCAAACATAGAGGTGAAAGCCTACATTTTATGTTCAGCAGGTTTTTGAACTACCCTCCAGATAATTTCAAATTCTTAATGATCTAACTTTCTGTCTTCCAGGAAATCAAAATGTGAAAATGCTGACGTTTTTCTTCTATTTATCTTGAAACATCTAACATTAAAGAAGGAGAAACGAAATTCAAAGAAAAGCAGATAAAATTTTCAACCGGAACATTATGTCCTGTGAAATATAAGAAATTTACTCAGTCACAACAAAGAATCCCCAAACTGTTGAATGGAAGAAAAAATAAAATAGAATAATTATGTTCTCGCTGAAAGATGCTCCCAAATGCTCGCATACTCAGCTACAAAAGATTGATGATCAAAAGGGCAAAACAATAGTTTTTTCTAACAAAATTGCCCCTTTTTTTCCCCACAAAAACTACCGAAACTCATTAAAAAAAAAAAAAAAAAAACAAAGAAAGCAAAAAAAAAAAAAAAACAAAACAAAAAAAACAAAAACAAAAAAAATTGGAAACTCACTCGACATGTATTTGAATATAAATCGCACAAAAATACATTCCACTGGTCGTGTTGTCTCTGAGCAAAAAAATAATCAATCCAGCGTGTAAACAATTTCAATAATAGTCGCAGCAGTAGTTAATTTACATAACGCCCATTTACGCACAGTTTTATGGCGTCGGTTTTAACATTTGCATATAAATTAGTTACAATGATATCTGGATCAAAGTTTACTCATGCATTATGGCAATATATAATAGAAACTAAACTACAACAAACCTTTTGAGTACTTTAAAAAAGTACAGTGGAACACTTCCACGTTAAAAAAGAACTTCATCTAGAAAAGATCAAATTAGACCCTAAAATATAGCACATTTAAAAAATGATTTTATAACAAATGAAAATGGATACATAGCTCTCATTCACCAGTTTCAGCTGTTATCAAGTTAGTATTTCTGGCCAAATTATTTTAATAAATGTTCTAGTTGTCATTAAATCGAAATAACTCGTGCATAGATTCTATTGGATATATTTACATGTAACATGTTAGAACCAACACATTAAAATGTTCAAAATATTCAACAGATTAGCACGTACTTGTATGGTCACTAAATAGCAAACACTGATGGAACAAAATTATCTCAAAAAAGAGAACAAGATTATGTCAATGTTTTAAACAAAATATTTGCACTGTATCTTTCTTCTTTCTTCCTTTTATACTGTTCTGCTTTTTGCCGTTAGTCGCCACAGACTTAAGTCAATGATGTGTTTTCTATCGCGGACACTTTCTTTGGCTTGGTACATAGTGATATTGTATTGTTTTATTATACCATAAATTCATTCAATCCGTCTTCTTGGTCTACCTCTATATCTTGATTGTTCCATTTTGTTGTTATAAGCCCTTGTTGCTAGTGGTTAGGGGTTCATGCGATTTAAGTGTTCAAACCACTTTAATCTTTGTCTCTCTATGTATTCGATTACTAGTAAACTATAATGGTTTTTCTGATTTCATTGTTCTTTACATGATCTCTTCATGTTTTGTTCACAGCTTTTCTGAGGCATCTCATCTCACATTTTGTCAGTTTTCTTTCTTCATCTTTAGTCAGACTCCATGTTTGACATTGATAGCAAAGAGTTTAAATAAAGCACTGTATAGAACAAGATTATGTCAAAGTATAGAACATAATTATGTTATTGTTTTTAACACGATGTTCGCTCTCTATACAACATAATTATGTCAATGTTTTTAACAAAATGTTCCCACTGTATAAAGCAGGATTATGTCAATGTTTCTAACAAGATGTTCACATTGTATAAAGCAGGATTATGTCAATGTTTCTAACAAGATGTTCACATTGTATAAAGCAGGATTATGTCAATGTTTCTAACAAGATGTTCCCACTGAATGAAGCAGAATTATGTCAATGTTTCTAACAGGATGTTCCCAGTGTATGAAGCAGGATTATGTTTTTTGTTTTTAAAAATGTATCAAGATCTGTATCAATAGCAGCGAGCAACCTATCTGCATGCTATTTGCTATTCAGTCAAGCAAATCAGGCAAATCGCGTTTAGGAAGAAGTATGCTTCTTTAAAACCTGGCAAATTGAACGTAATGACCATGTACCCTGGACTTGATCAACTAGACTTGTCGAACATGTGCACAATAGTAATAAGTAATTACGGCTACAATAAATTGTTCAAAAAGTAGTTGTATTTTTTTAAATAGAAAATTTATAAATAAATAAAGACAAGTTATCATATAACACAAGATTAGCCACACAGATAGGGATCATTGAGCTGTCTGGGCAACTACATTTGGAGAAATTGTAATGGAAAACCAACACAAGGCTGGTTAGATTCACATCAGATATCAATAGATCTGAGCAAAGAAGCATTATAATTAAGATTTCAATGTCAGATCCGCAATTTAAATGATTGGCCTCGGTGTTTGACGTTGACGATCACGCTCCTCCATTTCTCTCTTTTAACGGTTTGTCTAAGTAGGTTTACAAATATTTGTTGTTGATTCTAAACTGTTACCCCCAAGCCTTAGAAGAAGTTTGTAGCCTATGGTGTTTGAGAGGACCCGTCTTTATTTCACCGTCAGCATATTTTGATTCTCAATGTTGTCAGCATTACTCCAGTCCATTCTATGTTTTAAGACAAAAATCTCTGGTACCCATTTTTTAGAGTCTGTGTAACCTCTGAAGCTGTTTGGGTTTGAAATTAATTTACCATATCTGGGATTGTAATCTGAACCTTCTGGTCAGTAGGTGGTGGAACTAGCCACGCCGCTTTCAAGGCCATACATAACGTGTGCAGAAAGTTATTTTAGTTTTTCTTAAATTTGAAATAATGCAGATACAGGAACATTAGACAGGAAGTTAGTGATAATTAAATATCATCATTACATTTCCTGGCTAAGAATTTTCATGGATGCCATAAAGTTAACCATTAACAAACGAGTCAAAATCTTAATCCGATAAGAGGAAATGAATACAATAATACGAGGAAATGAATACAAAAATAAGAGGAAATAAATACAATAATAATAGAAAATAAATACAATGATAAGAGGAAATAAATACATTGATAAGAGGAAATAAATATAATGATAAGAAGAAATCAATATAATGATAAAATGAAATAAATATAATGATAAGAGGAAATAAATATAATGATAAGAAGAAATCAATATAATGATAAAATGAAATAAATATAATGATAAGAGGAAATAAATACAATGATAAGAGGAAATAAATACAATGATAAGAGGAAATAAATACAATGATAAGAGGAAAACACAGGAGCTGAACAAGCCACGTATTTAGTCACAATCCAGGAACGACAAGGAATAAGTAATTAATCCAGAGGGAAGATGAAAGAGATAGATTTAAGTGGCAAAAGCCATGACAAAAGTACAGTTAACAAACTCACAGCTTGACCAGACTTAAAGTATTCTCGAAATATGTCTACATCTTAATAGACATGATCACAAGTCCGACAGATAGATTTAAGTGTCAAAACCCATGACAAAAGTACAGTTAACAAACTCACAGCTTGACCAGACTTAAAGTATTCTCGAAATATGTCTACATCTTAATAGACATGATCACAAGTCCGACACGTACTATATCTTCTTCCTTGGTCGGATGATCGGGAGATTTTAAAAGGAAAAGAAATTGGTTATTGGTTATTGCTTATGGAAGACCTCGGTATCACTGCAAACTAATTAAAATCCATAATTGCTCAACCGCCCATGCCAGTGGAATCATCCGAATTACTAACTCATCTCCCAAACAAAGAAAGGTAACTGTAGTCCCCATCGTAGCAGTCTCAGCACACAGGAAAAGAAATACACAATTAAAATGAAATTGAAAATATAAATTCGACCAGGCAGTGTGTGTGTAAATCAAAATATGATTTTCTTGTTTCTTTCGTCTACTTTCATTAATGAGATGTCGAAGATAAAATGAACAAAACACAACTAATAACACTTATCATAAAATTAATGGAGTGAGAAAGGGAACTTACTTAACAAGACGGTGAAAATTCACGAAAAATAATAACTGACAAAACGTCACGCATAGTGAATATTCATAATTACTTCGGGGGAATAGTCAATCCCCTTTAATAGATGCGTGCAAGAACACAACATAAATTATAATTACATAAACATAATTTTATATGTTAAAGTTATATTTATATAAAGTAATAGTTTTGATATCACCCATCGTGTTAATACCACGAGACAGCCCACTGCTGGATATCTTTTCTGGATATCTATCTATTGGATACACTAGAAACTGTTCAGCAAAACAGCATCCAGCATAAGACACTAATATTTTACCAAACTACTGACTTATCATGCTTATTTATGTTGCAGTTTCCCCATATTCCAAGTCTGGCTTGCTGCCGAAGCTACTGAGTTAAGTGTTCTGTTCACACCCTGAGCTGTGTGTTTCATCCGTTTTGATCGTGTTCAGATATTCTGATTGATTACTATGAATGATGATATCCTATGACGGGGAACAGATGGCTATGTTCACTTTTTTTTTTTGGGGGGGGGGGGCTGTTGGGGGGGGGGGGGGTGTTTCACCTCATGTCTTTTGGCATGTGCTGAGACTGTTATGATGGGGACTGCATCTATTTTTCCTTGTTTGGAAGATGAAATATTAATTCAGATGATTCCACTGGCACGGGCGGTTGAGCAAATATGAATTTTAATTCGTTTGCAGTGATTACCCAGGCCTTCCATAACCATAACCATAAAGGCAGTGATTATTTGCTACCAACCAACCATCTGTCAAGACGTCAAAGACAATACGATTAAAAATATCCAAATTTAAATAAATTAAAACACTCTTTTTATAAAATGCAGCGCAATTGATATCTTTATGAGAACAAAGAAGACGAATGACACAATCAATTGAAAGGTATAGTAAAGAGTCCCTGTCACCTCAAGTGACGCATAGGGAATATGGTGAAAGTGCCTATAATTAATTTTTACAGAACTTCAGCACATGATTTTTAGAATAATGTGGTCAGTATTTCGTCTGTGCCGCTTTACTTTCCCAGACAAAATCCGGTACCCCTTAAGGCTAGATGAACCTGGAAGCCGTCGCTTGTCCTTTGTAGTCCAGTTGACTAACCACTGAGCCATTGCGGCTCCCAATGACTCACAATGCATGGGATATATCCTGACTGAAGCAACAGAAAATTCTCTTGCGATGTGAAAGATTCTATCTTTTTTTCATTGCTTGTACAAAATGCTTGTGCAGGTTTCATTGATTGTACAAAATGCTTGTGCGGGTTTCATTGCTTGTACAAAATGCTTGTGCGGGTTTCATTGCTTGTACAAAATGCTTGTGCGGGTTTTATTGCTTGTACAAAATGCTTGTGCGGGTTTCATTGCTTGTACAAAATGCTTGTGCGGGTTTCATTGCTTGTACAAAATGCTTGTGTGGGTTTCATTGCTTGTACAAAATGCTTGTGCGGGTTTCATCGAGATATTTAACAACTACATTACATTTTTAAAAATATGATGAAGCACACACACATACGCACTCTCACATACACACACATACACACATACGCACTCACACACACAATCGACAGAAGCAGCACTTAATACGTAAGCAAGGGAACACCCCCCTCCCCCTCCCACGTCATCAAACGACGTGTTGGGGGATAAGGTGTTAATGTTTAAATTTCTATAACGACAATCTTTACATCTTCACTATGATGTGAATTAGATAAACACAATAAAATTACCAAGTCAAGCGATATACACGTTGAAGAAAGACATTGACTTGACTCTTGGGACATATCTTTTATCTGTACAAGGAAACGCAATCTTAGAGAACAATTTAACCAACGCGAAACAGTAGACAAGGAAAGAAAACATGCAAAAACTATAATGATACAGACTAGATAATTCTTCCTTAGCTTCTTGAAGTTCAGCATAAATTATTCTAACTTTTGTGAGGGCATTTATTTATAATGAAGAACAAAAGCTACGTTCCGAATAAACCAATGACATTAATTAAAATTGTTCTTAATTTAGTGTAACTTTTGACTTAATGCTGATAAACTAAATTATTGGTATATACGTGAAAATTATTATTGCTCCAGTACTTAATTTTAAACTATAAATTACTTTCCTTTGTTAAAAGTGTATAAATGCATACATATACGCTACATTTGTAACATTACTATCAGTAAGTTACATTTGTAACTTACTGATATGACCACTTGCTTGAAGAGTTGAAATTAATATACGGTAGTTGTGCGGTTTGTATCTATAGACTGTAAGCGAAGTACAATATAGGCTCCAACACTCCAACCTGTTACATAGTTAATCTTTACTGTTCCTAAATATACGCTGCTCAAATACTTTTATTTAAAATGATAACTAACCCTGCAAGGGATACCAATCCACCTGTGGAGAAACTTGCAAAGGTAGGAGACCATTTTCTACAGCTCAATCAAAATAAGAGCTTCAATAAGAGTAATACGAGAATTAAAGAAGTTCCTGTAATAAAACATGAATATGAAATAAAGAGAACTGAACAGAAAATACCAGTCATAATACAATATAAACTATCTAAAAAACTGAACAGAAAATATCGGTCATAATACAGAATCAACTATCTCAGAAAATGAACAGAAAATACCAGTCATAATACAGAATACATTTTTTTCAGAAAATGAACAGAAAATACTGGTCATAATACTCAATAAACTATCCCAGAAATATGAACAGAAATACCAGTCATAATACAGAATAACTATCTCAGAAACATGGGTTCACGAGAAGATATTTAGAATTAAAAGAAGGTCCAAGGAGCAAACCTTCACAAAATGTACCTTAAAGATACCGCCGCCTGTAGCAGCACACAGATCGTATTGAAGAGATAATGTCACCCTCAACAGCCAAAGAACAGCCAGCAACAGAAGCAGTCAGGCGCAACAGTCTATTGGTAACCTGCAGAGACCTGAAACACAGTTTGGAAACCTTGCAATCTAGATATGCTCATAGAGAAACTGTTGATCACAGAGCGAGTTGAGTCTGTTAAAAGTAAATATTTATTTATCGTGAAGTTGTTCTTCCAGCTCATCCTAACAGCTGAAGTCGCTCACTAGAGGTCGCTACCACAGAAGAAACATTCTCTGTGTGTATATGTGTGTGTGTGTGTGTGTGTGTGTGCGCGTGTGTTTGTGTATGTGTGTGAATGTATGTGGCTTTTGTTCGTCATCTTCACAGTCAATCTATATATAGTAAGCAATCAGTAAATGCCAGCACATGACATCTGATGTGTTTTTCAACAAGCAGCTTCTCTCGTAGTTGAATCTGTTCGTGTTTAGAACCGCACCTCGGGCCGCAGAAGGAGCAAGATGTAGTTGCTCTTTCATGAATTGAACTTCCTTCTTTTCTCTTTTGGCACTTGTCTTTTGATCTTTTCATCAATTCTATTTCATAAGGGGTTTCATTTCTCTTTATTTCTGATATCCTGGGAGCCGCGATAGCTCAGTGGCTAGTGAGCTGGACTACAAAGGACAAGAGGTAGGGTTCGATCCGAACCGACGGCTTCCCGGGTCACCCAGCCTTAAATGGGTACCGTATTTTTTTCTGGGAAAGTAAAGCGGCACGGTCGTAATACCGACCACATTACCCCAAAAATCATGTCTGTAAAATGTATGGTCACTAACACCATATTCCCTGTACGCCACTTGGCGTGACGGGGGCGCGTTACTTTTCTTTTTACTTATTTCTGATACCGTTGCTGCCCGATCTGTCATTTTATTAGCCCAATCTCTTTCACTTTTTGGGAAATACCGTATGTGTCAATATGCTTCACAAACATCGCTATATCCAAGTTTTGATCTTCCCCTAAATCTCTTGCCATTCCTAAGCCCTTCAGACAGTAGCTGATTCCCAGATCGTGCTACGGAGTTCGTGCACGTGGGCCAGGATTCTCCTCGAATTTCTCGAGATTCTCGTTCGATATACGGTGACGATGATCCTACCCACAAACAATCAGTAGCTGCTATTCATTTCTAATATTTTAACATGGCCCACCTTCCTTAACATTTATGAAAGCATTGCATTGCAAGACACGCGAGTTTGATATTTTCTTCTGCCATTTAATGTTCAACAGAATCACAACATGTCTGTTATGCAACAGACGAAGCACTTATACAAAGATAAAGTAGTCAAAACTGCACAAACTTGGAGAAACAATAGACAGGGGAAATTAGAATAAATGAGAAACGTTACAATCGCCCACACACAAATTATGACCAGCACACGAAGTTCGCGTGGAAGGATCTGTCTTTACACAATCAAACGTTAAGTCGTCAAACGATAATATAGAATAGGAGACATATGGAAGGATGCCCTTATAGCAACTACATTCATATGTGTTTTATCAGGCAGGAGATTATGTGCCCAAATCGAATTTCACAGTCAACTCAGAACACAGAGAAAATGTACAACAACACGAGATTGGAACTGATGTCACCATCGTTTGTCATTAACCGCTTCATATTACAGATTTATGGAGGATATGTAATGGACACAAAAGACATCGTTGAATAGGTTAAAGCATGTTCTCATGTTATCAAAATAGTCATACATCATGGTGTGTTTCTAGTCTGGCAGGCCAGCAGCGAAAGCTATCCCACTGACCTATTCGTTGCAGCACCCTTAGTCTGGACGACCTGATTCATTTATATTTAAGTTGCATTAACTCCAAGTTACGGATCTCTATCCATCCCACACACAATTCAGTTCTCCAGTAGAGCTTCCATAACTTATTTCATTTTTCTAATGCGGCTGGGGAATCGAGTATCGCTTTCAACCTAATCCCACTTAGCACAGTCGTGGTACATAAACCTCGTCTGTATAATGGCGTCACAATTGACAAGATAAAAGCATACAAACATACAATAAGTTTTTTTTTGGAATTGAAGCCAAAAACATCAGTCTTGAATAAAAAAAAATACTGCACGGATGATAACCACGTATTAGCTACCCACCATAATATGGACGTGTCTAATGTGCAATGAACATGATCCATCGACTGAACTAAACTAAACTAAACCATCAAACAAATAAATGACGCGTGACTTCGCAAGTCTTCAACAGATCATCCTCCTCGAAAGGTTGACATTCATTTCTTCCTGTCCAGATAATCAAACCCCACTGCTTCCCCAAGATGGTACTCCTGGTATCAATAAATGTCAAACCAGACTGGCTAAACGGGTGACAATCATTTCTTCCTGTCCAGACAATCAAACCAGACTGGCTAAACGGTTGACATTCATTTCTTCCTGTCCAGACAATCAAATCAGGCTGGCTAAACGGGTGACAATCATTTCTTCCTGTCCAGACAATCAAACCAGACTGGCTAAACGGTTGACATTCATTTCTTCCTGTCCAGACAATCAAACCAGACTGGCTAAACGGTTGACATTCATTTCTTCCTGTCCAGACAATCAAACCAGGCTGGCTAAACGGGTGACATTCATTTCTTCCTGTCCAGACAATCAAACCAGGCTGGCTAAACGGTTGACATTCATTTCTTCCTGTCCAGACAATCAAACCAGACTGGCTAAACGGTTGACATTTATTTCTTCCTGTCCAGGCAATCAAACCAGGCTGGCTAAACGGTTGACATTCATTTCTTCCTGTCCAGACAATCAAACCAGGCTGGCTAAACGGTTGACATTCATTTCTTCCTGTCCAGACAATCAAACCAGGCTGGCTAAACGGTTGACATTCATTTCTTCCTGTCCAGACAATCAAACCAGGCTGGCTAAACGGTTGACATTCATTTCTTCCTGTCCAGACAATCAAACCAGGCTGGCTAAACGGGTGACAATCGCCGTTTTCAAACTAGAATAAGTTTGTTGATGTTTTTTTTTTCGTTCACCAGCTTTTACCTCTGACCTAGAAGTCCCTAGAGACTAGGAACTGAATTTTCCGTGTTAATCCATATTTCCCTGGCAGCCGTGTGCACAGGGATCCCTCGCCGCACAGGCTGATAACTCCTACTTCGGAGGTACTCATATTTTTTTCCGTCGATGAGTAATTGACGTTTCAAGCCGGGCCTCGCTGCTGCGACGAGGGGTATGTACAATATTGTTGAAGATCTAGAGCTGCAGTGCCTCTAGAATGAAGAAGTACCAGCTTTTCCGGCAGTCTTAAAAATAAAGAAAGCTATTTTTTTTTGGTCACATTCAATTGGCTTTTTGAATCTGAGAGTCAAAGGCTCCCCGTATGACTCCCATTGTATTCAACTATCATCATCATCGTCGTCATCTACAGCTTTAGGTTCAACAAACAGAACAAAGAGATGAGTTGTTTTCATTAATCTATCAGGAAGACATCATAAATATCTTAGAGCTTGATCTGATGTCTAGCCCACTCAGTTGTCTTTGCTTAGGGCGAGATTACGGTTAATAGATCTACGTAAAGTTCACATTGCTGCTGGCCATGTTCTACATCCTGCTGGTCAGCTTGACACGTACACGTAGGATTGTAATGTTTTCTATAATGGTGGGTGTTCGGCCCATAATTCTCAGTTCTGAGAGAAAATTGTTCTAAACAACATTAGGTACAACTCACGCAAATACCACATGAGCAGTCCCTCGCAAAATGTGATGCTTTTAGTTCTAGATATAAATTATTCATCGCCCCAAAGCCGTTATTTGCGTATATGTTAACATAAGCAGTCTAAAACCATTAACTAAAATTACTTTTTCTGGAGTAGTAATAATTCTAATCATCTTGAAATATGTCTCTAAATGTATACCATATTCATTTTATAACTTTCTTATATAAATTTTCCTCTTCAGCGTCTTCTTCTAATATATTTTCTTCTTAATCTTAACCATTAACAATGTTATTTTCAACGTCAACTCCTTAAAATGTTTCTTTGTTACCCTCCGCTATCTCGTCTGCTTAAAAAAAACCTTTTAGGCATCATTATTTTACTCTTCACTCTCTTTTTCTCTCTTTCTCTCTCTGCTTTTCTTATTTCTACTCTCTTTCTCTCTCTCTCTGCTTTCCTGATTTCCACTCTCTTTCTCTCTCTGCTTTCCTGATTTCCACTCTCTTTCTCTCTCTGCTTTTCTTATTTCCACTCTCTTTCTCTCTCTGCTTTCCTGATTTCCACTCTCTTTCTCTCTCTGTTTTTCTTATTTCCACTCTCTTTCTCTCTCTGCTTTTCTTATTTCCACTCTTTTTCTCTCTCTGTTTTTCTTATTTCCACTCTCTTTCTCTCTCTGCTTTTCTTATTTCCACTCTCTTTCTCTCTCTGTTTTTCTTATTTCCACTCTCTTTCTCTCTCTGTTTTTCTTATTTCCACTCTCTTTCTCTCTCTGCTTTTCTTATTTTCACTCTCTTTCTCTCTCATCGCTGTCTTCTCCGTCTTCACTTTCTTAATCGCCTTCCACCCACTCACACAATTTTCTAACATTTAACGATGATATCAAATTCAACAAATGCGATAATAATCTTTCTTAAGAAAAACAATTTTTCCCCCTCTAGTAAATTGATTGAACAAAGGGACATATAGCAAGAACCCTCAATTATAAACAACATCTGTGAATTTTCTTCTTATTATTATTCTGAAATTGACATTTTAAAATCATTAAATTGTTAATATAGCTGTGGTTGTATATCTTGCTTTAAAAAAAGCCACGAAATAAGTAAAATTTCTTGACATGTTTGTTGTCAGTGAATTTGTTATTGCAATACATTTCTGGTTATTAAACACATGCATACACATTTACGCATAAATATGCAATAAACATTTCTCTAAAAATACTGCATCCAAATTGAGTTGTGTATATCTGTCAAATTATAGCTTTCGGGATGTTAGAGTTTTTGGAGATATGGACAGAAAGACAGACAGACAGACAGATAGAATGACAGACAGATATAGTGGACAGACATGCAGTAAAACAAACAGTTCGATAGATAGACTGATAAACAGACAGGCAAGCAGGCAGGCAGATAGATAGACGGACAGACAGGCGCAGATAGATAGATAGATAGATAGATAGATAGATAGATAGATAGATAGATAGATAGATAGATAGATAGATAGATAGATAGATAGATAGATAGATAGATAGATAGATAGATAGATAGATAGATAGATAGATAGATAGATAGATAGATAGATAGATAGATAGATAGATAGATAGATAGATAGATAGATAGATAGATAGATAGATAGATAGGAATTAGTGAAATCTAATGCATCTGTAAAGAAAAACAAAAATTATAGCGAATGCGCATATTTGCATGTGTGGAGACGTTTATGGAAGTTAATACAATAAAGAAACGATTAAGGGACAAGACACAACGATGGTGATAAATCTAAAGGCGCGAAGAAGATGAAGCAAATTGATAAGAGAAAGAACAAATGGTAATTAAGAAAGAACAATGATGTAGAAGATGATGTGATATGAGAGATCATTGTGGCTATACATTGACGGTATGTAACTGATGGACACTTGAAAGGACTCTTGAAAAGTTAGAGAAACTTCAACAGAAAGAAAACTGAACAAACATGATGGAGGGGAAAAATAAACAAATATCTTAACCTGTCACGTGTCATACGTCACGTGTTCTGTGTCATGTCATGTATCATGTGGGTTTGACGTGAACGAAAGTGGATCTTAACAATCACCTGTCCCACTCACTGTCTGTCTTTTAGAAAATTGTGTTACACTTTTTTGCCACGATGACATGATTTCATATACTGGAGTATATTTTTTATTCTCAAATAAAGAAGACAATTTCTGCTTTTCTTACCATTAATTTTTCCAGCTGTTGCAATAATGTTTTCGAATCATCTTATTTACGGAACAAAGCAAATGGGAAAACCTCCGCTATTTCTACATTCTGTTTCCCTTCCTTCAGCACCATACTTTAGTTGTACATGGGACTGTAACATTTCCTTTGTGAAACTACATACCTGTAGTCTCTAATGTAATCTCTAATTAGTCAGGCTTGTTGCAGGAGCTACTGAGTTAGGTGCTCTGTGCACACCGTGAGCTGTGCATTTCATTTCATCCGTTTTGATCATGTTTCAATACTCCAATTGTTTACGATAAATGATGATATCGTATGACAGGGAACAGTTGGCTGTGTTTACTTTCTGTGCGGTTTCGCCCTATGTCTTTTGGCGTGTGCTGAGACTGCGATGATGGGGACTACAACTACCTTTCTTTGTTTGGGAAATGAGTTAGTAATTCTGCTGATTCCACTGGCACGGGCGGTTGAGCAATTATGGATTTTAATTCGTTTGCAGTGAAACCGGAGCCTTCCATAAACAAAGAACCAAAGTTTCTAATGATTTTCTAGCTTACTTATACTTTATAAAAGACCTAGATTCTTAAATCAGTAATAAATAAATCAAAGCCCTAAATACCAATTACTGCAGCATATTGCAGAATGTAATGTTTAAAACTGAGTGACTACACACAAGACGATAAGGAGACCCCACAATGTTCTAGACATTACAACAGTTAATTTAAATCATCACTACTCAAAATAGGAACTACCAGCCAATGCCACTGTACACTGGATAACATGACAACAAAACATGTTCTAAAGGATTGCCCCCAGCACACAAACCTGAGGACAATTTCCACACCCACCTTCCTGGAAGAGAAACTATACGGGGCAACCGAATCACTTAATTAAACTGACAGCTGACTTCATAAGAGAGTCCGGAATCCTAATCTGAATGAGCCATGATCGCAGAAGAAGAAATCATCACTGACTATGATGAAATGTAAATCAAGTTTATTAGCTGTATCTCTCATTCTATGTTACTGTCCTATTCCTAGTCTACGAATACTATTAGTTATATGAATACTATTACAGTATAGGCATATGAATACTATTACAGCATAGGCCTCCACAGTCAATGTCTTCAAAAATCTTTACATTCAAGTAAAATTACGACTAATAAACCACTAATATCTTCAGTAATAAAGAAAAGACGATGGTCATTTGTTGGACATGTGATGAGGAGAGATAATAACCGAATAGCAAAGCAAGCCTTCATGTGGGAAACAACATGTAAGAGGAAAACAGACCGACCCAGAGAGACACTGAGAACATTGATCAGAGAGGCAAGAGCAGCAGGAATCGGCTCACTCAATGAGATAGAGTTGCTTGCGCAGAACAGAGACAAATGGTGAGATTTGATAAAAGATCTTTACAAGAATTGAAAACTGCTAGAATAAAAATTTTGATAAGAGAAAGAGCATATGGGCCGGCTACGGCTCGAAAGGTCAATAAATAGATAGAAAACTACGAATGTCTATTGGTATGACTTTCACCTACTCAAATTTGTTGTAGTCTTTAATTTTCTGAAATGACGGAATGAATTAAATAGAAACAATAGAAACGAAACATTTATGTGATTAGAAGAAAAACAAGAAAATAAGGCGTTTAAAGAGGAGAAAAACGTCAAGGGAAAAGACACAAAAAATAAAACATTAGGATTAAGATGAGAATAAAAATATGACATAAAATATGATATTGCACTGAACATGATAATAATAAGATGAATGCAGAAGAAAAGCAGAAGAGATATGATGGAATCGCCTGAAAGTAAAGGAGAAGGATTGAGGTTTAATTGATAAACCAAAAAGATGAAGGCAAGAAAAAATAATAAAAAAGTGAGTTAACTGAAATAGTAAGATAATTAGTTTCGTATTAGATTAGTCACCTAGTTAATTAATTAGTTCGTTCGTTGTTAGTTAGTTAGTTAGCTAGATAGTTAGTTAGATAGTTAGATAGGTAGTTAGCTAGCTAGTTAGCTAGTTAGTTAGCTAGTTAGTTAGTTAGCTAGTTAGTTAGTTATCTAGCTAGTTAGTTAGTTAGATAGGTAGCTAGCTAGTTAGTTATTTAGCTAGTTAGTTAGCTAGCTAGCTAGCTAGTTACTTAGTTGGCTAGCCAGTTAGTTAGTTAGTTAGTCAGTTAGCTAGCTAGCTAGCTAGTTAGTTAGTTAGTTAGCTAGCTAGTTAATTAGTTAGCTAGCTAGCTAGTTACTTAGGTGGCTAGCTAGTTAGTTAGTTAGTTAGTTTGCTAGTTAGTTAGTTAGCTAGCTAGCTAGTTACTTAGGTGGCTAGCTAGTTAGTTAGTTAGTTAGGTAGCTCGCTGGTTAGTTACCAACTTAGTTATGTCTTTAATAAAATATATTTTAAAAATCAATGTAATGTTCTTGAGTGATGGAGTATATGGAGAGAAGTGAGTGTTGAAACGAACGTCAACAATTGACAATGATTGAAAGAAAGTAACTAATGAATTCTTAAACTTGATCTACCTAAAATCATATCTCATATATTTATTTAGCTATTTATGATTTAAAATTTGGTCAACGTCCGTTCTCTTTACTGTTAGTGTCCATATTTTTTTCAATAACCAAGGACACACTCTGTGGGTGATATGGTCGGTATCACGCCAGGTCACCCGATGTATCAAGAGGGGAAAAAAACAAACTTTGATACATATTTTCTGAATATGGTTGACCACAAAGGCTGCTTCTGTCCGGAATGTTTGCTACATTTGGGAATTGAAAAATGAACCCTTCTGAGTAGTGGCGAGCACACCACCCACTCAGCCATCGCAACTTCAAGGGTGAACTCACCATAATCATCATCATCAAGCGTCATACCTGTTGGCTTATGTGATCATGTTTCCCCACAACTTTCAATCTCGACAGTTATTTATCATTTCTGTTGTTGGCCTTCTGCCAAGTCATTCTCTTAAGTTGTCTGGCATCTTTTCTCTTTTCTTCCCTCTACCTCTGCGTCCCACAACTTTCCCAGTTGTCACAATATATTTATATTACAGCTGCTGCCTTCTCATTACAAGGCCAAAAAAGATGATTGTTTCTTCCTAATATTGGAAATTAGCTCTCTATTTGCTTTGACCTCTTTCAGAACGTTTTCATTACTCTTCTTAGCTGTCCATGGTATTCTCAACATTCTTCTGTAAAACCACAATTGTACAGTCTCCGATAATTTCCTGGTCTGTTTTCCATTATCCATGATTAGCATTCATTTGTTAAGACTGGTTCTACATTAACATTTAAGAACTCTTTTTCTTGCTTCTATTGTCAAAAATGGATTGCACAGTACCTTCCTCATTTTTGTTTTGGATAGCTACTTTTGCCTGAGCTATTCTGTATCACACCTCTGTTGTACATCGACCATCTGAGGTTAACATTGTAAGAATGAAATACCGACAGACAATTGAATACAATTGCTTACTTTTCTTATATTAAGTGAAGATCCGATGAGATGTAGATTTGGGGAAGGCTTCTATAAAACATGGCGGAATCCTGTTTGTGAATTCTCACATCTCTAGCTTTAGCTGCAATGGCTGTATCATTGGACAAGTGACAAATTAACATTTAATTGAGCAGCCATCGATTGGAATCAGACATTTACATACAAATTCCATATAGAGCAAACGTTGCAGAGATGAGGGCATTCAATCAAGGACAACTGCCAACCAGATGCACAGACAGTTGGGGTCATTTACCAGGGATTGTCAGTACTAAACAGGAGCTTGGCAGTGAGTTCTGAAACTAAATTGATTCGATCGTACTGTGACAAGTATGCATAGAAGGTAGCTGCCGTCATGTAACTATATCAACCAATGATGATTTAGCTTCATGACTGGGGGAAGTTCAAGGGTCAAATGGGCAGATTTGTTTTTTCTTTCTTTCCTAAAACCCTGCTTTCGTGCACGTTCTGATAACGGTTAGTTGCACCAAATGTAGCCAGAGTGGAACAACTTCAGCACCCCACTATAGTTCACAATATATGGATATGATAAGTAAGGTTGTAATATTATTTTCTGATAACTTTAATAGAAAAACAAACAAATAGAGCCCCGTATACACATATAATATATGTGTGCGTGTCTGTGTGAATATATGTTATTTGTTTGCGTTCGCCAGCTTTAGCGAATCACTAGCGAATTCCAGAGGGACTGAATTTTGCGTGATTATCACTTGTTCCTATTTTGCACACTGGCACCCGTCGGCTCAGGTGTCCCGCTCCATACAGGCAGATATTTTCCGATTTCAGAGGTACTTTCATATTTTTATCATCGAGAGTTTTAATGTTTTGGATACATTTTCCCTGATTAATTTTGCCCTGGTAGCGGCAGTTTTTAGCCTACTCTTTTCGATTTAAAAACTACCAAGGGTTCTTTAACGTGCGCAGAATGCACACGGGACCTCTTTTTATTCGCATTTTCCCGAGATGGCTAGATATCGAATCTCACTACCCAGAGATGGCTAGATATCGAATCTCACTACCCAGATATCAGGGGAGGGTAAATCCACGAATTCGATTTTTAAAATGATTGAAATTATATATATATATATATTCACCTTTAATTTATTGTGGTTGTGTGGTTGTGTGGTTGGAATCGAAATCAGGAGCCTCTTGTACAGAGGACGACGTCTTACCTCTAGGCCACCCATTTCCTCTTCCCCCCCCCCCCCCCGTATATAAATATTTATATTATAACATTTTATCACTATCTAATTTGTTACTTAAATTAGTAATAATAACAACTATCACACTATCTAATTTATTACTTATATTCTTTTCTTATATACTCTGTGCATCTGCAACACTAACGCCCATTGCAAACGTTTTTTAGCGTTCTCATTTTGTGACAGAAACGCAAAAGTATCCAGCGTGTGTGTGTTTTATTTTTTAATTTTAAACAAATAATTACTGCTTCTTAAAATGTTTCTATTTTTGAATAGTTGCTATTTTTTGTTAGTTCTGTTTTGTATCCCGGGTTGAGAGCCTGTTGACAGAAAGGTCTGAAATTGCACTCTGTTTCACTCTTCAAAGTAATGCTGTGAGCACGCATTGTTTGTTTATCAAAGCTTGAAGTCTCCGCTAGCTGCCAACAAATAATCCACTCTGGAGAGAAAGCGACTAATCTCCATAAGTCATCATTATCTTTGACAGTAATTGTGTAGCTAAGTACATAAACGTCGATAATAAACAGTTCACCGCTGAGGTTAACAATTATGTTATTGTAAGTATTTATAGAGATCTCCTGCATAAACATAACATGAGCTTTGGACTTTGTTAGAGTGGGAGTCTGAGTCTCTGTAGAGAAAAATTAACTGGATGGCAGCATTCGCTCTTTTATTTCAGAGTTTAGATTGCGTGTGATATTGCAACGACAGTCTATGATTATGCCAAACATGAAATAATTGCAAGTAATCGAAGTTCCTGGTAAACTTATGAATATTGTGAAGAAGCGCAATATGAAATTGTGTGTTTATGTTATCTCGATTGCCTGCCCTAATACAGACCATTTTGCAAGGAACCGTGAACGGAGCAAGGAGGAGAGATAGACACAAAAAAAGAGATGGGAAGATAACATCAAATCCAAAGGACAGATCTGGACTTTGGAGAGTCCCAAAGAATGACTGGGGGATTACGAGAAATGGAGAAGGTTGACTGTCTGTCAGTGGTGCTCCAACGAGCCCCAGGTTGACTGTCTATCAGTCATGCCCCGACGAGTCCCAGGTTGACAAAGTCTAGCAGTGGTGCCCCAACGAGCCCCAGGTTGACTAAGTCTGTCAGTGATGCCCCAATGAGCCCCAGGTTGACTAAGTCTGTCAGTGATGCCCGAACTAGACCCAGGTTGACTTTGTCTGTCAGAGATGCCGCGACTACCTCCATGTTGACTAAGTCTGTCAGTGATATTGCAACGAGCCCCAGGTTTACTAAGTCTGTCAGTGATGCCCCAATGAGCCCCAGGTTGACTAAGTCTGTCAGTGATGCCCGAACTAGACCCAGGTTGACTTTGTCTGTCAGAGATGCCGCGACTACCTCCAGGTTGACTAAGTCTGTCAGTGATATTGCAACGACCCCCAGGTTGACTAATTCTGTCAGTGGTGCCCCAGCGAGCCCCAAGTTGACTAATTATGTCAGTGGTGCCCCAGCAACCCCCAGGTTGACTAAGTCTGACAGTGATGTCCAAGCGAGCCCCAGGTTGACTAAGTTTGTCTGTGGTGCCTCAACGACCCCATGGATTATATGAAGAAGAAGTTAAAGAGGGAGAAGAGGAAGAACAGAAAATTAAGTAACCAAAATGAAAATCCAACCAAAATACAGCAAGAGTATGCTTGAATATTTAGTTATAAGGTGAAAGGACAATAAGAGGATCGAGGAGAAGGTTGATAGAATTAGAGAGTCACTAAATAATTCAAGATGACGACAACGCACGCTATGCAACTGGCATTGCCCATTAAATGGCGCATACCTCTCTGTAACGGCTCAGGTTCAAGCAATAGAACAAATGAACAAGAAAGACGATACAACTTTGTCATGAATTTTTGGAACGCTGTTATTTGTGGAATTTATAGCTTTCGATTTGCAATCAATTATTTTGACATTTTTTTGTAATGGAAGCAACAGTAGCGCTGTGGTTAGGTCGCTTGCTTAGAGATAAAGTCAATGTGAGTTCAATCTCAACCCACAGTTATTCCGTCGATATCGCTGAAAAATTAATAGGTACTTGACAAGCATATCCAGGAATGGTAATACAACGAGAAGGATATAGGTCTCTGACTTTTAATTTATTGAGAAAAAATTACACTTTATACTTTTTTGTCTTATTATATCAGAGTCAAGACAGCTCAGTATTTAGTGGGCTGGGCCATACAAATATGAGGCCGGGTTCGATCTTGATCAACGCGTTTTATGTTCACCTAGCCCTTAATAGATATAATAAATTTCTAATATATATATATATATATATACTATATAATAGATCCGGAGAAACTGAGATGACCTGGCGTTATACCGACCACATGACCCATAAAATGTGCAGGTCACTGAAAAAAATGGACTCCGGCACAACATTCCTGGTAATCGTCTCAGAAAGTGGGGGTGGGGGAGGAGGATGGAAGGAAATCATTTGTTTTGTTACTTTTCCCCTGAAAACGTTAATTTATTTATTTATTACGCAACATCCGTTGCTTGTTGAACTAATGATTTGTTTATCCATCATTTGCAAAGCTCCTTTCTTACTTTCCGCGTTCGCTCATCGACTCTACTCTCCATCGTTTGCCAATAGAAGTGCATTCATCATTAGCCTGTATGATCTCCACATGGAAAGTTAGCTATAAATGGAGCCACATTTCAGCCCATCTTTTGACTTGCTGTGTGCGCTGTTATATGTGATCCAGTCCACTTTAATCTTTGTTTGCCTCTACTCGTTTATCTTCTGTTGTCCCCTTCAGACTGACTATCAGTAGGTTTTTGTGTCTCTTATCTCTTTATGGGTGTTAGACAAGGTTGTGTGCTGTCACCAGATTTGTTTAATATCTATTGTGAGATTTTTTAAGATCCATAAGGGGCATGCCTGTAATAACAATTGGAGGTCATAATATAAATAACCTAAGGTTGATGATACAGTATTAATCACTAATAGTGAAAATGAGTTACAAGAAATGTTGGACATTATTGTGAAATAAAGCAAAAATAGAGGACTCAGCCTTAATAGCAAAAAGACAGAAGTAATGGTAACAACAAAGAAAAAGACATCACCTCAGTGCAATACAAAGACAAGTGGAACAATATTAAAATGGGTAAATGACTTTAAATATTTGGGAACTTTGTTAACCTCAGACGGAAGATGTACAAAAGAGGTGAGATGCAGAATGGCTCAGGCAAAAGCAGCTTTCCAAAAAATGAGGAAGATACTATGCAATCTATTTTTGACAATAGAAACAAGAAAAAGAGTTCTTAAATCTTATATAGAGCCAGTCTTAACATATGGATGTGAATCATGTACAATAGGACAACAGACAAGAAAATCACTGGAGTCTGTAGAAATGTGGTTTTCCATAAGAATGTTGAGAATACCATGGACAGCAAAAAGAGAGCTAATTTCCAATATTAGGAAGAAATAATCATCATTGTTTGACCATGTAATGAGAAGAGAACAACTGGAAAAATTGAGGGACGTAAAGATAGAGGAAAGCAAATAGAGAAAATACCAGACAGCTTAAGAGAATGGCTTGGCAGAAGGTCAACAACAGAAGTGATAAAGAACTGTCGAGATCGAAAGTTGTGGAGAGACATGATCACCTATGCCAGTAGGCCCGGTACTTGAGGATGTTGATCTCTTCTTGTGTCATAAATGCCAGTTGTCTTGATCAAATTATGTGCATCACGTGACGTCAGTAAAGTACCCCCGTCACGCCAAGTGTATGTATAGGGAATATGGTGTTAAAAAGTAAGTAAAGTACCCCCGTCACGCCAAGTGGCGTATAGGGAATATGGTGTTAGTGACCGTAAATTTTACAATCCTTCGGCACATGATTTTTGGGGTAATGTAGTCGGTATTATGCCCGTGCCGCTTTACTTTCCCATAAAAAAATCTGGTACCCATTAAAGGCTGAGTGAACCAGAAGCCGTCGGTTGGGATCGAACCCTACCTCTCGTCCTTTGTTGTCCAGTTCACTAACCACTGAGCTATCGCGGCTCCCTTCACGTGACGTAGCTATGTTGTATTGTGTTTTACAACAAGGACTATGATGTACGTGTTTCTTGACCTGAATCATCAAGCTACAGTGCTTACTGGGCATGAGACTACCTGCTCTGTCAATTCCTTCTTGCTTGGTCAGTGTTAACAGAGTCACCACGCTGAATAAAATTGTTAGATCTTGGACAGCTATTATTCGCTGATCCTGACTCAAGCAGTCAGCTTTGAGCAGCTGACTACTTTCAGCTTAGATATTGATGGGTGTCTTGTCTACAGTCGACAAATGACACCGATCTCATTATTCCATGGAGTAGCTTTCTCTCACTAGCCATATATTCTTTTATGTTCTTGTTGTGGAGTCTACACTTGCTGGATATAATCCTCACTTTCTACACAGTCTAAAAGTGCACATGTTTCTCATAATTGCAAGCACTTTTATGTGTTCATTAGCCTGTTACGTTCCATTGATATATTTAAATATATAATACTTGTAAAAGTAACTTGAAGTATAAGATACAGAATATACCAATGATGTACATTATATGGCAAGAGTGTATTCTTTTCGTTGGCTTTTGGTGCACAAAGCAATCAAGGTTTTACACCTTGTGGTGTCTTATAAGAAGAAGAAGATAAGGAGTCACGGTCCGTCTCATGGCGAATAGGGAAAGTTGAGTCAGTGCCAATATACTTCAACCGTAAGATATTTTTTTTTAGCAATGTGGTCATCGCTACTCCAGTACTGTTTTCTTTAATAGAAAGAAACACTATCTCTCTATGTAACGTGAATGGATGCATCTCCTAGATGATTCAAAATGAGCGCATAAACCTGATCTATTGTCCAGGACCTCTTGGCGCGCACGGCAATGAAAAAGCAGATAACCTCGCTGGCAACTTGGGTAGTCTGACTCTGGACAAAGAGGGCAACGCCAAGCGTATTCGTCATTTATTAGGATAGGTGGAGAAGGTTTGGTGGGTTAAAGATGTTTATATGTTGAGACTGATAAGTCTAAAAGAGAGTCTAAAAGGGCCTCGTGGATTCCTGTTCCTTGGTGGGAAAAGCAGATGTATCTACAATCAATACCTTACATGATTAGTCAGTCGTAATACGCTTCGAGAAATGCTGGGACGGGCGGTGGAGCGGATATGTTGGGTTTCCCCCACTGCAATAAAACTTATTTCATTAATAGAATAGAATAGAATAGAATAGAATAGAATAGAATAGAATAGAATAGAATAGAATAGAATAGAATAGAATAGATGAATTGTAGACCTGTTTTTAAAACAACTATAACCAGTGATGGAAAATGTAAAACTGAAATAAAAAAGAATAAGTATGGCAAAAAGTAATTTTAATGCCATGAAAAATATACTAACATTAAAACAAATAACACCAGGGCTAAAACTAAGAATAGCAAAATGGTATATCTTCTCAACAATCCTGAATGGTGCAGAAATATGGACATTAGACAGAACAGAACAGAAAATTGAAGCCTTTCAAATGTGGATTTATAGAAAGTACCCCCGTCACGCCAAGTAGCGTATAGGGAATATGGTGTTAGTGACCATAAATTTTACAGACCTTCGGTACATGATTTTTGGGGTAATGTGGATATATAAAAGAATATGTAGAATTTGATGGAAAGAAAAGAAAACGATGAAGTCTTAAAACAACTAAAAATGAAAAGAGAACTGCTAAATACAATTAAAACAAAACAAATGATATTTTTGAGGCATGTTAAAAGAAACAACAGCCTACTAAAAGTAATCTTGGAATGGAAAATACAAGATAAAAGAGGCAGACCAAGATTAGCATGGACAAGTAACATAAAAAGATGGACAAGTCAGCCTATAACAACCTGCACCATCAAAACAACAGACAGAACGGAATGGCACACCATGGTAGCCAACCTTCGATGTGGAGACGGCACTCAATGAGATATTATATACAAATTAACAGCAGTTAAAATATATACGTTACATACAATTTCATAAGTTAAATTAAAGATACCATACAAAATCAAATGCAGAAATAAAATGAAACGACATTCAAAATTACGATTATAAGAGCAAACAGGTTCATTCAAAATCACAATGTTGGAATGAAAATTACAACTACAAATGTCCTGGTTCATATAACTATGCCAGCAGTAGTCACATAACGAAATCCACCATCACTATAGAAGGGATTACTGCGATATCAATAATGCAAAACAATACAGAAAGCGGTGACTGTTATTTGTTTGTACTATAGTTTCACTACAACTACTGTCACAACTTATACAACTACTGTCACAACTTATACAACTACTGTCACAACTTATACAACTACTATCACAACTTCAACAACTATTACCACAGCTTTTAAAACTACTTCCAGCATCAATAACTGCTGCAACAGATCTTGCAATTACAATCACAGCTTCTGCATCTACTGCTAGCTTCTACAACAACAGGCACAGCTTCTGTAACTACTGTTACAGCTCCTACAACTACAGCTACAGTTTCTACAACTACTGATACAGCTCCTACAACTACAGCATCTGCAACTACTGCCAGCTTCTACAACTATTGCCACAACTAACACAACTACTGACATAGCTTCTACAGCTTCAACACAGCTTCAACAACTACTTTTACAGCTTCTACAACTACCTCCACAGTTTAAACAACCATTTCCACGGCTTCTGCAACTACTGCCAGCTTCTACAACTATTGCCACAACTAACACAGTTTCTACAGCTACAACCACAGTTTCAACAACTACTTTTACAGCTTCTACAACTACCTCCACAGTTTAAACAACCATTTCCACGGCTTCAACTGCTACAACTACAGCTTCTACCACTACTGGACACAATAAATAGTGAAAACCGTTATCGGTAGTCGTCAGCTTGTTATCTGTTCTCAACAAACTGCTTCCGCTTCCTGTCATAATTGTTAACTTCCGGTATTTAAAAGCAAGAGCGAAGACATCACATTAAAACTGATGCCCCTGTCGATTTGCCCTTAACTCTTGTTTATGTTGCAAAAAGTGAGGAGCAGAGGCAGTCTTCGTAGTGTGTTATAAGAGATTATGTGCGGGAGGTTTGTGAGAGGCTGGTCTGGGGAAGGAAGGAATAAAGATAGAAATAAGAAGTTATAAGAAGAGATTGTAATAAAATGACAATTGCAAATGCTGAATAATAAACAATGTGGAATTGATAGAAATAAAGAAGCGATAATGAAAAAAAAATAAGGAGAGAGAGAGAGAGAGAGAGAGAGAGAGAGAGAGCAGGAGATTATTGAAGGTTAAATGACAAATAAAGATGAGCCAGTAGAGCACCTCTAAAACCTTGGTACAAGGGGAGATTACACGTAATTTTTTTTAGACTTTCTAAATCTGTGTTTGACTGACGCTGGATTTGAATTGTCTGCTCCTGTTTAGCATTTGACATCACGGAATAGTTTGGCACTGTATGATAGTAGCCTTCGGAAGCAAACATCATTTAATGTTTACATATAAAAGGTTTCCTTTTTTCCAAGAAAACCATGTTCCAAGAAAAGTGGTATGTTTAATTATTTACTGAAGGAAAAACTTCTATTACTGAGGTAACAAGAAGGTCGGTGTGGCAGCGAAGTTAAGACACTTATATCACGATCAAGAATTATCTGGTTCGATTCATTCAAGGAAGATGACGTCATGGGACGCACCAAGATGGAAGTTCGTCCGAGTTCTAGCCGTAGTGTATACAATGCTGATCTTGAACATCGCGCTGTCTGTTGTCACAGCGAGTTGGCGGATTGTTAGAATTGTAACCACGGGTTTGAAATAATTGTTTGTGCACATTTCGTTAACCACCGCTGTAGATCAAGTCTTTATTCTGCTGGCTTTGTTTGCGACATTGGAGGCTAATGACCTAACTGCCTAACTTGTGTAGATGGTTGGTTCGGGGCAAATTGTGCGTTGCAGTGTCACTGCTAAAATCGCTCAGTTTGTGACAGGGCTACAGGGACATGCACAAACGGTGACAGTTGTCGTCGAGAGCGTTTCGGACCCCAGTGTCAGTACTTTGATCTAGTTTGCAAATACGCCTAGGGATCTGGACCTACAGATCCGGACAGTTTCATGGTCTAATCAACATGTTACGGATTGAAGGGGCGATAGTTGCAAATATCTGCTCCATCTACATTGGCGAGGGTCGGAATGTGGCTCTCAAACAGAACGCAAACTAGACTGACACATTTAATGCTTGTTAATACAGTGGACGGGTGTGGACCAGAGGCCGCAGTTAATGGCCAAACAAAGACCAATCTTTATGACAATGACTGCACACACACACAATTGAGAAGTGGAACCAATTCTTTTTACTGGTATCTTAACTTTGACACGTCCCAGAAGACTCACACCATTCGAATTTATCATCGAGCTAGCACTATGATTCGGGTAAAGAATGACACTCCAAAGGCTTTCTCTGACAGTGGCGGTGTAGTGTTCCAGTATAATGATATATCATACCCAAATATTTCTGTGAACACTATTGTAGTCACCATACAAGCGACAATGGCACACAGTAAGTTTGAGTTCTCACCGACCTTTTCGCAGGACGAGAGTGCACTGACGGTGTGTGAGGTGCAAACATTTACAGACACCTATTGTCTGGACGGGCATTCTTGGTCGTTTTGTACAGTGTGTGGTGGGAGTAGCAAAGGCTGCACCGTCATCATCGGTACGTGTCACGGCAACTTTTCACATGGGATCTATGGACACGACTGCTCCGGGTCTTGTCTTAGTGTCAGTTCTTTATGTGAGGAAAATCCGGAAAATGCCAACATTGCAAACATCCTGGCTATACCTATGATGACACTTGTCCTGATGGTAATTTTGGGCTACAGTGCGAACAGACGTGTTCTGATGGCTGTGACATCATATGTGACACAGAAAGAGCAGACTGTACGCGCAAGGAAGCGTACTACGGGCCAGACTGCACTCTCAAATGTCCTGACCACTGTTTCAACGACACCTGTGGACAGTCAACCGGGATCTGTTCATGCAAGGGAACGTTCTACGGGTCAGACTGCACTCTGAAATCTCCGTACAACTGTTTGGACGATATCTGTTAACAGTTCGTGGGGGCTGGCGTCTCGTATGTCGATGATTCCCACGTTAAGAAGAGTCTGTCGACTACAACAAACCCATGCATATGGATACCTTAATGTGTACTGGATATTTTCTTTCTGTGCTGGACATGGTTCATTTCTTGGTGTGTTTCATTGCTAGCCAAGGCTCATATCTTGGCTTGTGTGTGTGTGTGCTGGTCATGGCTCATATCTTGGTGTGTGTCATGTTAGTCATATCTCATATCTTGGAGTGTCCGTGTTAATCATGTCTCATATCTTTAAGTGTGTATGTGTTTAGTCATATCTCATATCTTAGTGTGTATCTGTGTTAGTCATATGTCATATCTTTGTGTTTGGGCTAGTGATATCTCATATCTCTGTGTGTATGTTTATGTTAGTCATATCTCATATCTTTGTGTGTGCATGTCTGTGTATGTCACATCTCATATCCTTGTGTTTGCACGGCTATGCTAGTCACATCTCATATCATTGTGTGTGCCTATCTATGTTGGTCATATCTCATATCTTTGTGTGCATGTCCATGTTAGACATGTGTAATTTCTTTGTGGGTGCATGTCTATGTCAGTCATATCTCATATCTTTATGTGTATGTTTATGTTAGTCATGTGTCATATATCTTGATGTATGTCAGTGTTAGTCATGCCTCGTATCGCTGTGTGCATGTATGTGTTTGTCACATCTCATATCTTTGTGTGTGCATGTCTGTGTTAGTCACCTCTAGTGACTCGGGCAGATGGTGCTCGTAAACCTGGGAGGGCCGACCATCTAAGGGCAGAATCCCCCTACAGAAAAGATCACCTGCTGCCTTGCAGGAAGATTGGGGACAATCAAAGGCTAGGGAAAGCAAACCTGAAAAAAATGCTGGCTGAAATCGGATGCACTGGGCCACTGGCGCAGAACACAGTGCAACGTTGTTAACGGTGTTCAATCAGAGTGGATCTGGCAGACTCTAATTGTGATGTTCTGTTTGTAACACACCTAACCTGACAGCTGAGTTCATGTGAGGAGCTTGAATTCTACTCTGATTGGGTCCTGATCGCAGAGAGAGAGAGAGAGAGAGAGATTCATTCATAGAGCGATGCAATTATTTCTAGTGACAGTGATAATTAAGTAGATGCAAATGAGTGTCTAGTATTATGAGAGACGGAAGATAACACTTAGGAATGGTGTTAAAGATGAGCAAATTCATGAACGCTTTATTAGCCGATATCTTTAAAAAAAATGGTATGGCGCTACCCAAGTTAAAATAATTCAACAATAAGGTTCATTATTTTCATTGAAATAAGATTCCTTATGTCATTGAAATAAGATTAATTATATCATTGAAATAAGATTCATTATATCATTGAAATGGGTGTCCGTTAGCGCAATCGATAGGCGGTTGGCTTACCACGGCAACAGCCGGGGTTCGTAATCCTGGCGAGGACACCTGGGTTTTACTAATTCCCTAAAATTAGTAGGAGCCGCGATAGCTCAGTGGTTAGTGAACTGGACTACTACGGACAAGGGGTAGGGTTCGATCCCAACCGACGGCTCCGGGTTCACCCAGCCTTAAATGGGTACCGGATTTTTTCTGGAAAGTAAAAGCAGCACGGGCGTAATACCGACCACATTACCCCAAAAATCATGTGCTGAAGGTCTGTAAATATAGGGTCACTAACACCATATTTCCCTATACGCCACTTGGCGTGACGGGGGTACTTACTTACTATATCATTGAAATAAGATTTTTTATATAATTGAAATAATGTTCCTTATATCACTGAAATAAGATTCATTATATCATTGAAATGATATGAACATTTTACTGAAACTACCCATAGAACCCTTGCCGGTGTTAAATAGTGCATGCTTTGTTGCGAGAACTTCCGTACAGACATTGTCGAGATATAGTAATGATGGTTCTACATACCAGAATACAGATCAATGAAACACTGTCTGTGTATAGTAATTATAGTTTTTTACATCAGAAAACAGATCAATGAAACACTGTATGTGTATATTAATTATGATTATTTACATCAGAATACATATCAATGAAACACTGTCGGGTATAGTAATGATGGTTCTACACACCAGAATACAGATTAATGAAATACAGTCGGGATATAGTAATGATGGTACTACACACCAGAATACAGATCAGTGAAACACTACCTGTGTGTAGTAATTATAGTTATTTTACATCAGAATGCAGATCAATGAAACACAATATGTGTATATTAATTATGATTATTTACATCAAAAAACAGATCAATCAAACAATGTCGGAGTATAGTAATGATGGTTCTATACACCAGTATACAATAAAATGAGCTCAAAACAACAGGCACGTCAAGAAATGCCTAGAATAATATCTCTGACCCGACCAGTGGGAGGGTTCAGGAGAAGCTATAGGTATAAGAAGACGGGATATCAGGAGCAGATAACTATTCTATTTTTATTTCTGATCAGACAGAGACGATTCAACACCGACTCATAATGGAACGAGACCGATGGATAATACTGAGACGTGTTTAGGATAGTAAAATTAGAAACTGCCAGTTAGTTAGTCAAACAGAAATCAAGAAACTTAGATGTGAGCTCGACAATAGAGAAGTTGCAAAAGAGCTTTATACAATAGAATACAGAATATCTTAAGACAAATAGAATAATGGAAACTCGCATTGTGAATCAGATATGCTTGAACTCAGTGTCGATAACCAGTTGATGACTTATTTGATTAAAAACATACGATGGCTGTGCATCATAAACACCGATAGTAGTACATATAAGCACAAGCGATAGAGAGTAGACATGAATCAAAAGGCATGCACATGGGCTCAATCCCAGATAAGATTTTCGGTTGAAACAAAAGAGTCAAGTTGTTTTCTGGTGACAATATCATAGACACTAACAAGTTATGACATTGAGAACTTTTGATAAAAATCAAAGTAACGGAGATGTCTCAAGCAACATTGGCGACCATGAGTTTGTTGATTTTGTTAGTTTGTGTGGGATCAGAAAGGAGATGGATAAGAGTTAATCGTGGGGTCAATTCGTTGCTTTTTTCTTTATTGAAATAAAAGCTGAAGTAGAGAAGAATTCATCTTGGGGTCAATTCGTTGCCTTTTTCTTTATTTAAATAAAAGCTGAAGTAGAGAAGAATTAATCTTGGGGTCAAGTCGTTGCTTTTTTCTTTATTTAAATAAAAGCTGAAGTAGAGAAGAATTAATCTTGGGGTCAAGTCGTTGCTTTTTTCTTTATTGAAATAAAAGCTGAAGTAGAGAAGAATTCATCCTGGGGTCAATTCGTTGCTTTTTTCTTTATTGAAATAAAAGCTGAAGTAGAGAAGAATTAATCTTGGGGTCAATTCGTTACTCCTTTTCTTTATTGAAATACAAGCAGTGAAAAAGAGTTAATCTAGGGGTCAATTTGTTGTGTTTTTTTTTAATTGGAGAAAAATAGGAATTGAGATAGAAAAATCCAAATGCTGGTTGTTCTTGTTTTTCATTATTTGGGAGATCAGGGGAGCGAATAGAAACAAAGCAGGATTAATTCGTTCTTGTTTTTCATTATTTGGAAGATCGGGGGAGCGAATAGAAACAAAGTAGGATTAATTCGTTCTTGTTTTTCATTATTTGGAAGATCGGGGGAGCGAATAGAAACAAAGTAGGATTAATTCGTTCTTGTTTTTCATTATTTGGAAGATCGGGGCAGCGAATAGAAAATAAGTAGGATTAATTTGTTCTTTTTTTTTCATTATGTCGTACATCGGGGGAGTGAATCGAAGAACAATAGGAATAATTCGTTTTTGCTTTGATGGAGATCTTGAGGACGTCTTGTCTCTAGTTTAAGTAGCGTAGTTGCTAAGCGCTAGCTTGTCTTTTAAACAAGGTGTGTTTGAATCTAGGGTTTGCCAATCTCATCACCTCATAAGTATACAGAAATGAGAATTTGAGAGGCTGAATTGAAGAAGGTATACAAATCGAAATTGCTGTTCTGCTGGCAAACCAATAGGTATTGATCCCCTTTTTGTAGAGAGTAAAGAGTGTGCATACTGATGTCCCTCGAGACATAATAAAAGGTCCAGTCATGCATTTTTTAAAAAGTTGAAATGTGTTCAATTTTAATTCCCCGCATTTCGAAGGCCACAGGCTCATAAAATGCAGCTGCACTCTACAGCAGCTGTACTCTACATCAGCCGCACTCAACAGCAGCCGCACTCTACAGCCGCACTCAACAGTAGCCGCATTCTACAGCAGCCGCACTCTACAGCAGCTGCACTCTACAGCAGCTGCACTCTACAGCAGTCGCACTCTACAGCAGCCGCACTCTACAGCAGCTGCACTCTACAGCAGTCGCACTCTACAGCAGCCGCACTCTACAACAGCTGCACTCAGAATCCGCACTCACCAGCAGCCGCACTCTACAGCAGCCGCACTCTACAGTAGTTGCACTCAGAATCCGCACTCACCAGCAGCCGCACTCTGCAGCAGTCGCACTCTACAGCAGCCGCACACTGCAGTAGTTGCACTCTACAGCAGTTGCACTCAGAATCCGCACTAACCAGCAGCTGCACTCTACAACAGTCGCACTCTAAAGCAGCCGCACTCTACAGCAGCTGCACTCAGAATCCGCACTCACCAGCAGCCGCACTCTACAGCAGTCGCACTCTACATCAGCCGCACACTACAGTAGTTGCACTCTACAGCAGTTGCACTCAGAAGCCGCACTCACAGCAGCTGCACTCTACAGCAGTCGCACTCTACAGCAGCCGCACTCTACAGTAGTTGCACACTACAATAGTTGCACTCTACAGCAGCCGCACTCTACAGTAGTTGCACATTACAGCAGCTGCACTCTACAGCAGTCGCACTCTACAGCAGCCGCACTCTACAGTAGTTGCACACTACAGCAGCCGCACACTACAGCAGTCGCACTCTACAGCAGTTGCACTCACTTTTATTTGTTTCTACAGTAGTTGCACTCTACAGCAGTTGCACTCAGAATCCGCACTCACCAGCAGCCGCACTCTACAGCAGTCGCACTCTACAGCAGCCGCACACTACAGTAGTTGCACTCTACAGCAGTTGCACTCAGAATCCGCACTCACCAGCAGCTGCACTCTACAGCAGCCGCACTCTACAGCAGTTGCACTCAGAATCCGCACTCACCAGCAGCTGCACTCTACAGCAGCCGCACTCTACAGTAGTTGCACTCAGAATCCGCACTCACCAGCAGCTGCACTCTACAGCAGCCGCACTCTACAGCAGATGCACAATCAGTCCATCCAGTACCTCCATATTACTCAGGATTGTAGTCATCGCTCAACAAGCACAGTGTACCTCCATATCTTTCTACCTCTGCAGTTGTTCATGCGTTCTATAGTACTCATTACTGCATCTCTACAGTTGTTAATAAGTTCTATAGTACTTAAAACCCATAACTGGTACCTCTGAGTCAGTATATCTACTCTGAAATAAGTATTAATACAGGAGAAGGTATTAACAAGAGAACGTACACTGGCCCCCTCAACTTCACAAGTTGTGTCCTATTCCAGCGAAGTTTAATACCTCACCTCACTACCAAATTGTATGTTATGGGTCATCTTTTCATCATCATCATCATCGAGTGCCATCTCCGCAACAAAGGATGGCTACCATGAAGCGCCATTCTGCTCTGTCTGTTGCTTTGATGGTGCAGGTTGTCATAGGCTGATTTGTCCATCTTCTGATGTTACTCGTCCATTTTAGTCTTGGTCTGCCTCTGCCTCTTTTACCTTGTATTTTCCCCTCCAGGATTACTTTTAGTAGGCCGTTGTGTATTTTAGCAAGGCCCAAATTTCATTTTTAGTTGTTTTAAGACTTCATCGTTAGTTTTCTTTTCTTTCCATCCAATTCAATCTATTCTTCTATATATTCTCATTTCAAAGGCTTCAATTCTCTGTTCTGTTTTCTTGTTTAATGTCCATGCTTCTTCACCATATAGGAATGTTGAGAAAATATAACATTTTGCTATTTTTAGTTTTAGCCTTCGTGTTATTTGTTATTATGTTAGTATATTTTTCATGGTATTAAAATTACTTTTTGCCACTCCTATTGTTTTGTTTAGGGACATCTTTTTTCGGTTATGAAAAGACAAAGAAAGAGAGAGAGAGAGAGAGAGAGAGAGAGAGAGAGAGAGAGAGAGAGAGAGAGAGAGAGAGAGAGATGTTTTTCAGTTAGGGTGATGGGGTGATTTTTTAACATTTTAAACGAACCGAACTCATTGCAACCTGGCTTATTGTATAGGAGCCCCGTTGTAGTGAGTGCAGAGCTCACATATGTTAATGGAGTCGAGAGGCAGTGGCGAAAACGATCAAAACTTGTAGGTCACTACATAAAGTCAACGTTGGTCGTAAAAGCGGTAGGGTTCAAAACTATTTCTTTTGTCGGGTTGAAATAAAAACTGTAACCTGAACAGCTCGTGGCGACTGCGTTGGGAAATGTCGTCTCTATTATCAAAGTTTGATAGAAAACTTCCGGCATACCCAGAATTCTTATAAATTCCGTATGGATATGTCCTAACTCACTGATTAAAATATGAAAGATAATTCTTTCTAAAACTTCTCACTTTTTATTACCCACCTACTTGCGCATTGTTCTATTTCCAGAATGTAAAGGTTTGTTCTTTGTTTATTTTAATGACATTAAATAACTTCCTTTATGTCCCTTATCAATAACTAGTGGTTAGCAATACATTTACCATACTAGCAGGCAAGGGAGATAACCTTATGACAAAGAGGAGATGAAGCAAAGAAAACACAAATGAGAATCCAATTATGGTTCTCTTTATGGGAATATTTAGCGCCAGTATTTCTCTCATCCTCAGCATTAGCGCATCATTGAATCGTATTTTCAACTAACCACGATTGATTGCATATCGAGCACAAATTAAGTTATTGTCTGTTTCGCTCAAATATGATTGGTTACCATTGTTGCGCCATGCTGGATCATCATGGTAATTAAAGACAAGTAATGGAACAAAAGTTGTTTCAGAATTCCCACAAAGCAAAGACAAAGATAGGAATTTACAATACATAATATCTAACAAACAGTCTACTTCCATACACGACGCTATTCTCTTCAGAATCCGGGAGATCCCGTGTCCCTTTAAGAAATATACTTCACTAAGGTTCCTAATTTATTCAAAGAACAGACGACTCTGTCTTTCATGGCAGTTTCAAAGGACGAGAATTTGTCTCTTATTGAGGCGTACCACGGGTCTTACACGCCCAATAGCATATGGGCTAAGGGTTTGGGCTAAGTTTGATAATAACTGCTGACATTAAGGTCACCGAACCGGTACAGCTTAAATCCAAACTCTACACTTATGGGATGGTGTTTTTATGAAAAGAACTCTCAGTCTATCCAACACACGTCCAACATCTAATACTAGAGGCCCAACACATCCAAAATCATCTGAGATTATAGATCAACACGTCAAACACCATCTGGGGTTATAGGTCTAACACGTCCAACATCATTTGGGGTTATAGGCCTAACACGTTCAACATCATCTAGGGTTACAGGTCCAACACGTCAAACACCATCTAGGGTTACAGGTCCAACACGTCAAACACCATCTAGGGTTATAGGTCCAACAAGTCAAACACCATCCACCATCTAGGGTTAGAGGCTCAACACACCCAACATCATCTGGAGTTATATGTCCAACAAGTCAAACACCATCTAGGGATAGAGGTTCAACAAGTCAAACACCATCTAGGGTTAGAGGTCCAACAAGTCAAACACCATCTAGGGTTAGATGTCCAGTAAGTCAAACACCATCTAGGGTTAGATGTCAAGTAAGTCAAACATAATCTAGGGTTAGAGGCCCAATAAATCAAACACCATCTAGGGTTATCTTGTTTTCTTTGCTTTGTCTCTAGCAACGTTGTGTTTTTGGAATCCGGGTGGCTACCGGGTCCCCTCAGGTCAGGGGAGAAAATAATAGAACCACTGTTACCTGCAAGCGGCGACTAAGGAGGCTTGGAATCGTAGCCTATGCAGTCGAGCAGGACGTACAGAGAGCGACCTTGCCAACAGAATGTACCTATACATTTTGAGAAATGCTGTGATAAGTGGTGGAGCGGATATGGGGCATTTCTGACTTGACTTCAAATGGAACTAGTTCCATTGATAGAATAGAATAGATTATTTTTAAATGCTTATATATTTTATTTTATTTATTGTCTGATCATCGCTCATTCAGGCTAGGACTCCGGACTCTCTTATGACGACAGCTGTCTGTTTCAGTGATTCGGTTACCACGTATAGTTTTTCTTCCAAGAAGGCGGGCTTTTCTTTTAAACCTTGTTACGTCATTGCCCTATCCAACGAAGTATGAAGCAATATAGCAGCACACAGAACTGTTTTATTACTCTTCTATCAATTCTTTCTTTTATTTTTCTTACATACTAGTTGATTATATATATGTCAATATCCGAATAGCTTTTATTATTGTTGTTTTCTGTTAGAAATTAAGTCAAGAAAAAGAAAACAATAACATTGGCAACTTTGCTTGCAAATCGTAGCTGTTCTCTTAGCATATCATAATTAAAATACAAACGCATTAATTGTGCATCGGTCACCAAATGAATGTCAACCTCCTTAAATATTCACAGCACGCGCTTCCTGTTGTAATGTGCACCATTTGTCAAACTCCTCATTTGGAGATTCCTGAAGCTCGGCGGAAAAGAAGTCAGAAACAAAAACGCTGCGATTATTAAATGAACCCGTTTGTCCTTGAAGTCTTAGCCCCGTTGCTGTGGTTACATGTCAAAACATGATATTCTGGTGTTCTTACAGTTGATTATTTATAATAGAAAATAATCTAAGGTATGCTGATGATACGGTCGTAATCAATAAGCGTGAAAATTAGTTACAAGAAATGTTAGACATAGTGAAGGAAAGCAAAAAAATAAAGGACTCAGCCTTAATAGTAAAAAGACAGAAGTAAAGGTAGCAACAAAGAAAAATACATCACCGCAATGCACAATAAAGACAAGCGGAACAATATTAAATGAATCTCAATATTTGGGAACAATGTTAACCTCAGATGGTAGATGTACAACAGAGGTGAGAAGCAGAATGGCTCAGGCATTGATTGTTCACACGCCCACACACACACAAAGTGCTCTTTCACAGTTTCTGTTGTGTGGCATTGATTGTTCACACGCCTACACACACAAAGTGCTCTTTCACAGTTTCTGTTGTGTGGGATCTTCTGATGCAGTTATTCCCTATTTGGGTCCCAACTCTACGAGTAAACCCGCAAGAGCACAGATAGAACAGCCTGCTTCAGGTTTTCTCTGGTTCCCCCTAGTTTGTAGTGCGAGCTTGTTGCGTGGTTCCTCTTACTTGTAATGGGAACCTGTTGCTTGGTTCCCCCTTGCTTGTAGTGGGAACTTGTTGCTTGGTTCCCCCTTGCTTGTAGTGGGAACTTGTTGCTTGGTACCCCCTTGCTTGTAGTGGGAACTTGCTTTACTTGGTTCCCCCTGCTTGTAGTGGGACTTGTTGCTTGATTCCCCCTTGCTTGTAGTGGGAACTTGTTACGTGGTTCCCCCTTGCTTGTAGTGGGAACTTGTTGCGTGGTACCCCCTTGCTTGTAGTGGGAACATGTTGCTTGGTCCCCCTGCTTGTAGTGGGAACTTGTTACTTGGTTCCCCCTTGCGAGCTTGTTGCGTGAACCTGCTTGTAGTGGGTTTGCCCCTAGCTTGTAGTGGGAACTTGTTGCTTGGTACCCCCTTGCTTGTAGTGGGAACTTGTTACTTGGTTTCCCCTAGTTTGTAGTGCGAGCTTGTTGCGTGATTCCCCCTTGCTTGTAGTGGGAACTTGTTGCTTGGTTCCCCCTTGTTTGTAGTGCGAGCCTGTTGCGTGATTCCCCCTTGCTTGTAGTGGGAACCTGTTGCTTGGTTCCTCCTTGCTTGTAGTGGGAACTTGTTGCTTGGTTCCCCCTTGCTTGTAGTGGGAACTTGTAGCTTGGTACCCCCTTGCTTGTAGTGGGAACTTGTTACTTGGTTCCCCCTAGTTTGTAGTGCGAGCTTGTTGCGTGATTCCCCCCTTGCTTGTAGCGGGAACTCGTTGCTTGGTTCCCCTAGTTTGTAGTGCGAGCTTGTTGCTTGGTTCCCTTTAGTTTGTGGTGCAGGCATGTTTTATAGCTCCACAAGGTTTACAGTGCAGGCTTGCTTCCTTGTTCCTCTTAGTTTGTGTTGCGGACGTGATTCGGTAGACCAAAAGTGTTCACTTTCGTTCTCTGGTTGTAGAGGGCGGCACGTTCTTGTAAAACATGCTTGAAGATTCAGTTTGGGTATAACACGTTCAAAGGCGGCTCAGTCTCTGAGGCTTGCTTGTGAAGGTGTGCTCCAAGACCACAATGTTCTCTTTTGTGTTCATGCCTGATAATGTTTGTGAGTCTGCTAATATTGTCTTGTTCTGGCTCTATTTGTCGTTTTCTTTTCTTTTCATTCCTTTTCCATTGCACGTTTTACGAGTATTTTTTCTCTTCATTGAAACTCTGTAGTGTTCGTGGCTATTGAAGGTTCATTTTTTTCCTCTCCCTTTGTAAGTTCGATTTTGAGTCTGAGATGATATAGTTCAGGAGTTGGTAACTGTCTGTGACTGATAAATCAAGGTCATCGAGCTTAATAACTGCTGGCATCAAGGTCACCGAACCTAATAACTGCTGACATTAAGGTGACTGAACCTAATAACTGCTGACATCAAGGTCATCGAACCTAATAACTGCTGACACCAAGGTAACCTAACCTAATAACTGCTGGCATCAAGGTCACCGAACCTAATAACTGCTGACAGTAAGGTCACGTAACCTAATAACTGCTGACATTAAGGTCACCGAACCTAATAACTGCTGACATCAAGGTCACCGAACCTAATAACTGCTGACATCAAGGTAACCTAACCTAATAACTGCTGGCATCAAGGTCACCGAACCTAATAACTGCTGACATCAAGGTAACCTAACCTAATAACTGCTGGCATCAAGGTCACCGAACCTAATAACTGCTGACATCAAGGTCACCGAACCTAATAACTGCTGACATCAAGGTCACCGAACCTTATAACTGCTGACATTAAGGTCACCGAACCTTATAACTGCTGACATTAAGGTCACCGAACCTTATAACTGCTGACATTAAGGTCACCGAACCGGTACAGCTCAAATCACAACTCTACATTTATGGGATGGGGTTTTTATGAAAAGTCCTCTCAGTCTATCCAAATAATGATAGATGAGGGAAAGCAAACCCGACCCCCAAAACAGACATGATAAATGAAGTAGGTGGAATGTTTCAGGCCATGAAATTAAAATATCGAGCTGCAAAGTAAAAAAAAAAAACAACAGAAATAGTGTTCGTGACAGAGCAAACGACAAGGGAGACGCAAAATGTTGGGTTGTAGTAAAAATTCTTGAAAGATAACACCATTAAAACGGGACCTTTGGGGGAGATTGCGTGCTTGTGGAACTGGTCAAACATCTAATGAACATGTTACCGTACCGACAACGTAAAAGGGCTGGAAAAAGTTCATTAAGTTCTAACCGATAGCTTTCAAAGACAAGTCCAACGAACTATATCAACAGCTCGGTGCAAACTACAATTCACTTTAAACGTTAAAATTATTACTGAACGTGTAAGGATTAAAGACTTGTTTGAGGAAGACATATTGTAAAGTGGGTGGCTAAATGACTAAATAGACAAACAATGTAACTTTATTTCAGATTATAAGATTACAGATTACATCTTTTGTAGAGTGAAAATTTGTCTTCATATTGAGCTGATGTAAAATAAAGATGTTGATCTGTGCATTACTAAACATCATCATTTGGGCATTTCGTTTTATTTCTGTGCCTCCCACGCCTTAAAAAAAAAAAAATAAAACAATAAATACTTGAGAAAAATACTAAAAGTACACGAAAGAGACAGAATTAGAAATGAGAATATAAGAAGTTGGAAATACGTCAATGCGGGACCAAATTAAGCAATTATAATAAAAGAGTAACAATACAGGTTCAAAGTTTTGGGGATGTCACGAACATCACCGAAGAGTATTCTCCAGGGATAATATGAAAACTTAAGAACAACTGAAAAAGACAGACGTAGAAGACCAATGATTAATACGACGGCGGATATTCAGAAGGCCACGACTCCTGTAATATTTAATCAGAATACATAGAACAATCACATTCCAGCTCATTGAGTTAAATGTCAGTTTGACAACCAGCCACAATAAATATTCCAGGGTCTTTCGCGTTATACTGCAAGAATGTCAAGCCATTAATAATAAATAGGCTTCAATGTTTATGGTGATCAAACCTACTATAACACAACGATATCTATATACCTTGCAGCGTGCATGAGAACCAGGTAGGTCATTTTAGCAATCACCTCTCTCGTTGCCATGACAACAATGGTTCAACCTATAAATTGACTTTTTTTCTATTTATTGTAACATATTGCAGGACGTAGGCCAGTTTAACTAATGCGTCCTTAAATCACCACGCTGCATCTTTACATATATATGTATATGTATATATATAGTCCTAGAATCGTTTAACACAAAACTTAGACTATTCAAATCAAATGTATTATTAATCCTTACGTATGCGTGTGAAAGCTGGAAAACAACAAGAGATATAGAAACAAAGTTGAACGCATTCGAAAATATATGCCTAAGGAAAGTACTTGGTATAGAGTGGAACGAATTCAAAACAAACGAGGAAATTAGAGAAATCGCCAATCAACCACTAATATCTTCAGTAATAAAGAAAAGACGATGGTCATAAGTAGTGATGGTGGCTGTGAACTCAACAGAAAAGTGGAATAACATGCACCGAAATACAATAGATTTGGCACCGACTTTGCACCGACTTTGCACCAAAACGGTGCCAAAAAAAAAAAATTATTTTTTCGAATTCGCGATTTTTTCGAACTTCATAATTTTTTTGGGGGGAAAAATTTTGGGAAAAATTTTTTGGTGTTCGTCAGTTTGTCGAATCACTGAGAGCTTAACTCAGGTAAATTCAAAAGATCGTGTGCTAATCCGGTGATCGCGCTCCGGTGATCGCCTCTCGCTGTGTGTTATTTGTGAAAGAGTATATTTGTGTCGCCTCGCTCGTGTTAGATGAAAATGAAAGAGTATTTTAAAAGAGTATGTGATAAATAAAAATTCAGAATTATTAAAAACGTTAAGAAATATAGTTAAATGTGATAAAACTGATTTTTAAAAAAGGCGAAATAATAAAAACTATGAAAAAAATAAGCTGTAAATACTGACGGAAAACTGTAAACTGGAATGACATGGCAGCTTTTGTTGACTGGGCTAGTGGTACTTGAGGAATGCTATTGTTAGAATCGCTTACAAGGAATCGTGGTCATTGTTAGGAAAATATGCTGACGGTCATTGTTAGGCTCCGTGTTTAGAGTTAGGTAGAGGCATGTAACTAGGGGTGGTATTGTTGTTATTTAAAATACTGGTAATTGGGACTGCGTGACAGGAGGCGACAAGCAATGACGTTGAAAGGTTAGCCGCAGGTAAATTCAATAGAGACTCTAATCCGTGTCCGGTGATCGCCTCGCTGTGTGTTATTTGTGAAAGAGTATTTTAAAAGAGTATATTTGTGAAAGTAAAAATTCAGAATTATTTAAAAAAATATGTATTTGTGAAAGTAAACTCAGAATTATTAAAAATAAAAAAATAAAAAAATAAAAAAAAACAGTCTCCCTTCAGGATTCGAACACGGGTCTACTACGTGACAGGCCAGGCAACATGTAAAAAAAAAATGCTGACAAGCAATAACATTGAAAGGTTAGTTTTGTCGAACGGTCTCCTGTGTTTCTGAGAGCTTAACCGCAGGTAAATTCAATAGAGACTCGGTGCTAATCCGTGTCCGGTGATCGTCGCTCGCTGTGTGTTAGAAATTTGTGAAAGAGTATTTTAAATTCCGTTAGCCAACTCAGGTAGAACCCCGATTGAAAAGAAAACGGACTTATGTTAAAAATAGTAAAATATAAGTGGTCGTGTGTGTTATCGCTACCAACATCATCATGTGTCGTGTAGTAAGGTGTGCTAATATTAAATAGTGACGCTCGCTCTTTCTCATTCAATGTAAAGCAAAACAAAATTCTATATTTCACAATTTTATTAATACATCATATATATTACTGTCCGGTCGTTGATAATTTTAAGCGTCTGGGTTTCTCCCTCCTGTTTTGGTGGTACTGTTTGTTAAATGTCTATCAAACACGGGTGCATAGGAAGTTTCATTCGCTCGCTGTGTGTTAGAAATTTGTGAAAGAGTATTTTAAATTCCGTTAGCCAACTCAGGTAGAACCCCGATTGAAAAGAAAACGGACTTATGTTAAAAATAGTAAAATATAAGTGGTCGTGTGTGTTATCGCTACCAACATCATCATGTGTCGTGTAGTAAGGTGTGCTAATATTAAATAGTGACGCTCGCTCTTTCTCATTCAATGTAAAGCAAAACAAAATTCTATATTTCACAATTTTATTAATACATCATATATATTACTGTCCGGTCGTTGATAATTTTAAGCGTCTGGGTTTCCTCCCTCCTGTTTTGGTGGTACTGTTTGTTAAATGTCTATCAAACACGGGTGCATAGGAAGTTTCATTAGCCTTCAAAACACAACCGCCCTCCATTTTGACAAAACCTTGATCAAAGCTGGAATAGGTAATCGGTGACTTTGCTGAAACATCCTGGGCAGCCACACTGGCTGCCGGAGCTGTCGTCTGATTAACAAGAGTGAGGTCCCCTTGGTTAACAAAAAAGGGCGTGTAGTTGATGTTAGCATAAGCGTTTTCGAGACTGCCTTAACGCCATCTATAGACAATGGAACTACCCCCTCTGCCTTCATGTCCTATCATCATCATGTGCCACCCTCAACACCATCACCCCTTCATGTCCTATCATCATCAAGCCACACAAAGTATCAACCCCTTCATGGCCTATCATCATCATGTGCCACCCTCAACACTATCATCATCATGTGCCACCCTCAACACTATCATCATCATGCGCCACCCCCAACACCATCATCAAACCTTCATATCCCATCATCATCTTGTGCCCTACCATTAAATAGTGACTCTCTCTCTCTCTCTTTCTCTATCGCATATCCAAGCTAACTCAAGTAAAATAAAAATCATCACCAAGCCACACAAATTGACACATCATCATCATAGGCCACCCTCAACACTATCATCATCATGTGCCACCCTCACTCTCTCTCTCTCTCTCTCTCTCTCTCTCTCTCTATCGCATATCCAAGCTAACTCAAGTCAAATAAAAATCATCACCAAGCCACACAAATTGACACATCATCATGTGCCACCCTCAACACTATCATCATCATGCGCCACCCCCAACACCAGCCCTTCATGTCCTATCATCATGTGCCACCCTCAACACCATCATCAAACCTTCATGTCCTATCATCATCATGTGCCACCCTCAACATCAAACCTTCCGGCTTGGACGGAGGAACTGTTTTCCATCAGTCGAGTAAATGAAACAAACCCCGTTACATATGTGTTGAAAGACGATAAGGGCGATGAGATAGAGGGGTCATTCTACACACCGAAAATTCAAAAAGTTGGAGACAACTCATCATCCCTGCATGTCCTATCATCAACCCACACAAAGTATCAACAAGCGAAATTCTCTCTCTCTCTCTCTCTCTCACTCTCTCTCTTTCTCTCTCTCTCGCTCTGTCTCTCTCACATTCATGATAAACCAAAACAAAATAGGCTCATATTAAAAAAGTCGACCTAAAACCGTAAAATATTCCACTACAACACAGACCGCTAGACTGAACAGTACTATGAAAAATAAACGTCCGTGAATCAAGCGCGCTTATAACACGAAGTCTCACATCCGACTAGTTTAAATATAATCCGGTAAATCAAAGTTAGGAGGCAAGTGCAGAAACTTAGGAGGTAAGGGCAGAAACCAAAGAGGCAAGGTCAGAAACAAGGAGGGAAGGTCAGAAATCTAAGAGGCAAGGGCAGAAACCTAGGAGACAAGGGCAGAAACCTAGGAGGCGAGGTCAGAAACCTAGGAGGCGAGGTCAGAAACCTAGGAGGCGAGGTCAGAAAACAAGGAGGGAAGGTCAGAAACCTAGGAGACATGGACAGAAAACTAGGAAGCAAAGGCTGAAAACCAAAGAGGCAAGGTCAGAAATCTAGGAAGCTGCATTAGAAAACAAGGAGGAAGGTAAGAAACCTATCTACTTCCATACTGATACTAGTTAGACACATCGATCAGATAGTTACATCCAAATCGCAAACATTTTTACCCCAGAACACAAAAATTTAGGGTCATACTCAAAAAGTCGACCTAAAAATCCCAAAAGCTACTCACATAGTCATACTAGTTAGACACAAGAGCAGGAAGGCTCCAATGTCACGTTGACATCAAATCTAGCGTCGCAAATATCGTCGTTATCGAGAGATTCGTAGCGAATCCAGACATCACCCTCTATTACATTGAAATAATTTAGCGGAAATTGTATCTCCACCAGTGCGATCTCATGCTGCGTCGAAAATTGCCTCCAGCGTTCTCTAACATTGCCTCGATCGTTCTTTAACATTACCTCCAGCGTTCTCTAACATTGCTTCGATCGTTCGTTAACATTGCCTCCAGCGTTCTCTAACATTGCCTCCAGCGTTCTCTAACATTGCCTCAGCGTTCTCTAACATTGCCTCCAGCGTTCTCTAACATTGCCTCCAGCGTTCTCTAACATTGCCTCCTCGTTCTATAACATTGCCTCCAGCGTTCTCTAACATTGCCTCCAGCGTTCTCTAACATTGCCTCCAGCGTTCTCTAACATTGCCTCCAGCGTTCTCTAACATTGCCTCCAGCGTTCTATAACATTGCTCCAGCGTTCTCTAACATTACCTCGAGCGTTCTCTAACATTGCCTCGATCGTTCTTTAACATTGCCTCGATCGTTCTTTAACATTGCCTCCAGTGTTCTCTTCACAAGTTTCGTAAGGGAAACATTTGTCGTACTGGGAGAAAAAACTCGTTTACCCTATCCATTTTAACGACCCCTTCTAATGATGACTCGCTGAGTGCCAAGTACAGACTATCTGTATCCATTTCACAGAGTCGAAAGTCGGACCTCTCTACGAATCTATCCAGGAAGTCATAGTAAAATTCCAACATTCCCAATTTGGTGTACTGGTAGACGAAAAACCAAGCTGTGAAGGAAGATCCCACAGGATACTTCGATTTCCAAGCGACACCTCATACAGGTCTTCACCAATAGGCGTCATGGTTTTAAACAGGGGGGTTAATTACCAACTTTGTTGTATTGGCCCCCTCTTTAACATAGGTCACGTTCACATGTTTCCCCAAATTCGTCAAGGTCTTCCCATAGGCCGAGAAAAATATTACCACACAGATCACAAAAATGTAGGCAGAAACCTAGGAGGCAAGGTCAGAAACCTAGGAGACAAGGTCAGAAACATAGGAGGCAAGGGCAGAAACCTAAGAGGCAAGGGCAGAAACCTAAGAGGCAAGGGCAGAAACCTAGGAGACAAGGGCAGAAACCTAGGAGGCGAGGTCAGAAACCTAGGAGGCGAGTCAGAAACCTAGGAGGCGAGGTCAGAAAACAAGAAGGGAAGGTCAGAAACCTAGGAGACATGGACAGAAAACTAGGAAGCAAAGGCTGAAAACCAAAGAGGCAAGGTCAGAAATCTAGGAAGCTGCATTAGAAAACAAGGAGGGAAGGTAAGAAACCTATCTACTTCCATACTGATACTAGTTAGACACATCGATCAGATAGTTACATCCAAATCGCAAACATTTTACCCCAGAACACAAAAATTTAGGGTCATACTCAAAAAGTCGACCTAAAAATCCCAAAAGCTACTCACATAGTCATACTAGTTAGACACAAGAGCAGGAAGGCTCCAATGTCACGTTGACATCAAATCTAGCGTCGCAAATATCGTCGTTATCGAGAGATTCGTAGCGAATCCAGACATCACCCTCTATTACATTGAAATAATTTAGCGGAAATTGTATCTCCACCAGTGCGATCTCATACTGCGTCGAAATTGCCTCCAGCGTTCTCTAACATTGCCTCGATCGTTCTTTAACATTACCTCCAGCGTTCTCTAACATTGCTTCGATCGTTCGTTAACATTGCCTCCAGCGTTAACTGCACCAGATTTGCACCGTGCAAAAACATGCACAAGTTTGAAGGGGCGTAACAATCAGCCTTCGTAAGGGGCGTAACAATCAGCCTTCGTAAGGGGCGTATCAATCATAAAAGTGATTATCAAAGTAAATTTTTGGTATGGGGATGTCTATTGGTGCATTGTGCCAAACTGGTGCGGTTTTGGTGTAACTTTTAGATGAATGTGGGAGTAGCTTTTTATGGTTTTGAGGTCGACTTTTTGAGTATGTGCCTAAATTTTTGTGATCTCAGAGATGAAATGTGTTAGACGAATGACAGGAAACAGTCTGAGAGATAAGCTCAGAAATGAAGAACTGAGAAGAAAGTTAGGAATAGCCCCCATCATTGCCTCTTAGGTTTCTGCCCTTGCCTCTTAGATTTCTGACCTTCCCTCCTTGTTTTCTGACCTTGCCTCTTTGGTTTCTGCCCTTACCTCCTAAGTTTCTGCACTTGCCTCCTAACTTTGATTTACCGGATTATATTTAAACTAGTCGGATGTGAGACTTCGTGTTATAAGCGCGCTTGATTCACGGACGTTTATTTTTCATAGTACTGTTCAGTCTAGCGGTCTGTGTTGTAGTGGAATATTTTACGGTTTTAGGTCGACTTTTTTAATATGAGCCTATTTTTGTTTTGGTTTATCATGAATGTGAGAGAGACAGAGCGAGAGAGAGAGAAAGAGAGAGAGTGAGAGAGAGAGAGAGAGAGAGAATTTCGCTTGTTGATACTTTGTGTGGGTTGATGATAGGACATGCAGGATGATGAGTTTGTCTCCAACTTTTGAATTTTCGGTGTGTAGAATGACCCCTCTATCTCATCGCCCTTATCGTCTTTCAACACATATGTAACGGGGTTTGTTTCATTTACTCGACTGATGGAAAACAGTTCCTCCGTCCAAGCCGGAAGGTTTGATGTTGAGGGTGGCACATGATGATGATAGGACATGAAGGTTTGATGATGGTGTTGAGGGTGGCACATGATGATAGGACATGAAGGGCTGGTGTTGGGGGTGGCGCATGATGATGATAGTGTTGAGGGTGGCACATGATGATGATGTGTCAATTTGTGTGGCTTGGTGATGATTTTTATTTGACTTGAGTTAGCTTGGATATGCGATAGAGAGAGAGAGAGAGAGAGAGAGAGAGAGAGAGAGAGAGTGAGGGTGGCACATGATGATGATAGTGTTGAGGGTGGCCTATGATGATGATGTGTCAATTTGTGTGGCTTGGTGATGATTTTTATTTTACTTGAGTTAGCTTGGATATGCGATAGAGAAAGAGAGAGAGAGAGAGTCACTATTTAATGGTAGGGCACAAGATGATGATGGGATATGAAGGTTTGATGATGGTGTTGGGGTGGCGCATGATGATGATAGTGTTGAGGGTGGCACATGATGATGATAGTGTTGAGGGTGGCACATGATGATGATAGGCCATGAAGGGGTTGATACTTTGTGTGGCTTGATGATGATAGGACATGAAGGGGTGATGGTGTTGAGGGTGGCACATGATGATGATAGGACATGAAGGCAGAGGGGGTAGTTCCATTGTCTATAGATGGCGTTAAGGCAGTCTCGAAAACGCTTATGCTAACATCAACTACACGCCCTTTTTTGTTAACCAAGGGGACCTCACTCTTGTTAATCAGACGACAGCTCCGGCAGCCAGTGTGGCTGCCCAGGATGTTTCAGCAAAGTCACCGATTACCTATTCCAGCTTTGATCAAGGTTTTGTCAAAATGGAGGGCGGTTGTGTTTTGAAGGCTAATGAAACTTCCTATGCACCCGTGTTTGATAGACATTTAACAAACAGTACCACCAAAACAGGAGGGAGGAAACCCGACGCTTAAAATTATCAACGACCGGACAGTAATATATATGATGTATTAATAAAATTGTGAAATATAGAATTTTGTTTTGCTTTACATTGAATGAGAAAGAGCGAGCGTCACTATTTAATATTAGCACACCTTACTACACGACACATGATGATGTTGGTAGCGATAACACACGACCACTTATATTTTACTATTTTTAACATAAGTCCGTTTTCTTTTCAATCGGGGTTCTACCTGAGTTGGCTAACGGAATTTAAAATACTCTTTCACAAATTTCTAACACACAGCGAGCGAATGAAACTTCCTATGCACCCGTGTTTGATAGACATTTAACAAACAGTACCACCAAAACAGGAGGGAGGAAACCCAGACGCTTAAAATTATCAACGACCGGACAGTAATATATATGATGTATTAATAAAATTGTGAAATATAGAATTTTGTTTTGCTTTACATTGAATGAGAAAGAGCGAGCGTCACTATTTAATATTAGCACACCTTACTACACGACACATGATGATGTTGGTAGCGATAACACACACGACCACTTATATTTTACTATTTTTAACATAAGTCCGTTTTCTTTTCAATCGGGGTTCTACCTGAGTTGGCTAACGGAATTTAAAATACTCTTTCACAAATTTCTAACACACAGCGAGCGACGATCACCGGACACGGATTAGCACCGAGTCTCTATTGAATTTACCTGCGGTTAAGCTCTCAGAAACACAGGAGACCGTTCGACAAAACTAACCTTTCAATGTTATTGCTTGTCAGCATTTTTTTTTTACATGTTGCCTGGCCTGTCACGTAGTAGACCCGTGTTCGAATCCTGAAGGGAGACTGTTTTTTTTTATTTTTTTTATTTTTTTATTTTTAATAATTCTGAGTTTACTTTCACAAATACATATTTTTTTAAATAATTCTGAATTTTTACTTTCACAAATATACTCTTTTAAAATACTCTTTCACAAATAACACACAGCGAGGCGATCACCGGACACGGATTAGAGTCTCTATTGAATTTACCTGCGGCTAACCTTTCAACGTCATTGCTTGTCGCCTCCTGTCACGCAGTCCCAATTACCAGTATTTTAAATAACAACAATACCACCCCTAGTTACATGCCTCTACCTAACTCTAAACACGAGCCTAACAATGACCGTCAGCATATTTTCCTAACAATGACCACGATTCCTTGTAAGCGATTCTAACAATAGCATTCCTCAAGTACCACTAGCCCAGTCAACAAAAGCTGCCATGTCATTCCAGTTTACAGTTTTTCCGTCAGTATTTACAGCTTATTTTTTTCATAGTTTTTATTATTTCGCCTTTTTTAAAAATCAGTTTTATCACATTTAACTATATTTCTTAACGTTTTTAATAATTCTGAATTTTTATTTATCACATACTCTTTAAAATACTCTTTCATTTTCATCTAACACGAGCGAGGCGACACAAATATACTCTTTCACAAATAACACACAGCGAGAGGCGATCACCGGAGCGCGATCACCGGATTAGCACACGATCTTTTGAATTTACCTGAGTTAAGCTCTCAGTGATTCGACAAACTGACGAACACCAAAAAAATTTTTCCCAAAATTTTTCCCCCCCAAAAAATTATGAAGTTCGAAAAAATCGCGAATTCGAAAAAATAATTTTTTTTTTTTTGGCACCGTTTTGGTGCAAAGTCGGTGCAAAGTCGGTGCCAAATCTATTGTATTTCGGTGCATGTTATTCCACTTTTCTGTTGAGTTCACAGCCACCATCACTACTGTCATATGTTGGACATGTGATGAGAAGAGATAATAACCGAATAGCTAAGCAAGCCCTTATGTGGGAAACAACAGGTAAGAGGAAAAGAGGAAGACACAGAGAGACACTGAGAAGAACATTGATGAGAGAGGCAAGAGCAGCAGGAATCGGCTCCCTCAATGTGATAGAGCTGCTTGCACAGAACAGAGACAAATGGCGAGATTTGATAAAATATCTTTAAAAGAATTGAAAACTGCTAAAACAAAAATTCAGATAAGAGAGGGAGTATCTTGGTTTACGCCCTATGGGCCGGCTACGGCTCGAAGGGTCAATAGATAGATACATTGAGTCGTTTAATATAATTGTAAACGTAACAGTTGTCAATTAACAGCAAAAAAAAAGTCATAACTTACAATACATATGTTAAAGATAATACGATATAATTATGATAACTTAGGGCAATAATTGACGGAACTATTTTACTTGGTCAGTTGCAGTCATCTTTATGTCGCAAATTATCAGGTTGAAGGTCAGCCTACAAGTTCGGTCTTATGTCATTTCCTCCTCACGTTTCGAACCGACAGGCCGCTGCTGGGTTAATGAAATAAGAAAATTCACTTTGAACACATCACAAGAACTATATAGCATTCACGTAGAACACATCACACGAACTATATAGCATTCACGTAGAATACATCACACGAACTATATAGCATTCAATATGAACACATCACACGAACTATATAGCATTTACGTTCGACATGTCATTTTTCCTCGACGCAGAAAGTCAAGTTAAGGCAAATAAACTCAAACCACAATTACATTGACAACTTTTGAAACAGTAAATTGTGTAAAAGTGCGTGCGTGTGTGGGAGGAAATATTTTCCACCAAAAGTTATTGTTATAAAGTGTACCGGAAGAGAATATTTCACTTGGTAACGTTGCCAGCAATAGTAACTGTCAATCACGTCATAGTTTTCTTTTATTTCTCAGCCTCACTCCCTCCTTCTCTCTCCCGCTCTCTGTCTCCCTGTGTAGTTGTAACCTTTCTTTGTGCTTCAGAATCACATTTCCGTAATTCTCGAAAGAGTTTCTGAATCAATAATTGTAATAAAGGGGTCACTGATGCGTACTAACTATGTTAAGAAGGAGGTCTCATCCGCGTATTATTTCATAAAAAGAAGAAGGCGTTATCAAAATGTAGAAACTGCCAAAAAGCAATAGAAGTTATTGTCCTAGTGCCATCAACTTTGGTCAATAACCGGGGGATCATTTCGAAGGGATATTATTTTTATTTAGGATCCGCGATAGCTCAGTGGTTAGTGAACTGGTCAACTGGGAGCCGCCATAGCTCAGTGGTTAGTGAACTGGTCAACTAGGAGCCGCCATAGCTCAGTGGTTAGTGAACTGGTCAACTGGGAGCCGCCATAGCTCAGTGGTTAGTGAACTGGTCAACTGGGATCCGCGATAGCTCAGTGGTTAGTGAACTGGTCAACTGGGAGCCGCCATATCTCAGTGGTTAGTGAACTGGTCAACTGGGAGCCGCCATAGCTCAGTGGTTAGTGAACTGGTCAACTGGGAGCCGCCATAGCTCAGTGGTTAGTGAACTAAGGACAAGAGGTCGAATTCGATCTTGATGGACAGTTTCCAGGTTGCCCAACCTCAAATGGGTACCTGATTTTTTTCTGGGAAAGTAAATCGGCACGGGCGTCATACTGACCACATTACCCTAAAAATCATATGCCGAAGGTCTGTACAAATTATGGCCACTAACATCATACGCCACTTGGCGTGACAGGGCTCTTTACATTTTTTTTTACTACTCTTATTTATCAGAGCAATTTCCACAACCTTATCTCTCTTCACAAATAATAAAGAGAGCTACGTTAGTAGAAAACGAAACTAGAAAGTGTTAGTGTTAGTCGTCGAACTATCCTAATCGCACATCGAACAACAGTCCACAAACTTCATATCTCTTCCCATATATTGAGTCTTGATCGCAGAGACAGAGAGAGAGATACATATCTCTTCCCTTATATTGAGTCTTGATCGCAGAGACAGAGAGAGAGATACATATCTCTTCCCTTATATTGAGTCTTGATCGCAGAGACAGAGAGAGAGAGATACATATCTCTTCCCATATATTGAGTCTTGATCGCAGAGACAGAGAGAGAGATACATATCTCTTCCCATATATTGAGTCTTGATCGCAGAGACAGAGAGAGAGAGATACATATATCTTCCCCAGCAAGACCCACAGCATGAAACCATAAACTGGTTCTACACCTGTATCTTCTCATATCTATAAGATACAAGAAAAAACACAGTCAAATTGTGTGTGGTAGAGGAAACATGGTGCCAGTGTCCATACCTTTTTGAACGTTGACATGTTTCCAAGTCGTGTTATCTGACAACACAAATGCTGTCTTTATTACCCTAACAAATATCTGGCGCTGAGATGAGCAAAAATAGAAGCCATCAATTAGGATCGAACCTCTTGTTGTCAGCTGGCCATTTCACTACCACGTGACTCCCTTCAGAATTCTGAACAATAACAAGCTTAACATACAGATTAATACTAGTCAACATAAATATGGGCATGGAGTCAAAGAAATTAGATCTGTCTATGAGATGAAGAAGTGCTTATAATGAAATATTTTTGTTTTTATTCTCACAGCCAGAGATTTTTTTTAAATCACAAATTTGTTGCAATGACAAGACAAATATGAAGTCTAGCTCAGAGTCGGGCAATGTTGATAACAGCAACGTACAGGGGTCATTGGAGTGGGGTGTGGAGGAAAAACAGAAATGGACATTAGGGGACATATGGTTTTAGGAAATGAAGGAACTTTGAGGACAAATACATTACATAAAGAGTAATGTTAAGAGTGTAAGGGATAATGTGGGGACATATTTTGAATAACGGGTAAAATTTGGACATATTTTGTATAAGGGATAATGTGAAGACATATTTTGTATAAGGGATAATGTGAAGACATATTTTGTATAAGGGGTAATGTGAGGACACATTTTTTCTCTCTTTCTCTCTCTCTCTCTCTCTCTCTCTCTGTCTGCGATCAAGACTCAATCAGAATAGGATTCCAGACTCTCTCATGAAGTCAGCTGTCTGTTTAAACGAATCGATTGCCCCATATAGTTTCTCTTCCAGGGAGGTGGGCGTGGACCACATTGCTCTTCTCAGGTCTGTGTACTGGGGGCAATCCTGTATAACATGGTTTATAGTCATATTGTCCAGTGTACAGTGGCATAGGCTGGTTGTACCTATTTTGAATTTGGTGAACATGTGATTTCTCATTCTATTGTGGCCAGTGCGTAGGCGAAGTATGATGACTTGATCCATCCTTCATAGTTGGTGGTATCAGTCAGGTTACGTTCGTTATGCTTTGTGTGTTCATGTTTCCATTTTTCATGGAACTGACCTTTGAGGATGGATTTGGCTTCGTCATAACTGAGCGGATGGTTCTCTTGTGGTAATTTCCCTCCCTCTTTATCTAATTTGTCTCCGCGTTTGTTCCCGTGTTTATTACAGTGAGATGGTATCCACTGAATGACTACTTTCTGGAGGTTATTGCTTAGTTGGTCCAGGGTTGTTCTCAAGTCATCTAGGTCATTGTTCTTGGGGCTTTTTAGAGCTGACAGTACTGACAGTGCATCAGTCAGAATCACCAATTTATTGTGCAAGTCATTTTTGTGCTGAGTAGCCAGTGTTGTAGCATCTATGATGGCCTCAGTTACTGCTTTAAAGTTGTCGGAGAATTTTCCAGTAGCTATTGACTTGGTGATCTTGTCCTGATTATTCAGCGTCAAGAACACACCTCCCCCTCTATTTCTGGTGGCATTTGTAGCAGAGCCATCTGTGTATATATGGAACCAAGAGTCCTGTGGGTAGTTATCGTGTAGGTGTTTTTCTGCTACGTGTTTTCTTTCTGTCTTATTGGGTGCCTTTTTTTATGATTCCTGTTATATTTTCCTTAAGTTCTGGTATTTTATGTTTTCCATGAGGAGACATATCAGATGGGGCAAAGGGTTTCGATATTGTTTGGCAAAGTACTGGGTCTCCAGTAGTTAGTTCATTGGCAATTGCAGCGAAGTTGCTTCTCTTTAGTCGTACAATTCCGGAACCAGTTATTCTTTGGTGCATGGGGTGGCTAAGGAGCTTCTATATTTCTCCGCTTGTTGCAATACTTTAGTGACCCGTCTGTCATCTAAGGGTTGTAAACCTGTTACTGTTTCTAGAGTCTTGATACGTGTAGATTTCATAGCACCAGTGATGATACGGGCAGTTTGGTTCTGTGTTCTGTTAATTTGGCTAAGGTGTGATTTGGAAGCCATAGCCCAGGCTGTGACTCCATACTCTAGAACTGCTCTGACTCTTCCTACGTATAGTCTTTTTAAAATATTGCTGTCTGTCCCCCAGTCCGTTCCTGCCAATTTCTTCATAATATTTGTTCGTTTTCTGGCTTTTTTTTCCTTGCTCTGTCTATCTGATTTTTCCAAGTCATTCTGCGATTCATGGTGACGTCAAGATATTTTGGGTTTTGGTCAATAGGGAGTGTATGGTCTTTTATCTTCAAATTTGCAGAGAGTTATTAAAAATTTTGAATATGGGGTAATGTGAGGACATATTTTGAATAAGAGGTAAAATCTGAATATATTTTGAATGAGGGGTAATTTGAGGACATATTTTGTATAAGAAGTAAAATCTGAATATATTTTGAATAAGGGGTAATGTGAGGACTTATATTGAATAAGGGGTAATGTGAGGACATATTTTGAACAACGGGTAAAATTTGAATATATTTTGAATAAGGGGTAATGTGAGGACATTTTTCTTGAAAACAAGATAAAGTGATGACAAATTTACCGAATAAATTAATATTGTGAGGGCATGTTTGCAACATTAAGAGAAATGGAAATATGTGTTTATTGAATAGAGAGTAAAATGAGGACAAATATATTGAACATCGGTGAAATGTGAGCACATATTAACTGTACAACTTCCTCTGAAAGAAGGTATTTATTCAAAAAAAAAAACAAAGCTGACTGACACACTTATAAGATGGTCAAACCAAGTTTATAGAATGAAATGTGCCTTGTGAACAAGTTCAGATAGACATACGTTTGTTTAGAAAAAGTTTACATAAATGGAAGTACTATGAAAAAAAAAAGTTAAAATGAACAAAGGTCGTTAACATAACAAATTTACTAAGAAAGAAGCACCTCGAGGAAGACTGAATGGATAAATGGTAACGGCTATGATCATTTTACAAAAGATGGACCTGCTTTGTACAGCCTCCATTTTTTCTAAGTTAATCTAACTCGCAAAATTATATGTTAATAAAAGTCGCAAAATTCTTCGTTAATTTATCGCAAAATTCTATATTTATCTGAGACGCAAAATTCTACGTTATAATCAGGCGCAAAATAAGTAAGCAAAGGTTTCCACAATGCCTTAGGGCGTATAGAGAATATGTTACTAGGGAATATGTTACTAGAGTATATGTTACAAGAGAATATGTTACTAGAGAATATGCTACTAGGGAATATGTTACTAGAGAATATGTTACTAGAGAATATGTTACTAGGGAATATGTTACTAGGGAATATGTTACTAGAGGATATGTCACTAGGGAAAAAAGGGAATTGGGGGCCTCGGTAGCCGAGTTGGGAAAACCACCCGACTGGACTACCGACGTTCGGACAACCCGTGTTCGATTCCCGCTGGAGCAGTGTGAGTTGTACTTGTGGTTAAAAAAAAAAAATACCCCCACGGTCGACCTAGCCGTTGGCAGAAATGGGTACCAGGGTATTACCCTGGGAAGGTGAGAAATGCTGCTTCGCATCCGAGTTTCGATGCTTGAGGCGACACTATACAGAAATCTCCGAACATTTCTGGATAGGCGGCCGAGCACATATGGGTGGAAACTCGCGTGCCAAGACGCCGGTTCAAGTCTCGTACTTTACCTTTACCTTTACTAGGGAATATGTTACTAGGGAATATGTTACTAGAGAATAATTACTAGGGAATATGTTACTAGGGAATATGTTACTAGGGAATATGTTACTAGGGAATATGTTACTAGGGAATATGTTACTAGAGAACATGTTACTACGGAATATGTTACTAGAGAATATGTTACTAGGGAATATGTTACTAGGGAATATGTTACTAGAGAATTTGTTACTAGGGAATATGTTACTGGGGAATATGTTGCTTGAAAATATGTTGCTAGAAAATATGTTACTACAAAAAATAGTCACAATTAAAACGATTACTATTAATCTTATAGATGATGTGATCGGTATCGGATCACTCTATTAAAATTAAAAAATAACAAAACATTTCTGGTACCTTCTGGTACTCTGGTAGACTGAATAAATCGTTCACAATTGTTAATAAACAAATTTTAATCTCATTATTTTCGAAACGTCATACATTCTTCTTCTCCTTCATCTTTCCTTCTTCGTTTGCCTTTCAACGTTGAGCGAAGATGTAATTTGCGGTCTTGTGTTCTTCTGTTTGCCTCTGTTGATGTAATGTTTCCTGGTATTTTTAATATTAATCTCAATCCATTATTTTCGTGGTCGGTCCTTGGGTCTGGTGTTGCCGCAACATTTATTGAAGGCTCGTTGTGTTGTGTTTTGACCTTTCTGCCTTGTCACGTAGCCAAACCATTTATCTGTTGTTTCTTTATATATTCTATAGCGGGGGTTATTTCTAATTTTTTCTCAGTTCTTCATTTCTGCACTTATCTTTAAGGCTGTTTCCTATAATTTGTCTAACACATTTCACATTGTTTTATTTTTTCTTATTGTTCTTTAATCCTAGGGTCCAGAAGCGGCATAGCAGCACTACTTTGGAATGAAGATTGTATTCTACAGTGCCCGTTGTATCTCTATAATTATTTCCTTATTGGACAATAGTGGTAGATAGCTGTCCAATGATTTGGCAAGTTTTGTTGCATCTTGAGTCTATTTCTGCTGTTTGTGAATTGTCGTTTGTCACTAGACTTCCTAGGTATTTAGATTCCACTGTAGTTTAGGTTGTCTGCCGTCTATAGTTATGTTGACGTTTTGCTTCTAATTTGCGATGTTCATTACATCTGTTTTGTTGATGTTGATTTTCATGTTGTATTTTGTGCCTGCGCTGTTGAATCTATTTTAACTGTTCCTGTAGGTCTTCTAATTGTCCATGTATTAGTGCCTGACCGTCTGCAAATAGAAGCTCGTTGATCTCGTCTGTCGGTTAGCGAACTTGCACATGTAGTCTTTATATGTAATGAACAATAGGGGAGGGGGAGGTGATGTTGTTCTTAAATTGAACGAAAATTATATACCCCCTTTCTTCCTCCCCACTCCCACCCTTTTCATTCTACACTCCCCATTTTTTATTTATTTATTTTAGGAAAAGGATCATTCTAGAATAATTAGATTTTCTGCGATGTCAAAAGCTAGAACTGTTTCTAATAAATAAGATTATTGATAATATCAAAAACATTGCTCATTTGGTCCACCCTCATACCAACACATGCTGTCAAATTGTTAACTCTAGAACTATATTAACATATTTGGGCTGAAACGAACAATATTATGTAACACAGTTTTCTGCATTTCGTTGTTTCTACACCAGATTACACTCTTTGGAGTTTAATATTTTAAAAATACCAGTGACGCAACGAAACTGTCAGTTAAGCTATGCCGGTTAAATTTGTACACAACAATCTCGCCATCGTCTGATGTTTGGATTATTTTGCTTTAACGTTAGTACGTTTCGTAATCCATGATTGATCAATCTGTAATCAATTTGAAATGTTCATTCCGTGATTGTCGCCCATATTCTCATAAATGTTTAACTTTGGTGTTTACTGTTTATTCTTATTATTGCCCATTATATTATCTTAATCCTTACATTGTTCTCGTGGTAGTATGTTCATAACTTTGACTGTTCGATTTGGTCACAAACTGTTAGCAATAAAGAAAATTTCTAACGATAGAAAAATTCTGTTGTTTTTTTAATCAAACTTATACTGATAAAACTCGCTTTACATTGAGATGTACAAGGATCGTGAACTCAGCGATGCAACGGACGTTTTCTCTTAGCTCGCTCGCTATACATTGAGATGTACAAGGATCACGAACTCAGCGATGCAACGGACGCTTTCTCTTAGCTCGTTCGCTATACATTGAGATGTACAAGGATCACAAACTCAGCGATGCAACGGACGTTTTCTCTTAGCTCTCTCGCTATACATTGAGATGTACAAGGATCACAAACTCAGCGATGCAACGGACGTTTTCTCTTAGCTCTCTCGCTATACATTGAGATGTACAAGGATCACAAACTCAGCGATGCAACGGACGTTTTCTCAGAGCCGCCAAGATTTGTCGTGCGACCCTGTCTCTGCTGACTTCTTCTTCTGTTCTTCCTCATTTGCCCTTCAGCATCCAGGAGAGATATAATTTGCAGTATTTTGCTCTTCTTTTCGCTTCTGCTGCTATTCTTTCTTGTTCTTCTAATATTCCACCGATCTATCTTTCTCGTGGTCGACCCTTGGGTCTGGTATACTCGCCACGTTTAATGAGGGCTCGTTGTGTTGTGTTTTGATTACTCTGCCTTATCACGTGGCCAAACCATTTTATCTGTTGTTTCTTTATATATCTATGGCGAGGGCTATTCCTAGCTTTTTTCTCAGTTCTCTGAGATAAAAGACTCTAAATAAAAGCCTCTAAATAAAGGCCTCTAAATAAAGGCCTCTAAATAAAGGCCTCTAAATAAAAGCCTCTAAATAAAGGCCTCTAAATAAAGCACGGCGTTTTTGAGTACCGGGTTTACCATCCTTTTTCTATCTTTACTCACTTGGCTAAATTAATTAGCATATTCCCAGAGTCACTGAGGAGTAATGGAACTGGGTCTCAAACAATTATTATTTTATTATTTGCGTATGCTGACGTAGGCAATCAGCTCAAAATTTCTGACAATTTTTAGTCTTAGAAAAAACCGTTAATCGTTTTTTTTGTGTGCTTTTTTTAATGCCAATTTACTCAGATATTATCAAATATATAATTAGTGAAATAAATATCTGTTAATTTGGAAATATCCAAACATTTAATGAAATTATTGGAACAACGAAAAATTCATTTCTTATAATATGTTTTACTTTTCATAAATGTTATTTTCAATGTATAATCTAGAATTAATTAAAGCTATACAACGAACAGTATTGCTGATACGCCAAAGAAATAAAATATCTCTTGAGAGACAGTATAAGATAATTCGAAGATTATAAACAAAATAAGTGGTCCACAGAAATGAGCAGAGCACAAAGTATACAAGAGCAAATCTTTAAAGATAAACTCAAGCTAAACAAGAGTAAGAGACTGAAGAGAACCACTAATCAAAATAAATATCCCATCACAAGAACCACTGAAGAGAACCACTAATCGAAATAAATATCCCATCACAAGAACCACTGAAGAGAACCACTAATCAAAATAAATATCCCATCACAAGAACCACTGTAGAGAACCACTATTCAAAATAAATATCCCATCACAAGAACCACTGAAGAGAACCACTAATCAAAATAAATATCCCATCACAAGAACCACTGTAGAGAACCACTATTCAAAATAAATATCCCATCACAAGAACCACTGTAGAGAACCACTATTCAAAATAAATATCCCATCACAAGAAAGGTAGGCTAAACATGGAAGCGGCAAATAATTGAAGTGTTGATGTAAAGATGGTAGCAATGGAGCAAGTGGTGGGCTGTAACGTACACTCTTATAAGGTATGGTGACAGCTTTACACAATAGGAACACAACAAAAACTGACGTTTCGGCCAACTTGCGGCCTTCTTCAGAGAAGGAGAACAACACAAACGGACAACGGAATAAAGATAAACTTTACTACATCTGCAATGAGCGGGACTGGTAAATCAAGAAACAACATAAAAAATAGTGGGATAAGAGATGAAATGATAATATGACAACGAGATGTGCTACATATAGGATACAAATTTATCATTTGCAAAAATTAGTAGGCTAAAAAATATTTAAAATTAAGCCGAGACTTAACTGAGGCACGATCCAAAAGCTTCCATCGAGTAGATAACTGTGAGTGAAATGTGGATGCCATGGTTTGGAAGAAGCATTCCATGTGTCAGCAACATAGATGTTGCAGAACTTTCATAAAGTCAACATTGATAATTATCATCATCATCATCATCATCAACAAGTACCATGCAGCTGGCGTAGGTGATCATGTCTTTCCACAACTTTCGATCTTGACAGTTATTTATCATTTCTGTTGTTGACCTTCTGGCAAGCCATTCTCTTAAGCTGTCTGGTATATTTTCTCTCTGCTTCCCCTTATCTCTTTGTTCCTCAATTCCCCCAGTTGTTACAATATATTCCAGCTATTCCCATCTATTACAAGGCCAAAAATGATGATTATTTCTTCATAATATTGGAAATTAGCTCCCTTTTTCCTTTGGCCTTTTTCTGAACATTTTCATTACTTTTCTTATCTGTCCTTGGTATTCTCAACATTCTTCTGTAAAACCGCATTCCTACAGCCTTCAGTGACTTTCTTGTCTTCAATATTGATCTTGCCATAAAAAGTCACTTCTTCAGACTAAGATTGTTCTCATCTCACATATTTGTATTTGCGAAGGTCGCACAGTCGAACATAAATTGCAGAATTGCCACGTTTGTAACCAATTATGGACTTAACATTGACCTGCAGTCACATCAAAGCTAAGCTGTTTGGAGGCTTCAAACAACTCTCATATACTGGACCTCTTTGGTAGACGTTAATAAACAACGAAAAAGAAGAAGAAAAAAGAAGTAGAAGAATAAGAATTAGGGATAAAAAGATATAAGAAAAAAAAAAGAAAAAAAGAGAAGAAGAGGAAGAAGAAAAAGAATTCGAAAAAAGAAGAGCAACATCATGAGCAAGAATAAATACTCTATACAGAAAAAGGGGGGGGGGGAGGCGTTAAAAGCATTAATAAATTGAAGAATAGAAAGATTAATGATCACGACATCTAAGTACATGCAGAACTATTGAACTGACCCAGCATGGGAAATGGCATTTTGAAAACTCTTTATCATTAATTCAACAATGATGAAACAATCAATTGAACTGGATTGGAATTAGGAACTAATCGCAGAATGTAATAATTGGAAAGATTGAATTTCGCTCTCAGTGTCCTGTCACTCTCAGTGTCCTGTCACTCTCAGTATCCTGTCACTCTCAGTGTCCTGTCGCACTCAGTGTCCTGTCACTCTCAGTGTCCTGTCACTCACAGTGTCCTGTCACTCTCAGTGTCCTGTCGCTCTCAGTGTCCTGTCGCTCTCAGTGTCCTGTCGCTCTCAGTGTCCTGTCGCCCTCAGTGTCCTGTCACTCTCAGTGTCCTGTCAATCTCAGTGTCCTGTCGCTCTCAGTGTCCTGTCACTCTCAGTGTCCTGTCGCTCTCAGTGTCCTGTCACTCACAGTGTCCTGTCACTCTCAGTGTCCTGTCACTCTCAGTGTCCTGTCACTCTCAGTGCCCTGTCACTCTCAGTGTCCTTTCACTCTCAGTGTCCTGTCACTCTCAGTGTCCTGTCACTCACAGTGTCCTGTCGCTCTCAGTGTCCTGTCGCTCTCAGTGTCCTGTCACTCTAAGTCTCCTGTCACTCTCAGTGTCCTGTCACTCTCAGTCTCCTGTCACTCTCAGTCTCCTGTCACTCTCAGTGTCCTGTCACTCTCAGTGTCCTGTCACTCTCTAGGATCATCGTACAGAAACCTTCTAGAACAGTAGACAAATCTACCAAGAAGCAGTTCTCCAAAAAAATACGCTGCACGGTCCTGATCTTCACTCTTCAGAAATAATATATTCAAAGTGATCATGTACCATGATTACCCCAAAAATCATGTGCCGAGGGTCTGTAAAATGTATTGTCACTAACACCATATTCCCTATACGCCACTTGACGTGACGGGGGTACTTTACTTTTTTTTTTTTATCATGTACCATATCAGTTGATATGGGTGTTCATTTCCTTTCACAATTCTGTCCACAGTTCATCTTATCAACTCTGCTGTTGAGTGTTCATCTTATCAACTCTGCTGTTGAGTGTTCATCTTATCAAGTCTGCTGTTGTGTGTTCATCTTATCAACTCTGATGTTGAGTGTTCATCTTATCAACTCTGACGTTGAGTGTTCATCTTATCAACTCTGCTGTTGAGTGTTCATCTTATCAACTCTGATGTTGAGTGTTCATCTTATCAACTCAGATGTTGAGTGTTCATCTTATCAAGTCTGCCTTTGAGCGTTCATCTTATCAAGTCTGATGTTGAGTGTTCATCTTATCAACTCTGATGTTGAGTGTTCATCTTATCAACTCTACTGTTGAGTGTTCATCTTATCAACTCTGACGTTGAGTGTTCATCTTATCAAGTCAGCTGTTGAGTGTTCATCTTATCAACTCTGATGTTGAGTGTTCATCTTATCAACTCTGACGTTGAGTGTTCATCTTATCAAGTCAGCTGTTGAGTGTTCATCTTATCAACTCTGATGTTGAGTGTTCATCTTATCAAGTCTGCTGTTGAGTGTTCATCTTATCAACTCTGATTTTGAGTGTTCATCTAATCAAGTCTGCTGTTTAGTGTTCATCTTATCAGCTCGGATGTTGAGTGTTCATCTTATCAACTCTGCTGTTGAGTGTTTTCCTGTACCATGACACCAAGCTATTTAATATTGTTTGTCGTCCAGGATATCTCTTTCCCTGTATTTTGCCAATTATAACCAAGTATTCCAACTTTCCTATCTTCATGATGATCCCGAAAAATGCCTATCGTTTCTTTCTGATGTTTTAATGGGCTCTCTTTTCTGTGTTGGCCACTGTAAGAATCTTCTTGAAATAGTAATAGTAGAAATGGTAGAAATCAATTACAAAAGTTGTTTCTATTTCAAAACTTTTCTTGACATAATGAGTAGATATAACTTATTGGGGATGGACACCAGAACTTATTCAATATTTTTTTGTTAAAGTAACCATTCTCAAAGGTCTACTAAATTCACATTCATTATTGGCCAGAGTAGCCAGTCATTGGAAGTAAAAATGGGGTGATGTCCCCTGTTAGCCGTTCTCTCTTAACTGTTATAGACTGGGTGATGAGACAGATAACACAGGACATCCCTAGAGAAATACGGTGGAGAGTGTTCAACGCACAGGGCGACTTAGAATACACAGATGATACTGAGTTAGTATGTCATTCCTATTATATTAAATGAATTTTGAAAAAAAAAAAAATAGGACAAACACAAAAATAACCAATTGTTTACACTGAAAATAAACTTAAATTTGTTAATAATAATATAAAAAAAAAAACAGAAATCATGGCTCAAAATGTAAGAAGCTCTGCTCCAGCAAGTAGAGAACCGAGCTAACGACAAGTACATTCATACATATATGAAATCGCCTTGTTTTACCAGACTTAGTTGTGGAGGGTTGGGATAATGAACACAGATATCGGCAAAATGTTGAATTGAAAAGGAAGACATTTCATCAATCACAACAACGCCAATCACGACAAAGTCACACAAAACACCAAAATGGTGACCACTGACTAATTTGTCGGTTTGCAACAAAAGAAAAAGAGAAAGACGATACAATCATTCCTTTCTTGCTGCGTTTAATTGTCTGTACTCAACAGATTTTAGTTTCCTGTTTTCAACAGATTTTAGTTTTCTGTACTCAAGATATTGGGAGCCACGATTGCTCAGTTGTTAGTGAACTGGACTACAAAGGAAAAGGGGTAGGGTTCGATCCCAATCGACGGCTTCCCGGTTTCACCCAGCCTTAAATGGGTACCTGATTTTTTTTCTGGAAAAGTAAAGCAGCCCGGGCGTAACACCAATCACATTACCCCAAAAATCATGTGCTGAAGGTCTGTAAAATATAGGGGAACTAACACCATATTTCCCTATACGCCACTTGGAGTGACGGGGGTACTTTACATTTTTTACTTTTTACTCAAGAGATTATTGTACAGCAGATCTTGCTGATTAAATGTACAGTGCATACTATCACACACTGCGGAAGCCAACTGAGAGCATTACACAACAGGCCCTTTTTTGGAATCCCCAGGGGGAAAGACAAAGAGGAAGACCAATGAATTCTTGGAGAAGACAGAAGCAGAGATGAAGATGATGGAGAAGACATGGAATGATCTTAAAAGAATGGCAAAAAACAGAACGACTTGGAAAGTGTTTGTTGAAGACCTATGCTCCGCTGGGAGCTAAAAAGGTAGAAGAAGAAGAGACATACTACCCCGTATCCATTAATGTGCGATCTCATTGATTATGCTGAATTGCCCATGGTTAGCGGCGAATGTTAATAAAGTGCTGTCCGTGTTCTTGTTAACTCGAAATCTGCCCGCAAAATGTTGCCGTTTAAAAAGTGACATCTTCTTTGATTATAGCCAAAAGAATGAACAAGCCTCGACATTGCTGAGTCGCAAAAAATTACTGAAGTTAGAGATAAATGGAGAAGGTTAACGATGTCTATTAATGTCAATGATCCCCAGGGTTTTGGGATGCAGAAGAAAACTCTATATGCAAGGTCTTTACGGAACCCCATACGCCAGTAAAAAAAAGTAAAGTACTCCCGTCACGCCAAGTGGCGTATAGGGAATATGGTGTTAGTGACCATAAATTTTGGCACATGATTTTTGGGGTAATGTGGTCGGTATTACGCCCGTGCCGCTTTACTTTCCCAGAAAAAAATCATGTACCCATTTAAGGCTGGGTGAACCCGGAAGCCGTCGGTTGGGATCGAACCCTATCCCATGTCCTTTGTAGTCCAGTTCACTAACCACTGAGCTATCGCGGCTCCCGAGATTTTACAAAGTTACACATTTTTGTCCTATCTAGACAGCAAAATATCCAGAGATGGAGATATAACATCAGAAATCATGACACTCATCTCCCTATCATAAAATATTTTCAATAAACTGACGAACATCTGGAGATCCAAAATACTAATGTACAAAAGTTAGATTGTGCAACTCCTGTGTGTTACCAGTGCTAACATCTGTATATGAGACCTCGAAATCCACAAAGATCTATGATAGGAAGTTGAATGCTTTTGAAAACAAAAGCTTTTTAAAGAATCTCAAACAATCTGGAGATAATATATTTCAAACGAACTGATAAGAGATGACACTAAACAACAATACTTTTCGAGCACTATAATAAGAAGGCCCGGTGGATACCATCACACTGTACTATACACGGAAATGAACACGCAGACAAATTAGCTAAGAAGGGAGTGATATTTCCACAAGAGAACCATCTGGTCAGCTACGATGTAGCCAAATCCATTATCAAAGGCCAGTATCATGAAAAATGGAAACAAGAACATCCAAAGTATGACGAGAGGGATGGATACCACAAACTGTCAGGGAGAATCAAGTCATCATACTTCGCCTACACACTGGCCACAACAGAATGAGAAATCACTTGTTCACCGAACTCAAAATAGGAACTACCAGCGAGTGCCACTGTACCCTGGATCACATGACAATTAAATATGTTCTACAGGATTGCTCCCAGTACACAGACCTGAGAAGGACAATGTGGTCCACAACCTGGAAGAGAAACTATACGGGGCAACCGAATCACTTAAACATACAGCTGCCTTCATAAGAGAATCCGGAGTCCTAGTCTGATTGAGCCATGATCGCAGAAGAAGAAAAATAAAAAGGCGTTGGAAATACATTGGTCATGTGCTGAGAATAAATGAAGAAAGACTTCCCCATCAAGCATTTATCAAACAGTGAAGACCAAGAGAATCTCTGCGCAGACAAATTGCTCGGGAAGGATCAAAAATGGGACAAAGAAAGAACCAAGACTTACAAGAACTAGCAACAAATCGTCAATCGTGACAAACTATGACTTCCGCCCTATATGTCGTCCTCGGCCCGAGAAGAAAATGATTGCATCACAGCCAGCACTTTGAAAGAAGGAACATTGAGATAGTACAGTTACCTAACACAGGTCTGGCAACAACCATCGCAAGGGAAAAGTTAAAAGGGTCGGAGGAAACGGCAGATACTGGAGTGACTGCATCAATAAATGATTGTGTGTCGATTTATCTGATATACTGAAAGCTACGAGAAAGAGAGAGAGAGAGAGAGAGAGAGAGAGAGAGAGAGAGAGAGAGAAAGATAGAGATAAAGAGAGAGAGAGAGAGAGAGAGAGAGAGAGAGAGAGAGAGAGAGAAAGAGTTGGATAATAGTTGCTACCAACGACTCACCTTGTCACAGAACCAACTGTTATTGAAATTACCACCTCCAAATCATACTGTTTGTAGTTCCTGCGATTCATTCCATTCCCTCACTTCTCCATTAAATTAACAAATCAGAAATTCAGTTCCAACTGGCTCAGCTGAAATAGCTGCCGTATTTGGAAACAAACCTTGTATGTTTATTTGGTAATGCACCTCCTTAACCACGGACACACACCCACGCTCAGTGCGGAATTACTTTTGATAATTAAACTTCTTCCTTGTGTGCCATCACCGACATCATCAGCATGAAACATTATAAAATACCAATAAAATACTTCAAGATAATGCAAAGACTAATTTTGCCTGCAGCAAACTTCAATCCTAGCACAAAAACCAGCATTTTTTCTATCCTTCAAACGCCTCAGATCTTCTGTAATCCAGCCATTATACGATATCCTTTAGAATTGACTTTCTTTGGAAGAAATGTATTTTAGATCGATGGACCGGATTGGGCAGAATAATTGTGAATTTCCCTTTGTAAATATCACATTCACACTTGTAGTTACAAGTATTCAACTAAGGTTTCAATGATAAAGAATTTATTTTACTTGCCTGTAGCTATTTCTCTCTTTCACTTTTCTACCCATATGATTTGCCTTTTCCGTGGAAAGTGTTTTATTCTGAGCTAACATTTCTGAACTCTATCAAGTTGCTACTCGAGAACTCGTTTATTATTTCCATTAATTAATGTTCATTTTATTTCGACCATTCCACTTTAGTCTACAAAACCTCGAATCGGTACAGTGAATCTTGTTGGTCTCGTAGTGAAACTAATAATAACATAGGACTTGATGCTAAGAGCCTAAGACACTGACCAGAAAGTACCATGTCTTGAAGCAGTATTCGCTGTAATTAGATTCGCTCTCGTACTCAGGACGCAGCTCCTAGACCACTTGAAAAGGTTCAACTAACTACGTTAAAGACTCAAACCAATGAACACTTGAACGTTGCTGGTAAGGGCAACTAACTAGCAAGACAAGAAAAGCGTTAGTCGTGTACTACCAGCTGAGGATTACTACAGTAGAACTGTGAGCGGGCGATCCGCCCCGGTAAACAGTCAGTAAAATGATGCTACAGAAAGGGAGAAAGAAAAACACTGTTTCTTTCCTATTCCTCCTAGGCAGACTTCCACATTAATTACTCAGAAGATTGTAGATGTTGGTTCACTGTTACAAAAAGCTTAACAAAATGCAATCTCTCAGTGGAAGAATGCTGGATGATGTCTTGTCTTACTTCTTTCAATAAATTAATACAAAATAGCATATTTCAGCTTTGAAGATAAGACACAGTAGTCAGTATGAGGATAAGACACAGCAGACAGTATCAGGATAAGACACAGCAGACAGTATGACGATAAGACACAGCAGACAGTATCAGGATAAGACACAGCAGACAGTATGACGATAAGACACAGTAGTCAGTATGAGGATAAGACACAGCAGACAGCATGAAGATAAGACACGGTAGTCAGTATGAGGATAAGACACAGCAGACAGTATCAGGATAAGACACAGCAGACAGTATGAGATAAGACACAGTAGTCAGTATGAGGATAAGACACAGCAGACAGTATGAAGATAAGACACGGTAGTCAGTATGAGGATAAGGCACAGCAGACAGTATGACGATAAGACACGGTAGTCAGTATGAGGATAAGGCACAGCAGACAGTATCAGGATAAGACACAGCAGACATTATGAGGATAAGACACAGCAGACAGTATCATGATAAGCCATAGCAGACAGTATGAAGATAAGACACAGCAGACAGTATGAGGATAAGACACAGCAGACAGTATCAGGATAAGACACAGCAGACAGTATGAGGATAAGACACAGCAGACAGTATCAGGATAAGACACAGCAGACAGTATGAAGATAAGACACAGTAGACAGTATCAGGATAAGACACAGCAGACAGTATGAAGATAAGACACAGTAGACAGTATGAAGATGAGACACAGTAGACAGTATGAAGATAAGACACAGCAGACAGTATGAAGATAAGACACAGCAGACAGTATGAAGATAAGACACAGCAGACAGTATGAGGATAAGACACAGCAGACAGTATGAAGATAAGACACAGCAGACAGTATGAGGATAAGACACAGCAGACAGTATGAAGATAAGACACAGCAGACAGTATGAAGATAAGACACAGCAGACAGCATGAAGATAAGACACAGCAGACAGTATGAAGATAAGACACAGCAGACAGTATCAGGATAAGACACAGCAGACAGTATGAAGATAAGACACAGCAGACAGTATGAAGATAAGACACAGCAGACAGTATGAAGATAAGACACAGCAGACAGTATGAAGATAAGACACAGTAGACAGTATCAGGATAAGACACAGCAGACAGTATGAAGATAAGACACAGTAGACAGTATCAGGATAAGACACAGCAGACAGTATGAAGATAAGACACAGTAGACAGTATCAGGATAAGACACAGCAGACAGTATGAAGATAAGACACAGTAGACAGTATCAGGATAAGACACAGCAGACAGTATGAGGATAAGACACAGCAGACAGTATGAAGATAAGACACAGTAGACAGTATCAGGATAAGACACAGCAGACAGTATGAGGATAAGACACAGCAGACAGTATCAGGATAAGACACAGCAGACAGTATCAGGATAAGACACAGCAGACAGTATGAGGATAAGACACAGCAGACAGTATGAAGATAAGACACAGCAGACAGTATGAAGATAAGACACAGTAGACAGTATCAGGATAAGACACAGCAGACAGTATGAGGATAAGACACAGCAGACAGTATCAGGATAAGACACAGCAGACAGTATGAAGATAAGACACAGTAGACAGTATCAGGATAAGACACAGCAGACAGTATGAGGATAAGACACAGCAGACAGTATCAGGATAAGACACAGCAGACAGTATCAGGATAAGACACAGCAGACAGTATGAGGATAAGACACAGCAGACAGTATGAAGATAAGACACAGCAGACAGTATGAATATAAGACACAGTAGACAGTATCAGGATAAGACACAGCAGACAGTATGAGGATAAGACACAGCAGACAGTATGAAGATAAGACACAGCAGACAGTATGAAGATAAGACACAGTAGACAGTATCAGGATAAGACACAGCAGACAGTATGAGGATAAGACACAGCAGACAGTATCAGGATAAGACACAGCAGACAGTATCAGGATAAGACACAGCAGACAGTATGAGGATAAGACACAGCAGACAGTATGAGGATAAGACACAGCCGACAGTATGAGGATAAGACACAAACCAACATTTCGACTCTAAAAGATCTTCGATGAGTGACAATCACAAACAACATAGACTAGAAATCAGGACAAACAATTGTTATGAAAACAAGACGTTCAAATTATTTTTTGTCTCATTTTTCCTACTGTAACCTGTTAGTTCTACATATAATGTTTAGTTATCATTTGACAGTTCTACAACAAATGTTTAGTTTTCATTAGACAGTTCTACAACAAATGTTTAGTTTTCATTAGACAGTTCTACAACAAATGTTTAGTTTTCATTAGACAGTTCTACAACAAATGTTTAGTTTTCATTAGACAGTTCTACAACAAATGTGTAACTGTCACAAAACAGTTCTCTACAACAAATGTTTAGTTTTCATTAGACAGTTCTACAATAAATGTTTAACTGTCACAAAACAGTTCTACAACAAATGTTTAATTGTCATTAGACAGTTCTACAACAAATGTTTAATTTTCATTAGACAGTTTTACAACAAATATTTAGTTATCATCAGACAGTTCTACAACAAATGTTTCAACAACAAATGTTTAGCTATCATTAGACAGATCGCAGCAAATATTTAGCTGTCACAAAACAGTTCTACAACAAATGTTTACTTTTCTTTAGATAGTTCTACAACAAATGTTTAGTTGTCATTAGACAGTTCTACAACAAATGTTTAGTTGTCATTAGACAGTTCTACAACAAATGTTTAGTTGTCATTAGACAGTTCTACAACAAATGTTTCTACAACAAATGCTTAGCTATCACTAGACAGTTCTACAACAATTGTTTAGCTGTCACTAGAAAGTTCTGCAACAAATGTTTAGCTATCACTAGACAGCTCTACAACAAATGTTTAGCTATCACTAGACAGCTCTACAACAAATGTTTAGCTGTCACTATTCAGTTCTACAACCAATGTTGCTATAACTAGACAGCTCTACAACAAATGTTTAGCTATCACTAGACAGTTCCACAACAAATGTTTAGCTGTCACTAGACAGTTCCACAACAAATGTTGCTATCACTAGACAGCTCCACAACAAATGTTTAGCTGTCACTAGACAGTTCTGCAACAAATGTTTAACTGTCACTAGACAGCTCTACAACAAATGTTTAGCTATCACTAGACAGTTCTACAACAAATGATTAGCTCTCACTAGACAGTTCCGCAACAAATGTTTAGCTGTCACTAGACAGTTCTGCAACAAATGTTTAGCTGTCACTAGACAGTTCTGCAACAAATGTTTAGCTGTCACTATTCAGTTTTCCAACCAATGTTGCTATCACAAGACAGTTCCACAACAAATGTTTAGCTGTCACTAGACAGTTCCACAACAAATGTTTAGCTATCACTAGACAGCTCTACAACAAATGTTTAGCTATCACTAGACAGCTCCACAACAAATGTTTAGCTATCACTAGACAGCTCTACAACAAATGTTTAGCTATCACTAGACAGCTCTACAACAAATGTTTAGCTATCACTAGACAGTTCCACAACAAATGTTTAGCTATCACTGGACAGCTCCACAACAAATGTTTAGCTGTCACTAGACAGCTCCACAACAAATGTTTAGCTGTCACTATAGCTCGTTTCAAATCACGTGCCCAACTTCAAAACGCTATTACTCAGTAATCGTTTGTTAAAAACTGTTGAAATTTTCCAAATGTTATTAGAATGCAAAAGACCCTTTAAATGTATATTTAACAAATATCTTGCAGCTGCAGTTTTCTTAAAGCAGCGTTTTTTCATTGATGTTTGTCAAAATTGTAAATTGTGAAGCCCTAAAGAATAGAAATTACCGTAGTTGCTGGTCTATGATTAATTTTCACTAGGTAAAGGCGTGGCCGTAATGGGGAAATAACTGAATGAGACAAAACACCAGGAGAATTATTGTCTTCTCAGTTTGAGGACGGACGATAATATCAAGGTATACCTGTATGTCCAATTTTCATAGTTGTGTGGTCCTGAAAAGGACCGTTTGTTGAACTAATTTAAGGTAATATAGGGGCCAACATTGTGGGGGCTATATACTTTCATTCAGACGACGTCTAAAAGATTAATAACTGTTTGGGTTGAACATTCCACAAACCATCATTTTTCCAATATTCCTCTTCCTGTTTTAAGACGTGGTCTTCACATTTAGCCCAATAATCTTTGTCTATATTTAATAAAGCGAGATTAGCAAGAGTCTTTACATCGCATATTTTGAATGTTGTATTTTCATCTGCCACTTGTCCTTTTAATTTTGCGCAGATTAGTTCTATTGGATTTAAATGAGCATGGTAAGGTGGCAGCCTCAAACTTATATGACCGTGCTCTAGAATAATCTTATCTATTTGAAAAATCTTTGTCCTTTGTTTTTGCTTTACTAGAGATAGTAATTCAGGTTTTAAGTACATGTTATTAAATTGTATGTGCTCCTTTGTGAGCCATATCTTAATAGCATCTTTTGTACTGGATGACTTCGGGACTTTATCTTCAAGTGCAACAATGTTGTGGTACGCTGCATTGTCCATTATTAGGCAAGATGGTCGATCTAGTGATGGGAGAACAGAATTTTCAATCCAATGTCTAAATATGTGACTATTCATCTCAGAGTGATAATCCCGATTGTCTATGGATTTTGAAAGAAAAATGAACTCTGCATTCTGTATTAGTCCATGTTGTCGACTACCTGCATGAGCAATTATCAAGCGCTGTCCTTTGCTGCTAGGTATTAATCTCTTAATATTTCCATCTGATGACTGCCATTCCCTTTGGTTAGTGTGGTGAGCATTGATCCATGTTTCATCCAAGTACACAATATCATAACCTTGCTTGCGCACCTCTTTTACTTCACGTAAGTACTTGCTTCTCATGACTACTATATGTGGCTTCTCACAGATGATGTTTCGTCCATTGGAATACTTTCTGAATGTAAAGGCTGCAGCTCTCACATTCCTCCATAATGTAGACTTTGATATTTCAATACTGTTGTTCTTTTTCAGCGATACTTTTAATTTTCTTATTGTAACAGTTTCATTCATACCCAACATTTTGCGAATTTCACTTCTAATAAGTTCACTGTCGAAATTATCCAACATTTTTGCTCTTCCTTGTGATTTTGTATATTTTGAACATTGACGGTCACGTGCTTGAATCCAGCGATTAAATGACCGTTTAGATAAATCCAAAATGTGTCTTGTCCTATTCTCAGGGTTTTCTAAAGAATGAAATAATCTTCCTCGTTTAGCCTCTTTGCAAAAATTTTCATACATTTTTATTGCGATGTTTTGTAAACTGCAGAATTTCATTTTAAGACTCATGATAAATGTTATCGTTCCACGCCTCCACTTCTGAATGAACGGAAATGGAACACACAATTTCTCGTGTTTTTTACAAGTGTCTAATTGTGTCAAAAAACCACGCTGAAAGCGTGCAAACACGTCAATTTTACCGTGTATGGATTTGTACTCGCTATTTTTAGTTTAAAATACTGTAAACATTAAGTTTTGACTACATCAATGGGTCGTTATAAATTTATATAAATCAAATAAGCAACAATAATAACCAAATGGTTTTTTTAAATGAAATTAATTCCCTGTTGGGTTCTAATCATTATAACTTTACATGCAAATTTTGAACAACTTAGAACAAGCGGTTAAAAAGCTATCGATTTTAAAAGTTGGGCACAAGTTATGAAACAAGCTATAGACAGCTCTACAACAAATGTTTAGCTATCTCTAGACATCTCTACAACAAATGTTTAGATGTCACTAGACAGTTCCACAACAAATGTTTAGCTGCCACTGACTGGACACTTAAATAACGGGTGCTCATCTACCACTGCGCAGATGTCCCTTGTGCAAGCATCTCTTTCACTAATTCGTTGTTTGTCATGTTGATAACTCACTTTAATGTGTAAATTCCCTTTCCCTTTTTTGATTTTAAAGAAATCTCAACTATTGTTTGCTTACTGTTTTTGTGCTGTCTGTTAAATCCGTTGCTGGATTTCTCGGCATTTTGCACTGGACTTGGTTATCCGAAATAACAAAGCTTATAAATTACAGCAATATTGAAGACACAGATGCTATGTAAGCGTTATTATTATTGTTGCTGACACTATTATTATTATTATTATTATTATTATTATGAGTAGAGTAGTATTGGTAGTAGCACTATTATTACATAATTAACACTGCTTTGCGATAAGGATGTCTCCTTTTATAGGCACATAAACTTAATAATGATTAACACCAACAGCTCAGAAAGTCAATTAACGGCAAGTTTCGAAGAAAAAAATTAAATTAAATTACCAAGAAAGAATCCTCAAGAAGCGATGAGATTCCCTGTCTGAATGACGTCATCGAGTGAAAGACTACTCGAGATCGCCTCAGTGACTTCTCGTTAAAATCAGTTTTGTAAAGTTAAGTGATTTGCCGTCTCCGCACTGAAAAAGGAACGTAACTGATCTTTAACGCTTGCTCTCAATGTATTCAGGTGAAATTCTATTTGTCAATGTTTTGAGAAAGATGATGTTTTTAACGTTGCTCTCCTTGCTGGCGAGGTTTTGAGTCTTTATTCTTCCGTTCATCTAAAATATACTTCCTCTACCAATTAAATGTATCTTAATCACATTATTGATGTAAAGGAATTAATGCTCTCAAAACTTTTGCCTTTGTTTTCTGTAATGACCAACATGAAAAATGTGTTTCTATTTTTCATATAAATCACGTATTCTATTTTCATTCATTCTGTCTACTATGACTCTAATATGAAACCAACTCCAATGTTCCCAATAGTAAAACCAACTCCTGTGTTACCAACAGTAAAACCGACTCCTATGTTCTCTACAGTAAAACCGACTCTTATATTACCAACAGTAAAAGCGACTCCTATGTTCCCAACATTAAAACCGACTCTTATGTTACCAACAGTAAAAGCGACTCCTATATTCTCAACAGTAAAACCGACTCCCATGTTCTCAGCAGTAAAACCGACTCCTATGTTACCAACAGTAAAACCGACTCTTATGTTACCAACAGTAAAACCGACTCCTATGTTACAACAGTAAAACCGACTCCTATGTTACCAACAGTAAAACCGACTCCTATGTTACCAACAGTAAAACCGACTCCTATGTTACCAACAGTAAAACCGACTCCTATGTTCTCAGCAGTAAAATCGACTCCTATGTTACCAACAGTAAAAGCGACTCCTATGTTCTCTACAGTAAAACCGACTCTTATATTACCAACAGTGAAAGCGACTCCTATGTTCCCAACATTAAAACCGACTCTTATGTTACCAACAGTAAAACCGACTCCTATGTTTCCTACAGTAAAACCGACTCCTATGTTTCCAACTGTAAAACCGACTCCTATGTTACCAACAGTAAAACCGACTCCTATGTTACCAACAGTAAAACCGACTCCTATGTTACCAACAGTAAAACCGACTCCTATGTTACCAACAGTAAAACCGACTCCTATGTTATCAACAGTAAAACCGACTCCTATGTTACCAACAGTAAAAGCAACTCCTATGTTTCCTACAGTAAAACCGATTCCTATGTTTCCAACAGTAAAACCGACTCCTATGTTTCCAACTGTAAAAGCGACTCCTATGTTCCCAACATTAAAACCGACTCCTATGTTACCAACAGTAAAAGCAACTCCTATATTTAATACATTAAAATCGACTCCTATGTTTCCTACAGTAAAACCGACTCCTATGTTTCCTACAGTAAAACCGACTCCTATGTTTCCAACTGTAAAACCGACTCCTATGTTTCCAACTGTAAAACAGACTGAAGTTAATTCGACTGAAAAGATATTTTTGTCTAATAGAGAATAGTGAAATTTACACTTAATGTGTTCCCAATAGTAAAACCCACTCATAGGATGATTTAAAGCGACTCATGTCATGCTTCCTTTATTAAATTAACTCATTAAAAATTAAACCTGATAGGTTATCCGGCTTTATATATAATTAACCCTCATCAAAAACCTCCGTGTTGATGTTCCCTCTCCCTCAATGCTCAACTAGTCAATTGTTTTTTTACACCTGAACCAAAAAGGGTTAACTTGCTTACAACCCAACCCATCACAAGGCCGCAAAATAACCACCACGATATTTCCAAACTCAATCAAATATGGCAGACCTACCAAGATGTGAAAGAAGTGCAAGAATAAAGCACATATTTGTAGTCAAAATCCGTAAAATAACAGCAACGATTAGTCCCAAAATCAATCAAATATGGCAGACCTACCAAGGTATGAAAGAAGTGCAAGAATAAAGCACATATTTGTAGTCAAAATCCGTAAAATAACAGCAACGATTAGTCATCGACAATAATGAAAAGAAACAACACAAATGCGTCTGTTTCTTCAACCGCATTAAAAAGTTGAATATTTTGAATGATATGCTATTTCTGATGATCAGATCATCCTGTATAGTATTTCTCAGTAGAGAGTTTACCATTATTTTCTGTTTGAAATTATAACATTCAACACAACATGTTGTATTCAGCTAGAATGATTTCTTCTAATACACATGAACACATTTTCAGGATTAGCTGAGCTTAACACAACACAATGTGTCTGACATTTATCACTCGCTACAGCCGCTATGTTGATATTACAAAAACTTCGCCAAAAGGGCGCAAATGCTTAATGATCTGGGAAACGAAACAAGCCTAATATTGACAGACGTGACTTCATAATATTTTTAACAGATTCTGCTTGTCGTAGTTTGCCATGTTTTGGAAAATGACAGTCGAAATAATAAGTAACGAACCAAGTTTAATTGCACGTTTTCGTGTATTTATTCTGTTGCTTTGTTTGTTTTGTATGTTGACATTATCTGTGTGATTGAGGCCTTAATTGTCCGAGACATGCTCTTAATAAAAATAAATATGAAGGCTCAAGTATCAAAATACAGATTTGTACAAGGGAATTTGTAAACAGATGATGCCAACAAAAAAATAATAAACAATGTAGCAAAATAAAGATGCAAGGCGTGATAGAACAAAACAAAGAAAGCGGAAACGAATGTCAGCCATTTAATATTACGTCATATGTAGCATTGCGTGTCTTTTTTCGTTGTTCATAAAGGTACCTGTTACGACTTATGGCGCAGGAAAAAAATGGCGTTTGTGTTCATATTTGTCGTTGACCATTTGCACATTAATGAAGGACATAGTGATTGTATTACGCAACGCTATACTACTGTCCTATCTCTTCTTTCCTATCGTTTATCACATTTCAGAATTGAGTTCAAAGTTAACTTCGGGACCTCGGCATCTTTCTTTCTGTTTTTGTTCACTTCCTCTTGCTAACATATTCAGGTGTCGAGGAAGAGTTCTGGTCCGTGCCATTTTTGGCAGCAGCTTCAACAATTGTCGATTGATGTTGTTGCGTTTTCTATGGTCGGTCCATTTTACTCTTGGTCTGCTGCCTCTTTTTCCCTTCTACTTTTTAATTATATCCTTGTATGGTAAGGAACCACATAGCTTTCCTTCTAAGTGGAAAACCCAAGTTTTTTTTTTTTTTTTCTACATGTATGCAAAGTTTGTGCAAGATTCAATGTCCACTCTTTTTCTTAAGATCTCTGAATCTCTTGTCTGGCCCCTCCATGCATCTTTCTCAGACACCTAGTCACTATTGTGACAAGCTCTTTTGTATGGTTTAGTCGAAAATGACAATGTTTGGCACTGAGAGTGCAACGAGGGAAATAATATACTTTGTATAAGATATCTCTTTGTGGCCATAGATATTGCTTTATGTTGGAGTATAGAGGCTGAATCGGGCGTATTTCTTTATCGATCTATGCATCAGTCACTTTGAAAAAAAAATTATCATGAATGATTTGTTCCAATATTTAAAACATAATCATGAATTATTTGTTCCCATTTTAATAAAATAATCATGAACAACTTGTTCCCATATTCTATCTATCTATCTATCTATCTATCTATCTATCTATCTATCTATCTATCTATCTATCTATCTATCTATCTATCTATCTATCTATCTATCTATCTATCTATCTATCTATCTATCTATCTATCTATCTATCTATCTATCTATCTATCTATCTATCTATCTATCTATCTATCTATCTATCTATCTATCTATCTATCTCGTACCTATCTATCTATCTATCTATCTATCTATCTATCTATCTATCTATCTATCTATCTATCTATCTATCTATCTATCTATCTATCTATCTATCTATCTATCTATCTATCTATCTATCTATCTATCTATCTATCTATCTATTGATCTTATGAGCCGTAGCCGGTCCATAGGGCATAGATCCAGATACTCTTTCTCTTATCTAAATTTTTATTCTAGCAGTTTTCAATCCAGCTAAAGGTATTTTATAAAATCTCGCCATTTGTCTCTGTTTTGTGCAAGCAACTCTATCTCATTGAGTGAGCCGATTCCTGCTGCTCTTGCCTCTCTGATCAATGTTCTTCTCAGTGTCTCTCTGGGTCAGACTCTTTTCCTCTTACCTGTTGTGTCCCACATAAGGGCTTCCTTTATTATTCGATTATTATCTCTCCTCATCATATGTCCAACATATGACCATCGTCTTTTCTTTATTACTGAAGATATTAGTGGCTGATTGGCGATTTCTCTAATTTCTTTGTTTGTTTTGAATTCGTTCCACGCTATACCAAGTATTTTCCTTAGACATTTATTTTTGAATGAGTTCGAATATTCGAATATGTTCCCATATTTTTTTATAAATAATTTTTTTTTTAAATTGTACCGTCCTTGGATCCACTCATTAAATGGTCACGGTGACGTTGTGTCGCTTGTATACGGTGAAGTTGTGTCTTTTGTCTACGGTGAAGTTATGTTGTTGGTCTACGGTGAAGTTGTGTCGTTTGTCTACGGTGAAGTTGTGTCGTTGGTCTACGGTGAAGTTGTGTCGTTTGTCTACGGTGAAGTTGTGTCGTTTGTCTACGGTGAAGTTGTGTCGTTGGTCTACGGTGAAGTTGTGTCGTTTGTCTACGGTGAAGTTGTGTCGTTTGTATACAGTGAGGTTGTGTCGTTTGTCTACGGTGAAGTTGTGTCGTTTGTATATGGTGATGTTATGTCGTTTGTATACGACGAGGTTGTGTCGTTTGTAAACGGTGAAGTTGTGTCGTTTGTATACGGTGAAGTTGTGTCATTTTTATATGGTGAAGTTATGTCGTTTGTATACGACGAATTTGTGTCGTTTGTCTACGGTGAAGTTGTGTCGTTTGTCTACGGTGAAGTTGTGTCGTTTGTCTACGACGAAGCTGTGTCGTTTGTATACGGTGAAGTTGTGTCGTTTGTATACGACGAAGTTGTGTCGTTTGTATACGGTGAAGTTGTGTCGTTTGTATACGACGAAGTTGTGTCGTTTGTATTCGGTGAAGTTGTGTCGTTTGTCTACGGTGAGGTTGTGTCGTTTGTCTTCGGTGAAGTTGTGTCGTTTGTATACGACGAAGTTGTGTCGTTTGTATACTGTGAAGTTGTGTCGTTTGTATACCGTGAAGTTGTGTCGTTTGTATGCTGTGAAGTTGTGTCGTTTGTATACTGTGAAGTTGTGTCGTTTGTCTACGGTGAAGTTGTGTTGTTTGTATACGACGTAGTTGTGTCGTTTGTCTGCGGTCAAGTTGTGTTGTTTGTATACGACGTATTTGTGTCATTTGTATACGGTGAAATTGTGTCGCGTGCATACAGCAAAGCTGCAACAAGAGAAATTTTTATCCTGACACATCCGCTTTCGACACAGGTAGATTTGCTTATCAATTTTGCCGGGGCATCGCCCATATCTGGTGTACTCATTTTCAGCTGGTCACCGTCATAGTTCTTCGATGTGTGCGTGTGCACACGAGACCTCCGTTGTTTTTTTTGTCGTTATCTGAAAGGGCTAGACATTGAATCTCTCTAACCAGTGTATATTGTATGTCAGTGTATATTGTATGTCAGTGTATATTGTATGTCAGTGTATATTGTATGTCAGCGCATAGTATATGTCATTGTATAGTGTATGTCAGTGTATATTGTATATCAGTGTACTCTAGAAGATGTTTTCTTAAACTGCTATCTGGCTCTACATCTGTAGTTACCCGTTATGTTCGTGTTTAAAACCGGATCTAAGATGAATTAGGTGTAAGAGATCTACCATCATGACATAGGCAGTGGCTTTATTAAGTGTGCCCCTACGGTATGTGGAAGCCGCGATAGCTCAGTGGTTAGTGAACTGGACTACAAAGGACAAGAGGTAGGGTTCGATTCCAACCGACGGCTTCCGGGTTCACCCAGCCTTTAATTTAATGTGTACCGGATTTTTTTCTTGGAAAGTAAAGCGACACGGGCGTAATACCGAATACCGACCACATTACCCCAAAAATCATGTGCGGAAGGTCTGTAAAATTTATGATCATTAACACCATATTCCCTAAACGCCACTTGGCGTGACGGGGGTACTTAACTTTTTTTTTTTTTACTAAGGTGTGTGGAAGAGTGATGGGCATGCTAATATCACAACATCGAAATTACACACACACACACACACACACACACACACACACACACACACACACACACACACACACACACACACACACACACACACACACACACACACACACACACACACACACACACACACACACACACACACACACACACACACACACACACACACACACACACACACACACACACACACACACACACACACACACACACACACACACACACACACACACACACACACACACACACACACACACACATATATCATTTACTCATAAGAATGCCTAAGTAGACATACATACACAAACGTACATGCAGATTAATATAAAATTGAAATGCATATACATTTTGCCTACCCTACTCTAGAAATTGGGAGCCGCGATAGCTCATTGGTTAGTGAACTGGACTACAAAGGACAAGAGGTCGGGTTTGATTCTAATCGACGGCTTCCAGGTTCACCCAGCCTTAAATGAGTACCGGATTTTTTCTGGGAAAGTAAAGCAGGACGGGCGTAATACCGACCACATTACCCCAAAAATCATGTACCGGAGGTCTGTAACAATTATGGTCACTAACACCATATTCCCTATACACCACTTGGCGTGACGGGAGCTCTTTACTTTTTTTTTTTTACTTTTACTCTAGAGATTAAAAACATTACAATGAATATCAGTGAGAAATTTACACAATAAAATTATATATTATCAATACGATTATGATCACTGCAAAGATTATTTAGGCTGGAATTTTCGAGCGCACAGTGGAAATTGTCCCCAGTTCAAAGTATCATAACGCGATTGTTATATAGCGCTGCAAGACTTTTATTCATATTTCTAAAGTTATATACATGCCGCCCCCCCCCCCCCGCTTTTTTAAAAAACGTCATTTAGTCTCAATGTTCTTGTACATGTTCTCTTATATATACCGGACAATCGTAATAATTTAGCACATTGCAATATTTGAAAAAGAGGTTACATGTTATGTTTTTGCATTAGTATTAGTGTTAAGTTATTTTATTAGTATTATGTTATTGTATTAATGTTATGTTATTAGTGTTGTGTTATTGTATTAGTGTTATATTATAATTTATTTATATGATTGTTATGAGTTCTTTCTTTGGAGCATAGACCATCAACAAAACAGTTCCAATTATTTCTAACTTTGCTGATCGTCTAACTTTCTCCAGTTGTAACATATTAAATTAAATCTATTTGAAGGTTTTGTTTCTATGTGATTATACATCTTATCTTTCACTTCTTCTGTGGCTCCATTTGAGGAGCTGTCTGGCAATTACTTTAGTTAGTTTTCAAAGCATCTGTTTACCCGTTATGATAGCTCCTTCTTTGGTTTGGCAAAAATTTGGGAGTTTTGCACAGGCAAGTTGAAATAAATAAAATTAAACTTGGGGTTTCCTATTTCGTTGCTTTTTGACATTAAAATCCAGATAAACAAACAACTCAGAGCGGCATCCAAAAGTTGTGGCCATAGTAGTCAAGCAAAGAGAGGGATAACAGATACACACTGGATTTAGACATCATATTTTTTATAAGCGATCAGGAAACAGTCACACAAACTGGCATGTTGTGATAAAAAGAGGGAGATTATAATCAACTAGATAGAGAATAATGGAAATATATATTTGGTAAAGAGAAGTCATGATCAACCAGGTAGAGAATAATGTAAATATATATTTGGAAAAGAGAAGATCATGATCAACTGTAAATATATATTTGGTAAAGAGAAGATCATGATCAACCAGATAGAGAATAATGGAAATATATATTTGGTATAGAGAAGATCATGATCAACCAGATAGAGAACAATGGAAATATATATTTGGTATAGAGAAGATCATGATCAACCAGATATAGAATAATGGAAATATATATTTGGTAAAGAGAAGATCATGATCAACCAGATAGAGAACAATGGAAATATATATTTGGTAAAGAGAAGATCATGATCAACCAGATAGAGAACAATGGAAATATATATTTGGTAAAGAGAAGTCATGATCAACCAGATAGAGAACAATGGAAATATATATTTGGTAAAGAGAAGATCATGATCAACCAGATAGAGAACAATGGAAATATATATTTGGTAAAGAGAAGATCATGATCAACCAGATAGAGAATAATGGAAATATATATTTGGTAAAGAAAAGATCATGATCAACCAGATAGAGAATAATGGAAATATATATTTGGTAAAGAGAAGATCATGATCAACCAGATAGAGAATAATGGAAATATATATTTGGTATAGAGAAGATCATGATCAACTGTAAATATACATTTGGTAAAAAGAAGATCATGATCAACCAGACAGAGAATAATGGAAATATATATTTGGTAAAGAGAAGTCATGATCAACCAGACAGAGAATAATAGAAATATATATTTGGCAAAGAAAAAGTCATTATTAACCAGGTAGAGAATAATGGAAATTACATTTCGTAAAGAGAAGATCATGAGCTATCATAGAATAATTTATAATAAATAAAAATAAACGTGATAAAAGGAGGTAGATCTTGAACGGCAGACAGAGAACATTTGAAATATGTACGAACAGGGCGAGTCAGAAGTAACTACCTGCAAAAGATGGTCTCTATGCCGTTCTAAATGGGAAAATTTGTGAAAAGACATAAGCTGATAGCCCTTCCGATCTGTGCCCAAGAGAATAGAGAAATGGAATTGTGAATTGTTTTGTAGTTTTTATTTCTGTTTGGTGAGGCACGAGCCGCTCAAGATTAAAAAGTAGAACCCATTGTTACGAAGCAAAATATTTTCTCTCTCTACCGACACCAAAAGGGAATGAGTCAATAAAAAATAAACAGTACAAAGTTAATTGCTCACATCTAAAGAACACAAATTAAGTAATTAGTCCAGAAATATAGAATTAGTACATTATCTACATGCTCACTCAATAAAAAAAAACCCCCAGAATAGCTTATACCAAAATAGCATTTCAGAAAACGAAAAACGTCTTATATAACAAGTCTATGTCAATTGAAGTAAAAACGAAAGTTCATCGGTGCTATATAGAGCAAATTCTGACCTATGGACGCGAATCAAGGACAGCAGACAAACAAATGGAAAGACGATTAGAAGCCACAGAGATGGGATTTCTCAGAAGAATGTTGAAAGTTTACTGGTCAGTTAAAAAAGACAAATGAGAACATTATCAAAGAGGCCAACACAAAAAAGGGAGTTCTTAAAAAACATCAGGAAGAAATAGTCAACATTTTTCGAACACATCATGAGAAGAGAAAAGTTCGGATACTCGATTACAACTGGCAAAATACAGGGAAAGAGATATCGCGGACGACAAAGAGAGAAAATACTAGATAGAGTAGTGTCATAGCACTTAAAGCAGTCAACAACAGAATTGATACGATGCACGGTGAATAGAAGATTGTGGAGGGACATGATCGCCTACGCCAACCGGTATGGCACATGATGGTGTGCTCACTATAACTCAATAATGGAACAATATGACGTCACTTATATAATAAACTTGTCTCTTTATAACTTAAATAAAATATTATTATTTCTGCTACCTTTTCAATACAAACTATATAGACGAAACGCTATCACATACGACTTGTGACATCTTTTAATTTGAACATATTACAATGGAAGAAGTTCACAATAAGCAGTCTGAGTACATGATGATTTTTTTTATTATTGTCAAGAAATGCAAAATGAAATGGTTTGACAGTGTTTCTCGATAACATGGCATTGCATAGACCTTCTGGAAGACGTTGTGAAATAAGGAATAAGTAAAGGTAGATAGAGAAACAGATGGGAAGAACATATCAAAGAATAGACAGGCCTCATTTTTGCAAAATTCCAAAGAGTGGAAGAATACAAAAATACATGGAGAAAGTTTGACAAAGTATGTCTGTATTATCCGAACGATCTCTATTGTTATTATATGAAGTATAAGACTACAGGATGATGAAAACAATAGAACAATTTTAATTAAGTACCTAATGTGATATAATAACAATTAAATATTTAGTAGACCAACTATAAAATACATTAAAAAAATATTCAATGCAGCTCAATGTTAGAACTATATGAAGATGCATATATAACAAATGTGTTTCTTTAAATTAAAAAAAAAAACGAATTTCTAGTACCATTTTTATTCATAAGAAAATCTCATAACTAAATCTACTACATTTCCATGCATTTCCCCAAGCTCCGAGTTCCATCTCATGGGCTCTCCGTGATGCTATTAGAAGCAGTGACCTTTTGGCTTGTGAATTGAGTGTGCCTGGCCACATTCGTCGAGAGGTCATAGTTATGTTATTAATAGAAGTGGCCTCTTGGCATTCCTCAGGCAGGTTAGTTCACGCCTAACAATGTTCATTGTGGGAGAGGTCATGACAGCATGAGCCTGCCGGTCCCTAAGTTAGGAGGATTGGATTCCAAACCAACACAAATTTGAATTAAGATAGATTTTGTTGGGTGTTGATTTAAAATCTAGAAATGAGGGAAACGAGAACGCAAGTAAGAAACGTGTCGTGTGATACATTTTATATTCTTGTTATTCTGTTGGTTCTTTAAAGTAGCCATTATACAAGTCACAAATGAGAAAGATAAAAACATGGAAATAAAATCCTTATCAATATCCCAGCCAACTAATCTAGATTTACTAAGGCCTGCTGGCAGAAAATAAAACCGGAAAACCTTTCAACTAGAGTGACATAGGAGCTAAAGAGTGCTGACGTCACTCTACTCACAATCGTCTCTGCTCTCAGAGCTGAAAAAGTTACGCTACAAGTAAATCTATGGTTGGCTGTAAATCAAGACTAAAGACAAATAATAATAAGTAAATATTATTATAGAGGGAAACTTCCGAGGCGATAATCAGCGAATCAATTCAGAGGAGGAGGTATGTTTATAGCACTTGGAAAAAAATGACAAATAATCAACAACAGAAAAAAAAAACAAAGAACAATGTATGGACCAAAGCAGGATCGAACCCGTACTCAGTGGCACAGCGCCTTGCCAAGACTAACTAGTGTTGCTAACATTCTTCGTGGTAGAACCAACCTTGAACTACACAGACATGCAATGGTCTACCCATTTGGGAAAGAAATGCCCTGTCTTGTGGCCTAAAACTGTACAAGGCTTATTTAAAAGGTGGAGAGGGGCGAAAAATCGATGTCTACTCTGAGTGAGATAGAGTGAGAATATCAAAGAACTTCTACTACCGCTTCAAATGCCAATGGATTAAGCTGTCAGAGTAACAAGTCCTGGACGTTTGTATATCCCTGGACACCGTAAGGTGAATTATACGAAAAAGTGAAAAAGAGGATTTATAGCACTATAAAACAAGTGAAGAAGATGGTTTATATAATTATACAAGTGAAGAAGAATTTTATAGCATTATACAAGTGAAGAAGCAGATTTATAAACTTATACAAGTGAAGAAGGTGGTTTATAGCATTATACAAGTGAAGAAGCAGATTTATATAATTATACAAGTGAAGAAGATGGTTTGTAGCATTATACAAGTGAAGAAGCAGATTTATAGAATTATACAAGTGAAGAAGATGGTTTATAGCATTATACAAGTGAAGAAGCAGATTTATAGAATTATACAAGTGAAGAAGCAGATTTATAGAATTATATAAGTGAAGAAGCAGATTTATAGAAGTATAAAAGTGAAGAAGTTGGTTTATAGCATTATACAAGTGAAGAAGATGGTTTATAGCATTATACAAGTGAAGAAGATGGTTTAATAGCATTATACAAGTGAAGAAGAAGGTTTATAGCATTATAGCATTATACAAGTGAAGAAGATGGTTTATAGCATTATACAAGTGAAGAAGAAGGTTTATAGCATTATGCAAGTGAAGAAGAAGGTTTATAGCATTATACAAGTGAAGAAGAAGGTTTATAGCATTATACAAGTGAAGAAGAAGGTTTATAGCATTATACAAGTGAAGAAGAAGGCTTATAGCATTATACAAGTGAAGAAGATGGTTTATAGCATTATACAAGTGAAGAAGATGGTTTATAGCATTATACAAGTGAAGAAGAAGGTTTATAGCATTATACAAGTGAAGAAGAAGGTTTATAGCATATACAAGTAAGTGTAGAAGATGGAGAAGTAGATTTATAACATTAAACAAGTAAATGGATTCGATGGAGAATTGCAGGATGCAAGAAGAGTCATAGAATTTTTTAAAAAATAATAAACAAAAAGATGAAGATTTGTAGAATAAAGAAAAAAATGTGAAAAATAAGAATAAGAAGAGTTGTAGAGTTAACAGACTCCATGAAGAGTTGTAGAGTTAACAGACTCCATGAAGAGTTGTAGAGTTAACAGACTCCATGAAGAGTTGTAGAGTTAACAGACTCCATGAAGAGTTGTAGAGTTAACAGAATATGAAGAGTTGTAGAGTTAACAGACTCCATGAAGAGTTGTAGAGTTAACAGACTCCATGAAGTGTTGTAGAGTTAACAGACTCCATGAAGAGTTGTAGAGTTAACAGACTCCATGAAGAGTTGTAGAGTTAACAGACTCCATGAAGAGTTGTAGAGTTAACAGACTCCATGAAGAGTTGTAGAGTTAACAGACTCCATGAAGAGTTGTAGAGTTAACAGACTCCATTTTAAAAAAGAGGAAGACTTGTTGACATGAAGGGATCGTTCTAAATGTCAACGGAAAGACCCTCCTGGCTATCAAATACTTAATATGCCTTTCCAAACTGTCAAGGTTGTGGTGTTTTAATGAGATTTTCAAACACGAAAAGAAATGATATTGTTCGTATCGCCTCAAACATGAAAAGAAATGACATTGTATCGCCTCAGACACTCACAATCAGTTAAGTTAAAATAATCACATAAGAATGGTTCACAAAATTCTGCCGGGAGGAAATGCACTCAATGTTAACAGAGAGACAATGAAACTGGAAAGGACGCGAACTCAAAAGTGATCCAGAGACTAACGTAAGGGAACTGGACAAACTGGGGAGAGGTGGTGTTGTAGGGATGGAGGTGGGGGGATGTCATTAAACAATTAAAAAACGATATCTAAATTAAATAATATAGAAGTTACTATAATTAAAAATATTTAGAACTAGATTATATATTATAATTATTATTAATTGTTGATCATTACATGTGAGATGTGATGTTTGAGAAAAGTAACAAACAACACAAGAAGAGATAGAATACCAAATGGAACATAAGAAATATGTGGTAGGAACAAAACCCTGCTATAAATATATAGAACAACAGCAACTTAAATGGTTTGGCCACCTGGTCAGAATGAATCCTTACCAATCACCATCAAGGGAGTTCTTCTCGAGAATGCATGGAAAAAGACAAAGAGGAAGACCCAGAAGAAGATGGATAGATGCAATGACAGAGACATGTAACAACAAAAGAAAATCACTAATTTAGACAATTCGAGCAGCGCAAGAACGACAAATGATATAACCACGGCACTTTTTTGGTACCAGTGAGAAAAAGAAAAGAAAGAAAAGAAGATTAATTGTTGCAGAAATGTCATCTGGTTATTATTCTCTTCTGGGTATTCCATATGGTTTTTGTATAGAGGTCATCAAAATATAGGTTGACTCAGCGCAGCTCCACTCAGCTGGCAGAAGTCATGTGTTCATGAACGTACCTTGTGCCTTTTGCTCACCTCAATAACCCAGGTTACAAGTAAACAGCCACGGACGTACAGATCTACAACTCGAGCGATATTCATCTTTTTTGTGTGTAAATTCTGTAATTAATTTGTAAAAAAATATTTCTAAAATGTAAATTCAAATTAAGTCAAGGATATGCTATTTTACAACATTACTGATGTGGATACATTGACCATTTAAAAAGGAGTCTCTTGAGGCGTATTATATATAAATTGTTAAATGTTAGGTTTCTATATCAAGATATCTAACATACCGGACTTTGTTTGCCGTTAGGGACTTATTTATTTGTATGATTTGTATCTTGTCAATATTGTAAAACATAGTGCAATGCTACTTGATAAAGTAACAAACAAGAAAAATAGTGGGAGGAGAGACAATCCGATAAATCATCATGTGGTTGGAGCAAGTTAGTCGTGATAGACTGTATGTTGGACTGTATGTTAGGCTGCATGTTGGGCTGTATGCTGGACTGTATGTTGGGACTCCCATGTTGGACTGTATGTTGGGCTGTAAGTTGGACTGTATGTTTGACTGTGTTGTTGGACTGTATGTTGGCATCCCATGTTGGACTGTATGTTGGGACTCCATGTTGGACTGTATGTTGGGACTCCATGTTGGACTGTATTTTGGATTGCATGTTGGACTGATCCAGCCACCAAGGAAAACTTAATACAGACCCGGATAGTAAAGACTCGCTACTGTGTAGGACAGTTTTACTAAGAGAGGTAACCCTAGCTGTAAACAATTTCTGCCATTCTTGAAGGTCGAGAAATGACAAAGTCTAGGAAAGCAGTCCCGGACAAATACCTGCTGACGACGGAGGCAACGGATATAGTGCAACGGAAACTATTACTAACGAAAAAAAAAAAACAGAGAAATATAATACTTCAATAGTGTTTCCAAGGGGATCAAATGAATGTGTGAATTAATCAGATTATTTGTCCTCATTTAAATGACGGTGCTATTCCTGTAAGTCTCAGGTTATAGCATTTTAAATGTACATAAAGTGTTAGTTAAAACCATAGACTGTACACTAGGTGTCGACTGCGCTTGGCGTGCCTTTGTTCCCATCGCCCCAGTTAAAGCCTGCTGGCACACCCTGTACTGGTGTAAAATCGTCAAGAATTATTTTTTCATAACGTTTGTTATTTAAATCAGAGCCTTCATTAAGCGAAGCTTTAATTAAAGCTTGAAGATGCGTGTCGTTTTTACTCGGAAATAAAAAGGATTCAAACAGAAAAAAAACTGCAGCATGTTGAGAGAATACAAGAAGTAGGAGAAATGTTTTTAAAAATAGGAATATTTGTCATCTCTGTAATCTTAAAGACCTGGTCCACTTCTCGCTGTGACACCAAAAAAAAAAATATTGTTCACTACAAGGAAAACTTTTGTTAAAAACAACAAGTTGACAAGTGAGAATTTATAACATTCATTAGGCCGCATGTCATTTGAAGAAAGCTGCATTCACCGCAACCCGTCTAAAAGAATCTCTGTCTCTAGCCAGATCTCCAACAGAAAGTTGCATTCATCTTAGCCTGTCTGAAACAATCTCTGTCTCTAGCCAGATCTCCAACAGAAAGTTGCATTCATCTTAGCCTGTCTGAAACAATCTCTGTCTCTAGCCAGATCTCCCACAGAAAGTTGCATTCATCTTAGCCTGTCTGAAACAATCTCTGTCTCTAGCCAGATCTCCAACAGAAAGTTGCATTCATCTTAGCCTGTCTGAAACAATCTCTGTCTCTAGCCAGATCTCCTACAGAATGTTGCATTCACCATAAAAGAATCTCTGTCTCTGGCCAGATCTCCCACAGAACGGTGCATTCACCATCGTCAGAAAGAATCTCTGTATCTAGCCAGATCTACAGAATGTTGCATTCACCATAAAAGAATCTGTCTCTAGCCAGATCTCCCACAGAACGATGCATTCACCACCGACTGAAAGAATCTCTGTCTCTAGCTAGATGTCCCACGACTTCTATCGTCATGTTGGTCTCTTTTATGTCTTGAAACCACCTTCTCATCGAACTTCCCCTGATGCGCCATCCAGGAACCACGTCTTCTGTTATTATTTTTTCCCAGCCCGCTGCGTCTTTTGACATGGCCATGGTATTTTGATTTCCTCTGTAGAATGGTGTTTATAAGATGGCTCTTTTTAATGTTTAAGCCTTTTAATATGTCGTAATTTCTTTTTTTCATTATCCAATGTATGTTAAGCAAGAGCAGCAGGAATCGGCTCCCTGAATGAGATAGAGTTGCTTGCACAGAACAGAGACAAATGGCGAGATTTGATAATTTATCTTTAGAAGGATTGGAAATTGCTAGAATAAAAATTTAGATCAGAGAAAGAGTATCTGGGTCTATGCCCAATGGGAAAGCTACGGCTCGAAAGGTCAATAGATAGATGGATAGAATGTATCTTAAAATTTTTATTTAGCACTTTGTTTCGAAAAAATCAATTTTCTTCCTTACTGTTTGTGAGATTGCCCTTTGTTCACAACCATGTGTTGCTGTCTGTAAGCATCATGCCATCAGTAATTTTAATTTTACTTCCTTGCGGTATTCAGCCACATGTTTTTTCAAAGGCGTTTAATTTTTGTGCTGCTATTGCTAGTCTAAATGAACTTAAATATTTGGGAACTTTCTTGACCTCAGACGGAAGATGTACAAAAGAGGTGAGATGCAGAATGGCTCAGGCAAAAGCAGCTTTCCAAAAAATGAGGAAGATACTATACAATCCATTTTTGACAATAGAAACAAGAAAAAGAGTTCTTAAATGTTATGTAGAGCCAGTCTTAAGAGAATGGCTTGACAGAAAGTCAACAACAGAAATGATAAATAGCTGCCGAGATCGAAAGTTGTGGAGAGACATGATCACCTACGCCAGTAGGCCCGGCCCGGTGCTTGATGATGATTGCTAGTCTCTATTCTTCTATTCTATTCTTCTACATTGTCTTCTATTGCTAGTCTCTATTCTTTTACATAGTCTTCTATTGCTAGTCTCTATTCTTCAATTCTATTCTTCTACATAGTCTTCTATTCCTAGTCTCTATTCTTCTATTCTATTCTTCTACATTGTCTTCTATTCCTAGTCTCTATTCTTCTATTCTATTCTTCTACATAGTCTTCGATTGCTAGTTTCTATTCTTTTACATAGTCTTATATTGCTAGTCTCTATTCTTCTATTCTATTCTTCTACATAGTCTTCTATTCCTAGTCTCTATTCTTGTATTCTATTCTTCTACATTGTCTTCTATTGCTAGTCTCTATTCTTTTACATTGTCTTCTATTGCTAGTTTCTATTCTTTTACATTGTCTTCTATTGCTAGTCTCTATTCTTCTATTCTATTCTTCTACATAGTCTTCTATTGCTAGTCTCTATTCTTCTATTCTATTCTTCTACATAGTCTTCTATTCTAGTCTCTATTCTTCTATTCTATTCTCTACATTCTAGTCTCTATTCTTCTATTCTTCTACATAGTCTTCGATTGCTTCTATTCTTTTACATAGTCTTATATTGTCTCTATTCTTCTATTCTATTCTTCTACATAGTCTTCTATTCCTAGTCTCTATTCTTGTATTCTATTCTTCTACATTGTCTTCTATTGCTAGTCTCTATTCTTTTACTATAGTCTTTTACATTGTCTTCTATTGCTAGTCTCTATTCTTCTATTCTATTCTTCTACATAGTCTTCTATTGCTAGTCTCTATTCTTCTATTCTATTCTTCTACATAGTCTTCTATAGCTAGTCTCTATTCTTCTACATAGTCTTCTATTGCTAGTCTCTATTCTTCTATTCTATTCTTCTACATTGTCTTCTATTGCTAGTCTCTATTCTTTTACATTGTCTTCTATTGCTAGTTTCTATTCTTTTACATTGTCTTCTATTGCTAGTCTCTATTCTTCTATTCTATTCTTCTACATAGTCTTCTATTGCTAGTCTCTATTCTTCTATTCTATTCTTCTACATAGTCTTCTATAGCTAGTCTCTATTCTTCTACATAGTCTTCTATTGCTAGTCTCTATTCTTCTATTCTATTCTTCTACATAATCTTTTATTGCTAGAAAAAAAATAATTTAAATGCCATGCAAAATATATTAACATCAAAACAAATCACGCCAGGGCTAAAACTAAGAATAACAAAATGTTATATACTATCAACATTCCTGTATGGCGCAGAAGCATGGACATTAGACAAAAAAACAGAACAGAAAATTGAAGCCTTTGAAATGGGGAATTTATAGAAGATTAGGAAGAAGTGGATGGCAAGAAAATAAAAACAACGATGAATGCTTAACACAACTAAAGATTAAAAGAGAACTACTAAATACAATTCAAACAAGGAAAATGGGAATTTTAGGGCACGCTAAAAGACACAGCAGCCTGCTAATAGTATTCTTGGAAAGGAAAATATAAGGTAAAAGAGTAAGTAAAGTCTTGAAGTAATGTATATACGATGTAAAAGGTAAACCTTATTTTATCCTCAAAAACTGGCGACACTTTTCTAGCACGTAATAGGAAAACGAAAGTTGGAATATTTGGTTACAACGGGCAAGCTGCTGGAAAAAAAGATAACGCAGACGAAAAACAGAGACGATACTATACAGCCTGGTGCCGTGGAGCGGCAAACAGTCAACAGCAGCATTGCAACGATTCATTGCAACTAGAAAATTGTGGGAGGACATGATCGTCTACGCCAGTCGGCATTACACATGATGGTGATAAAATATGGGTCATTTCAGCTTTAGACTTAACGTCATGCCAGAGAAAACACGTATCTCTATTTTAGTTGCTGTACTTCAGTGCCGAGTGTTTCTAATAACTGGAGGTGACGGAAGACATTGCCTCAAGCCAACGAGGGATGGGCGTTCAGGGAGGCAATGTTTGACAGTTTCCCTGCTGGAAAGGGTAACGAGAATAGCAAACGATAGACAGATCACAAAATTATTGTCTTCTTTAGCGCCAAAAATATAGACAAGAGGGTGTGAAAGAGAGAGAGAGATTTTCTTGCCATTGTTCGTGACGTCACAAGGCGTGTTGATAATTGTTTTTATTTATCCCTGAAAAGGCGAATCGTAAACACAAGCATATATATTAAAATATAACACCCATATACGTTATATAATATATGTACACACACACGCATATATATATATATATATATATATACAAATGTATACACACACACGCACACACTTATCATCATCATCATCATGTGCCATACGTTGGCGTAGGCAATCATGTCCTTCCACAATCTTCTAACCACCGTGTGTCGTATCAATTCCGTTGTTGACTGTTTTCCGTGTCGTGACACCAAGCTATCCAGTATTTTCTCATGTTGTTGTCAGCGATCTCTCTTTCCTTGTATTTTGCCAGTTGTAACCAAGTATTCCAACTTTCCTCTTCTCATGATATACCCGAAAAATGTTGATTGTTTCTTTCTAATATTTTTTATGAGCTCCCTTTTTGTGTTGGCCTCTTTGAGAATGTCCTCATTGGTCTTTTTAGCTGGTCAGGGAACTGTCAACATTCTTCTGAAAAATCCCATCTCTGTGGCCTCTAATCGTCTTTTAATTTCTTCAACTCTCTTCCTCACTTCTATTGACATAGACTTGTTGCATAAGATGTTTTCCGTTTTCTGAAATACTTTTTTGGCCTGTCCTATTGTTCTTTTTTATTTCTGTGGTGCATCTTCCATCTGATGTTATTATTGTGCCCAAGTATTTGAAGCGTTGCACTTTTTTCAGAATTGTTCCGTTTATTTTTATGTTGCGTGAGGGGAATGATTGTTTCTTCGATACGACCAATATTTCTGTTATCTTACTATTCAGACTGAGACCTTTCATGTTGCTTTCGTTTACTATTATGTACTCTTACTATATATATATATATATAGACAAATAGATAGACAGATAGACAGACAGACAGGCAGATAGATAGATAGATAGATAGATAGATAGATAGATAGATAGATAGATAGATAGATAGATAGATAGATAGATAGATAGATAGATAGATAGATAGATAGATAGATAGATAGATAGATAGATAGATAGATAGATAGATAGATAGATAGATAGATAGATAGATAGATAGATAGATAGATAGATAGATAGATAGATAGATAGATAGATAGATAGATAGATAGATAGATAGATAGATAGATAGATAGATAGATAGATAGATAGATAGATAGATAGATAGATAGATAGATAGATAGATAGATAGATAGATAGATAGATAGATAGATAGATAGATAGATAGATAGATAGATAGATAGATAGATAGATAGATAGATAGATAGATAGATAGATAGATAGATAGATAGATAGATAGATAGATAGATAGATAGATAGATAGATAGATAATATACATTAAACACAGAACTTTTTGACCTGGAACGGTCATCAATGTGTTCCAGTAAACTTAAGCCACATATTTTACTAAAAATAATATTATCTTTACGGCATTTTCCCATTACTGGGGTCTGTGCCAGCTATAGAACCGGAGAATAAAGGCCGTTTGTCCAGTGCAGTCATTGCCATATTTTCTGGTTTGAGTTTTTATTTCACCTAATATTTATGATATTGTATATATATATATATATATATATATATATATATATATATATATATATATATATATATCTTCCTCTTCTTCTGCCTTTTTAGCTCCCAGAGTGGAGCATAGGTCTTCAACAAACACTTTCCAAGTCGTTCTGTTTTTTGCCATTCTTTTAAGATCATTCCATGTCTTCCCCATCATCTTCATCTCTGCTTCTATCTGTCTTCTCCAAGAATTCCTTGGTCTTCCTCTTTGTCTTTTCCCCTGGGGATTCTAAAAAAGGGCCTGTTGTGTAATACTCTCAGTTGACTTCCATAGTGTGTGTCCTATCCAGCGCCATCGTCTTCGCTGTATCTCTTTATCCACTGGTGTTTGACTGGTACATTTCCATAATTCTATGTTAGTGATTTTGTCCTGCCATTTCCATCCTTTTATCCTGCGTAAACATCCATATATATTTTTAATGTTTTATGTGTAATTAAAAACTGAAAACTAAAATTGCCTCTAGTTTACATTCACGTGTTATGGTGGTTTGCAACGCTAACACATTGATTACTTCAGAACTTTGGAATCCTTGTTTATAGCCATTATTGTTTTTGTATATATTTTGGAATGATAGTAAAAAAGTAAATTAAAAAAAAAAAGAAACCACTCACACACACACACATTTTTAATATCGACATAAATTCTGGGAACAAAATGTCGACAATCGACACATGAGCGTGCTGTGACATCCTCTCCAAATAGCTGCCATCAAATGACACCATAAAGAGGGTAATGAAGTGTCTCAGACAGGAAAGGTTGGCGAAAAATAGAAATGAGTCACCTCGGATGTTCAGGTCGCTATATAAGCCGCTTATGAAAACTAATTGCTATGAAAATTCTGCAAATCACAGTATTTACTTCTTGCCATATAGATGTAGTGGTCAAATTAATCGTTCCCTTCTGAATGTGGGTGACGTTTATAGCAACTCTTGCGAAGTGTTTGAGTTTTATGGGCGGGGTGGGGTGGGGTGGGGGTGAAAGTAACATTTCCAACCGATGGAAGAACTAAAGGAAACCAAATTCAGATATTTTTACCGTGTTTTTGTGATTATATTTTCAATAGATATTGAGCACCTATGAGGGTGCTATGTGTACCGTGAATTAGGGTTTAAATTATTATTCCCATTAGAATGAAGCAAAATCTTGTACTAAGGTTATTATGATTATTTTTTCTTTCTCCTCCCACTCTTTATATTTTACCTCCGGGTTTGTAACCTCATCTTTTCTTTTCGTCTGTTCACTCTCTCTCTCTCTCTCTCTCTCTCTCTCTCTCTCTCTCTCTCTCTCTTTCCTATCCAATGTTGTATCACTTTTATCTTTCTCCTCTATCCATCACTTATTCACCCCCTCCCACCTCCAGTAAATGTAATCAAAATACAATCTGTATCTTGGTTTTCTATTTTCTTTGACATTTTACCACTTTTTAAATATCGACGTGCAACCTCTGATTTGGACAGGAGCTTGATTGATAGATGGTCATACCAGCTCGATCCAGTCCCTCCTTTAGATCACGTTTTGGACTTCCGTTTTTAAGATGGCGGATCTAGTCCACGTTCTCTCGATCGCTGCAGAAAGTGAATTAGATGTCTGATTAATTTCGGTTCTCCATTGCACTCCTGTGCGTTAAAGTCAAGATGATGATCTACTTATTACATCTGCGCCGATAAAACAATGTCGTACGCCGGCAATATACCATTTTCCACAAATCAAGTGTTGTGAATGCGACCGTCCATCGTCTAGGCTTGTTCTGCGCTTCACGTCACATTGGTGCTTTTAATAACCGTTGTTGGATTTGCTTGCCGCAAGTTATTTCCATGTTATTCATTAATGTGAAATGCTTCGTCAGCCGCAGTTTTATCTCTTTGGGGAATTTTCACCGTGTTCTGTTCGTCGTGGGCTACATTCACTAGAGTAATCAGGATTCTAAAGGGTGCGTCCTTGCAGTGCGTCCGACATTAATATGTGTGCTACGTCATCGTAATGACTCATCATAAATCCCTAGATCGGCCGTACGTTAATCTTACGGTCTGTTGTTTGATGTGCGACGGGGATAATCTGACGACTAACTGTGTGTTTATATGTTCGAATTTGGAGTCAACAACGATGGCTTAACATCATCAAGCGCTATACATTTTTAAAGGAATATGACTATCATCACTTTCCGGAGGACGTGGACTTCTGGTATATGGTGGATAGGCGGCAGGAACCATTGCAGGCTATGCATGAAAAGTGTTCCTTGTTGCAGTTTCCTCATATTCCAAGTCCATGGGGGAATGTTTGGTCTAGAGGCAAGACGCCAGCCTCGGGACAGAGAGGTTGTGGGTTTAAATCTCGGCTACACCGGTTGAGATTTTTATTTATGATTTCTCTCTGCGACAACCACCCCTGGTCTCAGCAGCGAGGCCCAACTTGAAACGTCAGTTACTCATGGACGGAAAAAAAACATGAGTACCTCCGAAGTCGGAGTTATCTGCCTGTGCGGCGAGGGACCCCTGTGCACACGGCTGCCAGGGAAAAATGTATTAACACGCAAAATTCAGTTCCTAGTCTCTAGGGACTTCGTCAGAGTTGAAAGCTGGCGAACGCAACAACAACAAGATCACGTTTGTGAAACGCTAAGGGAAAAACAGGGAGAACAAATCTTATTCGGTATCCTCACGAGGAATAATAAACATTTAGAAACAGTGTTTTTTTTTTTTTTTTTTTTTTTTTTTTTTTTTTTTTAACACCGAATAATCGAAATATTAGTCACAGTTGAGAGTTACTAATCAAACGGAACAAATCTTCGTGTTTGATGTTTTCGAAAGTAATAAACTCATTCAAGCGGCCTATAATTTTTTATATCCTTATTTTAATCTTATCCCTCCACACTGCCTCTCGACATCAATGAATGCGTCTCAATTGTTAAGAAATTAATTAAGAAAGCAAAGGTGACTGATGTATTTTTAAAGACAAAAATTGGATCAGATAATAATATTAGATTTTAAGTTGTTTAAACGAGAGCTCTATACTCAAATGCTGAATAGTTTGGTGACATGGCATGGAAAACAGTCATCAACAAGACTGATACGATGCACGGTAGATATAATTTTGTAGAAGGACATGATCGCCTACGCCAACCGGTATGGCACATGATGATGATGATGATGATGATGATGATGATGATGATGATGATGATGATGATACTCACATCAAAGCAAATAACATTAGAACTAAAACTACGAATATCAAAATGCTGAATTTATTAAACATTCCTGTGTGGTGCTGAAATATTGACATTTATTAAGAAAAAGAGCAAAAAATGGAAGCCTCTGAAATGTGAATCTATAGAAATTGGGGAGAAAGGGAAAAAATACAAACATTGGGGGGTGGGGGGGGGGGGGGTGTCTGAATCAACTGAAAATGAAAAAAATAACTACTTAACAATTCGAAAAATACTAGTGAAATTTTGTGGACATGTGAAGAGACATACATAATACCACTCTAAATGTCATCTTGGAAGCGAAGGAACAAGGTAGACGAGACAGACCAAAACTAAAGTGGACAGATAACACAGGTAGATCTATGATAACGTGCGCCATCAAGACAAGAGACAGAGTGAAATGGAGCTCCTTGATAGCCAACCTTCGATGTGGAAAGGGCGCCCAATTAATGAATGACAGCACAGAGCTCATCATTTAATTCTATCACAAAAGACATTTAATTTAAGTATAACCAAGTCTGTAGAAAGTAGAAGAACGACAAAAAAAACGTGGCCATTATAATACAAAACTAGTTGAAAACGTGAAATAATCAAAACAACACACACAGAAAGAAAAGAACTACAGTACACTTGAGTAATGAGTTTAGGGATTCGGCGTTAAAATCCCATTTTTTTCCCCTCAGCATTAGCACATTTCTGGGTCATGTGGTCGGCACTACGCCAGTGACAGCTTTCTTTCCAAGAAAATAGTTGCCAGTGCCCTTTTATAGTTGGTGAACCTAGAAGCAGATGTTCGAAAATCGAACATAATCTCTGGTTCAGTGGCGTAGCTAAGGGAGGGCAAAGGGAATCATCTGTCCCCGACGCAGCATCTAGATGGCGCCAAATTGACCATTTATTTTACTTCTTACAATCTCTTGATACCCTAAAAACATGCCACGAAATGCAGGTTTTCATGTTCTAAATGCAGGTTTTCATGTTCTAAATGCAGGTTTTCAGGTTCTAAATGCAGATTTTCATGTTCTAAATGCAGATTTTCATGTTCTAAATGCAGGTTTTCATGTTCTAAATGCAGGTTTTCAAGTTCTAAAACTCAAACATTTCTGGGAAAGCATGACGGATCCACCTTTGGCTCATACTTTGCCACAAGGGACCAAGAGGGGGGCGCGAAAACTGACTTTTGTCCCCGGATGTTGAAATCCTTAGCTACGCCTCTACTCTTGCCCTAATTAGGCCAGTTTACTAACTGTATCTCTGAAACGGCTTCATAAAGGTAACATAGACGGGGGGGGGGGGGGGGGGGGGTAAATAAGGAATGATAAGGATGTGTAATATTACTATATAGAAATGGTATGAACATTATAAGGATAATAGAAAGGTTCTTAAATTGATGCCAGAGATGTGCATGTGGTCAAAATACGAAAGCTGTTGAATGCGTGCTATACAATTTGGATGCAAACTGAAGAAATTTGAGAGGACATATTTACCGAAACAGTGTCGTTTTCAAAGCAGAGGGAATTTTCTGAAACAAGTCATATAGTGAGTACGTTAAGGTTTCTTGTTAGACGACTGTGGGGGGGGGGGGGGGGGGGGAATACAGCGAAGTTGACAAAAGGGTTAACGACAACAAAACATTCATAACTTGAAATATTCGGTTCTAGAACTGAATCATCCACTCACATGAACACAAAAAATCAATTACTTTCCAGCTAAATTGACTTCATTAAAAACAATACTGTAAGCGCTAAAACATCAACTAAAACAGGGATACATTATCTTAGAACCATACAAACACGTACTAACATTCACGCCAATACAAGATGGAAAGATGATATTTCTTACTTTGTGCCTGGTCACCGTTAAGTCCGAATTGATGAAATGATCTGTTCTTGATCACAGCTTGTTCTTCAGTGTGGGTGTGTTGTGTGGTCGAGTTTACAAATGAAGATGCTGACTCTTTAAGATTGTGGGTTCTTTCTGGGTGATCTTCACTTGTTGAAAGATAAAGTTGAAAAATAGTATATATTTGACTTTTTGTTTTGTTTACCACCAAATGTGAAGTATTTTTTTTTTCTAAACAAAAAAAAATAAAAGTTCGCTGACAAAAATCAAACTGTTAGACAAGAAATCTAACAAGTTGTCAAAGTCAGGTTCTTAAACTCCCATTTGGATTGGCTATTCGGGTGACTGACCAAACAATCGCTTGCAGGTGCTTTTAAATGAAGCCAGAATCACGTGACCATCTGTGGAGTCTGCACAACGGAGAGGGTTAGATAAACCAGTGGGTGATTTCGTGTGTGCCTGATCAATGTTTTTTTTTTTTTAAATAAGTCTAAACAAGACTTGACTATTTTTTTTAAAACTAAGGGATTACACAAAACGATGGGTGATACGAAACTGGTGTTGTTCCTCGTTACTCCACACACGCTCGCCTGGGCCCTCGCACAGCCGCAAGTCCCGCGAGTGAGCGTTGTGGTGGTAGACTGAATGAATCGTATCGGTAAACAGAAGGAATGATGATGCATTCCTCTTGTGACATCCCACAGGAGAGACCAGCAGGGAAAACTGAACAGGTTTACAAGATGTACATTAATAAGGAATTGTGAACTATTTGTAAGCATGACTTGACAAGTACGTTTATGTGGTAGTAGTAGTTAGAACACTGGCTTGGCGACCAAGTGTTTATGGGTTCAATAGCAGTTCATTGAATCCATTTACAAAATAAATAAATACCAAGCTCCCTGAGTTGGAGAAAATATAATAAAGAAAAAAAAAACACTGGCCTCTTCGTTTTCTAAATATTATTGAATAGCATGTTGTTAGAGGTATTAATAATCACTCTATACTGCATACAATTTGAACGAATCAGGGAAAAATAATGTACAAGACATACATTTAAAACAAACTAAAAAACACGGGCACATTTATGTAAAGAAAACTATTATTAAAATTGTTGCTATTTATATGCGTTAGCTTTGAGTCGTTAGCAAAGTCCTGGTGGACTGAATTTTGCATGAATATCAGTCCCCCACCCCCTCCATTTCCAACCTCCCGTGTTTCACATCAGCAGACAAGTACTCAGATGCTCCTCGCATTGCAGGCAGATATTCTCCGGTTTCAGAGATACTGTTATTTTTATTATTTATCTTTTTGTCGACAATTTTGTGTAGATTGTTTTTTTTTAAAAATATGTTGCTTGGGATTTTTATTTATGATTTCACTCTGCGGCAACCACCCCCTGGTCTCAGCAGCGAGGCCTGACTTGAAACGTCAATTACTCGTCGACGGAAAAAAATATGAGTACCTCCGAAGTCGGAGTTATCTGCCTGTGCGGCGAGGGACCCCTGTGCACACGGCTGCCAGGGAAAAATGGATTAACACGCAAAATTCAGTTCCTAGTCTCTAGGGACTTTGTCAAAGGTAAAAGCTGGCGAATTAAACAAAATAAATAAATAAAAATGTTGCCTGTCCAGCGGCCATTTTTGGCCAGCTTTTTATATTTCAAAGTGTCATGTGAACTTTAACGTGCGCAGGATGCACACTGGAGCTTCTGTTTTCAGTGCTATTGGAGAGGACTAGACATAGATTCTCACTATCCACTTTTGAGAGAGTATATCACTCTTTAGAGAGTATACCACTGTTGAGAGAGTATATAACTTTTTAGGGAATATATCACTTTTCAGTGAGTATATCACTATTGAGAGAGTATATCACTTTAGAGAGTATATCACTTTTTAGATAGTATATCACTATTGAGAGAGTATATCACTATTGAGCGAAATATATCACTATTGAGAGAGTATATCACTATTGAGAGAGTATATCACTATTGAGCGAAATATATCACTATTGAGAGAGTATATCACTATTGAGAGAGTATATCACTATTGAGAGAGTATATCACTATTGAGAGAGAGAGAGTAAAGCCACGAAGATACCACTGATTCGAAGAGAAAATGTCCACCTCTAGTAGTGGAATTTGAACCTGTGACCTTCCTTTCTCGAGGCCGAGGGCCTACCTCTAGACCACCCATCACTCCAGAAGACTGTCATAACCACCCAAGCGCCCAGTGTTATCCAAGCACATGTTTTTGAAAAACACAAATCCTAAAGTACGCAAGTGAATATATCTATCAGTTTTACTATTGCTATTATTCTGTACAAACTCGATACATATGTATAGCACATAACACTGTATTACATATATAAATAGATATAATATATATATATATATATATATATATATATATATATATTGTAGGACAAGAATTGTATTCCTTTTTTAAGTAAGAGACGCTCTCACTATAGATTTTTGCATGACTTCTCTTAGAAAAATCAATCATCATAAAGTACCGGGCCTGCAGGCGTAGGTGATCATGTCTCTCCACAACTTTCGATCTCGACAGTTATTTATCATTTCTGTTGTTGACCTTCTGCCAAGCCATTATCTTAAGCTGTCTGGTATCTTTTCTCTTTGCTTCCCTCTATCTCATCGTCCCTCAATTTTCCCAGTTGTTACAGTATATTCCAGCTGTTCCCTTCTCATTACATGACCAAAAAATGATGATATTGGAAATTGGCTCTCTTTTTGCTTTGGCCTCTTTCAGAACGTTTTCATTACTATTCTCAGCTGTCCATGAGTTCTCCAATTTAAATTCACCTCAACGTTCTATCAATGTCAAACTTTAACTTGCAGAACAATAAATAGGATATCGCCGAAATGAAAGGTGTCAGGCGCATTAAGGGAGTCAAATCTAGTGGCAAAATGAGAAGCTTAGATCAAATAAGACAGTTATGAATCACCTTCGATAAGAATATGCAAATTAAATAGGTCAACCACGTGACAAAGTAGGCACAGATGAAGCGCACACTTCACGCAGCGGCTAGGGAAACTTCAGAGTAAGCGTCATAGATGAGCTGTCTCTCTCTTTATGGACCTTGTGGCGATATATTCACAGGGTTCTGGCTGAAGCCACGTAGAATCAATGTGATTATTCTCTGACGAAAACCTCTGACCGTAACGTTTATAATTATGTAATGTCTGCCATAAGCAATTTTGCTTTTTATTTATTCAAGCTTCATACAGCTTTATATCAGCTTCGCATGGTATTGAATATTTGTGGCTGCCTTCGACACAGAATAAGATGTATTGATGGAATACTGTGACCTCCACCACTTACTTCTCAATTCTCGCTCACTCAATCTTCAAACGAGACCCTGAACTCGTACACTAATTTCATGTGTCTCACTTTCTCTTACACACCATGATTATCTACCCCTCCTTACACTCCTTGTTACAATACTAGAAGCACTCAGAAATGTGACAACATGAAACACACACCACAGAATATAGGAAAAGACCACAAACTATATCGTCTCTAGAAGCTGAAATGCAAAAGAGGAAGGAAGAAAAAAAAGTAGAGTTTGACAATGCATGTAAAAAAAAAAGTAAAGTACCCCCGTCACGCCAAATGACGTATAGGGAATATGGTGTTAGTGACCATACATTTTACAGACCTTCAGCACATGATTTTTGGGTTAATGTGGTCGATATTATGCCCGTGCCGCTTTACTTTCCCAGAAAAAAAATCCGGTACCCATTAAAAGCTGGGTGAACCGGAAGCTGTCGATTGGGATCGAACCATACCTCTTGTCCTTTGTAGTCCAGTTCACTAACCACTGAACTATCGCGGCTCCCTGACAATGCATGTGGTCGATTTATAATGTTGGTCTGTAATAGTATATTTTTTATTTGTCAGTAATTACGTTTTTTATGCGAGATTTTGGATTTAATAAAAAATGTAACACTTACATCAATCAAAAATGTGGTCCATTCAAAACCCAGCAGGGAATGCTGGTTTTCAAATGTTTAATTGAAACAGTTATTTCGATTGAACTTTTCATGTCTCATCCTACGAACAATAGGACGGTATTCGAATCAATTAGGCCATCTCGACTGCCACTGCAAAGTTCTTAGGGCTCCTGTTTTTGTTCCGCTTCAGGGTTTTAAAATAGCACCTAACGGAGATGTTCCATATTTGTTTTGTTTTAAATGCGACAGGCTCCGGAAGTCAACGGGGAAAGTGCGGAATTGTGTGAAGTCTTTGTAATGTCGGCAAAATTTACAAGATGGCGGTCTGTGACACTTGAAAAAAAACCGCTTCGTGCTGTTGTAAGTTATGGCGAGGTGGTTTAACTTAATTGTTGGATGCGTATAAGGTAAATGATGAGCTGGCAGAGTTGTGGAAAATGGGGTCCTAGAAAGAAATCATGAAGGCAAGTGTGAGTTATTAAACAGTAAAACTGAGCTTGCACGAACCCTGATTTGATCATTTAGAGATAAGACGATGAAGCAAATGGAACGATGACTAAAAGAGAGAGAAGTAAAAAAAACAGGAAAAAAATTTAATAATAAGACACGGTTGAAATATGAATACACAAATGTTGGAGATCTCACTACTCCAAGTGTAATAAACTAAAAAATGGATATTCTTCCTTCCTGCAACAGTAAAATGGAGATTCCTCATTCCTGGAACAGTAAAATGGTAAAATGGAAATCTCTATATCCAAAGAGCATGAAAAAAGCAAAACGAAGTTTCCTCAATCCAGACTGTAAGAAACGGAAGAAAATCGAGATTCCTCCATCCAGGAGAAGTAAAAAGATAAATGAAGATCCTTCCGTCCGTGGGGCAGTAAAAGGGTAAAATGGAGATCTCTCAATTTCCACTGTGGTAAAACAGTACAATATTTATCACTCCATGTTCGCTGTAATAAAACAGTAAAATGGTGATCCTTCCAATCAATCCCAGAACAGTAAAATGATGAAAAGGAATCTCTCACAAAAAGAGTAGAACGGAGATCCCTCAATTCAAGCTGCAAAAATAGGAGGAAAACTGAGATTCTTCCATCGATGGAGCAGTGAAACGGTAAATGGAAATTTCTCAATTCTCGGTGCATTAAAACAATACAATGGAAATATCTAAATCACAGGTGCTGTAAACAGTAAAAGGAGAGATCCTTTCATCCCCTGTGTGGAAAACAGTAAAATGGAGACCTCTCCATCCCCGGTGTGAAAACAGTAAATGGAGATCTCTCCATTCCCGGTGTGAAAACAGTAAAATGGAAGCGTCTCAGATCCCCGTTGTGAAAACAGTAAAAATGGAGATCTTTCCATCCTTGGTGTGAAAACAGTAGAATGGAGATCTTTCCATCCTCGGTGGGCAAAGCAGTAAAATGGAGATCTCTCTATCCCTGATGTAGTAAAACTGTTGAGATCAAAATGTTTGTATATTGTAATGTCACGTGATAGTATTGTATTAAATCTGGCGCTTCTAGTCCACGACGTTTCGACATGAAGAAGGCAAAGCTCTTCCTTGCTGTTATTTCCCAACTCAGCGTTCCAGGGATGTCCTTTCTTCTACCAGCACCGACGGTGGGAGAACATCAAACTTGAATTGAACACAAGCTCACTTCATTGCCAAGTCAGTGCTCTAACAACAGCATTATACCGACTCTCTCCCACCTCTCTCCCTCTCTCTCTCTGTCTGGAATCACTAACTTATTGATTTGTGAGAACTGTTTGCTTTGAGTGCTTCTGTATGTATCAGAATTACTCTATATCCCACTGTCTGTATATAACGTGGTTTTGTTCTGAAACATTTTATCATGGTTTTAGATCAAGCGGAAAGCGAGGCTGGGATGAAGGGCGTAGTCAAGAGCGATTATGGGACTCAAGACATCTCCGTAGGTGACTGGTTTTTTTTTGTGTGTGTTTGAATTGCATTACTCTCATAGGCGCAAACTTTAAACACACAAATGAAAGATCTTTTTTTACATTATAATTACAAGGGAAATATAGAAAGAAAGAACCCCGTTACTCTTCGATGGTTCGTTGTTAGTGAACATTGTATAATTATTTATTTGGACTGTAGGTAAATGTTTGCACAACGTGACCAGCATTATGCTATTACCGTCCACCATCCTTCTTTCCTAGAAAAGGTAAGGTAAAGGTCAAGGTAAAGTACGAGACTTGAACCGGCCGCTTAGCACGCAAGCTTCCACCCATATGTGCTCGGCCACCTATCCAGAAATGTTCGGAGATTTCTGTATAGTGTCGTCTCAAGCATCGAAACTCAGATGCGAGGCAACATTCCTCACCTTGCCAGGGTAATACCCTGGTACCCATTTCTGCCAACGGCTGGGTCGACCGTGGGGGTATTTTTTTTTTCTAACCACGAGTACAATTCAAAGCTGCTCCCAGCGGGAATCGAACACGGGTTGTCCGAACATCGGTAGCCGGGTGGTTTACCCAACTAAGCTACCGAGGCCCCCACAACTATTAGAAATGAACTTTGAGCCCGATTAACATTAAAAAAGAAAACAACTAAATTAATGTGATTTAAAATTGTGTGATTTATAAAGTAAATAAAGAATGCGGCGGTGAATGACATTAGTAACTCTGATCATTGAGATATTGTGTAAAGAAAAAATGTAATAATCAACGAAATAACACACATTCTCCCAGAAAATAATACAAACTTGTGACACCGATGGAGCTTCACATTTTAATAAGAGCAAATACAACTAAAACATAAACAGGGCATATTTTGAATGACACATTTCGTCTCAAATAATAACTTTTTTTCTGATTTTCTTGTCTTTTTCTTTTGATTTAAAATGTTACCACAATTGTCAGCATTTCTACAACAAACGAATTAGTAGGGAAGGATAAAATATACAGCGACAAGATTAGGAACAGCGGAGTTAACATTGTGACTAGAATGCGAACATGCACATTTATAGGACAACATAGACATTGCAGCTAATATTGTATGAAACATGTTTACAGTGGTGAGAATAGAAATTGTTGAGCTAACATTGCTTTCATAACTGTGGCGGCAAAAGAAACATTTAAGCTCACGTGATAGAAAGAAATGAAGAATTAAGTTGACAGCGACGAGAATAGAAACAGTTGCGTTAACATTATGGCAAGAATGAGTTGACAGTGATGAGAATAGAGACAGTTGAGCTAACATTGTGGCAAGAATGATTTAACAGCGACGAGAACAGAGACAGTTGAGCTAACATTGTGGCAAGAATGATTTAACAGCGACGAGAACAGAGACAGTTGTAGCGAGAGTGAGAACATAAGTTTACAATGACAACAAAAATAGTAGAGCAAATGTGACAGGACAAGAACATTTAGAGCTTAGGGCCTAGAATAAGAAACAGTTCAGCTAAGGAATGGATGAAAAAAAAGGCAGCGATGAGAATAGCAACAGCGGAGTTAACTTAACAACGAGAATATGCCACGACAAGAATAGCAACATTTGAGTTAACAGTGCAACAATAGCAACAATTGAGTTAACATTACAACAACAATAGCAACAGTGAAGCTAACTAACATTACAACAATAGCAACAGTGGAGCTAACATTACAACAAGAATATGCCACAACGAGAATATAAAAGTAGAGATAAATGTGAAGCAAATACAAATTGTATAGTTTATATTGACATGATAAATGAGAACAGTTTATCATGTAGGAAGTTATAGATGTTATAGTTATAGTAATAGAAACAGTAGCTATAACATTGTGACGAAAAAAGACATTTTAAAAAAATGTGGCGACAATATGAACAATGTGATTAGGAACTTTAAAACATTGTGATGACAATATGAACTTTAAAACATTGTGATGACAATATGAACTTTAAAACATTGTGATGACAATAGGAACTTTAAAACATTGTGATGACAATTGTGACGACAATAGGAACTTTAAAACATTGTGATGACAATAGGAACTTTAAAACATTGTGACGACGATAGGAACTTTAAAGCATTGTGACGACAATAGGAACTTTAAAACATTGTGACGACAATAGGAACTTTAAAACATTGTGACGACAAATGAACTTTAAAACATTGTGACGACAATAGGAACTTTAAAACATTGTGACGACGATAGGAACTTTAAAGCATTGTGACGACAATAGGAACTTTAAAACATTGTGGCGAATATCATCATCATCATCATCATCAAGTACCGGGCCTGCTGGCGTAGGTGATCATGTCTCTCCACAACTTTCGATCTCGACAGTTATTTATCATTTCTGTTGTTGACCTTCTGCCAAGCCATTCCCTTAAGCTATCTGTTATTTTTTCTCTTTGCTTCCCTCTATCTCTTCGTCCCTCAATGTTTCCAGTTGTCACAATATATTCCAGTTGTTCTCTTCTCATTACATGGCCAAAAAATGATGATTGTTTCTTCCTAATATTGGAAATTAGCTCTCCTTTTGCTTTGACCTCTTTCAGAACATTTTCATTACTCTTCTTAGCTGTCCATGGTATTCTCAACATTCATCTGTAAAACCACATTTCTATAGACTCCAGTGATTTTCTTGTCTGTTGTCCTATTGTCCGTGATTCACATCCATTTGTTAATATTGGCTCTACATACCATATAAGAACACTTCTTCTTGTTTCTATTGTCAAAAATGGTTGGTATGGTATCTTTCTCATTTTTAGGAAAGCTGGCGAGTATAGGAACCTTTAAACAGTGTGGCGACAATAGGAACTTTAAAATATTGTGACAAAACAATGATCTTTGAAGCATTTTGAGGAAAATATTAATCTTTAACGTATCTGATGGAAATGTGAGCCTTTTAGCTACAGTGGCTAATATAATGATGATAATAGCAATGGTAGTGTACAAAGTGGTAAATATTATCTGTTTTTTTCCCCAAAGCTAGAACTGCATGGAATGCGTTTCTGTACATTTTTCGGACATTAAAGGTCCTGAGATGCATATTTTTCTAAACACGTGGAAACCACAGCTGCATCGAGTTTACGTCCTCGTGTTACTCTGGTTGACAGCAATGATGACGATGTAAGTAAACCAGAGCTTTCGATGCCTGTTAGAGGACGACACCATTTTTGCGACCTGGATGAAAGAGTTCTGGTAAACTTGTATTTACAAAACAATCATTGGTGATAGACATTCAAGATTGATAGTTTATAAAGAATGGGCATAAATACTGCGAATAACTTTATATAAATCATCATCATCATGTGTCATACAGGTTGCCATAGGCGATCATGTCCTTCCACAATCTTCAATCTACAGTGCATCATATCAGTTCCGTTGTTGGCTATTTTCCATGCCATGACACTAATCTATCTAGTATTTTCTCTCTTTGTCGCCCGCAATCACGCTTTTCCTGTATTTTGCAAGTTGTAACCAAGTATTGCAACTTTCCTCTTCTCATGATGCGCCCGAAAAGTGTTGACTGATTCTTTCTGATGTTTTTTAGGAGCTTCCTTTTTGTGTTGGCCTCTTTGAGAATTTCCTCGTTGGTCTTTTTAGCTGTCCAGGGAACTTTCAACATTCTTCTGAAAAATCTCTGTGGGCTCTAGTCGTCTTTTCATTTGTCTACTGTCCATGATTCGCTTCCATAGGTCAGAATTGGCTCTTAATAGCACCCGTGAAATCTTTTTCTCTCTTCTATTGACATATACGTGTTGCATCATCATCATCATCATCATTATCGAGTGCCTTCTCCGCAACGAAGGTTGGCTACCATGGATCACCATTCTACTCTGTTTCTTGCTTTGATGGTGCAGGCTGTCATAGATTGACTTGTCCATCTTTTGATGTTACTCGTCCATGTTAGTCTTGGTCTGCCTCTGTCTCTTTTACCTTGTATTTTCCCTTCCAATATTACTTTTAGTAGGCTGTTGTGTTTTTTACATGCCCAAAAATTTCATTTGTCTTATCTTAATTGTATTTAGTAGTTCTCTTTTTATTTTTAGTTGTTTTAAAACTTCATCGTTTGTTTTCTTTTCTTTCCACCCAATTCTACCTATTCTTTTATAAATCCACATTTCAAAGGCTTCAATTTTCTATTCTGTTTTCTTGTCTAATGTCCATGTTTCTGCACCATACAGGAATACTGAGAAGATGTAACATTTTGCCATTCTTAATTTCAGCCATGCTGATATTTGTTTTGTTGTTAGTATATTTTTCATGGCATTAAAATTACTTTTTGCCATACCTATTTTTTTTTTTATTTCAATTTTACATTTTCCATCACTGGGTATAGTATGTCCCAGGTAGTTGTAGCTCTGGACTGTCTCCAGATGTACCCTTCAACTTTGATATTTAATTGTAGGTCTTGAGAATTTTCTTTGTTTATGCTCATAGTTTTAGTCTTTTTGATATTCATATCTAGTCCATATTTTTTTGCTTGTTATGTTTATCACATTAAGCAATTGTTGTAGGTCTTTATGATTTTCTGCCAGTAGAACAGTATCATCAGCATATCTGAGATTATTGATTATCTCTCCATTAATGTTTAGGCCCGGTATCTCTGAGATGTTTTTAAAGATTTGCTCAGTGTATAGATTGATAGGATGCATCCTTGTCTTACTCCTCTTTTTATGTCCATGGGTGTAGAGTTCTCCTTGTTATATTTTATTATTGCTGTTTGCTCATTACAAATTACATATTATTCGTATGTCTGTGTCGTCTAGATTTATATCCTTTAGGCAATCTATAAGTTGGTTATGTGTATTCTATCGAAAGCTTTGGTGTAGTCTATGAAGCAGGCATATATTGGTTTGTTTACTTCTATGTACTTTTCAATCAATGTTCTCATGCTAAATATGGCTTCTTTTGTGGCACTTTTTTCCTGAATCCAAATTGTTGCTCATCTAATTCAGTATTGATTTTATTCTGAATCCTTCCCTGTATAACTTTTAGTAACATTTTTCTTACCTGGCTCATTGGGCTTATTGTTCTGAAATCACTGCATTCAACTGCACCATTCTTTTTAGGCAATGCAGTGAAAGTTGATGTTTTGAGTTCGTTTGGTATGTATCCTGTATGGTATATGTCATTGCATATGTCTGTGATCACTTCGATGCCAAAATCTTCTAGAGCCTTTATCATCTCTATCTGTATATTTTCAGGTCCTGCTGCCTTTCCCTTTTTCATTGTTTTTATAGCTATTTCTTCCTCAGATTTCATGATTTTATAGTCGTATGTACATTTTATGTGTGGCTTTTTGTCCATTTCGTCATGAAATAATTCTGTTATATATTCTTGCAATCTCTCTATTATATCTTTGTTGTCTGTTAGCATTCTTACTTGTTGCATAAGACTTTTTTATTTTCTGAAATGCTATTTTGGCCTGAGCTATTCTGCTTTTTATTTATGTGTGGGGGCCTCGGTAGCCTAGTTGGAAAAACCACCCGACAGGGTTACCGACGTTCGTACAACCTGTGTTCGATTCGCGCTGAAAGCGGTGTGAATTGTACTCGTGGTTGAAAAAAAAAATACCCCTGCAGTCGACCCAGCCAATGGCAAAAATGGGTACCAGGGTATTACTCTGGGGAGATGAGGAATGCCGCCTCGCATCGTGAGTTTCGATGCTTAAAGCGACACTATCCCAGACACAGGTCCCAGAACACTTATAGATAGGAGGCCGAGCACATATGGGTGAAAACTCGCGTGCTAAGACGCCGATTCAAGTCTCGTACTTTACCTTTACCTTTTGCTTTATATTCCATCTGATGTTATTATTGTGTCCAAGTATTTGACGCGTTGCATTTGTTTAAGATTTGTCCTGTTTATTTTATGCTGCATGATGGTGATGATTATTTATTCGATATGACCATCACTTCTGTTTTATTACTATTCAGACTGAGACCTTTCTTGTTGCTTTCTTTTACTATTATGTCTACCATTTCTTGTAGTTCATCATAGTCTCTGCTATTAAAACTGTGTCAACAAAAGATGATATAATACATAAATATTACGCTTGCGGATAGGAAATTTGTGCACCTGAGTCACCATGCAATCCGCTCTATCAAAGCAAGAGACAGAGTGGAATGGCGATCTATGTAAGCCAACCTTCGATGCTGTGACGGCACTCAGTGATGATGATGATGTGCCCTTCAGACAGTTTGGCGTAATAACTATCGAAGAAGAGACAGACTACAAGGATGGCAGCAAATAAACAATAGGTTATTTTGTATTTCATAGGGAATTCACCTGGAAAAAGAAATATAAGTAGATAGATAGATAGATAGATAGAGAGAGAGAGAGAGAGAGAGAGAGAGAGAGAGAGAGAGAGAGAGAGGAACACAAAGAGTAGAGAATTGGAAACATTTATAACTGGGAAGATAAACATAGAGACAGTGCTGGAAAGGTTAACCCACGCACGACGTGAGAGTGCGGAAAAGGTTTGCTGAAGGCCAGTGTCAGCGAGCAGCTCAAACGTTAATGCTGATGATGCTGATCTTGATTTCATGCTGGAATTTTCGCTGGAATCTACTAGCTTTCATATTGTCCTTGTTGTTTACATTGTCGGTGTAGTGCGGGATGTGATGAAAGCTAGATTGATCCTGTGATGTGCTTGATGGATGTTTTATTTGCCCGGGATACAATTTGATGTGCTTCTTGTTTGTTATCTTTTGTATACACTTCATTTGTTAAGTTACACTAGCAAAGGTCAGTTCACCTCATTTATTTTGATTCTCTTCTTCTCTGCTGGATCGTTGTGGCAGTATTTCTCCTACCAGCAGCAGCGTGTGCCAGGTCGCTAGTTTACTAGGTCAAAGCGAAGAAATAAATAAAAATGCGAAGCTGCAGTAAAACTAATTGTAAGGAAAATGAAAATATAGCAACAACAACAACATAAAATGGAAAAAGAAACGGTATGGTTAAAGCTTTACGTAATAAGTTGGCGACACAAATTGGAACGACGTTTCGGCTCAATAGGCCTTCAGCAGGAACAAACATACAACACACACTCACACAGATAGGTAATTAAAATAATAAATAATGATTAAAACATAATAATTAGGACTAAAATTAAAATATATGTACTAAAGTAAACACATAGGACGATATACAAACATAGAGTACCAGCAGTATTGTACTAGCAGGGTCGAAGCAAAGAAATACATGAAAATGTGAAGCTACAGTAAAGCTAATTGTAAGGAGTAATGAAAAAGTATAGAAAAAAAAGAAAAACAGTATGGTTAAGTACGTAAAGCTTTAAACATACCGTTTTTCTATTTTTTTTTTTAAATATATATTTTTTTATTTCTCTGTTAGTTTATAAATATTTCCAATTTCCAATATAGTACAGTGTATTAATGTTTGGTGCGGAAACGAAGTAATTTAAGCGCTTGTTAATAGTTCAAGTAAGCCTTTGTTCATTAGCCAGATTGTCACTCTCCCACTAGCCAGACTGCCACTGTTAGATTGTCACTATTCCCCTAGCCAGACTGCCACTGTAAGACAGTCACTCTCCCCCTAGCCAGACTACCAATGTTAGATTGTCACTCTCCCTCTAGCCAGACTGCCACTGTTAGACTGTCACTCTCCCCCTAGCCAGACTACCACTGTCAGATTGTCACTCTCCCCCTAGCCAGACTGCCACTGTTAGATTGTCACTCACTCCCTAGCCAGACTACCACTGTCAGATTGTCACTCACTCACTAGCCAGACTGCCACTGTCAGATTGTCACTTTTTCTCTAGCCAGACTGCCACTGCCAGATTGTCTCTCATTCCCTAGCCAGACTGCCACTGCCAGATTGTCTCTCATTCCCTAGCCAGACTACCACTGTCAGATTGTCTCTCATTCCCTAGCCAGACTGCCACTGTCAGATTGTCTCTCATTCCCTAGCCAGACTGCCACTGCCAGATTGTCACTCACTCCCTAGCCAGACTACCACTGCCAGATTGTCTCTCACTCCCTAGCCAGACTACCACTGCCAGATTGTCACTCACTCCCTAGCCAGACTACCACTGTCAGATTGTCACTCACTCCCTAGCCAGACTGCCACTGTTAGATTGTCACTCACTCCCTAGCCAGACTACCACTGTCAGATTGTCACTCACTCCCTAGCCAGACTACCACTGTCAGATTGTCACTCACTCCCTAGCCAGACTGCCACTGTCAGATTGTCACTCACTCCCTAGCCAGACTGCCACTGTCAGAATGTCACTCACTCCCTAGCCAGACTGCCACTGTCAGATTGTCTCTCATTCCCTAGCCAGACTACCACTGTCAGATTGTCACTCACTCCCTAGCCAGACTGCCACTGTCAGATTGCCATTTTCTTCCCAGACTGCTACTGGTGTCAAGGTCAATATCGTGTTGACGTCTTGACACGACCCTTCTTCTTGTCTGTTCCCGACTCATGTCTCGCCTTCCTGGAACCATACTTCCCATCATTTTTATTTCCGCCCACTGTGTCTTTTAAATGTGATTGTAATGTTTTACTTTCCCCTGTAAGATTGTGTTTATAAGCCGATCGTTTTCAATGTTTTCCACTTTTAATTTCTCACTTCTTATTCTCGTTATCCGGGGTATTCTAAAAAAAAAATTGACGGTAGCACTTTGTTTCAAGTGAACTATTTTTTTTTCCATTATTGTTTGCAAAATTGTCCACAATTCGCATCCCTATGTTACTACAGGGGAGCCGCGATAGCTCAGTGGTTAGTGAACTGGACTACAAAGGACAAGGGGTAGGGTTCGATATCAACCGACGGGTTCCGGGTTCACCCAGCCTTAAATGGGTACCGAATTTTTTTCTGGGAAAGTGAAGCGGCACGGGCGTAATGCCGGCCACATTACCCCAAAAATCATGTGCCGAAGGTCTGTAAAATTTATGGTCATTAACACCATATTCCCTATATGACGGGGGTACTTTACTACTTTTACTATGTTACTACAGGGAAAATACATGTCTTCATACAGTTTGTGTATTGCCACGATTAGTCTTCCTTTGGTTTTCTTCTGACAGACAAGTTATTTATTACAATTCCAAATTGTTAATTTTTTTTAATAAAAAAAAGTATTGTTATTATATTATTACGGCATTATCCCTTTGTTGCGGTCTGTGGAGCGGACTTATAAGACCGGGGTCCACTAGTCCAGCACAGTGACCACAAAGTGTTCGGGTTAAAATATTCACAGTTCGCTACAATTTCTTGTTTTTCATTGTCAATATTGACTTTGCCTTGTCGATGGAAATTATCTTAGTTTGCAGTATTTTCAAATGAATGCTTTGCTCTTCGATGTTTGTTTCTTGTAACCTACTTAATTAGTTTTTTCTTATCGCTGTGTACTGTTTGACTCAAATCAACATCTGAGTTCTAAAATTATTTTGTTACTATTTATAGTGAAAGGGACGCAATTCACAAAAGTGACATCTAACATTTCTCACGATGTTCTCAGCATAGATATTGAGCATGTATGAAAGGATGCATCCCTACTACTCAGTGTTTATTTAGAATCAATAGTGTGTTTCACCCAATATTCTGATAGCTGCTGCCTGTTCCGTGATATACTGATATGATAAGGTGTATTTGGTGTGTTCGAACGTCTATATCTTTCACGTTGCTCAATAATTTGTTATTTTCTACATAGTGAAATGTCCTGCAATCTATGAAGCATGCTTATAGTTTATACATTATACTCCATACTTTTCAAATGTTTTTTTTTTTCAAATTAAAGACGTAAAACCTATATTACGTCTGGACTACAAGCATTTCTTGTTCTAATTTCCTTTCCATTTTCTTCATGATTTTCTGTAAGATGTTAAAAATGGCATAGATAATGACAATATCAATATATATAACAATAACAATTCCCTAACGCTCAATTACTGTGTTTTACCAATTAACTGATGGTCTAAAATTGCTTGTAAATGTTCTATTTTTGTGAAAAATTCTCCATCACTTCCTGGCTTATAGAGCCCTTCTTTCCTGCAGCACGTTCTCAGTGTATTGTTTTTATGGTCTCTTCTGATCTCTCCTGTAAGTGTCCTTGTATATTTTCTGTAGCCATAGCTATTTCTATAAAACGTTTCATTCTCATTTGCGTTAGTTTTTTTGTTTCTCTTCCTTCTATGGGGTCAATAATATTTATGCTGAGTATAGTTCTGCTTCTGATGCTCTTTTCTGGGGATGATGTTTTGGGCTGACAGAGAACAGAATGTCTCTTGCATGGGTGGCTGGCTCATTGGGTGACATGTCATCTTATACTGACATCGACAGGTCAAATATTTGTTTTGTACTTCCATATTATATTTCGATGGTACAGCATTTGTGTCAATGCGTATTTGATGAGTTTCTCTCGCCACTATTTAAGTTTGTCATGAGTAATTCCTGGACGTTGAAAGGGAAAATAGACGGTGGAGGGTGAGGTGGTGGTGGTGGTGGTGATGGTGGTGGTGGTTGTGTGGGGGGGGGGGTGGTTATAGTGTAACTAGCAGCTTAAGAAGAAAAGCAAACAAATTTTTCATGAAAATATCAGCAACGAAAAAAAATTATCAGAAAAAAAAAATAATGATGAAAGTAATTCTTTTAAGAGCTGTTAAAATTCTGAGACAACTAACAGGCACATCTTTTTTTCTCTCTGTTCAAGGTAATCAGTGCCAAACCTGGACATCATCAAGATGAAGATCTTGGCATTCCAAATGAGCTGCATGTAAAAGACCTCAATCATGTCTCAGATAAACGATACATGACTGACAAGGTGACTGGGAGAATTGCATTTATTTCGATGGGAGGGGGATAGGGCGGGGGCGTCGGACGTCTGCGAATATAAATAAAAATAGGATTTCTAGATAATGTAGCAATCGATCATTAATGTTTGGCTAGAAATTGTGGTCAGCAAAATCACAAAATTAGCACAACGATCTAGCGAGAGTCGTAAAAAATTAAAAAATAAATAGATGGTTCGGCTATATATCAATAGGCCAATCAATAATTACCCCTTAAGGAAGCAGTAGAGGTCAGAGAAAGAAAAACTAAACCAAATATGAGATGGTGAAAGATAAAAAAAAAAAACTACTCACCCAGTCTTTGTGACAATTAAAATCACTCGATCGCTTCTCATGTTTCTCGAGTTGGGTATCCTTCGATCGTGAGCAAGCACTTTCATCTAACAAAAATACACCGACCACCATACAGTTTTTATAAAAGTGAATGTATTTGTATTTAATTTATAATATGAGTGTATTTGTATTTAATTTATAATTATGAGTGTATTGTATTTAATTTATAATTATGAGTGTATTTGTATTTAATTTATAATTATGAGTATATTTGTATTTAATTTATAATTATGAGTGTATTTGTATTTAATTTATAAATATGAGTGTATTGTATTTAATTATAAATATGAGTGTATTTGTATTTAATTTATAAATATGAGTGTATTTGTATTTAATTTATAAATATAAGTGTAAAAAAAAGTAAAGTACCCCAGTCACGCCAAGTGGCGTATAGGGAATATGGTGTTAGTGACCATACATTTTACAGACCCTCGGCATATGATTTTTGGGATAATGTGGTCGGTATTACGCCCGTGCTGCTTTACTTTCCCAGAAAAATATTCGGTACCCATTAAACGCTGGGTGAACCGGTGCCGTCGATTGGAATCGAATCCTACCTCTTGTCCTTTGTAGTCCAGTTCACTAACCTCTAAGCTATAAATATAAGTGTATTTGTATTTAATTTAGAAATTTAAGTGTATTTGTATTTAATTTATAATATGAATCTATTGTATTTTATTTACAATTATGAGTGTATTTTATTTACAAATGTTAGTATATTTGTATTTAATCCACAGGTATTTTCATCGATCGCCCTATATGCCGTATCTTTAGATCACGCAAACATTTCTGGAGCCATTAGTTGCGATGTTATCCTGTATGAATCCATTATTTTTCCACTGATGACACCCTGGCTCATTGATACCGAAACACGTGAAACCCAGCACTGGGCAGCAAACATTGAAACAAATTACGCTAGCGGAAAGGATGTAAGCAACATTCAAACTAACTGCGATGTAATAGAAATATTGCAGTTTGGCTACAGAGTTGTGAAATCTGTAATCTCTAATCAACGACCACATCCTGTCTGATCAGGTTGTGGCTGGCGACAACTCGTCCTGCTTAAATGAAAATATTCAGAATGTGAAAAAAAAAAAGTAAAGTACCCCCATCACGCCAAGTGGCGTATAGGGAATAAGGTGTTAGTGATCATAAATTTTACAGACCTACGGTACATGGTTTTTGGGGTAATATGGTCGGTATTACGCCCGTGCCCCTTTACTTTCCCAGAAAAAAATCCGTACCCATTAAAGGCTGGGTGAACCGGGAGCCGTCGGTTGGGATCGAACCCTACCTGTTGTCCTTTGCAGTCCAGTTCACTAACCACTGTGCTATCGCGGCTCCCATTCAGAACGTGTGCATAGACATTTATAGAAGTTTGAGCAATCCCACCCACTCCTTCAGCTGAATAATACACTATTGTGGGTGTGAAGATATATAAATAAAACGTTCTGAAACGGAGAGGTCATATAAAAATGCATGTTTATATAAATGAGAAAATGAAATGCAGAAACTGAGTTTTAAGAATGGTTCAGACGTCACTTGCCTTGAAATATTCTGATATTATGTGTCAAACAGATTATCTGGATGATCGCGATAGATAGTCTCTACCAACCATAGAACCTCAAAGAAATAAAGACAATTCTGAGACAAGCTAGGAAAACAGAATGGAGTGAGTTCTATGGAAAATGTGAGCCAGAGAAAGGTAGCTTAAGCAACCTCAGTAGATATGAGCAGACCCATATATTCAGACTAGACAGGTCACTGTGGCGTCAGAACACACCCGCACAAGATAGGACTCTATAATTCACTGGGGAGAAATGAATATATATATATATATATATAAATTGTATGGTTAAAGCTTTACCTAACAGAAGAATGTGGTGCCCACAAACATAGAGTAACAGCGGTACTGTACTAGAGTGAGAACACGTAGGACGATATACAAACATAGAGTAGCAGCGGTATTGTACTAGAGTGAGAACACGTTGGACGATATACAAACATAGAGTAGCAGCGGTACTGTACTAGAGTGAGAACACGTAGGACGATATACAAACATAGAGTAGCAGCGGTATTGTACAAGAGTGAGAACACGTAGGACGATATACAAACATAGAGTAGCAGCGGTATTGTACTAGAGTGAGAACACGTAGGACGATATACAAACATAGAGTAGCAGTGATATTGTACTAGCAGGGTCACGGCAAAGAAATGCACATAACTGCAGCTTCGCATTTTGATGCTTTTATGTGCATTTTTTTGCCTTAGCCCTGTCATGCACTGGTGAGCATCCAAACTGAAGAGCATATCTTACAGAACTGCAGCACTATAAGAACACAAATATGACCCACACAAAGAACCTGCATGAGAAGTTATGGGGAGCCGATGAAGAGCTCAAACGCACCGGTTTGGTCGTGATGGACGCTAGTCTAAATGTCTAACGCAAAGCAATAGATGATGGCTAAATAAGAAAAAGAAGTCCTTAAAGTGATAGTGGACATGTTGATATAGAAGGGACAAGCACATAATTGCTGTGCTGCAGGTAAAGCTGGTTGCAAGGAGCAAACAGTGTTTGTGACGTACACTCCTACAAGGTATGGTGGCAGTCTCACAAAAAAGTAACAAAATAAAATCATGACGTTTCGGCCTACACGTGGCCTTCTTCGGAAAATAAAAACATCAAAAACTGGCACCAAAATTAAGATAAACTAAACTACATGCTCTAGAGTAACCAGAACTAGTGGCTCTGAATCTGAAATAGAGTGAAATGAAATGAGACAAATCGAAAGCGAAAAAGTAATATATTACAAGAAAGTAATTAATGAAAAATAAAATGTAAAAACACTTAGCTAAACATCCGATATCTACATTCGATGAAGAAGAGTCAGATGAGAATGAGACAAAAACAGAGGAAAAGGAGTGGGAAATCAAGCCACGTGATAAGAGTAGTGGGTGTGAAGATATATATCACCAAGCTTGTCCAATCTATACACTGAGCAAATCTTTAAAAACATCATAGAGATGCCAGGCCTACAAATTAATGGAAAGATAATCAATAACCTAAGATATGCTGATGATACTGTACTACTAGCAGAAAATCCTAAAGATCTACAACAATTACTTAATGAAATAAACATGATAAGCAAAAAATATGGACTAGATATGAATATCAAAAAGACTAAAACTATGATCATAAACAAAGGAAATACTCAAAAGCCACAAATGGATATCAAAATTGAAGGAATAGACCTGGAGACATTTCAGAACTACAACTACCTTGGACATACTATAATCAGTGATGGAAAATGTACAACTGAAATAAACAAAAAAATAGGAATGGCAAAAAGTAATTTTAATGCCATGAAGAACATACTAACATCAAAACAAATAACACCAGGGCTAAAACTAAGAATAGCAAAATGTTACATCTTCTCAATATTCCTATATGGTGCAGGAACATAGACATTAGACAAGAAAACAGAACAGAGAAATGAAGCCTTTGAAATGTGGATATATAGAAAAATAGGTAGAATTGGATGGAAGGAAAAGAAAACAAATGATGAAGTCTTGATTTTTTGTTGTTGCAAAAACGAAAAATGATAAGAGTAGATGTGGCAGGAAGGGAGGGAAGGGAATGAAAAAGAAAATTTGTTGACCGAGGGTGTGAATGACGAGGCTGGGTGGGACAGGACGAGGCGGGTACTGGATAGATAAGGAAATGTGTTACACAGAGTGTCAGTCAACGTGGAAAGACAAAGGCATGAACAGAGGGAGATGGCTGCACCTCGGGCAACATCGTACATAACACGATTGCAGGAGACTGGATGGTCCCAAGGCTTACAGTCTATTTAGTGAGATGGGATGGTAGTGCGTCAGGAAGAAGTAGTCGAATAGTAGATAGAAGGAAATAGCAAATTAAGTAGGAAAGTATTGAAACACCTGCGTGGAAAGAGACGAATATTTCAAAATAAGTACTGATTAGGATTACACGTACCAGTAGATAAAGGAAGATCCTATCTTCTATAGATGGGTGTTTACGTACATTTAAAAAAATGTACACATGTGGGAATTAAACATGGATACTTCCGTTCAGTGTGGAGCGCTCTAGCCAATCTACCATCAAGGTCACTCACTGTAATACTGCAAGGTATAAGTTCATCGATTGAAGCGAAGGACTGTTGAAACAAAACAACGAATAATAAGATGTTTCAACTTTGCTGAGTCAGACAAGATTAAACATTAAATAAATCGCGGTTAAAATGGTATAAAAGATCTTTAACAACGGAGAAACACACACAAAACAGAGTACAAATATCAACATTTTCTATGTAAGTGTTTCTATTGCTGCATAGTAATATTTTTAATGTTATACTTTTACATTGCATCTTTTTAGACACATTAATTTTTTGTTGTTGTTTCACTTAGTATCTGATCTCAGCCGTGGTCACTCTGTTTGATGTCTTATCTAAGGAAAATGTTTAGCATAGAAAGTAATGGGACAATAAGAATATTAATCGTTCTAGGATTTTTTTTTTCTGTTGCCAGTTTGATGTTTAGAATATTTCATCACAATTGACAACATATTATTGTACATTTACGAGCCAGTCAACGGGGTATCAACACAGAGAAACATATAACCTATCAGTATACCAGTCTCCGGGGTATCAGCACAGAGAAACATTTAACCTATCAGTATACCAGTCTCCGGGGTATTAGCTAACAGAAACATATAACCTATCAGTATACCAGTCTCCGGGGTATTAGCTAACAGAAACATATAACCTATCAGTATACCAGTTTCCGGGGTATCAGCACAGAGAAACATATAACCTATCAGTATACCAGTCTCCGGGGTATTAGCTAACAGAAACATATAACCTATCAGTATACCAGTCTCCGGGGTATCAGCACAGAGAAACATATAACCTATCAGTATACCAGTCTCCGGGGTATCAGCACAAAGAAACATATAACCTATCAGTATACCAGTCTCCGGGGTATTAGCTAACAGAAACATATAACCTATCAGTATACCAGTCTCCGGGGTATTAGCTAACAGAAACATATAACCTATCAGTATACCAGTCTCCGGGGTATTAGCTAACAGAAACATATAACCTATCAGTATACCAGTCTCCGGGGTATTAGCTAACAGAAACATATAACCTATCAGTATACCAGTCTCCGGGGTATTAGCTAACAGAAACATATAACCTATCAGTATATACGTGAAATAAATTAATTAACAAGTTGCCATATGGATGTTTTATGAGAATGGATGTTCATACTTGATTTCCCTTCAAATACTTCATCTGAAAAAAAAAACATGTTTATCCCCCAGTTTTGCTGTAAAACTCCCAATATTTGCTATGAAAATCTGATGCCATCATGTTTGATTTCTAAACATTTTTCATTAAAGGATAAACCTGCGAGCAAACATTAATTAACAGCTGTTTATTTATATTCCTCTATCATTTGCCAATCTAGGATCTTCGTGTCAATAGTGTTCTCTATACGGCTTCCTTTCACAGAAATATTCTGCACCCATGTCAACCCAAGATCGAATCACGACAAAATGTCCATGTATTCGAAATTAGGATTCGTGAGTGTAAAGAAGTGAAGGGTGTTTGGTGGAGAAGGGAACGTCACTTTAGGTTTGCTGTTTGCGTTCCCCCTCCCCCTTCTTTATCATCATCGCTTGCGTTCATTGAGCGTAATTACACTGTATTATGAAATAACGCAAGCTGCGATATCTCAACCTTGTGAGCTAACACTTTCGGGCCTGTCTTTTCTCTTTTAATGACTTGGCCAAGATTGTCAAGGCTACCACAGGAAGATGTAGTAGAATCTTGACCAAATCTTATACTCTGATACCGACTTAAACAGTCATCTAAGATCACGTGACCGGTTGCAGCTAACGCAATTTACTGCGCTTTCTGTCTCGAGCCAAAGTGTTTCTGCTGCATATCTTTTCTTAGTTTAAGATGTGCTTTTATGTGATCTGTTTCCTTTTAACCCTACAAGTTTAATCCAACAAGTATTTGTTTGCGTTGCGAGACTATTGTTTATCATGTTCTTTTTTTTTTTTTTTTAGGTATTATTGTCTTAGAAGTTTCTTCTTCTCAACGTTCATCCGTAAAGTGGGCGTGTTTGCGTTGTCTCTTGTTTACAACATAGCCGCAATATATGCGCCTTTCGGCACAACTTATCCGTCTTCGGCATAGATGGGTAGATTTTTGCCGGTGGTCATTTGTTTGGCCTACTTTTTTCGACTTTAAACTGCCAACGGTTCTTTAGCGTTCTTTTTATTTGTTTATTGTTTGCTTTTAGCTCAGGAAATGGAGTGTTTAGTCATTTTCAAATCAAGCACAAGGTCCGATCAAAATAACTTGAAGGGCCGGTTCTGATCCCCGGGCCGAAGGCCGCCCACCTCTGCCTTAAAACATAATATATTTGTCAGTGGTGTATTTCTTGCACCCAACTTCAATACGTCTCACAGTCAAATCTCTTTTCTCATGTTTTTCAACGTTTTTCCTTCACTTGACACTGACAGAAACTGCAACAACATCACACACACACCATCATACCATCCCGTCTTTTCATTATATCACTTCACCCTGTCTGCTCAGGTTTGTTTGTCATGTATTTCACATACCTAACATCAACATGTATCACAGTCCCTTCACTCTGTCTCACATCGTTTCTCATTTGTTTTTCAGTAGCATAATTCTGTTACGTCTCTCCTTTATACATCTTTTCACTTTCTCTCCACTACATCTCTTCATTATTTTTTCTACTATATTTCTTCTTCGTGATGCATCACGTGTCTCCACCTTATCACATCTTTTAGCAATTTACATTCACAATATGTCTTAATCATATCACTATATCAAATCTCTATACGACGAATCACTCCACAACATCAAACTAGAAGATCTCTATATCACAGCAATCTATCAGGACTCTCAATCACAACTCTACACTACTATGCTTACTCCGTCTTTCAGCTTTATTCTTATATAATCTCTACTTACCATGATTTTTAATCGCCTATATAAATAACCTTACCTCAATTACGTCTCTAAATCGCCCCGAATTACAACGAATCTATATCAATTATCCTTCAAATATCAGCTATCTCTATTACTACAACACTCAGTCACGCCTATAAATCATCTCTTTTTACTACGATTCTTAACCAAATCTATAAATCAACACTCTTTACCATTACTCTTAAGCACGTCTACTAATCACCATTCTTTACTACGACTCTTATGGTTATGGTTAGTTGAAGACCCGGTATCACTGCAAACGAATTAAAATCCATAATTGCTCAACCGCACCGTGCCAGTGGAAACATCCGAATTAACATTGAAGGATCCAAACAAAGAAAGACAGTTGCAGTTTCCACCATAGCAGCTACAGCACACACCAAAAGACATAAGACCAGGCGGGCACCGAAAGTGAACGCAGCTGAATTGTCCTTCTTCATATTATATCTTTATTCATCGTATGCAATCGAATATAGAAACACCATCAGGATGAAACACAGCTTACGGTGTGCACATAGCACTAAACTCAGTAGCTCTGGCTGCAAGCCGGACTTGGAATATGAGGAAACTACAACAATGAACACATTTCAGATTATGCCTCAATGTTCTTTACTGCCTCTCCGGCATATTGACCGGTATTCCAATGAAGACATATATCGCAATCAACACAGAACACACTATTGTGCACACTGTAGAGGGTTTCAGATCACATGCACGTAATCCGCTTCACCGGAGGTGAACTATCCGTTCGTTCGTTAGTTCGCTTTCGTCAGCTTTGTTTTTCCACCCACTCAATTTTGTGGGACTGAATTTTGCGTGTAAAGTCTGTTTTATCCCATAACAGGATGCCCCTCGCCATGCAGGCAGATTTACTCCGACTTCAGAGGTACTAATTTTTAGGGAATTAGTAAAACCCAGGTGTCCTCGCCAGGGTACGAACCCCGGCTGTTGCCGTGGTAAGCCAACCGCCTATCGATTGCGCTAACCGGACACCCTACCGGAGACTATCCAAACAGTGGGACGTCCTATCTATACATTTAGCAGCATTGGAAAGATAGAATCATCTTTCGGGCAAAAAACGTAACAGTGAAAGTTGACGCAAAAATGGCCGTGCCATCTTGAAACCGGAAGTCCTACGACTCTTAACCACGCCTATAAATAACCCCTCTTTCCTACGACTCTTAACCACATCTATAAATCACTACTCTTTACCGCGATTCTTAACAGCGTCTATAAATCATATCTTTTTACCACGCCTCTTAACTACGTCTATAAATCACCCCTCTGTACTACGACTCTTAACTACGTCTATAAATCACCGCTCTTTACTACGACTCTTAATGTTGTCTACAAATCACCTCTCGTTTCTATAACACTCAGTCACGTTTATATACCGCCTCTCTTTTCAAATTATCTTAGTCATGACTTTAAATCACCCCTCTTTACTACGAATCTTAACTATGTCTATAAATCACCCCTCTTTACTACGACTCTTAACTGCTTCTATAAATCACCCCTCTTTACTACGACTCTTAACTACGTCTATAAATCACCCCTCTTTACTACGACTCTTAATGTTGTCTACAAATCACCTCTCGTTTCTATAACACTAAGTCACGTTTCTATACCGCCTCTCTTTTCAAATTATCTTAATCATGTCTATAAATCACCTGTCTTTACTATATTTAATTGGCTGTGACTATTTCCGGCCTGCCTCTTATAGAGAGTGTTCATTGTACCCCATAACTCTCGCATACGTCACATCAATATTTCACGTCTTCCTCGTATGGCTCTCATCAAGTCTCCCCCATCAATTATTCGAAATTATGCCAAAATGGACACAAGTTGTAACTAATAGTCCCTGACATATTTTTCATACATCTACTTCATTAGACGTAAATTATTGTGCCACTTTGTAGAAAAGGTAGACTATAAATAGAACAGAAATGCCACATTACTAAAATTATTAATAATTTGGTGATAAAGTTAAGGCCATTTATTTTAGGAACTACAGTTAAAAGCACGAATAAAAAATAAAAAAAAAACAACGTGGGTAATAATAACAAAAGACCTTTAGTTACTTTGGACGCAGTTTTCTTTATGAACGGGCTGCATGGTGAGCTGGTCAAACTAATTTACTATGCAAGAGCAGGAAAAACAATCATCTTGTCTTGACTGCAAGACAATGTTTACTCGCTTCAAGTCAATGGCGAAACAAGGGGTTTCCGAGTCTGGGGAAATCATGAAGAAACTCACTTGCCACTTAACCAAAAGGAAAAAAATAGTTAGCTATAGGTATTGCGTAAAAAAATGAAATAAAAATTTAAAAAAAGCAGCAATATTTAGTTTGAAATGTAAATGGAACATTCCAGGATTAGCAGAGAAAATAATGAAGCCTTTACAACTTCAGCCCACACTCATTACTCTATTTTATTTTTAGCTGTCCATGATACTCTTAAAACATTCTTCAGTAAAAGCACATTTGTATTGTCCTGGATTGACATCCATATATCCAGATTGGTTCATCATAGCTCTTAAGGTCGACTTTTGTATAATAATTAGCAAAAGCCAAATGATGATACATAACGGCAGTACTGTTACACTTTATGTAAATTCAGTGTTGAAGCCAACAGTTAGAACAGCCAACGAAACAGAAAATATATAATAATAAAAAAAGACATTTCATCCAATTAGAGACAGATTGGTCAGAATTAGCAACGGCTTCTATGAGATCGAAAGTATAAAATAATAAACGATATACAATAATTTAAACGGGGGTAGGGGGGGGGGGGGCGCGGAGGAGAGAGAGGGAGAGAGAGAATAGTTGAAGTATGAGCTGGTAAAATTGAAAAAAAACAAACTGATTAGCACACAAGTCACAGAAAGCTGATAGATATAAAAGTTGTAATAACGAGCACGGAAATAAATACAAGAACTATTAAGATAAATGGTATAGCTCAAGTGATACCTAAACTCACTTTCATGTTTCCTCTGGTTACATAAGACGTTACATCTCTTTTATTATTTCTCAGTACCACTCCCAGCTCCCCAATAATCTTAAACCCACGCACTCTCACCTCCCTAGGAATCTTACACCCACGCCCTCTCAGTACCCACTCCCAGCTTCCTAGTAATCTTAAACTCATGCCCCCTCAGTACCCACTCCCAGCTAACTTGTAATCTTATACCTTGCCCTCTCAGTACCACTGCCAGCTCCCCAGTAATCTTACAACCACTCACTCTCACCTCCCTAGTAATCTTACATCCACGCCCTCACAGTACACACTCCCAGCTCTCAAGTAATATTACACCCACGCCCTCTCAGTACACACTCTCACTTCCCTAGTAATCTTACACCTACGCCGTCTCAGTACTCACTTCCAGGTCTCTAGTAATCTTACACCCACGCCCTCGTAGTACTCTCACTCACCTCCCTATTAATCTTACACCACGCCCTCGTAGTACTCTCACTCACCTCCCTATTAATCTTATACCCACGCCTCTCAGTACCCACTTTAAAATCCCAAGAAAATTTACACCCACGCCCTTTCAGTACCACAACAGTCCATATTAATCTTACACTCACGCCCTCTCAGTACCACACCCAGCTCCCGAGTAATCATGCACCCACGCCCCCTCAGTACCCACTCCCAACTCCATAGCAATCTTAAACTAACCTCCTCTCAGTAGCCACTCCCATCTCCTAGTAATCTTACATCCACGACCTTTCAGTAACAACTCCCAGCTCCCTAGTTAATCTGACACCCACGCCTTCTCAGTACCCACTCCAGCTCCCTAGTAAACTTACACCCACGCCCTCTCAGTACATACTCTCAGTTCCCTAGTAAACTTACACCCACACCCTCTCTGTATCTACTCCCAGATCCCTAGTAAACTTACAACCACGCCTTTTCAGTACTACTCCCAGCTCCTTAGTAAACTTACACCCACGCCCTCTCAGTACGTACTCCCAGCTCCCTAGTAATCATACACCCAAGCCCTCTCAGTACGCACTCCCAGCTCCCTAGTAATCATACACCCAAGCCCTCTCAGTACGCACTCCCAGCTCCCTAGTAATGATACACCCACGCCCTCTCAGTACCCACTCCCAGCTCCCTAGTAAACTTACACCCACGCACTCTCAGTACCTACTCCCAGCTCCCTAGTAAAATTACACCACGACCTCTCAGTACGCACTCTCAGCTCCCTAGTAATCTTATACCCACGCCCTCTCAGTATGCACTCCCAGCTCCCTAGTAAACTTACACCCACTAACTCTCAGTACGCACTCCCAGCTCCCTAGTAAACTTGCACCACACCCTCTCCAGTACGCACTCCCAGCCCCCTAGCAAACTTACACCCTCGCCCTCTCAGTAGCACTCCCAGCTCCCTAGTAATCTTACACCCACGCCCTCTCAGTATGCACTCCCAGCTCCCTAGTAAACTTACACCACGCCCTATCAGTACCTACTCCCAACTCCCTAGTAAACTTACACCACGCCCTCTCAGTACGCACTCTCAGTTCCCTAGTAAACTTACACCCACGCCCTCTCAGTACCCATCCAGCTCTCTAGTAAACTTACACCCACGCCCTCTCAGTACCCACTCCCAGCTCTAGTAAATTACACCCACGCTCTCAGTACCAACTCCCAGCTCCCTAGTAAACTTACACCCACGCCCTCTCAGTACCCACTCCCAGCTCTAGTAAACTTACACCCACGCCCTCTCAGTACCCACTCCCAGCTTCCTAGTAAACTTACACCCACGCCCTCTCAGGACCAACTCCCAGCTCCCTAGTAAACTTACACCCACGCCTCTCAGTACGCACTCCCAGCTCCCTAGTAAACTTACACCCCCGCCCTTTCAGTACATACTCCCAACTCCCTAGGAAACATACACCCACGCCCTCTCAGTACCTACTCAGCTCCCTAGTAAACTTACACCCACGCCCTCTCAGTACGCACTCCCAGCTCCTAGTAAACTTACACCCACGCCCTCTCAGTACGCACTCCCAGCTCCCTAGTAAACTTACACCCACGCCCTCTCAGTATGCACTCCCAGCTCCCTAGTAAACTTACACCCACGCCCTCTCAGTACGCACTCCAGCTCCCTAGTAACTTACACCCACGCCCTCTCAGTACGCACTCCCAGTTCCCTAGTAAACTTACACCCACGCCCTCTCAGTACGCACTCCAGCTCCCTAGTAAACTTACACCCACGCCCTCTCAGTACGCACTCCCAGTTCCCTAGTAAACTTACACCCACGCCCTCTCAGTATGCACTCCCAGCTCCCTAGTAAACTTACACCCACGCCCTCTCAGTACGCACTCCCAGCTCCTAGTAACTTACACACGCCCTCTCAGTATGCACTCCAGCTCCCTAGTAAACTTACACCACGCCCTCTCAGTACGCCTCCCAGTTCCCTAGTAAACTTACACCCACGCCCTCTCAGTACGCACTCCCAGCTCCCTAGTAAACTTACACCCACGCCCTCTCAGTACGCATTCCCAGCTCCCTAGTAAACTTACACCCACGCCCTCTCATTACGCACTCCCAGCTCCCTAGTAAACTTACACCCACGCCCTCTCAGTACGCACCCAGCTCCTAGTAACTTCACTCACGCCCTCTTAGTACGCACTCCCAGCTCCCTAGTAAACTTACACCCACGCCCTCTCAGTACCCACTCCCAGCTCCCTAGTAATCTTACACCACGCCCTCTCAGTATGCACTCCCAGCTCCCTAGTAAACTTACACTCACGCCCTCTTAGTACCCACTCCCAGCTCCCTAGTAAACTTACACACACGCCCTCTCAGTACCAAACCCATCTCCCTAGTAAACTTACACTCACGCCCTCTTAGTACCCACTCCCAGCTCCCTAGTAAACTTACACCCACGCCCCTCAGTACCACTCCCAGCTCCCTAGTAAACTACACCCACGCCCTTCAGTACCCACTCCAAGCTCCCTAGTAAACTTACACCCACGCCCTCTCAGTACCCACTCCCAGCTCCCTAGTAATCATACACCCACGCCCTCTCAGTGTTCTCATCTAGCTCCCACCCCTTTACCTACCGTGGAAATTACTGTTACCAAAGATATGTTGCCGTGTTGCTTGATTACAATTGTTTTGAGACAAAAAGCGATCTCGTATCGATGGTTTTCCATTTGTTTGACCTGTTGGTCGCAGTAAGGTTGAATGTGTTTGACTTGTTGTGATGTTGTTTGTTGGTTAGCATTAATGGTTGAAAGTGTTGACTTTTTGGTCGCAGTAGTGGTTGAAAGTGTTTGACTCAAGCAATTTACACTGTACTTTTAATAGTTCTTATCGGATTCATTTCAACTGATTGCTTTATCCTAAAAGTTATATTTTAGTTCGAGAAAAAAAGTAATGGGACATAATTTGTGTGTGTCACAATTTAGCTTCGTATTTTGAACGACCATAATATTGAACGTTTCGGAGTTCTAACACTATATTTGAGAGAATTTTGATCAGAAGTTCGAACGATGCTTCTATATTGAAACTACCTGCTCTTGTGCGCAATGGAAATAAAATGTCCTTTGCAAATGCATTAAATGATAAGTGCGCCCAAGATATCTCTTGCTTTATGTTCTTGCGCATTCGGCGCTAGATTAAAAAAAAAATATTTTATATGTTTAATTGTAGCAAGTACTATCTATTCACTATAGCATCCAGCAAGCGTGTAACAAATCCTAGGTGAACAGTTTTAGTATCGACAAATGACGTTTTTAACAAAAATGTTTGGTGAACCATGAAAACGGTTCACGTGTAGGGGATCTGGACAAGTGAGAATGTGGTGCAAAATCCTCAGTCATTTGTGCTGAAAAGCAGAAAAGAGAGAAAGGGAGAAAAACAGAAGTGCAGTTATTTAGTGCATATGGTAGATAACTCCCCTCCCGATAAAGTAACTTTTCTCTCCCATAATACGCCTTGTCAAAATACGTCTCTGGACCAATTTAACAAGAAACCGGAAATGAAAATACCAAAGGAAACCTCGGAGTGGCGCCCATCTTACAAGTTACTAGTGTGAAACGGTGCTAAGATTGTGTGGTGTGCACGTGAAATTTACCTTTTAATTGGTGAGTTGATTACAATAAATATGGGTATTATAAAATCCTAAAATTTAGGACAAGCAAAAAAATCATATTTTTATATACCTCAAATAAGTAAAAATTTGTCATAAATACATGACAGTAGGACAAAAAATCAGACTGAAGGTCGGTGGATAAATAAGATTTCACGAAAAAGAATTATAGAAATTCATCAAACAGTTTCCGAGATAATTAATAAACTTTGTGGGCACAAATTTCTGAACAAACTATAATTAGTTGACTTTCAGTTATTTTTAATTGCCAAAAAAATAATGATTCGAACATCGAACAATTCAGAGTTCGAACGACCTCGTGGAGTGACTTAAGTTCGACATATGAGACGCCACTGTATATCTATAGCCTGCAACATGATATTCTACTCTCTTATTCTTATTTATTCTTTCTTCACTTTCTCTTGTGATGTCGAGGAGCTGGAATTCGGGTGTCGAGGGAGAAACAACGAGGGAAGGGTTCTTGTCCTTCTGGCAGCTTCAACCATTGCAAATTGATTTTATTGAAGCGTTTTGTTTTTATTTTGTCTATCCATCTTACTCTGTATCTGGCCCTTGCTCTTCTCCCCTTTTAATATATACTTTATATGGTAAGGAATCGCACGGTGTTCTTTCAGATGGGCAAACCAGTTTATTTGTTGTTTCTATATGTAGCTTAGGATTAATTCAATGCCCACTCTCTCTCTTATAATATCATCTCTGATTCTGTCTTTACTACTAGTCACTCCAAGTGACAGGCTTTCTTTTATGCTTAGTTTGTAAGTGAACGTGATTGGCATTGGTAGCACATTATGGGAATGCATTGACTCTGTATAGGTTTCTTGGTGGTGATAGGTATTGCTTTGAAGTGAAGTATAGAGGATAGCTGTCCAAATATTTTAGTATGCCTTGTAGCTTCGGATGCCTATTTCGTAAACCGATTTAACCATCTTCAAATAATGTTGTCCGAGATATTTTAATTGTGTTAATTGATTTATAACTTGGTCTATAGCAATGTTAACGTCTTCTCTTGTCTTCCTATGGACACGACTTCCGTTGACAAAATGGCGGTAAAACAAATTGTGCTTCTTCAGTGTTGCGTGTGTTAGGTGTCAAATGTGCTTAAAAGTGTGATTATAACAGGAGAGTGTATTCCATCAGTTATATAAGCAGAGAGAGGATGATGCTGTGACAGGCCCTGCAAGTCGATACGATGGGGTGAGTGAGAGAGAGAGAGAGAGAGAGAGAGAGAGAGAGAGAGAGAGAGAGAGAAAGAGTTTCTGTAGTTTGTATTTTTGCTACACACATCTGCATAAGTAGATTACTACAACAATGGCGGTCGACGAACATTGACACTGATATTTCCTAAGAGTAGTTCTAGCTCGTGACACCAACAACATGTGAATTGTTTAGCCTAATCACAAACATTATATTGTACAAGCTCTATTTTTTACCCGGCGAAAGCGAAAGAAATATTGTGTCAAACTTGTCGCTCTCAGCGACAGAACATGAATTTTGCTGTCACAAAAATTGGACAAACTAAAAACGCTAACATCGTAGCCAAATGTTAACACTAAAATATCCAACGTTATAAACATTAACTAAAAATGGCTGCCACTTTTGTCTTTATGTCTTGCTTTTTTTTTTTTATTGAGTAGCAGAATGAGACAACTAAAATTGCAGCCGCAAATTGTTATGACATTAACTAATGCCTTTCTTGAACTCTTTCAGCATATTTTGTTCAGTTTTTCTTTTATCTGATCTGTTACAACACCGCACGTTTAATTACTTAAACTCTGTTTTTAGGTTCCCACAATGTCCGTCAGTGCTGGTGGTTTCTTTGCATTAATAGAAAACTGACTTCAAACAGACAAGAAGTGTAGCCAATGAAACACTCCTCGCTTCGATAAACAAGACTGGAGTTAGATTTGCAGCACATGTTATCAATAGGAATGTCTGTAGACATAGTCTGTGGGGGGAATAATGAACGTTAGAAGATAGACTTCTAGAAGCAACTAATGAAGGTAATGATTATATTCTCTCTTTCCGCGTTCGATAATTTTGTTGCTTGTTTCAGCCATGTCGTTTCCCTCGTCGCCATGACGAGCCTGTCTGCTCTCTCTCCTGGTCCTGGGAGTGTCCAGATAGTTGATATCTGTCGTTGGGACAGATGTACATTGTCCAGGACGTGCCTGTCTGCTCTCTCCAAGTCCTGGGAGTGTCCAAACAGTTGATGTCTGTCGTTGACAGATGTACATTGTCCAGGACGTGCCTGTCTGCTCTCTCTCCTGGTCTGGGAGTGTCCAAACAGTTGAAGTCTGTCGTTGGGACAAATGTAGTTGAAGTTTGGTTATACACTCCTAAAGAAGAAATTCCGGAGACCTGATTCCATTGTAAGGGCATTAATCGATGTGGATTTTTCAGACTCCGTGAAGCTAGTTCTTGAGTCTGCAGTGGTTTGTTCTGATGTGGAAATGTTGTCCTGAACGTGCCATGCAACTGGTGGATGTGGTCCTCCTTGTCGTTTCTTTGCAGCATTTTTTCCATGTGTTGGTCTTGACCTTTCTGTAGTTCATTGGATTAGTATATTTGGTTTTTATTTTGTTGCTTTTGGAGAGGGTATTAGCTAAGCACGTTTTCAGCAATGCCGCGGTTAGTGCGTGTCTCTTACAGGGATACTTTTCTTGAGTGTTGCCGCTGATTTCATTCTGAAATGTTGTCTTGTGTGATGGCTTGGAGATTTATGATGTAAGTGATTCCATGAGTGATTCGCAGCCACGAAGAATGCTATTTTTAGTAGGGGTTCTCTATTTGATGTTTTGGTTGTGTTCTGACAACTTCAGTTAGAAAAATTGATTGAAGATTTTGTTTATTTCATGTTTAGATGATATTATTTTGTTACAACAATCAGCACTGAATTAATGTGATTCACGATGATGTGGGATTAAAAGCTCTTGAAGACAAGTGGACGATAACACCGTATAAGAGAGATAAGTAATGAATAAGTAAGACATATGACGTTCACAAAACATGCACTGTATCTTCAATACTTTCTTATCATTTATCTTTGACTGATATTCCAAGAGATTGGGGTTTAGAGATTTCGGGGGGCCTCAGTAGCCTAGTTGGAAAAACCACCCGACTGGACTACCGACATTCGGACAACCCGTGTTCGATTCCCGCTGGGAGCAGTGTGAATTGTACTCGTGGTTGGAAAAAAAAAACCCCCACGGTCGACCCAGCCGTTAGCAGAAATGGGTACCATGGTATTACCCTGGGAAGGTGAGGAATGTGTGCCTCGCATCTGAGTTTCGGTGCTTGAGGCGACACTATATAAAAATCTCCGAACATTTCTGGATAGGCGGCCGAGCACATATGGGTGTGAACTCGAGTGCTAAGACGCCGGTTCAAGTCTCGTACTTTACCTTCACTTTACCTTCAAGCGATTGTTTTTGTTCGTGCCAAGATACACCCATGAGACAACAGAAGATCCATCTTGTGGTTCATTTTTTGTGTGACTATTCTCTATAGATGTCTTGATTGTTGTCTCTAGCTAGAATTTATTCTGGTATTCTCATTTTTAAAAACATATTTTAATTTGCGACATTCTTCATTAATTTCTCATGAACCATCAATCATGAATAAAGTTGACAATACAAAAACTGCTGAACAGTAATTTGACCCACAGACTGTAGTGATTCTGACAGATGCAACACTCCGGCACTATAATCCAGGAAATTACCAGACTTGCATACCTTATTGCACACACTTGCACACACTACGGAAGCCAACTGAGAGTATTACACAACAGGCCCTTTTTTGGAATCCCCAGGGGAAAAGACAAAGAGGAAGACCAAGGAATTCTTGGAGAAGACAGATAGAAGCAGATATGAAGATGATGGGGAAGACATGGAATGATCTTAAAAGAATGGCGAAAAACAGAATGACTTGGAAAGTGTTTGTTGAAGACCTATGCTCCACTGGGAGCTAAAAAGGTAGTAGAAGAAGAAGATACTTTATTGACTGAAATCTGCAAATACCATAAGGTCGCCCAAAGGTGGATCCCATCTCACTATGGAATAACAGGAAACGATAAAGCAGATCAGCTGGTAAAGGAAGGCGTAACAGACACAACCAGATGCACCAGTTACATACCATCAGAAGAAACAGATAATCAAATGAACCAGAAGACCACAAGCCCCAAATCAAGATGTCTTTCATAAGATGAATAGATGGGAACAAGTTATTATTATACGTCTCAGAACTGAGCAAAATCGACTCCACAATCACATGTATACAAAATTCAAGATAGGCACCTCAACTGAATGCACATGTGGACAGGCGTCCCAGACTGCTAAACACATACTTCAAGACTGTACTGAATATAGTAGACTGAGGAAAACCCATTGGCCCATAGATGCAATGCTACAGACAAAACTATATGGGCCACTTCAAGAATTACCAAACACACACACACATACACAGTAACAGTTATATAGGAATCAACAGGACAGATATAAACAATAGTTGAGGCGAACGAAAGATAGGACTATTTCTAAGACCACTCAGCATTAAATTCGTACCTGAGATATTTTTTTAAATGGGAAATCTAAGTGGCACTGGTTTAGTGCTGGTAATGACGATGCACATAATGATAAACAAAACTGGACACTAAAACCGAATTTATATCGCCACATTGCGTGACTGTGGCTCTTTCTTTAATTTCCTTCCTTTCTTCTTTTTTCTTCATAGAAGGAGGGAAAAACTATATTTTCTGTCTTATCATTTCTGTCACAAATGGAAGGTATAATTATTTTAAGAATCTTTCTGATTACATTATTTCTCATTTAGTAAGATTAAATAGTGTGCCCAATTATCTCGTGAAATGATAATGCTAATAAAGTACAGTAACTGACGTCCAAGTCAAATTATAACTATTGATAACTTTGACACAACATTTTCTGTAAAAATAAATAACGTCAAGACAGTTTAATTTGTGGAAATTTCTATTTGATTTGAAATTCCCGTGCTGATGTAAAACATTGCTGCTATTGTCAGGGGACTTTTATTTGATCGTTTGCTCTTTGATAAGAACAACATCAACCTCGTCCACAGATTTGTGCGACTTATTTTGTTGTCCAACAGCCTGTAGTGTATAAGCACTATACTACGCACGTAACATACATATGTATTATTATTTTTTTTTTTTGCGTTCGCCAGGTTTTTACCTCTGACGAAGTCCCTAGAGACTAGGAACTGGTGAATTGTGCGTATTAATACGTTTTTTTTCCAGACAGCCTTGTACACAGGGGTCCCAGCCGCACGGGCAGATAACTCGTCTTCGGAGGTGCTCATATTTTTTCCGTCCATTAGTAATTGACGTTTCAAGCCGGGCCTCGCTGCTGAGACCAGGGTGTATGATGTATACTGTTCACATGCCAAGCATGCGTCTTCCATTGAAGTGGTTCTTAGCGTGAACATTCAAATAAGCATTGAATTGCAAGGTTTGGCAGATGAGATAGTAGAAGAACGAATATAGTGAAGCTTCATGGCGTGGAGTGTTGTACTGCTACACTTTTTACATTTGCCACTACAAGACTGTTATAAAAGGAAAAATAAAAATAAAACAACACTATCCAGAGTTGATCGTTAAAAATGCCAGATTCCAATACAAAGAAGAGACACAAAACCCAAGCGCGACATTAATATTTATTAACCGTCATCTGTTTTGTTTGTATTCCCTCCCCGCCATAGAATACCTATTAGGGTAATAATTGTGATATCTTTAGTCTTGTCTTATCCACAAAGCTGACAAGTTCTTTATGTTTTACTTTTGTTATAAGCTCGAGTAGAATATATTTTCCCAAACTGTTATCAACTGTACATTCATTTTCAAGGCAGTAAAAATTGAAACTAATGATGACGTGTATCTTCCCGTTGGCAACATTAATTGTAAAGCATGGACAATCTCGAAAACAACAGAGTAAAAAAATCGATCCATCCCATACAAAATGTTACAGAAAAATTCTCAATATATCTTGAATAATGGAAAATAGCAATGAAGACATAAAAAGATCTAAATATTATAAGGAACTGACTCATAAACACCATACTACAGAGGAAATTAAAGTACTATGGCAATGTAAAAAAAAAAACAACGGGCTGGAAAGAGCAGTAACAGGAAGGCATGGTTCCAGGATGACAGAGACAAAGGTGGTTCAGGACATGTCAATCTAGAACATGACAACAGAATGTCTTTTCTAGAGACAGAGCTTCTTTCCGACACGCTGTCGTGAACATAACGTTATGTCAGGAACATGTGCAACGTGATGATGATGATGATGACATTCATGTTCTTATCCTTAATCTTTCAGAGTTTGGAGCAGCTTAATCGCAATCTTTGAACCAAATATAAACAATGAAATAGTTGGTCTTCATTGCCGCTGATAGAGTTTACCCGTCACCATCGCGGGTTTAACACCATTAATATCTTACTCCTCGTTTAGAGAGTATATTTCCCATGATTTCAACCTCAGTGAGAAAAGTTGATCTCAGTAAGAAAGTAACGTTCAATAAACGGGGTAGTAAGTCTGGTTTACCCAAAACCGGTTGACTACATGGCAAAAATAGTGCAAAAATAGTTTGAATCAGAATATCATAAATCACTTCCGTGAGAAGAAAAATCAAACGATCGACCAGTCTAGTTACCTTTTTTAAAAGTCAAGCCCAAAAGCATTTCATTAATTCAGAATGGTCGACAATTTTTCGGTGATTAACGTTTTTTCACTTATAACGCGTGATTGTGGCACTTGAATTGAACGGTTCAAAATGACTCTATAGATATCGATCCAGCTAGAGCAGCCGACACATCACAAATTGATCAATCGGTGAATTCAATAGACAGAAGATGTGACAAATATTTTATTCAACTATTTTAAATTGGATTTCTGTTTTGTTAAAATATTTGTTAACTTCGTTCCTTTATTTCTGCGCCATTGTTTTCTCGTGTGTTTCAGTCAGTATTTCTTAACGTTCCTGTGCCGCTGTTGTTGTGTTTTTAAGCAAAAATAAATAAGAGAAATCTTACATTCTCTCTCTATATTCATTTAACTCACACACTCTTTCTCTCCGCGTATTTGTGCCTCACATAATCCCTATTCCCTAACAATCTCCTTATATCTCACTCACTCACTCTCTCTCTCTCTCTAATCTCCTTATATCTCACTCACTCACTCTCTCTCTCTCTCTCTCTCTCTCTCTCTCTCTATCATGTTTCTTAATCTTTTACATATTTTATTTCACACTCACCCTTTCTGCCTTCATTCTCGTTTTCTGTCTTCGGCTTTCTGTAAGAACACTATATTTTTTTTACTTTTCACCCTTTTACACACTATCTTACACACTCTTTCTCTTATAATCTCTCCCCCCCCCCCCCATTTTCACATCCAATCACAGAAGTATCATAGCTCATTGGCATACCCATTTTCCCTTTTCTCCTATTGTCTCCACACTTCTATCCCTTTTAGTATCTTTTTCTCACCTCAATATTTCTCCTTCTCTAATGCCCTGCCACCTCTCTCTCGCTCACTGTGTATCATACCTCTAACTCACACTTGCTTGCACGATCTGTGTATCATACCTCTAACTCACACGTGTTCTCACTCTCTGTGTATCATACCTCTAACTCACATTTGCTTGCACGCTCTGTGTATCATACCTTTAACACACATTTGGTCTCCGTCTCTGTGTATCATACATGGACTAATACAGAATGCAGAGCTCATTTTTCTTTCAAAATCCATAGACAATCGGGATTATCACTCTGAGATGAATAGTCACATATTTAGACATTGGATTGAAAATTCTGTTCTCCCATCACTAGATCGACCATCTTGCCTAATAATGGACAATGCAGCGTACCACAACATTGTTGCACTTGAAGATAAAGTCCCGACGTCATCCAGTACAAAAGATGCTATTAAGATATGGCTCACAAAGGAGCACATACAATTTAATAACATGTACTTAAAACCTGAATTACTATCTCTAGTAAAGCAAAAACAGAGGACAAAGATTTTTCAAATAGATAAGATTATCCAAGAGCACGGTCATATAAGTTTGAGGCTGCCACCTTACCATGCTCATTTAAATCCAATAGAACTAATCTGCGCAAAATTAAAAGGACAAGTGGCAGATGAAAATACAACATTCAAAATATGCGACGTAAAGACTCTTGCTAATCTCGCTTTATTAAATATAGACAAAGATTATTGGGCTACATGTGAAGACCACGTCTGAAAACAGGAAGCGGAATATTGGAAAAATGATGGTTTGTGGAATGTTCAACCCCAAACAGTTATTAATCTTTTAGACTCGTCTGATTCAGAATGAAAGTATATAGCCCCCACAATGTTGGCCCCTATATTACCTTAAATTATTTCAACAAACGGTCCTTTTCAGGACCACACAACTATGAAAATTGGACATACAGGTATACCTTGATATTATTATCGTCCGTCCTCGAACTGAGCAGACAATAATTCTCCTGGTGTTTTGTTTATCCAGTTATTTCCCATTACGGCCACGCCTTTACCTAGTGAAAATTAATCGTAGACCAGCAACTACGGTAATTTCTATTCTTTAGGGCTTCACAATTTACAATTTTGACAAACATCAAAGAAATATCGCCGCTTTAAGAAAACTGCAGCTGCAAGATATTTGTTAAATATACATTTAAAGGGTCTTTTGCATTCTAATAACATTTGGAAAATTTCAAAAGTATTTAACAAACGGTTAGAGAGTAATAGTGTTTTGAAGTTGGGCATATGTTTTGAAACGAGCTATAGCATATATCTCTCTAAAACGAACGACTGAACTAATAGATCTTTATTGGCACACCGAGTAGGCGTTTCTTGTGTTCAACTCTTAGCAAGTCGTTAAGGACATTGTTTCTTTAGTTCTAGTATATGTGAATAGTAACAACTAGGCGCTGTTTTTCTCAGCATTCTTGGTTAATTTGTAAAGGTTGAAATGACAGTCCTAGCAGTAAAGAGACCTAGGCATTTCTTTTCTCTTGCGTTTTTTCCCCCTTCTAACTTTGACTTCATTTCATTTTCAGAATTGATGTTCAACTTTTTACATTTGAAAAGAGGTGTGGATCAAATTAAACAATGAACTAATATGTTGAATACCTCCATGCGATTCAAGAAGGCAAAACATTATTTGAACTATAAAGAGTCTTGAACTGCATTTTTGCATATCATTAATTTTTTGTTTGTTTTTGTAATTTCTAAATTGCAGGAAATGTATTCAAGAAACTAAAATTGCAATGGGTGAATGCAATAAACGACACATGTAGTGTGTGATCTAGTTAGGTTTTATTCTCATGCATGGCCACGCCTCAAATGAAGCAAGACCCGTTCAGAGTTTTGATGTCGAACTGCAATAGATAAATGAGGCCTGGTGACAAACATGCATGGTGATTTATGTGTGTGTCTATGAATGGTAACCTGCGCTGTCGTTGTTCACTTATCTACTCGTGCTTCCTACATAATCTACCTATGGGAAGTTTTTGTAACCTTCCTAATTATGCTTCTGAGAAGAATTAATCACCTTCGGACTTCCGACAGTTACAAATCCAGTTAATAGATGACTTACCATGTGCAAAAAAAAAATAAAATTGCCGTATGATTACAGAACGTTGTATTGAAACAAAATGCCACACATTAGAGACACAGATGTTGATTTCTCAGATTATTTATTTTAACAGTTATTTACTTTTTTTACCCACAAAAATCAAGTTAAAAGTGGTAAATCTAAAAGTTCGTTTTGTGAGTTATGTCCCATATTATCGTTTTACTTTTTGACTTTCTCGACCTGGTAATCATAATTAATTATCGGGTCACAAAACACAAATCTATATAACGGACGTCCACTCATAATCGAGTCATTAATGATAACATTAATGATTAGAAAAGGCAAAAGCTGTACTGATGCTATATTTACATTGAGACAACTATGTGAAAAAACAATAGAATATGACAGAAACCTAAATATTGTGTTTATAGATCAGGAAAAAGCATTTGATCGTGTGGACAGGACCAAACTTTGGCAAACTTTAGAAACCTACGGAGTAGCAGGACAACTACTAGATAATATAATGGCACTATATAAAAACAGTCAAAGTGCCGTCAGAACATCGGAAGGTCTGTCAGAATTGTTTCAGGTTACAACAGGAGTAAGACAAGGATGTGTCCTCTCACCACTCCTCTTCATTATATATATATGGACAAAATAAATCAGGAAACAACCAACAATAAGGAAAAATCAAATAATAATATAGAGGTAGAAAACTCCACATCAACGAGCTACTCTTCGCAGATGACCAATGCCTAATATATGAGGATGAAAACCTGCTACAACAGCATTTAACATATCAAGATAAAAGCTGCACAAACTACAGTATGAAAATTAACACAGCAAAAACAGAGGCTATAAGAATAAACAAATTAAGACATCCATTAAACATCAAGATCAAAGATAAAGAAATAAAACAAGTAGAGGAATTCAAGTATTTAGGCACAGTGTTCACAGAAGATGGAAAACTAGACAGAGAAATTTACATGAGAATACAAAAAGCAAATGCTGTCACATACCAGCTTTCACCATTGCTAAGACATCCAAACATTTCTATGCCAGCTAAACAACAAATGATAAATAGCATCTTCATACCAACTTTGTGCTATGAAAGTCAACATGAACCCTTTCTAAATCACATTGAAGAAAGATCAATACATGTGAGATGCGTTGCTTGAGAAAAGTAACAAACAACACAAGAAGAGATAGAATACCAAATGAAACCATAAGAAAAATAGTAGGAAAGAATATATAGAACAACAACAACTTAAATGGTTTGGCCACCTGGTCAGAATGAATCCTTACCAATCACTATCAAGGGCGTTCTTCTCGAGAATGCATGGGAAAAGACCAAGAGGAAGACCCAGAAGAAGATGGATAGATGCAGTGACAGAGACATGTAACAACAAAGGAAAATCACTAATTCAGACAATTCGAGCAGCACAAGAACGACAAATGATATAAACCACGACACCTTTTAGGTATCAGTGAAAAGAGAAAAGTAGAAGAATGATAACATCCTGATAATGTCGATATAGGTCTAATATGTAACTTCTACTGACAACAGACAGCTGAAATCCGATGTAGCAAAGAGAACTCTGCATCTATTGATATTTAAAGAGGAATCAGACAAACACTTTCTATGTCACAATGTATGTTCAAATAAAGACATCATTATCATCATCGCGTACCGTGCCTCCTGGCGTAGGTGATCATGTCTCTCTACAACTTTCGATCTCGACAGTTATTTATTATTTCTGTTGTTGACCTTCTGCCAAGCCATTCTCTTAAGCTGTCTGATATCTTTTCTATTTGCTTCCCTCTGTCTCTTCGTCCCTCGATTTTCCCAGTTGTTACAATATATTCTAACTGTTCCCTTCTCATTACATGACCAAACAAATGATGACTGTTTCTTCCTAATATTGGAAATTAGCTCTCTTTTTGCTTTGGCCTCTTTCATAACTTTTTCATTACTCTTCTTAGCTGTCCATGGTATACAAAGATTCTTCTGTAAAACCAAATTTCTACAGCCTCCATTGATTTTCTTGTCTTGATTTGTCCATGATTTACATCCATATGTTAAAACTGGCTCTACATTACATTTAAGAACTCTTGTCATTGTTTCTATTGTCAAAAATGGAATGTACAGTATCTTCCTCATTTTTTGGAAAGCTGCTTTTGCCTGAGCCATTCTGCAGCTTACATCTTTCGTACATCTACCATCTGATGTTAACAATGTTACCTGATATTTAATTCATTTAACTGTTAATATTGTTCTACTTGTTTTTATTGTGCACTGTGGTGATGTCTTTTTCTTTGTTGTTACCATTACTTCTGTCTTTTTGCTATTAAGGCTGAGTCCTTCTTTCTGCCACTATAATGTCTAACATTTCTTGTAATGGATAACCCACATTTGTGTAAATCAATTAGCGCAACAATAGAAATATAATTACCAGCCAAAGATATGCTAATGGCACTGTACTACAGTCTGAAAGTCGGGAATAACTACAACTAGGTAAATAAATAAACAAGAAAAGCAGCGAAAATGAATGTGATATAAATATTAAGTAGCCAAGGCTATAATAATAAACATAGATAACACACAGAACGTCCACGGCAGTATCGATTTAGGAGTTTAGAAAGAGTTTCAGAAAATATTGATATTGGATACATCGTGGAAGGAGCGACAGAACCCAGAAATAAATAAAAGAATAGGAATGACATCAAGCTCTTTCAACAGCATGAAATTGGCAATGCTAACATGAAAACTAAAACTGAATTTATAATGTGCTACATTAACTTTTGGAGTCGCGATAGCTCAGTGGTTAGTGAACCGGACTACAAAGGACAAGAGGTAGGATTCGATCCCAACCGACAGCTTCCGGTTCACCCAGCCTTTAAGTAGATACCGGATTTTTTTCTGGGAAAGTAAAGCGGCACGGGCGTAATACTGACCACATTACCCCAAAAATCATTTGCTGAAGGTCTGTAAAATTTATGGTCACTAACACAATATTCTCTATACACCACTTGGTGTGACGGGGGTACTTTACTACTTTACTTATATTAACTTTACATTCATGTGGAGTGCATAAACACGGTCATTAAATACGAGAACAGAAAAGAAAACTGAAGCCCTTGAAAAATGGATTTATAGAATAAAGTAAACAAATTTATATGGAGTCTAAATAAGCGATTGATCTCATTTACCATTAGGAAGACATTTGTCGAACATGTGTCGAGAAGAGACAACAAGAAAATTCCAAATTAAACTCTTTTATGGAAAACATCAAGATACAGAAAAAGAGGAAGACCTAGAGAGACACTAAAAAGAACGCCTATAAGAGAAGAAAGGTTGGCAGGCATAGACTCATTAGATACGATGGAACATCTCGCCAAGAATAGAGATGGATGACAAAAAACACTACGAGTCCTATCATCATTATGTGCCATACCGGTTGACGTAGGCGATCATGTCCTTCCACAATTTTCTATCTACAGTGCATCGTATCAGTTCTATTGTTGACTGTTTTCCATGCCACGATACCAAGCTGTCCAGTATGTTCTCTCTTTGTCGTCCGCGATCTCTCTTTCCTTGTATTTTGTCAGTTGTAACCAAGTATTCCAACTTTCCTCTTCTCATGATGTACCCGAAAATGTTGATTGTTTCTTTCTGATGTTTTTAGGAGTTCCCTTTTTTGTTTTGGCCTCTTTGAGAATTTCCTCATTGGTCTCTTTAACTGTACAGGGAACTTTTAAAATTCTTCTGAGAAATCCCATCTCTGTGGTCTCTAATCGTCTTTTCATGTGTTTGTCTGCTGTCCATGATTCGCTTCCATAGGTCAGAATTGGTTCTATATAGCACCGATGAACTCTCTTTCTCACTTCTATTGACATAGATTTGTTGCATAAGATATTTTTCATTTTCTGAAATGCTACGTTGGCCTGAGCTATTCTTCTTTTTATTTTACAAGTCCTCCTATAATAGAACAAAAATCAAAGAAATCATCGAATTGTCAAGACAGCCACAACATTTGGTCAATCTACACAACACAAGCCTAACATTAACGACCAAAGGTCCTAATAAATCAAACATGCGAGCTTATTACATTTTGTTTGGATCTGAAACGTGGATAACAAGCTCCATAATTGATAACGTCACTCAGGTGTCGGCGATTGCGCTGGCTTGCACTTGTTAGAAGAATGGACAAAACAGCATCTCCAAGCAAATGTTATTGGGGAGCTTATATGTGACCAGAGGCCTGTGGGTAGATAATATTGGAGATTCAAAGATGTCTGTCAGGCGTCGTCGCGTGAGTTAGTGGGAAAAAAATGGTAAAGTCTTGAAGATGACCGTTGTACATGGAGAATAAATGCAGAAATGGGGGGGGGGGAAGGAATGATACCATTTGATAATTAAATCAAGGTTAGAAGAAAAAAGACGCAATAGAAAAAGGTGAGACATATCAACATAAAACTGCCTTGATCATTCTATAGCTGGACCTGCTAGACCAACATTGGCAAGCTCCGCCATGAGAGAAACTTCTTGGGAGAACTGGACAATTACTGTTGAAGACTGTTAGTTTCCAACCATCTGTGAACTGATAGACACACGCGCGCGCACTCACATACGCACACACACATGCACGCACACACGTACATACATAAACAATTCGAACAAAAAATCAATTTTGTGGACACTTTTTTTTTTTAAAATGCGTTCGCCGGCTGATGCGTTACCTCTGACGAAGTCCCTAGAAACTAGGAACTTAATTTTGCATGTTAATCCATTTTCCCTGCCAGATATGTGCACAGGGCTCCCTCTCCGCACAGGCAGATAACTCCAACTTTGGAGGTGCTCATATTTTTTCAACCTTTAATAAATGACGTTTCAAGTTGGGCCTCGCTTCTGAGACCAAAGCTGTTTACCGCAGAGAGAAATCATAAATAAAAATCTGAACTGGTGCAGCCAAGATTTGAACTCACAACTTCGACCCCAGTCTCCCTTGTGGGCACATAAAGAAACAAAATGACCTTCTGGACGTCATCTTTGAGGGAAATATGCACGGTAAACGAGATAGAGGCAAAGACTAGGACTGACTGAGAGCGTCAAGATATGGACAGGAGAAGCTATAACCTCGTACCAAGACAAGAGACAAAATTAATAGAAGCACTCCAGGATTAGTAAACCTCGTTACAGAGACTACATGACTGTAATGACTGCGGACATAGTGATATGAGTTGGCTTCACATCTAAAGGGTGATCTTTAGAATATAGTGATAGTGAGATGACTTTACATGTAAAGGGAAATCTTTAGAATATATTGATAATGATATGGCTTCACAGTTAAAGGGAGATCTTTAGAATATAGTGATAATGAGATGGCTTCACATCTAAAGGGTGATCTATAGAATATAGCGATAGTGAGATAGCTTCACAGTGAAAGGGAAATCTTTAGAATATAGCGATAATGAGATGGCTTCACATTTAAAGGGAGATCTTTAGAATATAGCGATAGTGAGATGGCTTCACATTTAAAGGGAGATCTTTAGAATATAGTGATAATGAGATGACTTCACATTTAAAGGGAGATCTTTAGAATATAGCGATAGCGAGATGGCTTCACATTTAAAGGGAGATCTTTAGAATATAGTGATAATGAGATGACTTCACATTTAAAGGGAGATCTTTAGAATATAGCGATAATGAGATGGCTTCACATTTAAAGGGAAATCTTTAGAATATTTTGATAATGATATGGCTTCACAGTTAAAGGGAGATCTTTAGAATATAGCGACAGTGAGATGGCTTCACATTTAAAGGGATATCTTTAGAATATAGTGATAGTGAGATGGCTTCACAATTAACGGGAGATCTTTAGAATATAGCGATAGTGAGATGTCTTCACAGTTAAAGGGAGATCTTTAGAATATAGCGATAATGAGATGGTTTCACAGTTAAAGGGTGATCTTTAGAATATAGCAATAATGATATTGCTTCACATTAAAAGGGAGATCTTTAGAATATAGCGATAATGAGATGGCTTCTCATCAAAGGGATATCTTTAGAGTATAGCGATAATGAGATGGCTTCACAGTTAAAGGGAAATCTTTAGAATATTGCGATAATGAGATGGCTTCACAGTTAAAGGGAGATCTTTAGAATATAGTGATAATGAGATGACTTCTCATTTAAAGGGATATCTTTAGAGTATAGCGATAATGAGATGGCTTCACAGTTAAAGGGAAATCTTTAGAATATAGCGATAGTGAGATAGCTTTACAGTTAAAGGGAGATCTTTAGAATATAGCGATAGTGAGATAGCTTTACAGTTAAAGGGAGATCTTTAGAATATAGCGATAGTGAGATAGCTTTACAGTTAAAGGGAGATCTTTAGAATATAGCGATAGTGAGATAGCTTCACATTAAAGGGAGATCTTTAGAATATAGTGATACTGAGATGGCTTCAGAGTTAAAGAGAGATCTTTAGAATATAGCGATAATGAGATGGCTTCACAGTTAAAGGGAAATCTTTAGTATATAGCGATAATTTGATTGATTCACATTTAAAGGGAGATCTTTAGAATATTGCGGTAATGAGATGGATTCACATTTAAAGGGAAATATTTAGAATATACTGATAGAGGTGGGCTCCACAATTATTATAAACACGAGCGAAATGTCATGACATCAAGTTGGCTTCACTCGACAGAAAATTAATTCAAATGTAGTAGTAGCTCTTGGACTGCACTCTTCTTTGTTCTTTCCTTCCTCTTTTGCCTTTCAGCGTCGAGGGGAGATATAATTTGCTGTCTATTGTTTTTCTGTTGTCCTCTCCTGTTGTTATGATTTCTAAAACTCCATCAATTAAATTTTTTTTTCGTGGTCGGCCCTTGGGTGTGGTGTTCTTGGAAGGCTTCACTCTTACACATACATCATACACCATACAACAAAACACATAATTCTCGCAAGGATTCACTCTTATACATACAGTATACAACAAAACCCATATTTCTCGCAGTTATCTACAATTAGGCAGCATGCTTGTAAGTAAAAAGTAAAGAGCCCTGTCACGTCAAGTGGCGTATAGGGAATATGGTGTTAGTGACCATACATTTTACAGACCTTCAGCAAATGATTTTTGGGGAAATGTGGTTGGTATTACGCCCGTGCCGCTTTACTCTCCAGAAAAAAAAATCCGGTACTCATTTAAGGCTGGGTGAACCCGAAATGTTGAACATGTGATGAGAAGAGATAATAACCGAATTGCAAAGCAAGCCCTCATGTGGGAAACAACAGGTGAAAAAAAAAGAAGACCAGAGAGACACTGAGAAGAACATTGATGAGAGAGGCAAGAGCAGCAGGAATCGGTTCCCTCAATGAGATAGAGCTGCTTGTTGCACGGAAGATAGACAAATGTCGAGATTTGATAAAACATCTTTAAAAGAATTGAAAACTGCTAGAACAAAAATTCAGATAAGAGGAGTATCTTGGTCTGCGCCCTATGGGCCGGCTGTCGCTCGAAAGGTCAATAGATTCGAAAGGTCAATCAATAGATAGATAGATAGATAGATAGATAGATAGATAGATAGATAGATAGATAGATAGATAGATAGATAGATAGATAGATAGATAGATAGATAGATAGATAGATGATAGATAGATAGATAGATAGATAGATAGATAGATAGATAGATAGATAGATAGATAGATAGATAGATAGATAGATAGATAGATAGATAGATAGATAGATAGATAGATAGATAGATAGATAGATAGATAGATAGATAGATAGATAGATAGATAGATAGATAGATAGATAGATAGATAGATAGATAGATAGATAGATAGATAGATAGATAGATAAAACCCGGAAGCCTCGGTTGGATTCGAACCCTACCTCTTGCTCTTTGTAGTCCAGTTCACTAATCACTGAGCTATCGCGGCTCCCCAGCATGCTTGTGCTTCCTAACATTTCCTGAATTGCTTGTAGACAGTCAAAGTCCACGGTAAGAAATACGCGAACTTTACAATACGTTTGTAACTAGTGTATTTCTTTTGATATATCTTGTATAAGTTGTAACTGTGCATAGAGTCTACGAAAGATATTGCAAAGCAATGAAACTATACGGTCAGTAGCACACACGAATTTACAATTATAACTCAGCAGATAAACTGAAAGAGGATAATAACGTCACATATTGTATTTTACCAACAAAAGTTCAATAAGAACAATAACCCGCTCTAAAACTCGTCTTAGTGTTCGATTAACACGATGACCTTTGACCTGTATATCTTTTATTTCACTGTTGTCGTATTTCCGCTTCTCCTCAATTCTTCTTCTGCCATTTTTGTTTTATTTATCCTTTTTATCTTATTTTTCGTGGTTAAATATGCATACCTCCGAGAAATAATAACCTAGTGATACTTCAACAATATGGTTGGAACCACAGAACTGGGTAAAGGCTAATATTGACGTACAACCTACTTGAAACGATCTTGAAATGTCACGTTTCATTAGTGCAATAACATGTCTTTGAACTGGTCACGACTAATTGGGTTTTCCGTTTGGATGGTGTAAGAGCTGCTATCTGTTTTTTCGAATGTAGGTTCAGCACTAACGCACTGGTAGTGGCGATTACAGTAATGGCAGCAGAGAAAATCATAATTGTAGCCTTAATAGAGATAGTCACATTAGTTGTGGTAGTCGATGCAATCACAATTTAGTTAATGTTATGATTTGTAAAGATAATCACAACAGTTAGTTGTAGTAGTTATAGTTATAACAGTAATGGTAACAGAGCTGAGATATTCATAATAGTAGTAGTAATAGTTGATATAGTCACTGCAGTAGTGGTAATAGAGATATTTACAATAGTGATGGTAGATATAGTCACTGCAGCAGTGGTAATAGAGATATTTACAATAGTGATTGTAGATATAGTCACTGCAGCAGTGGTAATAGAGATATTTACAATAGTGGTGGTAGATATAGTCACTGCAGCAGTGGTAATACAGATATTTACAATAGTGATTGTAGATATAGTCACAGCAGCAGTGGTAATAGATATATTTACAATAGTGATGGTAGATATAGTCACAGCAGCAGTGGTAATAGAGATATTTACAATAGTGGTGGTAGATATAGTCACTGCAGCAGTGGTAATACAGATATTTACAATAGTGATTGTAGATATAGTCACTTCAGCAGTGGTAATACAGATATTTACAATAGTGATGGTAGATATAGTCACTGCAGCAGGCAGTGGTAATAGATATATTTACAGTAGTGATGGTAGATATAGTCACTGCAGCAGTGGTAATAGAGATATTTACAATAGTGATGGTAGATATAGTCACTGCAGCAGTGGTAATAGAGATATTTACAATAGTGGTGGTAGATATAGTCACTGCAGCAGTGGTAATAGAGATATTTACAATAGTGATGGTAGATATAGTCACTTCAGCAGTGGTAATAGAGATATTTACAATAGTGGTGGTAGATATAGTCACTGCAGCAGTGGTAATAGAGATATTTACAATAGTGGTGGTAGATATAGTCACTGCAGCAGTGGTAATAGAGATAAATACAATAGTGATGGTAGATATAGTCACTGCAGCAGGCAGTGGTAATAGAGATATTTACAATAGTGATGGTAGATATAGTCACTGCAGCAGTGGTAATAGAGATATTTGCAATAGCGGTGGTAGATATAGTCACTGCAGCAGGCAGTGGTAATAGAGATACTTACAATAGTGATGGTAGATATAGTCACTGCAGCAGTGGTAATAGAGATATTTGCAATAGCGGTGGTAGATATAGTCACTGCAGCAGGCAGTGGTAATATAGATATTTACAATAGCGGTGGTAGATATAGTCACTGCAGCAGTGGTAATAGAGATATTTACAATAGTGGTGGTAGATATAGTCACTGCAGCAGTGGTAATAGAGATATTTACAATAGTGATGGTAGATATAGTCACTTCAGCAGTGGTAATAGAGATATTTACAATAGTGGTGGTAGATATAGTCACTGCAGCAGTGGTAATAGAGATATTTACAAAAGTGGTGGTAGATATAGTCACAGCAGCAGTGGTAATAGAGATATTTACAAAAGTGGTGGTAGATATAGTCACTGCAGCAGTGGTAATAGAGATATTTACAAAAGTGGTGGTAGATATAGTCACTGCAGCAGTGGTAATAGAGATATTTACAATAGCGGTGGTAGATATAGTCACTGCAGCAGTGGTAATAGAGATATTTACAATAGCGGTGGTAGATATAGTCACTGCAGCAGTGGTAATAGAGATATTTACAAAAGTGGTGGTAGATATAGTCACTGCAGCAGTGGTAATAGAGATATTTACAACAGTAGTGGTAGGAAAGGTAGCCACAAAAGTTTTCTTCTTCTTTCTGACCCTATTTGCCTTGCAGCATCGAGGGGAGATGTCTCCCCTCTGTTGCGGTCTGTTTCTTGTCTGTTGTTTTGGCCTCGGCTGCTGTTCATCATCATCATCATTGAGTGTCGACTCCACATCGAAGGTTGGCTACCATAGAGCGCCATTCCACTCTGTCTCTTGCTTTGATGGTGCAGATTGTCATAGGTTGACTTGTCCATCTTTTGATGCTACTCGTCCATGTTAGTCTAGGTCTGCCACAGCCTCTTTTACCTTGTATTTTTCCTTCCAATATAACTTTTATTAGGCTGTTGTGTCTTTTAACAAGCCCTACAAATTTCATTTGTCTTGCTCTAATTGTGTTTAGTAGTTCTCTTTTCATTTTTAGTTGTTTTAAAAAACTTCATCGTTTGTTTTCTTTTCTTTCCATCCAATTCTACCTATTCTTCTATAAATCCACATTTCAACGGCTTCAATTTTCTGTTTTGTTTTCTTGTCTAATATCCATGTTTCGGCACCATACAGGAATACTGAGAAGATGTAACATTTGGCTATTCTTAGTTTTAGCCCTGGTGTTATTTGTTTTGATGTTAGTATATTTTTCATGGCATTAAAATTACTTTTTGCCATACCTATTCTTTTGTTTATTTAGGTTTTTTTTAGGTCTCCTGCTGTTAAGCTTCCTAATGTTTCCATTAATCCATCCTTTTCGTGGTCGACCCTTGGGTCTGGTATTCTCGTGGCGTAGTCACACTATTAGTGGTATTAGACACAGTCAAAATAGTAATGGTACTAGGTGAAGTCATAATAATAGTGGTAGTAAATATAGCTACAATAGTAGTCGTAGTAGAAATTGAAATTATCACAATAACACTGGTGGTAGATATATAGTGGTTAAACAGTATCTGCAGAAATAGCTACAACAGAAGTAGCAATAGAGACAATAGCAGTAACAGCTGTATTGTAAGAGAGTTACTTAACTACAAATCACTCGTTATAAACTAGGCTGTGAGCCACCGACCAATGACTTAATCCGAAAAGACATGGATTTGACGAAACCTTGATGAAACATACAAATAAGCAATCTTCTCTGGGAAGAGTTCAAAAACAAAGATGGTGACGGAGAATCAAGTAATTACTAGTTCAATAGCATACACTGCAGATGACTCGGATGTCTTCAAAGTGCAAGAAAAAACACAGACACCCAAGCTAAAGAAATTATTTGTTTGTTCCGACGACTAGAACTTTTTAGTGCTGTCAACAGTGTACATGCATGCGGTAGGGAAAAGAAAGTGGGCAGAAGAAAGTGCAATCAAGTAGTTAGTTATCATGTACCATCGAAGGTTGCCTCCCATGAAACAGTTTGCTCACCCTGTCTTAAGAATGCCTACCATAGGTTCTTCAATCCATCTTTTGATGTTGTCAGTCCACTTTAGACTTAGTCTGTAGCCGGCTGCCTCGTTTACCTTGTATTTTTCCATCGGAGATCACTTTCAGTAAGTTATTGTGTCACTTTGTGTTTATTGTGTTCCTCCCTTGTAAAAAAAAGTAAAAAAGTAAAGTACCCCCGTCACGCCAAGTGGCGTATAGGGAAATATGGTGTTAGTGACCCTATATTTTACAGACCTTCAGCACATGATTTTTGGGGTAATGTGGTCGGTATTACGCCCGTGCTGCTTTGCTTTCCCAGAAAAAATCCGGTACCCATTTAAGGCTGGGTGAACCCGGAGCCGTCGGTTGGGATCGAACCCTACCCCTTGTCCGTAGTAGTCCAGTTCACTAACCACTGAGCTATCGCGGCTCCCACCTCCCTTGTAAAGCTGTCTTAATACCTTGGAGTGTTTACACTCCCCACCACTGGTTCCTTGTCACTTTATAAGAAGAAAATATTGCATGTTTTGTTTGAATTGTGTTAAATAGTTTTGTCTTCATTTTCGGCTGTTTCAGAACGTCATCACTTGTTTTCTATTCTGTCCTATTCTTCTGTAAATCTACATTTCAAAATCTTTCATTTTCTTTTCAGTTTTCTTACTTAATCCCATGTCCCGCACCACACCGACATGCTGCGTACATCTTACGTTTAATTAGTCTGAGTTTTTAGTCCTGATACTACTTGCTTTATTATTTCTACCTCGTACTTTCTGTAATTCATCATGACATGTCCAATATGGCTATATCTTGAACCTTCTCTACATTCTTTCGTTAAATTTAGAATAATAATGACTTGTAGCTTATCTCTTTATATATATATATATATATATATATATATATATATTATATATATATATATATATATATATATACATATATATATATATATATAATATATATATATATATATGGAAATACAAAGAGCACGTACAAGTCAGACTGACGGCAAGAGAGCATAACCACTAACAACAGCATGAAGAATGATTAGGGACTTACAATATTTATAAAGAGATTTTGAGCTATGATTTACTTGAATATGAATTGCGAATTTCATGTACAAGAGGGCAAACGAAATCAAAGATGAGACTGAAAATAAGAATGTTTGTAAACATTAGATGGCCAAAACCAGGGGTGTATGCAACAGTTGATCTTCAATTAAACGTCGAACGTGAGACTTCAAGTTGATCGCTGTACATTGCGATGATGATCCATAATACAACAAATATTGTCTACTGAGCTAATACAGAATCAGAATCTTCAACATATTACATGACATCATCGATGTGTCACCGCCACACCCATCTGTAGTATTGATAAGGCCCGCGAACTGAAAGGAATTGCCCAAAGTTTGTGACGTTTTCAGCTGTGTGAGCAAGTGCGGTTGTGGGTAAAATGACGCCAGCCGTCTATAGCTTGCATAGCTGAAAACGTCCCAAACTTCCAGGATTTTTCCTGTCAGTTCATAGGCCTTAGTAAAACTATAGATGGGTGTGGTCACACCACTCAAGTTGTATTCTCTATGAAATGTTGAGCGTCATTCATAATAATGTCTGGTGTGTTTAATAACAAAACAACAGGAATGCAACTCCTAGCGCAGTCTATCTAGGAATGTAACTGTTTGAGTCGCGGCTTACGTCAGTCTTACAGAAGAGTAGGGGACATTGCGGTTGCCGAGTCTTTTGCAAATTAGTAGCTGAAGGCTTTACTGTGGAATAGCAGAGGTTAATTCCGACGCGTTGCCGAAGTCGCTCGAAACGGACTGTCTGAGTCCAGTATTAAGTCAGTTTGCAAGAGATTTCGGAGACTATGAACGATTCATAGGCCATGCAGTAAATATTGGTTCTATCAAATGGGTACACCAATTTGCATCGTGTTTTCAGATGTTTTTTTGTGTGTGTTTGTTTTTCGTTTAGATGTTAGTCGATGGTATTTTACAGATCCCGCTCATTGGAATGCTAAGATTCACTTTGCAGGGAATGGGGGGAAGAAAACGCGAAAGACTGAAAAGAGATGGAAAGAAAGTACGACAAAATGAAAACTCCTCGACTTCAGCACACAGAACTAGCAGCTGCAAAAAAAAAAAAAAAAAAAGAGAGAGAGAGAGAAAGAGAAATAGAGGAAACTGGTGTCAGCCATCAGTGATGGAAGGAAGTTGGTTTTGTACTGAGAGATTCGCGTGCCACTAGTTGGAGTGGAGCCCTGATTAGTGTAATTCCACGTTAGAACTGGTAGTGTGCAAAAGTGTCTTGATTTGTTTTAGTTGTCTCGGAGCCATCAATGCCGTCATTACGAGATATATTTTGGCACAGCTGAGAGCTCGTACAATCTACGATTCAAATACATGATACAATTATCAAATTACTGACTTGAATATTTGACATCGAAACTGGTTCATTCCAAGTGGCATATCATAAACTTCTACAATGTATGGTGACATCATCATCATCGTCATTGTGTGCCGTCTCAGCATCAAAGGTTGGCTATCACGGAACGTCATTCTGCTGTCTCTTGCTTTGATGGTGCAGGTTGTAATAGGGTGACTTGTCCATCTTTTGATGCTACTCGTCCATGTTAGTCTTGGTCTGTCTCTGCCTCTTTTACCTTGCCTTTTCCCTTCCAAGATTACTTTTAGTAGGATGTTGTGCCTTCTAACATGCCCCAAAAATATCATTTGTCTTGTTCTAATTGTATTTAGTAGTTCTTTTTTCATTTTTAGTTGTTTTAAAACTTCATTATTTGTTTTCTTTTCATTCTATCCAATTCTTCCTATTCTTCTGTAAATCCACATTTCAAATGCTTCAATTTTCTGTTCTGTTTTCTTGTCTAATGCCCATGTTTCTGCACCATACAGGAGTATGGAGAAGATATAACATTTTGCTATTCTTAGTCTTAGCACTGGTGTTATTTGTTTTGATGTTAGTATACTTTTCATGGCATTAAAATTAATTTTTGCCATTCCTATTCTTTTGTTTAGTTAGGTTTTACATTTTCCATCACTGGTTATAGTATGTCCAAGGTAGTTGTAGCTTTGAATTATCTCCAGGTCTATTTCGTCAACTTTGATATTTAGTTGTAGGTTTTGAGTATTTTCTTTGCTTACGATCATAGTTATCTTTTTGATATTCATATATAATTCATAATGTCGTATGGTGACAGCTTTACAAATAAGGTACACAACGAAATACTAACATCTCAGCCTACATACGGCCTTCTTCAAAGAACAGGAACAACGACAACAAACGATGAGGCACAGATAAAAGCTACTTCATCTAGGATGATAAGGACTGGTAAGTGAAGGAGAAGTGGACAGAGTGATAAGAGATGAGATGGTGATACAAGTGAGAGAGAGAGAGAGAGAGAGAGAAAGAGAGATGTGCTACATATTGGAGGATAGGTAAAATGTAGAAAATGAAAATATAAGCAAACAATGATTATATATAAAAATAGACTTAGCTAGTAGAATCCGTCCGCTCACAATGATGGAAGGCTATCAAATCCTAGCTGGACAGTCAGCCACGTGGTTAGACTGGACGTTAGACACATATTGATGCAGTCAAGCGTAAAAAAGGTGAAGACTCGGAATCTCTGAGAGTGTGAAAGTAAGCAGAGTCAGCAGACAGCCTTCGGGTATTCTCGTGGCAGGTGTGGCGTAATGCAGGTCGAGGATAAGAAATATTGAGGAGTGTTAAAGCGAGCGAACCAGCGAGACATACCGCAGACAATGGAGCGATAAGTGAGATAGGATAAAATATAATCATGATATGTAGTACAAACATAGAAAATTGCTTGAGGGGGTGAAAACAAGAGCACGGGAGGTAAAAATGGAGAGAAGAGACGACAAAAAAATGGAGGGGTGGATGGAATGGAAGAAGGAAAAGAACGAGAGAAGGAGGAGGGACTGTCCGTGAGACAGGGATACAATGATGCCCCGTGGGGTGAGGCAACCCATACGGGCGATCAGACGATTCTCTAAAGTAAATGACCTCGACTGTCAGAGAAACATGACAGCAGGCTAGTTACTAAGATATTCGCTTACCCTGATGACCCTGACTGAGAGTTGAAGTGGGATGCCACAGGGGTGCCTGCAATACGAGTGATGTCAAGCATATGTTCCCATCTTCAGTCTCAGAGACGGCGCCAGATTCGCATTTATTCCCCTCTTCCCCCCCCCCCCCAAATCGTATTATACTATATTGTTTCTGAGTGTGTGCGATCATGTATTAATCGTCAGTTGGTCTTGATGTGATCTTGTATCAATTATGAATGAGTCTTGATGTGATCTTGTATCAATTATGAATGAGTCTTGATGTGATCTTGTATCAATTATGAATGAGTCTTGATGTGATCTTGTATCAATTATGAATGAGTCTTGTATCAATTATGAATGAGTCTTGATGTTATCTTGTATCAATTATGAATGAGTCTTGATGTGATCTTGTATCAATTATGAATGAGTCTTGATGTGATCTTGTATCAATTATGAATGAGTCTTGTATCAATTATGAATGAGTCTTGATGTGATCTTGTATCAATTACTAATGAGTCTTGATGTTATCTTGTATCAATTATGAATGAGTCTTGATGTTATCTTGTATCAATTATGAATGAGTCTTGGTGTTATCTTGTATCAATTATGAATGAGTCTTGATGTGATCTTGTATCATTATGAATGGGTCTTGATGTTATCTTGTATCAATTATGAATGAGTCTTGATGTTATCTTGTATCAATTATGAATGAGTCTTGATGTTATCTTGTATCAATTATGAATGAGTCTTGATGTGATCTTGTATCAATTATGAATGAGTCTTGATGTTATCTTTGTCCATGGTTACTGATGACATGTTTTAGAATGTGTTAACAGCACAGCGACAGCATACTTGTTTGATGCCGGGTTCAAACACAGCTTAACGTTCTACAATCGACCCAGTTAAAAATTAAATGGGTACCTCACTCAGTGAGTTGGTAAAAACTAATAACAACGAGGAGTGCCACCCACCACTCGCTGCCTCACTTCCAAGCGCTGTGGTCCAGCAAGACGAAATGTTACATAGTTCGCTTCCCTACAACATGATAATCTTGGGGTATTACCTTTCTATTTAATGTGACATTGTAATAAATACATTAATTAAAGTACTAATTCCACCATTTTATTACTAGTCTGGTTTCATCATCTCTCTGTCGTTCTTGGCATATATGACTTATCTGCGGCCATAATGTTATGTTCTGATTCTTATTGACTTATCGTATAATTTTCTAGTTGAGTTTCTATATAACCTTTATTTAAGATAATCTAACAAACATATGAGGAAATGGAATACAGATTATCAGGGTTACCAAAAAAATGATGCTACTACTAGCTCAATAGTAAAGTATGAGTAACGATTTTTAGACTGAACATGCCATAACAGATTGAAGTGCCGTCATTTCAACACTCCAATGTAGGAACCTACGATGAATGTGACAGTGCTGTCAGCAAGATGACTGCTGTAAATTTGTTACAATCATGCCAAAAAAATGATGAATATGCAAGACTTTTATGGCCATCATTGGTACCATACCATGGCATACTGTAAGGACAGGTCACCAACCTTGAGCTGACGAACGCTTCGTTTAAACTGATTAATTTGATGCTTAGAGGTGTACGAAACAACAGCTGAAGATATAAGATAATCGTACCATGATTTATTTATGTGTCTTTGGGGGACTGGTTGGCCTCAAGGCAAGAAGCCAGCCTCGAGACAGAGAGTTTGTGTGTTCAAATCCCGGCTGCATCAGTTGGGATTTTTATTTATTATTTCTCTCTGCGGCAACCACCCCTGGTCTCAGCAGTGAGGCCCGGCTTGAAACGTCAATTCATGGACTGAAAAAAAATATGAGTGCCTCTGAAGACGGAGTTATCTGCCTGTACGATGAAGGACCCTTGGGCTGCCAGGGAAAAACGGATTAACACGCAAAATTTAGTTCCTAGTCTTTAGGGACTTTGTCAGAGGTGAAAGCTGGCGAACGCAGGAAAAAAAATATGTCATTGAAATTACTCTCTTTATCTTGCCTTTTAATAGATCACATAAAATAATTCAATCACTCCCACTGCCTATAGGTTAAAGTAATAAAGAAACACTCTTTCAAATTACATGAATTATTTTTAAAATTTATTTGTAACACATCCAATAACCCCCTCATAACACACGAGCACAAACAATTTCTTTGTGTTCAACTCAATAAATGCCGCAGTGAGTTGATGTTATGAGCAATAACTAATCTGCACAACTCAAATCAAGTCAACGTCTTGTAAGTAAATTATCATATCAACTTACACAACAATAATAATTCTTTTGTAACAAATTTTAATTGCAAATTTTAAATATAATCTGTCCATTATTACTTGTCTTTTCCTTCTGTTTTCACTTAAAAGCATTTCTAATTGAGTGCTGTGCTGATATCGCCTACTATTTACTAAAGAGCCTTTCTAACTGACAGCTGACATCGCCTCTGACCGCTGACACTGCCTACTATTCACTAAAAAGCCTTTCTAACTGACAGCTGACATCGCCTCTGACCGCTGACACTGCCTACTATTTACTAAAGAGCCTTTCTAACTGACAGCTGACATCGCCTCTGACCGCTGACACTGCCTACTATTCACTAAAAGCCTTTCTAACTGACAGCTGACATCGTCTACTATTCACTAAAGAGCCTTTCTAACTGACAGCTGACATCGTCTACTATTCACTAAAGAGCCTTTCTAACTGACCGCTGACATCGTCTACTATTCACTAAAGAGCCTTTCTAACTGACCGCTGACATCGCCAACTATTCACTAAAGAGCCTTTCTAACTGACCGCTGAGATCGTCTACTATTCACTAAAGAGCCTTTCTAACTGACCGCTGATATCGCCAATTATTCACTAAAGAGCCTTTCTAACTGACCGCTGACATCGCCAACTATTCACTAAAGAGCCTTTCTAACTGACCGCTGACATCGCCAACTATTCACTAAAGAGCCTTTCTAACTGACCGCTGACATCGTCTACTATTCACTAAAGAGCCTTTCTAACTGACAGCTGACATCGCAACTATTCACTAAAGAGCCTTTCTAACTGACCGCTGACATCGTCTACTATTCACTAAAGAGCCTTTCTAACTGACCGATGACATCGCCAACTATTCACTAAAGAGTCTTTCTAACTGACCGCTGACATCGCCAACTATTCACTAAAGAGCATTTCTAACTGACCGCTGACATCGCCAACTATTCACTAAAGAGCCTTTCTAACTGACCGCTGACATCGCCTACTATTCACTAAAGAGCATTTCTAACTGACCGCTGACATCGCCAACTATTCACTAAAGAGCCTTTCTAACTGACCGCTGACATCGCCAACTATTCACTAAAGAGCCTTTCTAACTGACCGCTGACATCGCCTACTATCTACTAAAGAGCATTTCTAATTGACTGTTGACATCATCTACTATCAATGAAAAGCATTCCTAATTGATCGCAGACATCGCCAACTCTTCACTGAAACTGCTACGGTGACTTTAGTTGCAACTTATTTTCATTGCTCAATTCTTATAATTTATCTCGTTAGTTGATACTGTATTAAAATGTTAATGCTTTATTCTTACAAATGTGGCTGGCAATTGACTTGTCATCCAATCAGGTAGATGTGCTTCTGAATTCCCTATTGTCAAACATTTTTGTTTCTTCTTTCGAGGACAAAATAAAAGCTTCAATTTGTGCGCTACTCCCTTCTGTGCTGGATGAACGTTGGAATCTGGGAAGGTTAAACAAACGTGCATTATCGTGGGAGGACTGAACAAAGAAAAATGTGTATTCTTTACTGTACTTTACAACATTTGACTTCAAGAGAGAAGAAGAGTGATTGCATGTTCTTCTCTGACCCACCTAAATGACATGCTACCAGTGGATGAGTGAGAAACAATCAACTTTACAAGATAATTTAATGTAGAAGAGAGTGAGTAAAGAAGATATCTCAATCTTCAATAAATCAGGAATCCCAGATAGAAGCCTGGACACTGACAATCATCATCATGTTACAATATTGATCACAGAATGAAGAAATAGGATGGGCTGAAGAAACACTGCTTGGCAAATAATAATGAATGAAAGAAATGAACAATACACAGGGCACTCTTATCAATGGTTGACTAAAATTAGACACTTGATATATTCCACAAGTAGATGATGATGGAGGCTGCTGATCTACATTGTCAGATTAAAACAAATAATCAAGGACACCCCCAACCCGTCCCATCCACAACAAAAAAAGGAAATAATACTCCTATTAAAAGTGTTGGCGTTTAAGGATTATTCTAAAACAAACAATTTTAAATGGCAGGCAATAAGTAGGTTTTTACATCAGCAGTTGGGCCGAGACACATGCAGTGAATTATCTGAGAGCAGTCTGTAACTTAGAGGTCAGGTTTGATCTTGATTAATGACTTCCAGGTTCATCCAGTCTTAAATGGGTACCAGGTTTTTTTCTGGGAAAGTAAAGTGGCACAGGAGTAATACCAACCACATTACCTCTAAAAAATCATGTGCTTGAGGTGTATACAAATTATTGTCACTAACACTATATTCACTTGGTGTGGTGGGGTCTTTATTTTTTTTTACCAGTCTATAACTTGTGCATTTATGCTAGTGTTAGAGACCTAACCAAGACTTTACCTTGCCTCCCAATGAGGAAACAGATAAAAGTCTAGCCACAAGAATATGACTGAAGAAGAACGACAAATCTAGCACATATAGAAATGTCACAATGATATGCCGACATTAAACTGGAAAAAATGTAACAACCACTTCATGTCCTTTCCATGGCAAACTAGGTGCTGTGGCAATCGTCATGGCAACATCTCAACAACAGGTCAGCAACAATGAGAAAGCTTGGTTGTTAATCATATCATTCACTTTATTTATCCTACACAATAGTTTTTGTTATCTCTCTTGGCTTACCTCACTACAGACAGATTATCTCCCTTGATCTGGCTAGGGAACCTAAAAGCAAGAGAGCGTAGATATACTGGAAACACATTTAGTTACATGCCAAATGGTGGATGCTGCTGTCACTGATGAATCTATTGTCTTTAGACTACCATCAATTTTAACTGAATGTGGAATGGGTTAAAAGAACACACAAGAGATGTATGTACAACCATTGCAGCATGAAAGTTATTCAAATTACATTTTTGTCAGACAAAAGGAAACTGTGCACATAAGAGTTTACCTGAAGTGCAATGATGTAATTTTTCTTCAATCATATCTGGTTCATCTGGTTTGAAGGTAGAATAAAGATTATCTATAAAAAAAATCATGTTGGACATGAGATGAGAAGAATATCTGGTTTGAAGGTAGAATAAAGATTATCTATTAAAAAAAAACATGTTGGACATGTGATGAGAAGAGATAATAACCGAATAGCAAAGCAGGCCCTCATATGGGAAACAACAGGTAAGAGAAAAAGAGGAAGACACTGAGAAGAATATTGATGAGAGAGGCAAGAGCAACAGGGTTCGGCTCCCTCAATGAGATAGAGCTGCTTGCACAGAACAGAGACAAATGGCGAGATTTGATAAAATATCTTTAAAAGAAAACTGCTAGAACAAAAATTCAGATATGAGAAAGTGTATCTTGGTCTACGCCCTATGGGCCGTCAGCGGCTCGAAAGGTCAATAGATAGATTTTAAAAATCTGTTTCAACAACGATCAATCAATCATATAGTTGGTTCAACAACAATCAATCAATCATACAGTTGGTTCAACAGGAATCAAGCTTCAGTCACTGACCTGAGAACAACAACTAGTAAAATTAAGAATCTCACAGATCGTCCCTTACATTTTGCACCCTGGGTAGCTATTAGTGTGCTCACCTCTCTGTCAAAAGAACCACTGGTCATTCTTGAATATATCAACATAGCAAGCTGTAAAAGGATATCTTGTTTGAATTAGGGAATAAAGAGAAGAGCACTGGCCACCATTAGTATCTCTTAGTGTCTCTAAATACTGAGACTAAATATGTTAAAGTCTTGGGCACCCCTCTACCTTTAAAACGACCAGTAAAAGAACAATGGGATTACCTTTTCGCTTTTAAAATTCACTTAATAAAATAGTTCATCCACTGTTTGGTTCCTTGTAGAGCATGAATCATTAAGATAGGAAGGTATTCACAATACCAACTCTCAGTATTTAGAGACGAGATGGCCAGTGTTATTCATATATTTTCTAACTCCAGAACTAGGTTTTAATGCAAGATCTTCATGTGGGACAATCAAGGGACAAAACAGATCACAAGTTATGATCAGATGTGCTCCATTTGTTCATATAGACCACAGTCTCTTCAACTATGTTGGTACACCCTTACCAATTTCCAACTTTCTCAGTCTTCCTGTTTCTATTATCTTGTAGTTTTAAAACACAGCCTACCTCATAATGCTCTGAGCATGTGTTCTTGTGTACCTAACTCAGCCAAAGGTACAAATAAAGCACACGCAGAAACATCATCAAACTCTGTGAATTATGTCACTCAATTTGTTCACACAAAACAAAATGTGTGGAAAACCATACAAGATCTCACAATAGCTCTCACACATTACAATTAACATAAACCATACAGCGTATGTTTGAAGAAGCATTGAGTTCCTGAAGCCAAATCCTTTACACATATAATAGGGGATATTGATTGTTAATAGATTTTAGAATAGACATTGGCTTATAAAGATAAAACAAACAAGTGCAGGGTTACAGTAAAAGTGATAAAAGAAAAGTATGTCATTAATGATACACTAAGCATTCCTCCTCAATATATTAATACAGTAAATCTTCAGTAATACAGCCATTTGCAAAACCTTATACATGCATGATGTTAACAAAAAAGTAACTGAATAAATTATCTTCTTTACTGTTCACATATTAAGAACCTGACAGACTTCACTTTCACAAGTTATCTTCACATCTCTTAATTATAATTCCTTAACCTTTGGTGGTTGTTGGAACACAGCAATTACCATTTCTGCCTGTCTTCAATGGTTAGTGAAACGAAAGGAAAACAAACATAAAAGGTATTAAGCAACTAAACCTGTAGAGAGATGACACAAATTATCTTTGGGCAAAAACCTTTTTGGTACAAAACAAATATTAACACAAAAACAAACATGAGAGGCAAGTGTTAATCTCAAAATTATGGAAGAGGGAGAGTAGACTAGACCTAGTGAAGCCAATCCCTACCCATTGTCTGATAGGAGAGTAGACTAGACCTAGTGAAGCCAATCCCTACCCATTGTCTGATAGGAGAGTAGACTAGACCTAGTGAAGCCAATCCCTACCCATTGTCTGATAGGAGAGTTGACTAGACCTAGTGAAACCAATCCCTACCCATTGTCTGATAGGAGAGTAGACTAGACCTAGTGAAACCAATCCCTACCCATTGTCTGATAGGAGAGTTGACTAGACCTAGTGAAGCCAATCCCTACCCATTGTCTGATAGGAGAGTTGACTAGACCTAGTGAAGCCAATCCCTACCCATTGTCTGATAGGAGAGTAGACTAGACCTAGTGAAGCCAATCCCTACCCATTGTCTGATAGGAGAGTAGACTAGACCTAGTGAAGCCAATCCCTACCCATTGTCTGATAGGAGAGTTGACTAGACCTAGTGAAGCCAATTCCTACCCATTGTCTGATAGGAGAGTTGACTAGACCTAGTGAAATCAAGCCCTACCCATTGTCTGATAGGAGAGTTGACTAGACCTAGTGAAACCAATCCCTACCCATTGTCTGATAGGAGAGTTGACTAGACCTAGTGAAATCAAGCCCTACCTATTGTCTGATAAGAGAGTAGACTAGACCTAGTGAAATCAAGCCCTACCCATTATCTGATAGGAGAGTAGACTAGACCTAGTGAAACCAATCCCTACCCATTGTCTGATAGGAGAGTAGACTAGACCTAGTGAAGCCAATTCCTACCCATTGTCTGATAGGAGAGTTGACTAGACCTAGTGAAGCCAATTCCTACCCATTGTCTGATAGGAGAGTTGACTAGACCTAGTAAAATCAAGCCCTACCCATTGTCTGACAGGAGAGTTGACTAGACCTAGTGAAACCAATCCCTACCCATTATCTGATAGGAGAGTAGACTAGACCTAGTGAAATCAAGCCCTACCCATTGTCTGATAGGAGAGTTGACTAGACCTAGTGAAACCAATCCCTACCCATTGTCTGATAGGAGAGTTGACTAGACCTAGTGAAACCAATCCCTACCCATTGTAGGTGAAACACTTGCTGTGTAATTTGGCTTAAGCTTGAACTGCTATTTCACTGCCCAAGTATAATGAAGCTATAATTATATACGCAAATGATCTTTATGATAAAGCTGGAAATAAGAATAATTATTAGATCGTGCTGTATATATATATCTGTTGAACATATCCTTCAACACTTCTATTAGTTAAATATAATTCTTCCACAGCCTTGGTTTCTTCTAATGTAGGGCTGTAACAGAATAGGAAAACTATATTTTTTAAATTCAAAATGTCTTATAGCTCACATTCCCAGTTCAGACCACAGCTGTATACTCCCTGCTCAGAATCTGCTGAAAAGTGACTATTTTAGCGAACAAAAAAAAAATAATATTCTTTATACTTGCAAACAAAATCATTTTAAAACAAATAGTTGACCATAGTATGTAAATAATATTTACTGCATAAACAATACATCTTAACAAAAAAATATCATAATTAACCACATCTGGGAAAAATGAAGACATCAGAATTTAAAAAAAAAACATGTTTTCTGCTGAGGATGTAATTATAATTAAAATAATTTTTTTTTAAATGTATGAAAGATTACATGTATGCTCTTGCACAAAGATAGAACATGTAAACAACTATTTTCTCTTTTCAAACAACAACCATCTTCAAACTATAGAATTTGATCAAACTAAAATAATTAGTTTAATATTGAATACATACTCAAATGATAAAATGGCAGTCAGAAGTGACATGTGAAATGAAAGTAAATGAGTAGTCTGTCCATGTACTGCTAATAATAAGTCATTGTTTCCTCTGCAGTCTGTTGAGATAGGTAGGGCTTGTAATTTTCTTCATTTGTTCAATTAACAATTCCAAAAATGTTGACATTAAAATGAAACTAAAATCAGGACCATTGTAATGTCAAATTGTCTGCCTTTAAATGAAAAAAGACAACTTAATTACTACAATGACTACAATCCTTTCACAATGACTCCTGTCCTGACTCAGACATTCATTGGAGCACTGTCAGTGGACATAACTCTTCTCTCTTAGTTTTCTCTGTCTATCATTGGTTTGAGATCTTTGATGCTGTCATTTCAGTTCTTTCTCCGTCTTCCTTTGCATCTTACTTCTCTCACATTTCTCAGGATAATGTTTATTGCATATGCAAATACATGTGTGCCATTATAACTTTAATTTCTTCACAGTGGTAAGAAGATTATCATTCTGGCTACCTACGTAATTACCTTTAGAGTATTTGGTATTTACATTCATGAAAATTTGGTCTAGATATGAGGTTTTCATGATTTTACAACAGCATATTAAGTCTAGTACACAGCCTCCAAAGATGGAATCCATTAGCCATGATACTTCGGGGAAATCAAGAGACACACTCAAACATGAGTATCAACTCTGCTACTAACTTGTCCCATACCATAGTATCACTCATAGCCACATCATAGCAAAAGGACAACAGGGCAAGTTCACATGATCAAAAGATTTCAAGGCAACAGAAGTTCAAGTGATTGCATTTTACATTTAACATTAAGATTCACATACTACAAGCATAAATAAATATAATAATCTTTGCACCATCATTTACTTTCTGTTTGTTATCTGTCTTTTACAACTTTCTCTACAATCTTTCCTAAGTAGCATGGTAGCTGCAGCCAAGAGGTCCTGTGAGATAGGTGGCCCAAGAGTTATCTGGGATTAATTTAGGTGCTGTTAGATGCTGCTTAATGCTTTTTTGTAGTATTTAATGATCAACCTACATGTTAACTGAAAATGTCATATTCAATAATAGAAGATTTACTGATATTCCAGAAACATTTTTTATCACAAAATTATGAAAAGGAAAAGTTAGAATTTGTATATAACAATTAAAATAAATATCTTGTTTGTCTTTATTCAGGGAAAGAGTTATACCTCCCTACCCTCCTTCCCCACCCCTATCCCAAAATATTTGTCCAAGACAAGTTCCCAACAGCAATAAATTTGTGTTTCATCATTCACTCATTCATCAGTCCACTCTCCGATAACAACAATTCTGCAGAATACCTGCTTCAGTCCACTCTCTGATAACAACAATTCTGCAGAATACCTTCATCAGTCCACTCTCTGATAACAACAATTCTGCAGAATACCTTCATCAGTCCACTCTCTAATAACAACAATTCCGCAGAAAACCTTCATCAGTCCAATCTCCGATAACAACAATTCTGCAGAATACCTTCATCAGTCCACTCTCCAGTAACAACAATTCTGCAGAATACCTTCATCAGTCCACTCTCCGATAGCAACAATTCTGCAGAATACCCTCATCAGTCTACTCCCCAACAACAGAATTCTGTGAGATATTGACATAAGGCCACACCCCAAAAACAGCAACTGTAAAGAATACCTTCATCAATCAACTCCTCAACAGTAATAATTCTATGGGATACCCTTGTCAGACCACTCCCCAAAAGCAGAAATTCTACAAAATACTTTTATCAGTCCATTCCCCAACAGCAGTAATCTTATGGAATACCTTCATCAGTCCACTCCCCAACAGCAATAATCTTATGGAATACCTTCATCAGTCCACTCCCCAACAGCAGTAATCTTATGGAATACCTTCATCAGTCCACTCCCGAACAGCAGTAATCTTATTGGAATACCTTTATCAGTCCACTCCCCAGAAGTAGTAATCCTATGGAATACCTTCATCAGTCCACTCAATAACAGCAATAATCCTATGGAATACCTTCATCAGTCCACTCCCCCAACAGCAGTATTTCTATGGAATACATTCATCAGTCCACTCCCTAACAGCAGTATTTCTATGGAATACCTTCATCTCTTTACCTTTAGATGTGCAGGGTACCACAGTATGTGTTTATTCAGGAGGTTGTGATATCTTAACCCAAGCACTTGTAAAAGCTCTTTATTGAAAATGTGTGCTAAGACACAGGGCTACATCTGCTTCATGTCATTAGAACAAACATTCAAGGGTTGATAATATAAGATAAAATACAATAAACCTTTATGAAGCAATAATTTCTGTTCCTAAATATCCTTCTACCAAACACAATCAAAATTAATCATCTTTATTTCTTTTAGCTTTCATCTAATTTTCAATTTGACTCATTGAGTTAAAACTTAAAGTTGCTATATTTGACTTCTAATTTATGTGTGTCCACGCTACGATTTCTCAAAATAATTAGAATTTGTAAAAAATCATTTCTTATAATTTATAAGCTTTTTAAATGATCTCATTAAAAAATAAATTACATCAAACAGGGTAACAACAAAAATGTCAGGTGGTAATGATAGTGAATTGGAAGACGTACTTGTTGAATGAATTAGAGTGACTTTTATCGGTCAAACAGATGACGGGAGACCAGAGTGAACGTCTTAGTTCTACAAAACTCTTTGAAGAGAAAAAAGCCAGCATGTCAGATAACATCACCCATTTTTATGACTACCTTGGTGCTACCATGAAACAGCAGCTATAAGGCAAAAGTCTAATACTGTATTGCCAGCATTCAGAGAATACTCACACAGACACTGACAAAAGGATATATTTATTTTAAAACACCTCCACATTATAACACTGATATCAAATAACACTCAAATGCCATAACATGACAACGCTGAATTTATTGTCATTATGACCAACATAAAAATGAATTAGATAGTGTTGTAAACAATTCCATGTACAAAGTCTCTACAGAATGAACATTATTTTTCAACTACTGTGGAAGGTTTAATCTTCCTCAAGTTGAGAAGTTGGATCAAGCTCCCAGACAAATTTGCCTTGCCTAGCATTATAAAGACATTGCTTGGATAAATTGCTATTTGTGCTTTATTACTTCCATTCATTTCCTTCTGGTTTTGATGCTTGTGTTTTCCCACAAACTTGTAAAAATATTTGTCTAGAGAATAACCTCAAAACTATGTATGGCTCATGAAACATATTCTGCTGGTGGTTTCTATTAATTCCAGATTCTATTAGCTTTGTCTGTTTATGCCAAATCCTACTGGAACTGTCTACTTCATACCTTCCATATATTTTTCAAGTGAACCCGTACAAATGGGGAAAAAAATGTACATATCAGTTAGTGTTAATTTATAATAAAATAATAGATATTATTAATAATAATAATAAATATTATTAATACTATTAAATAATAATAATAATTTATAGTTTCTGCAAGAAGATTGACTCAGCACATGACATCATCAACACTGTGATCGTCAAATTTCTTTCAAATTGGTCATTTAATGATATGTTTAAATGAGTGTTAAACTCAAAAATCCCTTTTTTTTTCAAAATTATCCAGTAAATTAATTATTAAATATTTCAAAACACAGAATTATTGACAGAAGCTAGTGATTTGACTAACAATGAACATGGCCTTGCCTTCTTAGCGGATGCTCCCCTTCTTTAAAAATTATTATTATTTTGATGCGAATTAATAGGCAGATCAGTTGATCACTTGAATTTGTGAAAATAAACATCAAATTGTTTTGTTGGGAAACTCTGTTTAGTTTAATGTGTTTAAACATGGATGTTAAGTTAGAAAATTCATTGCTTCAACTCTGCAATAGTAAATTAATAATTGAAAAAACATTTAAAAGAGCACACCTACTGCATTCAATTGCAAATCCAATATCTTGAAATTTGAAAACTACATGACATTAAAAAACAATAAAGCTTTCCTTTAAACTTTCACCTCATGATGATAGGAACACAGTGAAGTGAATACCATGATGTATATCTTCAATTATGTCTTGGGGATTTTGCCTACTTCTTGGCACAACACAATCCGTTCAATCTTAGACCAAATCTTCTAGGTTATATTAGATCGCAAATTCCATTAAAAGAATAACAGAAAAAAAAACTACTTTCGTTTGACCTCCATGTGTGTAGACAGTGAATTGTATTGTGAAGTTATTTTCTTGACCTTTCATCTGATGTATTTAAAGTAACACTAATCATTTATATCTCTGGTTAAATGCGTTAAAATGTCAGTCCTTTAGACTGTTCTCGGTAACCTGATGACTGTAGAAAAAATTGTTTTTGGCTTTTTGCCATTTCCAGAATTATTCAATATGCAGTTTTCAAACAAATTTTTGTGTTGAAAAATTTTAAGAAGAAACAAAATGTGGAATTGCACAAAAATAACTTCTTTTTTATCCATATGAATTGAGAGTACGGGTTGTATTAAAAAAAACCACAAAAAACATTAAATACGGGAAACCGTATCAGATAGAAGGTATGCCATTTAATTGTCTTTTCAAACCAACTCTCAAGATCTCTGCTTTCATTAAAGAAAAAGAAACATAAGACTATAGAAATATAATCATTAATTAAGTTATTAATGCCAATCAAATCCAATGTCAGTGGTAACAATATCTATACCTATTGTGAACTGATGAGGTGTAGTGGTTATTAGCCATCATCATCATCATCAGTACTAAGCCTGCTGGCGTAGGTGATCATGTCTCTCCACAACTTTCGATCATGACAGTTATTTATCATTTCTGTTGTTGACCTTCTGCTAAGCCATTCTCTTAAGCTGTCTGGTATCTTTTCTCTTTGCTTCCCTCTATCTCTTTGTCCCTCAATTTTCCCACTTGTTACAATGTATTCCAGCTGTTCTCTTCTCATTACATGGCCAAAAAATGATGACCGTTTCTTCCTAATATTGGAAATTAGCTCTCTTTTTGCTTTGGCCTCTTTCAGAACATTTTCATTACTTTTCTTAGCTGTCCATGGTATTCTCAACATTCTTCTATAAAACTTGATTATTAGTATGCATCATAAAAACAGAACTAGTTTCTTCATTTCCTTATGGGCACACTCCAGTAGGTACCCTATTATCAGACTTAACCCTTAATTACAATACCTATCTATAACTCTCCCAGTTATGTTACCATAGTAAAAATAACTACCACTTAAATGAACATTTGGTGCTCTAAAAATAGCATTTTCTCTAACCTTTCAACACACTCATGAGTGTTCACACTAGACAAAACATGGGGACTTGGAACTCCTAGCTCAGGTTAATTTATAACCTTAGATTCATCTCATGATGCAGACATATTACAATGTCTTTTGATACGGTTGCCATAAGTCTGTCACTATGTTCAGCATAGCATTATTCACCATGTTTCCCAAATCACAAAGGGTTGTTTCATGTAAAAAAAAAAAAACACAAAAAAAAAACCAATCAATTTCTTGAAAATTGATGATTTTTGTGTGTGTTAAACGATGTATTTCACATCTCATTAAAAAAAAATCCAACAGCAATGGAAACAAATTAAACACTCAGTGAGGCAATGTTTGAACACTGCAAAATGTCAAATTTTGGAGAATTTGTGTTTTGATGTGGTAATATTTACTACTGTAATATCATCATCATCGAGTGCCTTCTCCGCAACGAAGGTTGGCTACCATGGAGCACCATTCTGCTCTGTCTCTTTCTTTGATGGTGCAGATTGTCATAGGCTGATTTGTCCATCTTTTGATGTTACTCGTCCATGTTAGTCTTGGTCTGCCTCTGCCTCTTTTACCTTGTTACAGTATATATACAGTATTATAATCCAGGATTAAGGAAAGTAGAAAATAGAAAGGGAAAGAACTAACGCCAAAATCTAACAATGCTGTTGCTTAATAATGTGTTATTAAAACACTTTATACTTTCAATATTATCAACTTTAATTAATTACACATTCAGGTGCTCTTGTTTATAAATTTTAACCATATTTGAATACAGGTAATGAATTACCTGACAGAAAGTCAAATTTAAAATATATTTTGTCCTTTCCTCAAATAGTTGAAAACTAAATGATGGTTATATTCTGTTCAATATGAGAAATGTTACCACCCGCCTGATACATTTTATATGACAACAGCTTATTCACACTGAAAATCTCTTTATTTGGTATATACCACACACAACCTGTGACATCTGACATATCTTTTGTAAAAATTAAGGATACGTAAATTAATTTTTATAAATGATAATTAATGAATCAAATTATAATCTGGTTAAAAAAACTGGTAGCAATTACTTTGAAAATACATGGTTAATTTTATTAAGAAAAACAAGTATGCAAACTGAACATAGAATATTCTCCCAAAGCACAACACAGAAACAAACGAACTGAGCATTTATGGAATAAAAAGACCAATCAAATGAACATTTAACAAATGCTAAATAGATAGTTCATTACTAGATTACATAACTGCTTAGAAATATGTTATGATTAAGACTGCTCTGATGATAACATTGGTGATAACATTAATTATAACTATAACTGTTCCACCACAGTCTTGGAACTGGGTGGTGGGTATAGAGCTGTGATGGAAAACAATGCATCTCTGAGTGCCGGTTCATAAAGTGTTGCTCATTCACATTGAATAATTGATTATCAAGAAAAAATATTTCCATATACTAATTTCATCAAGTTTAAAACAACAAAAACATATAACATTAGTTTTATGACAATTCTCATAAATCTCAGGCTTATTATTAGAAGTCTTCTTCCATATTGCCATTCCCCTATCTATCTGCAAATATATTACAAGGCAATAGCAGAATGAAGAAAAACATGTAGGCCTGAAACTCCAAACAACTTCAGAAGCAACTGGCAACAAATATCAGATTTCTCCTCAATCAAACTGTCAGCAATGATCTCATCATTCAATTATCTCCCATTGTGGAGGATTGTGGAGCCTGGTGGAGCTAGGAGATCACAGAACTCATGAAGTGCATCACGAAGAGGCTTGGACACCTGGTCAATAAACAATCACATAAATGAAGTGAATAGATTTTTGTTGTTGTGAGGTAAAAATCAGAATAGAAAAAGCCAGTTTAAACCACCAGTGATATATTTTGGTAAAAGTAATGGTTCCCTCCATGCTCTGCTAGCCATATGGGGAATATCGTGTTAGTGACCATAATTTTATACAATCACTACACATTTTTGGTAATGTTGTCGATATCACGCCAGGCCATCTTTACTTCCCAGACAAAAATCTATGGTCTCCATTTTTTTAGGCTGAGTGAACCCTGGAGCCTAGTTGGTCTAAAAAAGTGTTGGTCAACTTCCAGCAATTTAACCCAGGCCTTTCTGATCAGAGGGAGCCACGATTGCTCAATGGTCAGTGAACTGGACTACAAAGGACAAGGGGTAGGGTTCGATCCCAACCGACGGCATCCGGGTTCACCCAGCCTTAAATGGGTACCGGATTTTTTTCTGGGAAAGTGAAGCAGCACGGGCGTAATACCGACCACATTACCCCAAAAATCATGTGCTGAAGGTCTGTAAAATGTATGGTCACTAACACCATATTCCCTATACGCCACTTGGCGTGACAGGGGTACTTTACTATTTTTTTACTTTCCCTTCTGATTAGGAGCACAAAACCCACTCAGCCACCGAGGGACTTATATTTTAATTGCGCTGCTGATTAATGTCTTTCAATATCTTCTTTATTTTTCTTGCATTTTTGTATTACCTTTGTTTTTAAAAAAATATATTTTTTTCTCTTTTGTTTAATTATATTATGCAGATTCTCTTGCTAATAAATTTTATTGCTATTGCCAGATTTTTGTCAATCTTCCAACAAATAGACTTCTAATGTTCTTAAGTGTTAAGTCGAGACAGTCTTGACATTTGGAAGTGAATCCTGGACAACTGAACAACAGGCAAGTAAACATTGGAGGTCACAGAAATGTAGTTTTGCAGAAGAATATTGAGAATATCATGGACAGTTAAAAAATAGTAACAAGGATATTCTAAAAGAGACAAAGACATAAAGAAAGCTTATTACCAAAACTAGGAGAAAACAACCAAAATTTTGAGGCCATATAATAAGAAAGAAACATATTGTGACAATTTCAAAAATTGAAGGAAGAAAGGAGAAAAGATATCACACAATTAAAAAGAATGGTCTTGTAGGAAGCTAAAAGCAGAAGTGATTAACAAATGTAGGACACAAAGCTGGGGAGAGACATGATCACTTATGCAATAAGGCAAATGTGCTTGATGTGATGGTAATATAGATTTCAATTAATTGTACATATTTTCTCTCCATTATTTTTCAATTTTTTTACATTGGTCATTGAGAAACAAATCAGTCACTGGCAATGATCTCTCAGTTTTGCTTAACCAGCAGCTATTATTCACATCATCATCATCATGTGTCATACAGAATGGATAGGTGATCATGTTCTTTCACAATCTTCTATACACAGTGCATCACATCAGTTCTGTTGTTGACTGTTTTCCATGCTATAACACCAAGCTATCTAGTATCTTCTCTCTTTGTCAACAGCTATCTCTCTCTTTTCCTGTATTATGCTAGTAGTAGCCAAGTATTCCAAAATTCCTCTTCTTATGATGTGCCCTAAAATGTGGGTTGTTTCTTTCTGGTGTTTTTTAGGAGCTCCCTTTTTGTGTTGGCCTCTCACAGCAGTCCAGGGAACTTTCAACACTTTTCTGAGAAATCCCACCTTTGTGGCCTCTAATTGTCTTTTCTTTTGTTTGTCTACTGTCCATGATTCAGTTCTATAGGTCAATATTGACTCTATATAGCACTGATGAACTCTCTTTTTCATTTCTATTGACATAGACCTGTTGTTTATGACATTTTCATTTTCTGAAATGCTATTTTGGCCTGAGCTATTTTGGTTTTTATTTCTGTGGTGCATCTTCCATCTGATGTTATTTATTATTGTGCCTAGTATGTGACACTTTGCATTTTTTTTTTCAGATTTGTCTCACTTATTTTTATGTTGCATGGTGGTGATGATTGTTTCTTTAATATGACCTCTGCATTATTATTATTCACAAGGAACCCCAGTTAACCCACATTGTCCATCAATTTGTTCTTCATGTCTTTGAACTGACACCTTCACCTTCCTTCTGTAGTGCACTGAATGGAAGTTAGTTTCTAGATCTTTCCTCTTGTGTATCTAAAGTACTTTTGATATTTCTTGATACAGCACTTTGTGTGTTTTTGTTATAGACTTTTAAACTGGTGAAGCACTGCACTTGTGATAGGGTCAAGGAAATGATGAGAATATTTAATAAAACTCTGCGCACATGAAAGACAGGGAAGAATAAAGAGAAAACTTCTATTAAGTCATAGAGTTCATTTAGATATTCTGCAAATTTTCTAAATCATCTGTGTTGATGCATGTAAATTATCTAAATAACTAGAATTGATACCTGAAAATTATTTGTAAAAATTAGTATCCATCATCTGTTCTTACTTTTCCTTATTTGTCTTTGAGCATCAAGAGCAGGTATAGCATGCAATCTTTTCTCTTCTCTGCTGGCTTCTCCTGCTGTTTTATTTCCTAGAGTTATTCCATCTTTTCAGTGGTCACTTGTTAAGACCCATTGTGCCATATTTTGATCTTTCATCGCAACACATGGCCAAACCATTGTATATGTTGTTTCTTTATGTATTCATTGCACATTGCAGGAATTATTTCTAGTTTTTTTTTTTTTTTGTTCTTCACCTTTGATCTGAGTCTACTTCTGCTGCTTGTGGGTTATTGTTTGTCATTAGACTTCCTAGGTATTTAAATCACACCACTTGCCATCTGCTTGATGTTGTTATACTGATGCTCTACGTGCTCTCTTGCGATGTTCATGACTTCTGTCATGTTGGTGTTGATTTTCATGCTGTATTGGGTGCCTGTGTTCTTAAGTCTATATGCTGTATATGTAGGTATTCTTGTAAGTCTTCTATCTTTCCATGTTTTAGTGCCTGATTGTCTGTGAATACAAGCTCATTAATCTTCTATTGTTTGAAGATTAAATTATTATTTTGCTGTTCTAAATTTGAAATGGTCTATACAGCCTGCTGCTGTTCTAACTGTACAGCCTGATGCTGTTCTAACTGTACAGCTGCTGTGAATGTAGAGAATTTTACATAGGTTGGTTAGATGTTGGCTTACTTCATATGTTGTTGGTACATCTCCCATAATTGCTCTGTTTACTCAGTCCAGTATTGATGTCTGTAAATCATCTAAATAATCTATGTATATATTTGTTAATTAACAGAAGAAAGAAGAAGAAATCTCTACACCATGATGATCTTCTCAACTGTAGAAACTCACCTGAGGGGAAGGCAATGTTGTACACTCAACCAGAGCTGGATACAATTTGATCACTTGGTTCCACACAGCTACTTCAACTGTCAGAGATAGATTAAACTATGGAAACTTAACAAAGTATCAACAACTAATGACTGAAACATGGAAAAGGTGATAGAAATAAAATACATGCAAATGTAAGTAATTCATTATTCAAATCACCAGTCTTCTGTGGTAAAATAAATAAAAAGTGGCTGTATGAATCGAGTAATATTAAATGAGGCAAGCTAATTAATTTAATAAAAATTAAACTCATTGAATAAGAAACAGAACTGTTTGAATGAAATGCATTCACAGATAAAAGTAATGAAATAGATTAAATGACAATACAGAATAGTTTAACTAAATGAACCACAAGTGAAACCTTACACAAATTCATCTAAATGAACCATGTGAAATACCATAAATATAATTAAATGACCAACACAAAAAAATAGTGGAACTCAAAACTATATGACCTACATAAGTAAATGTATAACATTAAAATTTGGGTCAGTAAAACTAAATAAACCACATGAAATTTCATGCAAACTAAATCATCTGCATGAAACCTAAAACAAATATAACTAATTGGAACATTTGAAACCTCAGACAAATATAATTAACTGAAACACATGAAACCTCAGACAAATATAACTAACTAATACACATGAAACCTCAGACAAATATAACTAACTGAAACACATGAAACTTCAGACAAATATAAATAATTGAAACACATTAAACCTCAGACAAATATAACTAACACACATAAAACCTCAGACAAATATAACTAACTGAAACACATGAACCCTTAGACAAATACAACTAACTGAAACACATGAAACCTCAGACAAATATAACTAACTGAAACAAATGAAACCTTAGACAAATATAACTAACTGAAACACATGAAACTTCAGACAAATACAACTAATTGAAACCTATCATAACCTCATCCAAATACAGATAATGAACCACATGAAATCTGAAGTGAATATTATAATATATATATAAAACTAGTCACATTTTGTAAAGTGATAATCACATAATATATTAGTAAATACTTAAATGATGTAACTGCTTCTAAGTTTGAAATATGAAAGACAGTACTTGCACTAGCTTACTTATGTTATTTCTATAATATTTGATATTTCAGTCTGTCTGCATGGCTCCTCTGTCGCCATTTTCTTAAAAGTTGCCTTAATTTTACATCTTGATATTTTGATAAAACATTATAGCCACTGTTATCTTGTCTGATTTGACTAAAACTAATTATCCATAAGTGCTTGTTATCATCAAAAGAACACATTACAATAATATTAAATATAGGGTATCTAACTCGCTACTGAACCTGACATGTCTTTAATGGTTTTACCCCTATAAAACTCGCCCCTCCAGAATACATCAACATGTTTGCCTGTGTGAACTCACAGGTACTCTATACTAACACTTAAGAACAACAACCATATTGTGTAGGCAGGCATCTCAGGCCAATAGGGAGGGATCAGCGGAGAGGCACAACAGGCAGGCACGTCACAACAATAAGGCATGCCATATGCACATGCATGCACTCACATTGGCACACATACAAACACATGCACAAATGGACAGACTGGACACACACATGGACAGGGACACACATAAACAGAGACACATGCACACGCATGCTTGCATACACACACACACACACACACACACACAAACATACATGTGGACAGGGACAAACATACATGTAGACAGGGACAAACACATGCACACACACACACACACTATAGAAACATTTCTTTTCATTTCTCACACAATGAATGCACTTCTGCTCACATTTTTGTTGTTAATATCTGCACTGATGTTAGAATTATTAAGAAATGCTGAGTTCAGTAGTGAGCGAGACCCCCTGTTATAGCACAAAAGAATAAAGAAAATAACAATTTAATACCATTCCCCTGTGGTGCCTTTTTAAGAGACTGCAGCAGTGTTGTAATGGCTTTTAGAACAGATGACATCTCAGCTAATCTTGGTCTGAAACAGGGTTTTCCAAAATTAAGATCCATTTTTCTTTTATTTACAATTTCAGATAACATATAAAGGTCAACTGGGTTTCCATCTCTGTCTAAAGGCATATGGGGAACATGATTTTAGAGCCCATACTTGTCAAAGACCAAAAGTAAACATGACTGATATCACATCAGGGTGGCTTATTAATCACAGCCATAAACTCCCCCCCCCCCACCCTTTCCAATTTAAAATAAATCTCTGTTACCCATTTTCAGAGGCCTGGTGAACCCAGAAGCTATGTTGGTCTGATCAAACACAGGCCATATCTTCCAAACTTTTTGAACTGGAGAGATGGCTGCTAACCACTTAACCATTTTTCTCAGGTCATCTAGCTCAGTGTTCCTGGGAGTTTTTAGTGCTTATAGGGCTGACAGTGCATCAGTGAGTGTCACCAATTTCTTGTGCACGTTATTTTTGTTTATTCCAGATTATTCAGCCTCAGGAACACACCTCCTCCTCCATTTCTGGTGGCATTTGTAGCAGAACTGCCTGTTTATATGTGGGACCAGGAGTCCTGTGGGTAGTTGTGGTCTATGTAACTTTCCGCTATGTGCTTTCTCTCTGTGTCTGTTTGGGTGCCTTTTTACATGATTCCTATTATGTCTTCATTCTGAAAGAGGCCAAAGCAAAAAGAGAGCTAATTTCCAATATTAGGAAAAAACAATGATCATTTTTTGGCCATGTAATGAGGAGAGAACAACTGGGAAATTGAGGGACGAAGAGATAGAGGAAAGCAAAGAGAAAAAATACCAGACGGTTTAAGAGAATCACTTGGCAGAAGGTCAACAACAGAAATGATAAATAACTGTTGAGATCGAAAATTGTGGAGAGACATGATCACCTACGCCAGCAGGCCCGGTACTTGATGATGATGATTATGTATACATTAAATTCTGGTAAGTCATACAGGAAGGGCATATAGGTTTTGGCATTGTTTGGAACAGTGCTGGATCACTATTTATCAATTCTTTGAAGATTGCTGTAAAGTTGAGCACAGTATTTGTACATGAGTATTGTCTTCCCTCATTAATCTCTACACACTTGGCCAAGCTTGACTTGGTAGTCTGTTTTTAGAGCCACTGCAAAGAGGTGAAGTAGGGTCTGGATGGTTCTGGTTCACTGATCCTGGTGCAAGCCATCAGCTATGAGTCGCTGATAGCTTCCAGCTCTGTTGCTGTTAGGTGCCTTGCCTCAGATGAACACTTCAGTGATTGCTGCAACAGGTGGTAATTCAGATGTGGAAATGCTGGAACAGGTGGTAATACAGATATGGGAATGCTGGAACAGGTAGTAATACAGATGTGGGAATGCTGGAACAGGTAGTAATTCAGATGTGGGAATGCTGGAACAGGTAGTAATTCAGATGTGGGAATGCTGGAACAGGTGGTAATTCAGATATGGGAATGCTGGAACAGGTGGTAATGCAGATATAGGAATGCTGAAACATGTGGTAATGCAGATATAGGAATGCTGGAACAGGTGGTAATGCAGATATGGAAATGCCTATACTTTTGTGAAGCCAGTTCAAACTAAAGACTTCAAAAACTTTCCTTTGAAAAGACTTTTCATGTCAATGATCAATCAAGTCTGTTTTCATTAAGTAAGTAAGTAAAGAGCCCCGTCACATCAAGTGGCATATAGGAAATATGGTGTTAGTGACCACCATTTTCACAGAACTTTAGCACATGATTTTTGGGGTATGTGGTCGGTATTACGCCTTTAGCACTTTATTTTTCCAGAAAAAATCCAGTACCCATTGTTGGTTGGGTGAACCTGGAAGCTGTCAATCAGGATTGAACTCAACCTCTTGTCTTTAGTAGTCCAGTTCACTAAGCTATCGTAGCTCCCTTGTTTTCATTCATCATCATCATCGAGTACTGTCTCCACATCGAATGTTAGCTACCAAGGAGCGCCATTCTGCTCTGTCTATTACTTTGATGGTGCAGGTTGTCATAGGCTGACTTGTCTATCTTTTGATGTTACTCGTCAATGTTAGTTTTGATCTGCCTCTGCCTCTTCTACCTTGCATTTTCCCTTCCAAGATTACTTTTAGTAGGCTGTTGTGTCTTTTAACATGCTCCAAAATCTTATTTGTTTTCATTAATTCAAATATTATTCATTAGTTCCAATCTGTTTCTTCTTCTTTACCTTTCAACTCCCTGTGGAGCATAGGTCTTCAACAAAGTAGCACAATTCCCCTATAATTTGTGCACTCCTGTAAACTTCCTTTCGTTGATAGTTTGATCATATAACCTTCTTTCCAGTCATTAGGTATTTCTTCCATTTCCCACATTTTATCTAGTAGATTATGTAATATCTTGGTAGAGATGTTAACATCTGCTTTGATGGCTTTTGAAGGAATTTCATCTGGTCGTGTGGTTTTACCATTTTTTAATAGATTGATGGCTTTCATTATTTCTTCTTTGCTTGGCTTTCCACAGTTAACGTGTAACTCTTCTTCTGGTGGTAGTATATCTGGAGGGTTATTTGGACCGGGTCTGTTCAAAAGTTCTTCAAAGTGCTTCTTTCATCTCTTCATTTGTTCCCTTATTTTTCTAAGCAGATTTTCTTTCTCCTCTTTAATAAAGGCATTGATCTGTTTGTATGCTCCACTTAATTTCTCTGTGCTTTAGTACAGTTCTTTCATATTTTCTTTATTTTCCGATTCGTCTGCCTCTTTAGAAAGTTCATCTATATAGTTCCTCTTATCCCTTTCAATACATCTTCTCACTTCTTTGTTCACCTCTGTGTAAGTTTCCTGTGTCTTGGCTTTAGTACTTCTCATTTTGCTTTTATTAATGTTGGAATATTGTTCCTCTAAGTTCATTAGATTGAGAGCACAGAAGTTCACAAATATCTCTCCATTCTCATTCATTTCTCCATGTTTTCCCATGATCTCTTTGAAGCCTTGATTGTCTGATCCTACTTTTGCATTTAGACCTCCCAACAAGATTATAATACCTTTGGCTCTTCTTCCACCCATCTGACATTACAACTGTTTTTAGAACACATCTTTAACTAAATCTTCCTTATTTTTGGTTGGTGCATAGCATTCGATAATGTGTATTTTTAATTTGTTTTTTGTTGTTTTAAATGTTTATTGTATTAGTCTTGACCCTACTTCTTCCATTCTATCAGTACATTTCAGGTGTCAATTCTGGAGGATTTCCTGGTAGACAAAAGGTGAGTTGGTGACCTGGACTCCTTGTGGCTTTCTCCAGATTGCGTCATACATCCCATAGACAAAGGCCCTTATATTGCCTGGATTTACTTTATTTCTTTTCTTTGACTTTCCCATGTTTGTGACTATTTTTGCAGTTCATTGTTTTTCACAGTGTATTATAGCCAAACCCATGCCCATCCAACCTTAGTTGCCTCTTACGAACATGCCTGGCAGGGAACAGCGCCACAATTCTTTACTTCCCTTTTGGGCCTCGACAGCGCATGAGCATCCAATCTGTTTGGTTTATCCAACTTCAAGTATATCCATACTATTTTATCACTTGACATTATAACGGAAAATTGATTTGTGACGTAAAAGACACTTCTAGCATTTACCTTGGCAATGGACATTTTCCACTGAGTCTCTCATCCTCAACATATGATGTTATGACTTCCTGGCAGCGACGTAAAAGTGACATTACTGCAAGACGTGTCAGCTGACCTTGTTCTGACACTGTATCACTGACAAATGAGAACTGGAGTAATGTTTCAAAGCAGGTACGAGCAAACTCTTCTCTTAGCTTCCTGCTAGATTCTGTATCTGCTGAGGAGATGGAAGTGCAGATATTTGCTAGTAAAAGCAACAATTTATATTTACAGTATCAATATTGAAATCTATAATCAAAACTATATATAAAAAAAAAAAGTAAAGTACCCCCGTCACGCCAAGTGGCGTATAGGGAATATGGTGTTAGTGACCATAAATTTTACAGACCTTCAGTACATGATTTTTGGAGTAATGTGGTCGGTATTACACCCGTGCCGCTTTACTTTCCCAAAAAAAATCCAGTACCCATTTAAGGCTGGGTGAACCTGGAAGCCATCGGTTGGTATCGAACCTTTAATGTCTACCTGTATGGTGGAGGACATCTGAGTATATGTCTACCTGTATGGTGGGGGACATCTGAGTGTATGGCTACCTGTATGGTGGAGGACATCTGAGTATATGGCTACCTGTAAGGTGGAGGACATCTGAGTATATGGCTACCTGTATGGTGGAGGACATCTGAGTATATGGCTACCTGTATGGTGGAGGACATCTGAGTATATGGCTACCTGTATGGTGGAGGACATCTGAGTATATGGCTACCTGTATGGTGGGGGACATCTGAGTATATGTCTACCTGTATGGTGAGGGACATCTGAGTATATGTCTACCTGTATGGTGGTTAACATCTGAGTATATGGCTGCCTGTATGGTGGGGGACATCAGAATATATGGCTACCTGTATGGTGGGGGACATCTCAGTATATGGCTGCCTGTATGGTGGGGGACATCTGAGTATATGTCTATCTGTATGGTGGGGGACATCTGAGTATATGTCTACCTGTATGGTGGGGGACATCTGAGTATATGTCTACCTGTATGGTGGATGACATCTGAGTATATGTCTACCTGTATGGTGGGGGACATCTGAGTATATGTCTACCTGTATGGTGGATGACATCTGAGTATATGTCTACCTGTATGGTGGGGGACATCTGAGTATATGGCTGCCTGTATGATGGGGACATCTGAGTATATGGCTACCTGTATGGTGGGGGATAACCGAGTACACGTCTAATTGTCTGAAAAAAAGACAAAGGTGATATTCATGCAAACTTATGTCACTCCAGCCTTCATTAGATATGTAAAGCTGGCAACACAAACCAACAAAACAAATAACAAACGAAAGGCAGTTCTTTTTAGTGTTTTTCTCTTTTAATATGTTTTATGTGCTCTTTTTCATTATCGACGTTATCTTAAAAAATGTTCTGTTGCATTTTGTTTCGAATGAATGGATTTTCCTTTTTGCTGTGCGAGATTGTCCGTGAATTACAACAACATATCGCTATAGAGAAGATGGTGTTTTGATCTTTCTGCCTTGTCACGTGGCCAAACCATTTTATCTGTTATTTCCTTATATATTCTATGGCGGGGGCTATTACTAGCTTTTTTCTCAGTTCTTCATTTCTGATCTTATCTCTCAGACTGTTTCATGTCATTCGTCTAACACATTTCATCTCAGTAGAGGTTATTTTTATTATTGTTCTTGCATCTAGGGTCCAGGTCTGGCATTGTTAGCACAACGATTGGATGAAGATTGTATTGTATAGTGCCCGTTTTGCCTCCAGAGTTATTTCCTTGTTGGACAATAGTGGTGCATGATAGGACTTATTGTTACACAATGATTGTGGTAGCAAAGTTGCTAAGGTAGACTATGTCCAATGTTTGACAAGCTTCGTTGCATCTTGATTCTATCTCTGCTGTTTGAGAATTATCGTTTGTCATTAGACTTCCTAGGTATTTGAATTCCTCTACTTGTTTTAGTTGTCTGCCTTCTATAGTTATGTTGATGTTCTGTTTATTTTTGGCGACATTCATGACTTCTGTTTTGTTAATGTTGATTTTCATGTTGTATTTTGTGCCTGAGCTGTTGAGTTTGTTTAAGTGTTCTTGTAGGTCTTCTATTGTTTCATGCATTAGTGCCTGAGTCGTCTGCAAATGAAAGCTCGTTGATCTCCTCTGTCTCTGATGGGTTGGCTAGCATGCATAATAGTCCATGTATGTAATAAACAGTAGGGGGGATAGTACGCACCCCTGTCTTCACCTGATCTAACTTCGAAGTGGTCTGTGTAGCCTGGTGCTGTTCTGACCCTGCAGCTGCTGTTGATGTAGAGACTTTTAAGTAGGTTGGTTAGATGATGGCTTACTCCGTATGTTGTTAGTATCTCCCACAGTTGTTCTCTGTCAAATGCTTTTTCCTGGTCAATGAAGGCTATGTATAAGTTTTGATTGTGTTCTGTCATTTTTTCTGTGAGCTGTTTTAATGTGAATAGTGCGTCAGTACATCCTCTGTTTTATTGCTAGAAGCTAGGATAGCCATTACCCTGTTGTGGTGGCTCTTACTTATATAGAAGACCTATATTGCAGTACCTCTAGGCTGGATTAGTAGTTTTCCAACATAGCCTGGAACTAGACGAACCCAAACTTGTCCAGTAAAATTGAGAGAATGTCAAGAAAGCCATTATGGCCAGCCACATCAATGAGCAAAAGTGCAACCTGCTCTCTTGGCATTAAGTCAACAACAACAACGTAAAAAACGATTTTTTGTTTTAGTAGGATTATTCTCTGAGCCACCAATGTAAGGAGGTGTTACAGGTCAAAGATGCATGACTTGACTGAGATAAAGATACAAGACAAGATAAACTGACGTGACTGGAAATATTGAAAGCTATGGGAGGGTAGAGTAGGGTAGAAGGTAAGAAAAAGATTGCGGGGAGGGAGGGTAGAAGGTAAGGTAGGGTAAAGTAGAAGGAAGTAGGGAGGTTAGGGGGTAAGGTGGGTAGAGTAGGGTAGAAGGTAGGTAGGGTAAAGTAGAAGGTAGAAGGAAAGATTACGGGGAGGGAGGGATAGAAGGTAAGGTAGGGTAAAGTAGAAGGTAAAGGAAAGATTACGGGAGGGAGGATAGAAGGTAGGTAGGGTAAAGTAAGGGTAGGGTAGGAGGCGAGGGTTGGGGTAAGGTAGGGTAAAGTAGAAGGAAGGTGGGATTAGGGGAGAGGGAGGGTTGGGTAGTAGGGAGGTTTAGGGGTAAGGTTGGGTAGAGTAGGAGAGAGTGGATTATGGGAGAGGGAGGGTTAGGGGGGGTAAGGATAGGTAGAGTAGGAGGAGAGGGGATAGGGAAGAGGAAGGGTTAAAGGTAAGGATGGTAGAGTAGGAGGAGAGGGGATAGGGAAGAGGAAGGGTAAAGGGTAGGGATGGTAAGTAGGAGGAGAGGGGATAGGGAAGAGAAGGGGTAAGGGTAAGGTGGTAGAGTAGGAGGAGGGGATAGGGAAGAGGAAGGGTTAAAGGGTAAGGATGGTAGAGTAGGTAGGAGAGGGGATAGGGAGGAAGGGTTAAAGGGTAAGGATGGTAGAGTAGGGAGAGGGGATAGGGAAGAGGAAGGGTTAAAGGTAAGGATGGTAGAGTAGGAGGAAGGGGATAGGAAGAGGAAGGGTTAAAGGGTAAGGATGGTAGAGTAGGAGAGAGGGGTAGGGAGAGGAAGGGTTAAAGGGTAAGGATGGTAGAGTAGGAGGAATGGAGGATTAGGGGGTCTTGGAGGGTGGAGTAGGAGTAAATGGGGTAGGTTAGAGGGTAAGGTAGGGTAGAGTAGGTGGATGGAGAGTTGGGGGGGGGTAAGGTTGTGTAGATAAGGGAAAGAGGGATTAGGAGGTAAGGTAGGGTAGATTGGGGGGCGGGGCGGGGTGGAGTAAGGTAGAGAAGGTGGGAAGGCAGGTTAGGGGGTAAGGTAGAGTAGGGAGGGAGGATTACTGGGTAGGATAGATTAGGTTGTAGGGAGGGTTAGGTAGTAAGTAGGTAGTGGGAAAGGAGTGTTTAATGGGTAAGGTAGGGAAGGCGGAAGGGAGGGTTGCGGGTAGGCAGTGTAGAGTAGGGGGAGGTAGGGTTGGGGGTAAAGTAGAGAGTATGGGTGAATGAGGGTTACGGGGGTTAGGTAGACTAGGGGGAGGGAGGGTTAGGGTATAACGTAGATTATGGGGGAGGGAGTGTTAGGGAATAAGTTACAGTAGTGGGAGGTGGGTTAGCGGTTAAGGTAGGGTAGAGTAGGGAGAGGAGGGAGGGTTAAGGGGAAAGGTAGGGTAGAGTAGGGGCGGATGGTTGGAGATAAGGTAGGTAGAGTAGGAGGCTTATTGGTTAAGGTAGAGCAGGGCGGAAGGAGGGTTAGATGATAAGGTAGGGTAGCGCAGGGGGGAAGGAGGTTGCGGGTAAGGTAGAGTAGCGTAGGGGGAGAGGAGGGTATAGGGTACGGTAGGGTAGAGTAGGAGGATGGTGGATTATGGGAGAGGGATGTTTAGGAGAAAGGTAAAGTTGAGTAGTAGGAAGGGGGTGGGTGGGGGGGGGTTAGTGTAGGAGGAATTGAGGATGAGTGGGTATAGGAGAGTGGAGTATAAGGGAGGGTTGGGGGGTAAAGTTGTGTAGAGTAAGGTAGTATAGGGGAATGGAGGGTTAGTGGTAAGTTAGATTAAGGGTTAAGGGTAGGTAGGGTAGAGTAGGGGGAAGGTGGGTTTAGGGGGTAAGGTGGGGTAGAGTAGGGGAGGGTGGGTTAGTGGGTAAGGTGGGTAGAGTAGGGGGAGGGAGGATAGGAGGATAAGATAGAGCACGGCGGAGGGAGGGTTATGGGGTAAGGTAGGAGTGGGATAGAGTAAGGGGAGGGAGGGTAAGGGGTAGGGTAGAATTATGGGAGGGAGCGTTAGTTTGTAAGGTAAGGGTAGAGTAGGGTGAGGGAGGGTTAGGGAGTAAGGTAGATTAGGGAGGAGGTTTAGGGTGTAGGGTAGAGTAGGGGGAAAGGAGTGTTAGGGGGTAAGGTAGATTAGGGAGGAGGGAGGGTTAGGGGATTGGATATGGTAGAGCAGGGGGAGGAAGGGTTGTGCGGAAGGTAGAGTAGGGTGGAGGGAGTGTTAGGGGGTAAAGTAGGGTAGAGTAGGGTGGAGGGGGTTTAGAGGGAAAGGTAGGATAGAGCAGGAGGGAGGGACGGTAAGAAAGGGTATGGGGAGGGTGGGTTAGGGGGTAATGTAGGGTAGAGTTTTGGGAAGGTAGCGTTAGGAGTATGGTAGGGTAGAGTAGGGGGAGGGTGGGTTTTGGGGTAAGGTAGGGTAGGGGAGGGAGGGTTAAGGGGTGAGGTAGGGTAGGGAGAGGGAGGCTTTTGGGGTAAGGTAGAGTAGTGGGAGGGTGGGGGTGATTTGTAAGTTAGGGTAAGGATGAGGGAGGGTTAAGGGTAAGTAGGTTGGGGGAGGGAGGATTAGGGGTAGGTAGGGTATAGTAGGAGAGGGAGGGTTAGTTGTTAAGGTAGGGTGGTGGAAGGGAGGATTATGGGGTAAGGTAGGGTAGAGTAGGGGGATGGGTGGGGTTTGTTGGTAGGTAGTGTAAGGGGGAGGGAGGTAGGGGGTAATGTAGAGTATGGGGGAGGGACGGTTAGCGGGTACGGTAGGGTAGGTGGAAGGGAGGGTTACGGGGTAAGGTAGGGTAGGAGGAGCGAGGGTTAGGGGGGTATGGTAGGGTAGGAGGAGGAAGGGTTAGGGGGTATGGTAGGGTAGGAGGAGGAAGGGTTAGGGGGGTATGGTAGGGTAGGAGGAGGAAGGGTTAGGGGGTATGGTAGGGTAGGAGGAGGAAGGATTAGGGGGGTATGGTAGGGTAGGAGGAGCAAGGAGGGGGTATGGTAGGGTAGGAGGAGGAAGGGTTAGGGGGTATGGTAGGGTAGGAGGAGGAAGGGTTAGGGGGTATGGTAGGGTAGGAGGAGGAAGGGTTAGGGGGGTATGGTAGGGTAGGAGGAGGAGGGATTAGGGGGTATGGTAGGGTAGGAGGAGGAAGGATTAGGGGGGTATGGTAGGGTAGGAGGAGGGGAAGGGAAGGGTTAGGGGTTATGGTAGGGTAGGAGGAGGGAGGATTAGGGGGGTATGGTAGGGTAGGAGGAGGAGGGTTAGGGGGTATGGTAGGGTAGGAGGAGGAAGGTTAGGGGTATGGTAGGGTAGGTAGGAGGAGCGAGGGTTAGGGGGTATGGGGGTAGGGTAGAGTAGGGGGGGGGGGGGGGGGTTAGGGGGTGTGGTAGGGTAGGAGGAGGCGAGGGTTAGGGGGTGTGGTAGGGTAGGAGGAGGAAGGGTTAGGGGTAGGTTAGGGGAGAGTAGGGGAGGGTGGGGGTTGGTAGGGTAGGAGGAGAAGGGTTAGGGGTATTTTAGGGTAGAGTAGGGGGGGGTTAGGGGGTGTGGGTAGGGTAGAGGAGCGAGGGTTAGGGGGTATGGCAGGGTAGATTAGGGGGGAGGGTTAGGGGGGTTGGTAAGGTAGAGTAGGGGAGGGTTAAGGAGTGTGGTAGGGTAGGAGGAGCGAGGGTAATGGGTATGGTAGGGTAGGAGGAGGAAGGGTTAGGGGGTATGGTAAGGTAGAGTAGGGGGAGGGTTAGGGAGTGTGGTAGGGTAGGAGGAGCGAGGGTTAGGGGGTATGGTAGGGTAGGGTAGGGTAGGAAGGAAGGGTTAGGAGTAGGTTAGGGGAGAGTAGGGGGAGGGTTAGGGGTGTGGTAGGGTAGGAGGAGCGAGGGTTAGGGGTTATGGTAGGGTAGGAGGAGCGAGGGTTAGGGGGTATGGTAGGGTAAGGAGGAGGGAGGGTTAGGGGTATGGGTAGGGTAGGAGGAGCGAGGGTTAGGGGGTATGGTAGGGTAGGAGGAGCGAGGGTTAGGGGGTGTGGTAGGGTAGGAGGAGCGAGGGTTAGGGGGTATGGTAGGGTAGGAGGACGAGGGTTAGGGGGTATGGTAGGGTAGAGTAAGGGGAGGGTTTAGGGGGTATGGTAGGGTAGAGTAAGGGGAGGGTTAGGGGGTGTGGTAGGGTAGGAGGAGGAAGGGTTAGGGGGTAGGTTAGGGGAGAGTAAGGGGAGGGTTAGGGGTGTGGTAGGGTAGGAGGAGCGAGGGTTAGGGGTGTGGTAGGGTAGGAGGAGGAGGGTTAAGGGGTATGGCAGGGTAGATTAGGGGGGAGGTTAGGGGTATATGGTAGGGTAGAGTAGGGGGGAGGGTTAGGGGGTATGGTTGGGTAGAGTAGGGGAGGGTTAGGGGTGTGGTAGGGTAGAGGAGGAGCGAGGGTTAGGGGGTGTGGTAGGGTAGGAGGAGGAAGGGTTAGGGGGTAAGGTAGGGTAGAGTAGGGGGAGGGATGGTTAGGTCCTGTCTCTTTGTCCAGTAACAACTTCTTACATTGGTGTCCTAAGAACCTGGTTGGCTGCAGAGTTAAATCCACAGGGCAGGTCTCAGTCACCGCTGTATCGAAGCTAATAACTATACTAAAAAAAAAAAAAAAAAAATAAATAAATAAATAAATTAAAAAAATAATAAAAAATAAAATAAAAACAAATTAAAATAAAAACAAAAGCCAGGTTAAGTTTTATTTTTATTTCAACCCGCTGAGATTTCGAACCAGTGGTATAAAATGTACATCGCGGACGTCCTAGAAAGCTTCCTGTATTAAAACTAAAGGAACGTTTTTACGTTGTTATTGACTTAACGCCACGGGGACAGGGGGCACTCTTGCTCAGAGTTAGCTAGTTTAAGACTATGTTGGGAAACTACTAATCCAGCCAGATGTACTGCTATTAAGGTCGTCTATATCAGTCACAGCTACCACAACAGGGAACATGGCATTCCTAGTTTCTGTTAACCAGTTTGTTTTGACGCAAAGTATTATCCGAGAAAACCGACGAAGAGCTAGAACTGCTAGTCCCTGCCAGTTGATAGAACGCCGACACTGGTATTGTCCAGTCTAGTAGTAACTTATTTTTCATTGGTCGGTGATAATGGGTCATTCTTTTTACATATCTAGTGACGTCTGGAAGGACTGAATTTTGGATGAATATCACCTTTGTCTTATTTTCAGACAGGGAGCAGTGTTCTCAGATGTCCCCCACCACACAGGTAGCCATATACTCAGATGTCCCCAACCACACAAGTAGCCATATACTCAGATGTCCCACCATACAGGCAGAAAATACTCATGTGTCCCCTGTCATACAGTCAGCCATACACTCAGTTGTGCCTCAGCATACAGGCAGCCACATACTCAGATGTCTCCCACCATACAGGCAGCCACATACTCAGATATCTCCCACCATACAGGCAGCCACATACTCAGATGTCTCCCACCATACAGGCAGCCACATACTCAGATGTCTCCCACCATACAGGCAGCCACATACTCAGATGTCTCCCACCATACAGGCAGCCACATACTCAGATGTCTCCCACCATACAGGCAGCCACATACTCAGATGTCTCCCACCATACAGGCAGCCACATACTCAGATGTCTCCCACCATACAGGCAGCCACATACTCAGATGTCTCCCACCATACAGGCAGCCACATACTCAGATGTCTCCCACCATACAGGCAGCCACATACTCAGATGTCTCCCACCATACAGGCAGCCACATACTCAGATGTCTCCCACCATACAGGCAGCCATATACTCAGATGTCTCCCACCATACAGGCAGCCACATACTCAGATGTCTCCCACCATACAGGCAGCCACATACTCAGATGTCTCCCACCATACAGGCAGCCACATACTCAGATGTCTCCCACCATACAGGCAGCCACATACTCAGATGTCTCCCACCATACAGGCAGAAAGTACTCAGGTGTCCCCCACCAGCGATTACTTTATTTCAGAAGTACTCTCATTTTTGTTATCATCGAAAATTTTACTGTTTCTTTCGGTAGATTTTTTCCCTATTTTTTTCCCCAATGCAGTAACAATTTTCAGCCTAATTTTTTTTTTTTTTTTTTTTGTACAATCAACATGGAGAAGGGTCAATAGTGTGGTCCAAAAATAAAATTGTAGAGGACATGTGTTAACAGAGATGAGAAGACATGAAGCGATCTCACGAGAATGGAATTATCAAAGTGGGCCACTTGGAAAATGTTTCATGACCTCGCTAAAAATAGATCCTGCATTTAACTCCTAGGTTCCTCTTCCAGGAAATAAGCCTCGCATTATTGTCCTTTCCAATTATTTTCCTTTCTTCTCACGTGACCATAGTTTTTTTTTTTTTTCAAATGAAAAGACGATTAGAGACCACAGAGATGGGATTCCTCAGAAGAATGTTGAAAGTTCCCTGGACAGCTAAAAAGACCAATGAAGAAGTTCTCAAAGAGGCCAACACAAAAAGGGAGCTCTTAAAAAACATCAGAAAGAAGCAATCAACATTTTTCGGGCACATCATGAGAAGAGGAAAGTTGGAATACTTGGTTACAACTGGCAAAATAAAAGGAAAGAGAGATCGCGGGCGACAAAGAGAGAAAATACTGGATAGCTTGGTGTCATGGCATGGAAAACAGTCAACAACAGAACTGATACGATGCGCTGTAGATAGAAGATTGTGGTGGGACATGATCACCTACGCCAACCGGTATGGCACATGATGATGATGATGATAGTTATTTTCGTTTCCTCTGTAGAATGGTGTTTATAGCCGAGTTCGGAGCCATACACTCAGATGTCCCCCGCTGGGTGGTCTAGAGACAAGATAACAACTTCTGGACAAGAAGGTCACTGGTTCGATTCCCACCACAGTCAGTAGTAAAATTTATTTCAAGACTGAAAAATCGAATCTGATTTCTTTGTGGATTTACAGCTTTGTTTTCTACCCTGCTCTCTGGAGATTGAGATCCGATGTTTATATCTCGTGCATGACGGCGTAAACTGAGGCCCCGCGTGTCTTATGCGCACGTTAAAGAACCAACATAAAAAGATTAGGCCGAAAATGATTACTGCATAGGGAAAAGAAATGGGGAAAAATCTACCGAAAGAAACAGTAAAATTTTCGATTATAAAAATATGAGAGTACCTCTGAAATAAGGAGTATCGCCTGCATGGCGGGGGACAACTGAGTATATGTATGAATGTATGGTGGAAGACACCTGAGTATATGGCTGCCTGCATGGCGGGGGATACCTGAGTATATATGTATGTCCTTTGTACAAAACTATATAAGCTATGTTATATGTTATAGTGAAGGAAAGAAAACATAAAGGATTCAGCCTCAACAGCAAAAAAGACAGAAACAATAGTAACAGCAAAGAAAAAGACATCACCACAATTTACAATAAAGACAAGTGGAACAATATTAAAACAGGTAAATGAATTTTAATACCTGGGAACAATGTTAACCTCTGATGGTAGATGTACAACAGAGGTGAGATGCAGAATAGCTCAGACAAAACCAACTTTAACAAAAATGAGGAAGATGCGGTGCAATCCATTTTTGACAATTGAAACAAGAAAAAGAGTTCTTAAATGGTATGTAGAACCAGTCATAACATATGGATGTGAATCAATGACAATATGATAACTGACAAGGAAATCAATGGCGGATGTAGAAATGTGGTTTTACAGAAGAATGTTGAGAATACCATAGACAGTTAAGAAGAGTAAAGAAAACGTTCTGAAAGAGGCCAAAGCAAAAAGGGAACTAACTAATGTCCAATATTAGAAAGAAACAATCGACATTTGTGGCCATGAAATAAGAAGGAACAGATGGAATATATTGTGACAAGTGGGACAATTTAGGGACAAAGTGATAGAGGGAGGCAGAGAGAAAAGTTACCAGATAGCTTAAGAGAATGGCTTGGCAGAATGTCAACATCAGAAATGATAAATAACTGTCAAGATAGAAAGTTGTGGAGAGACATGATCACCTACATCAGCAGGCATGGTACATAATGATGATGATAGTAATAAAACCTACAATTTGTGCTAGTTTGTAGGGTAAATCTATTTGAGCTGCATCTGTCCAAGTTGTTGCAGATTCCACTTCAACCACACTTGAAATAGTTTAGGCACATTATATGGGCTACCCTAAGTGCTAGTCTGTGTCACAACTGTCAGGCTTACAATCTGCTAGTCTGTGTCACAACTGTCAGGCTTACAATCTGCTAGTCTGTGTCACAACTGTCAGGCTTACAATCTGCTAGTCTGGTCACAACTGTCAGGCTTACAATATGCTAGTCTGTGTCACAACTGTCAGGCTTATAATCTGCTAGTCTGTGTCACAACTGTCAGGCTTACAATCTGCTAGTCTGTGTCACAACTGTTAGGCTTACAATCTACTAGTCTGTGTCACAACTGTCAGGCTTACAATCTGCTAGTCTGTGTCACAACTGTCAGGCTTACAATCTGCTAGTTGTGTAACAATCAATAGGAAATACAATCAATGTTAGGCTCCACCTCATCTATCAGGACTACAATCAGTGCTACCATATTTATCAAGACTACAATTAGTGCTAGTTATTACCAGATCTATCAGGTCAGCACCTGTGCACATTTTGAAAAGATCTGTCAGAAATGCAATCAGTGCTAATTTGTAACACATCAATTATAGCTATAACCTGTACTTGTTTATAGCACATTTATCAGGACTACAATCAGTGTTAATTTGTAACACATCAATATAGCTATAACCTGTACTTGTTTATAGCACATTTATTAGGACTAAAATCAGTGCTAATTTGTAACACATCAATTATAGCTATAACCTGTACTGTTTATAGCACATTTATCAGGACTAAAATCAGTGCTAATTTGTAACACATCAATTATAGCTATAACCTGTACTTGTTTATAGCACATTTATCAGGACTAAAATCAGTGCTAATTTGTAACACATCAATTATAGCTATAACCTGTACTTGTTTATAGCACATTTATCAGGACTAAAATCAGTGCTAATTTGTAACACATCAATTATAGCTATAACCTGTACTTGTTTAAAGCACATTTATCAGGACTATGTTTGTGCTATTTCAAAAGGCCTCTATTAAGGCTACATCAATACTATAAGTAACTGAACAAACAAGTTGGCAACTTCTTCACAACCTCAATATCGTAAACATAGAGTTGACTCACTAATGAAGAAACAAACAACCAGAAAAGGCCTATTTCCATTCCCTTACCCACAAAGCAGTCGGATGTTGTAGAGTGTATGGAGCCCTTGTTGAGGATATCCATAATCTTGACCATAAAGTCTGGAGGAAGATGGCTGGCATGAGGCAGGATATCATCGCGGATGAGATAGATAACACGACAGTCAAATGTTTCATCTCTTTGGAAATCTTCCACTGAGAGTGTGGGTGGGCATGAACTTGATGGGAAACAAATACATAAATGGTGTCATTGAAACATACGACATAAGGGAAGTAATGCGGCAAATAGGATCGTTAAGTATTTAAATGGAATACAGTAGTCTCCCTTTAAACAATGAAGCCTAGCACATTCTGATTAATCGCTTAGTTTTTCATCATCATCGCGTGCCTTCTCCGCAAGGTTGGCTACCATGGATCGCCATTCTACGCTGTTTCTTGCTTTGATGGTGCAGGCTGACATAGATTGACTTGTCCATCTTTTGATGTTACTCGTCCATGTTAGTCTTGGTCTGCCTCTGCCTCTTTTAGTATTTTTCCTTCCAATATTACTTTTAGTAGGCTGTTGTGTCTTTTAACATGCCCCAAAAATGTCATTTGTCTTGTCTTAATTGTATTTAGTAGTTCTCATTTTATTTTCAGTTGTTTTAAAACTTCATCGTTTGTTATCTTTTGTTTCCATCCAATTCTACCTATTCTTCTATAAATCTACATTTCAAAAGCTTCACTTTTCTGTTCTGTTTTCTTGTCTATTGTCCATGTTTCTGCACCATACAGGAATATTGAGAAGACGTAACATTTTGCCATTCTTAGTTTCAGCCCTGCTGATATTTGTTTTTCCCTGTTGATATTTTGTTATATTTTTCATGGCATTAAAATTGCTTTCTGCCATACCTATTCTTTTGTTTATTTCAGTTTTGCATTTTCCATCATTGGTTATAGTATGTCCCAGATAGTTGTAGCTCTGGACTGTCTCCAGATGTATTCCCTCAACTCTGATATTTAATTGTAGGTCTTGAGAATTTTCTTTATGATCATAGTTTTAGTCTTTTTGATATTCATTTCTAGTCCATAGTTTGTGCTTGTTATGTTTATCACATTAAGCAATTGTTGTAGGTCTTTAGGATTTTCTGCTAGTAGAACAGTATCATCAGCATATCTTAGGTTATTGACTATCTTTCCATTAATGTTTAGGCCTGGCATCTCTGAGATATTTTTAAAGATCTGCTCGGTGTATAGATTGAACAATAACTTAGTTTTTAGTTATATAAATCCACAACCACTGAGCCGAACTTCTCTTACATTTAGATACACACAAACAGAACAAAAGGAATAAATGACAGAACAATGAGACTTACTGCTGGGAAAAGAGGAAGTTCTCAAACAGGGCCGCTAATTCTCCCCACATTAGTGCAAATGCTTTCCCTAAAAACAAAATACACTTTCCTTACAATCACAAATTTAAATTTAATTACACAATAAGTATTTTTCGAAAAAAAACGGATGTAAATATATTTAGTTTACAACATATGTATCTACCACTTGAAGAAAAATCAATTGTTTGCATTTTGGTACACAACAGTGTTAAAGATGTCAAATGCATATGTCAAGTGGTTTTACCTTTTACTTTGGTTGTTTGATTGTGCACTGTTAAGTTAATATAGTGCTGTACTAAAATCAAGCTTTATAAATGCTTACATTGATGTTCGTTATCGTCACTTTTAGCAACAATCGTTGCCACATAAACGAGTATTGTTTGTGTCACATAAACGAGTATTGTTTGTGCCACACAAACGAGTATTGTTTGTGCCAGATAGATGATAATGTTTGTGCCACACAAACGAGTATTGTTTGTGCCACATAAACGAGTATTGTTTGTGCCACATAGATGATAATGTTTGTGCCACATAAACGAGTATTGTTTGTGCCCCATAAACGAGTATTGTTTGTGCCACACAAAGATTGTTTGTGCCACATAAACGAGTATTGTTTGTGTCCCATAAACGAGTATTGTTTGTGCCACATACACGAGTATTGTTTGTGTCCCATAAACGAGTATTGTTTGTGCCACATAAACGAGTATTGTTTGTGTCCCATAAACGAGTATTGTTTGTGCCACATAAACGAGTATTGTTTGTGTCCCATAAACGAGTATTGTTTGTGTCCCATAAACGAGTATTGTTTGTGCCACATAAACGAGTATTGTTTGTGCCACATAAACGAGTATTGTTTGTGTCCCATAAACGAGTATTGTTTGTGTCCCATAAACGAGTATTGTTTGTTTGCTCGTTAAGATTAATCAAGCTGTTCATCGGTGGGGAAAAATAAAAAAATGGGGGGGGGGGGAATCTTATTTATATAAAACTTCGCACAGGAGGTAATCTGATCAGCAGATGCGATCACCACCAACTTCCCACCACTCTGTCGAGCCAGTGGTATGGTTCATAATCTTCTTGACACTCTTATTCGGTAATACTACTTGATTCATTTTTTTTAGCCCCCGTCACGCTAAGTGGAGTACAGGGAATATGGTGTTAGTGACCATACAATTTACAGACTTTCAGCACATGATTTTTGGGTTAATGTGGTTGGTATTACGTCTGTGCCGCTTTACTTTCCAATAAAAAATCCGTTACCCACCATTTATAGCTGGGTGAACCCGTAAGCCGTCGGTTGGGATAGAACCCTACCTATTGTCCTTTGTAGTCCAGTTCACTAACCACTGAGCTATCGCGGCTCCCTCACTTGAATCATAATTCCTATATATCAACCTCTCATTTTATTATAAGCATAAAAACTCTCCAAAGTCATGACTGAGTATATCATCAGACTATACTTATTATTTTGTGTAACAATATACAGCACATAAACATTTAATTCATCAACAAACAAAAACGTCATCGTATTTTTCTCCAAAAAGGTAGGTAATTATAATTCACTTACTGTTCTGTCTTGCCACTGGAAGCCCCACCCCAAGGATAGCAAACAGCGAATCAGCAACCATCATCCAAGTGGTAGGGGAGGGGCAATCATACTTCAATCCAAGTGGAAGTTGGAATGTCTACAGAACAAGAGGTCAACAAAAATACATAATTAGGTAAGAACCAAGCACAGCGAAGGAACCTAAGAAAACACTATCTTTACGGTATTTTCCCATTACAGAGGTCTGCAGGGGGACCTGAGAATAAGGGTCGCTTGTCCAGTGCAGTCACCGAGAGTTGTTCGTATCTGAGTTATTTTACTTTATCGGAGTGTTGAAAAATAAAAAAAAAAAACTTCTTCTTCATCTTCTTCTTCATCATATCACCATCATCATCATTCCGCAACTAACTCTGGGGCTCGGGGGGGGGGGGGGGGGGGGGGGTTGGTCACCCCTGACATACTTCGTCAGCCTTTCTTCTTTACAAAGTCGAGGCCTGCCAATTTTTGATGTTCATTTTCCCATCTCTTTCTCTACCGACCTCTCCTTCACGCTCCTTTCATAGTTCCTTAATGAACAGAAACAACCAACAAATTGACTTGCCCATCTAGAATAAATGCCGTACGAATTCTTACCATATACAAGGCGTACATTAAAAAAGGAGAAAGGTGAAGAGCAATAGGAGAGACTGAAGGTAAGGTGGAGACACAACATCAAAGAAACGCTACAACATCAAATGGCAATGATTGACCCCATGAAAAGGGCGAGAACCAGAACTTTGTATCTCTCTCGACATCCAAACGGGTACAAGAAGAACGAAAGAGAGATCGAATGATTTCTGCTAGGTCATGCGATATGACACAAATGTAGACGGTATATTCTATGTATTAGTCATTACTGTACACACCTTAGTCATCACTGTACACACCTTAGTCATCACTGTACACACTGTAATCACTACTGTACACACCTTAGTCATCACTGTACACACTTTAGTCTTTACTGTACACAATGTAGTCATTACTGTAAACACCTCAGTCATTACTGTACACACCTTAGTCGTTACTGTACACACTGTAGTCATTAGTGTACACACCTTAGTATTACTGTACACACTTTAGTCATTAATGTACACACTTTAGTCACTAATGTACACACCTTAGTCATTACTGTACACACCTTAGTCATTACTGTACACACCTTAGTCATAAATGTGCACACATTAGTAATTAATGTACACACCTTAGTCATTAGTGTACACATCTACCATGGCAGCACATCTGATCAGAAAACTGAGATGAAACCAAGGACGCTGTGCAGAGGATGCTTTGAAAGCGGTGAGAAACCTATGTGATAGATGTTGTTAGGATCGGCGAATCATAAGTGATCGAGATTATGCTCCATTTTTTCGTGGCAGCCCCGGAAACAAGTGGACAAGCCAATATCCATTATTATGGAACGAAGATTGTTTGAAAGTTAGGTAGGCACAAAATAAGGTGCTGGAGTCCAATACTGTGGACTGAAAGTCGTGTGTATATATATATATATCATCATCATCATTGAGTGCCGTCTCCGCAACGAAGGTTGGCTACCATGGAGCGCCATTTTGCTCTATCTCTTGCTTTGATGGTGCAGGTTGTCATCGGTTGATTTGTCCATCTTTTGATGTTACTCGTCCATGTTAATCTTGGTCTGCCTCTGCCTCTTTTACCTTGTATTTTCCCCTCCAGGATCACTTTCAGTAGGCTGTTGTGTCTTTTAACATGGCCTCAGAATCGCATTTGTCTTGTTCTAATTGTGTTCAGATATATATATAGCAGCTCGCAATATACCGTAATACAACTTAATTGCGCTGAGAGAGAGAGAGAGAGAGAGAGGGAGAAAGATAGGGAGGCAGAGAGTAGGTGAAAGAAAGAGAATAGGTATGTGTGAGATAAGCGATATGCATTTGTGTAAGAGTGAGGTAACGAGTATACATAAAAAAATAAGTAAAGTACCCGCGTCACGCCAAGTGGCGTATAGGGAATATGGTGTTAGTGACCATAAATTTTACACACCTTCGGCACAAGATTTTTGGGGTAATGTGGTCGGTATTATGCCCGTACTTTCCCAGAAAAAAATCCAGTACCCATTAAAGGCTGGGTGAACCGGCCCGTCGGTTGGGATCGAACCCTACCTCTTAAAGGGTATACGTAGGTGTGGAAAAATAGATAAGTGGATATCGTTTGTGTAAAATAGAGGTATGACATATATGAGAAAAAGAGAGATGGAGAGAGGTGTGGCACGGAGTGACATAGGAGACTGTGAAAGACAGAACGTGCTTGTGTGTAAGAGGGGAAAACAAAGTGATAAACACGTAGGAGGAGAGATGGCGGTGAACAAGTATGAAGACGATGGAGAGACAGTGTAAGAGATGAGGGATTTTGTGAGCGTCAACGTGTCAGAGGAATGCAGTAAGAGAGTGAAGCAGAAATAGGGTGTGTAAAATAAAAGTAGGATAAGGAGATGAGGTGAGTGTGGAATTTATGGGGAGATATATATATATATATATATATATATATATATATATATGGCCCTTTTCGTCTTGTTAGACGGTCTAGTGGAGGCTATTGCGCATTTTTTTGAGGTATTGTTTTTGTCGAACAGCTTCTCTCGTGGCTAATTCTACCAATGTTTGACAAACACACGCGGTCACATAATGAACAGGTCAGGCTCGCTGATCCACGGGGTTTACCATCCTTTTTCATGAGTCTCTTCTCTTCTAAGTCCTGTCTTAGCACAGTCTCAAACGTTGTTATACCGTTCCTTATACATGCTCTCCATGATGTGCGATCACTAGCCAGATGTTGCCAGTCGTTTTCACAGATGGAGAAGTCTTTCAGAGATGATTTGCAGATATCTCTATATCGTAGTTTTAATGTATGGGGAGATATGAGTTGAAGAAAGGTTGTTTGAGATGGGAGAGATAGAGTACAGTGATATGGAGTGAGATCGCGCGCGTTAGACGGGATTTGGATAGGGAGAGAGAGAGAGAGAGAGAGAGCGCGCGCGCGCGTTTTAGTGAGACATATATATGGTGGCAGTGCACATGCGAAAGAGAAATAATGTAAGTAAAATACATAAACGATAGACAGATGTGTAAGTAAAATGGATAAACGATAGAGAGATGTGTAAGAAAAATGGATAAACAATTGAGAGATGTGTAAGAAAAATAGATACATGATAAAGAGATGGGTAAGAAAAAGGGATAAACGATAGAGAGATGTGTAAGAGAAAGGGAAAAACGATAGAGAGATGTGTAAAAAAAATGGATAAACGATAGACAGATGTGGATGAGATGTGGCGAGAAAGCACGTGAGAGTGTCTCCTCCAGGCGTGTCCCAGCTCGTTCTTGGTATCCCCTCGTTTCTTGGTCACGTCAGATAACGGGGTCAACTATCGGCTATTCCGAGACGACACAACTATCAGGCTATTCCGAGACGACACAACTATTGGGCTATTCCGAGACGACGTCCACCGGTCAGGCCTAGTCATGTTTCATGAGCACGCGTTGCCCTGGGGCATAGCGGTCAGCAGCATAGACTGGACATTGCATAAAGTTACGTTCCATCCTGGCATGCAATTACTTCCCTTACAGTGTAACAGGGGACATCCCAAAGTACTTTGTTCTTGTTATCTTTGGAAAAGCAATGGTGCGTGCACCTACCATTAATTAATTAATGTTAAAATTACCTACCATTATTGTTCAAGAGAGAGAAAAAAAATGAGGCAGAGTTTAAAACTTCAATGCAACTCCATCATCATCGTGTGCCATACCGGTTAGCGTAGGTGATCATGTCCCTCCCCAATCTTCTATCTACAGTGCATCGTATCAGTTCTGTTGTTGACTGTTTTCCATGCCATGACACCAAGCTATCCAGTATTTTCTCTCTTTATCGTCCGCGATCTCTCTTTCCTTTTATTTTACTAGTTGTAACCAAATATTCCAACTTTCCTCTTCTCATGACGTGCCCGAAAAATGTTGATTGCTTCTTTCTGATGTTTTTTAAGAGCTCCCTTTTTGTGTTGCAACACAATAAATGCAACTCCATAAAGTATAAATTGGATAGTAAATAACACATTTCAATATTAGTGGCACATTTTATAAGTAAGGAAAGGTGATGATTCTTGCTTAATGCAATCACCTTTCTTAACTTTACAAGTGTGGTATCCATTTGTTGTATACATTTGGCTTTGCTTGGCTACACCTCGTGGAGTTATTAGATCTTCACACATTTTTGTTCTACTTGTTTTACATTGCTCAAACACTGCCGACACACCTTTCTGATTTGTTTTTTTAATTTTTTTTTTGGTTTAATATTATATTTCCTTCTAGAGAGGAGTCTATGATTTGGCAACACTTTATGTTTCAGTAGTCACTTTATGATTTGATAACCACTTTGTGATTATGTAACTAATGTAGAGATATATTGAGTTATTGAGTTATTTGCGGGTCATCATCATTGCACTCCGAACATGTCCATAGGTGCTCAGATCTCCTCCTCAGCAATTCCCGCAGTGTCCAGCGACTGACGACTCCAGTTCTATGTTGGTTGATAAGTCTTCTTACACGGCCACTAAGTTTCTCATTTCTGGCTGTGCCCATCTTAACTCCCATTTCCATCATCCGAAGAAGTGACGTGGATCTGTGTTTGTCGAAGTCCTGTGCTTTTCCCACATCTCGGAGGGCATTGATGATGTCCTCCCGATCCGTTAATTTCCCGTCCTCAACGACAGCGCAGCTAGCCAACCAGTCCGCTCTTTCATTTCCCCGTACTCGCGCATGTCCAGGGACAAAGACAAAGGTGACCTTACGTATTTTGGATTTCTGCAACGACTCTACCCATTGTATGCGTACAGAGACCGCCTCCACTTTTTGTTATCATGCTCATCGAATCACTCAGTATACATGCGTGGGTGTAGTCTTGTGACTCTAACCATTTGAATGCCCTGGTCACTGCCATCACCTCCATTGTCATGCTACTCGTAGTCATGACGTATGCACCACTGATACAGAGAATTTAAGCCTTTGAAATGCGGATATATAGAAGAATAAGTAGAGTTGGATGGAAGGAAAAGAAAACAAACGATGAAGTCTTAAAACAACTAAAAATGAAAAGAGAACTACTAAGCACAATTCAAACAAGACAGATGCGATTTTTGGGCCATGTTAAAAGACACAACAGCCTACTAAAAGTAATCCTGGAGGGGAAAATACAAGGAAAAAATAGACAGAGACACACCAAGACTAACATGGACGAGTAACATCAAAAGATGGACAAATCAGCCTATGACAACCTGCACCATCAAAGCAAGAGACAGAGCAGAATGGCGCTCCATGGTAGCCAACCTTCGTTGCGGAGAAGGCACTTGATGATGATGACTGTTTGTTAAAGTGCCTGTGAGATACTTGCCCATTCAGATCTGGAGCCATAAAGGAAAGGTCACTGCTAAACATTATCTGGTGCCTTCACCGCTCCCCAAATACTAGGGTTCTCATTCCCTGACCAGTTATCTGACTGGAATGTCGAACTGTCTGTAGATTCAAGTATTTGACCAAGAGGTCAGGAGAAAGGCATAGTTACGTCTACAGTCAACACGCCTTAGCCTCGAGGTTCACAAAATCGCAATTATCATGAGTCATACCACTCGTGGAGAAGGTATAACAGATGCCTGGGCTTCCGCATATTTTGAATTTGTTAACGGGCATTACCAGCCCTTGATGAACAAACCAGTGTCTGATGATACCAGATACAGACAGTGAAGAGAGAACTGATAATAGTGGACTAATCTTAGTAGACCGTGAAGGAGATTGGGGGTTTTAAATTGAAGCCTTTGAAATGTGGATTTATAGAATAGGTAGAATTGGATGGAAAGAAAAGAAAAGAAACATGAAGTTTTAAAACAACTAAAAATAAAAAGAGAAGTACTAAACACAATTAGAACAAAACAAATGAAATTTTTAGGACATGTTAAAATACACAACAGCCTAATAACAGTAATATTGGAAAATACAAAGTAAAAAAGGCAGACCAAGACTAACATGGACGAGTAACATCAAAAGATGGACAAGTCAACCTATGACAATCTGCACCATTAAAGTAAGAGACAGAGTGGAATGGCGCTCCATGGTAGCCAACCTTCGATGCGGAGACAGCACTCAATGATGATGATGAATCTTAGTAAGGAACGTTCCCTCGTTTTGTGGGGATTCGGACAGCAAAAATAAGGAGCAAATAGTAGAAGCTGAACGTGTGAACATTGTTATTAAAAAATTACTTTCTAACTAGCTTGTAAGCACATTTTTCCAAGTTTCTGAACTCTCCTTCAATTATCTCGTAAACAGCTCCAACGAGTTAGATCATAAACATCCGCTACTATCTAGCGTGATCCCCAAAGTTAGGTCACAAACAATCACTTTTAATTAGATCATCGTAAATGAACCACCCCTACCAAGCTCGTAAACAGCTTCCTTTAGCTCATAAATAACCTTCCACGTTAGCTTGTAAACAACTGCTCTTGATTAGCTTCTATGCAAGTACTATTAATGAACTACCCAAAGTTATATAAAAACAACCAATCCTAGTTATCTCGTAAATAACTCCTCAAAGTTAGCGCGTAAATAACCGCTCCTAGTTAGCTCAGAAATAACCGTTGATAGTTATCTCGTAAATAACTCCTAAAAGTTAGCTCATAAATAACCGCTGCTAGTTAACTCGTAAACAACCGCTGCTAGTTACATCGTAAACAACCGCTGCTAGTTACATCGTAAATAACCGCTGCTAGTTACATCGTAAACAACCGCTGCTAGTTACATCGTAAACAACCGCTGCTAGTTACACCGTAAATAACCACTGCTAGTTACCTTGTAGTTAATCGTAAATAACCGCTGCTAGTTACATTGTAAACAACCGCTGCTAGTTACATCGTAAACAACCGCTGCTAGTTACATTGTAAATAACCGCTGCTAGTTACCTTGTAAACAACCGCTGCTAGTTACATCGTAAACAACCGCTGCTAGTTACCTCGTAAACAGGCTCTCAATGATGATGAAATAAGTGGTTTCAAACAAAATATACGATCATCTATACACATATATCATTAGATGAAGCTCATTCATCTTTGCAACAGGTACATTTTACGAAAGAAGGGTCAGAGGACGACAAAGAATTAGTACGCAAGTTAACAACATAAGTGATAGTATAATAAAAACGGGAGCTATGTTGACTCATGTTAGCCTACTCCAGCCAACGTTATGATGACAAGGAACAACGACTTCACTGCAAAGACACAAAAAGTAATAGGAAACTCTTTGTACAGAGCTTTATAGCAGGAGGCAATCTGGTCATCAGAAATCGGCTCATCGAGTTTCAGCTCAGCCTTATAGGTGAAAGATCTTGCCCGTAATATTCTTCTTCTTCTTCTTCTTCTTTCCTTCCTCATCTGCCTTTCAGCGTCGAGGGGAGATATAATTTGCGGTCTTTTGCTCTTCTGTTCGCCTCTGCTGCTGTTATGTTTCCTAGTGCTTCTAATATGCCATCGATCCATCTTTTTCGTGGTCGACCCTTGGGTCTGTTGTTCTCACAACGTTTGTTGAAGGCTCGTTGTGTTGTGTTTTGTTCTTTCTGCCTTGTCACGTGGCCGAACCATTTTATCTGTTGTTTCCTTATATATTCTATGGCTGGGGCTATTCCTAGCTTTTTTCTCAGTTCTTCATTTCTGATCTTATCTCTCAGACTGTTTCCTGTCATTCGTCTAACACATTTCATCTCTGTAGAGGTTATTTTTCTTATTGTTCTTGCATCTAGAGTCCAGGTCTGGCATTGGTAGCACAACGTTGGAATGAAGATTGTATTGCTCGTTTTGCCTCCAGAGTTATTTCCTTGTTGGAATATAGTGGTGATAACTGTCCGATGGTTTGACAAGCTTTGTTGCATCTTGATTCTATCTCTGCTGTTTGGGAATTGTCGTTTGTCATTAGACTTCCTAGGTATTTGAATTCCTCTACTTGTTTTAGTTGTCTGCCTTCTATAGTTATGTTGATGTTCTGTTTATTTTTGGCGACATTCATGACTTCTGTTTTGTTGATGTTGATTTTCATGTTGTATTTTGTTCCTAAGATGTTGAGTTTGTTTAAGTGTTCTTGTAGGTCTTCTATTGTTTCATGTATTAGTGCCTGGTCGTCTGCAAATAGAAACTCGTTGATCTCCTCTGTCTCTGATGGGTTGGCTAGCTTGCATATATGGTCCATGTATGTAATAAACAGTAGGGGGATAGTACGCACCCCTGTCTTACACCTGATCTAACTTCGAAGTGGTCTGTGTAGCCTGTTGCTGTTCTGACCCTGCAGCTGCTGTTGGCGTAGAGACTTTTAATAATGTTGGTTAGATGTTGGCTTACTCCGTATGTTGTTAGTATCTCCCACAGTTGTTCTCTGTTTACTCTGTCGAATGCTTTTTCCTGGTCAATGAAGGCTATGTATAAGTTTTGGTTGTGTTCTGTCGTTTTTTCTGCAAGCTGTTTTAGTGTGAATAGTGCGTCGGTACATCCTCTGCTTTTTCGGAACCCCATTTGAGAATCGCTTAACTGTAGTTCTATTATTGGTCTCAGTCTTTTTGCCCGTAATGAGTACAATAATATCACCACTGACTGGACTGCGCTACATAACAGAAGTACGAGACTATAGCTTAGAGAAGTCATTAGCCAGGGGAACAACGGGAGGGGGGATAAAGAAGGAGGTGGCTTTGGAGGGTCTAGGCCACGTTATAATCTGACCAGCGGTCATTCCATCCTGACCCGGTAACAAAGCAGGCGATATCACACACACACACACACACCCGGGGCGTTAAGTAAGGTTGAGTCAGAAGCCGCAACCGGACTTTTCCTGCACGGATTTTTCGTTTAACCGGATCCTTCAAAGGTAATGTTGACATGTAATCATGGCTGCTGTAATAGAACAACAATCTAGTTAGGAAATGTTAGGTCTAACTATTGTTAGCAGCTAGGATTGGGAAACAACAGAAACACCGTGGATTATCAGAATGCCCAGGAAATGTGGTATAATTAAAATAGGACTAACATGACCCGAATAAGTCTTCGGCCACCTGGGCAACGCTTTGTTGTAATAATAATCACAAATGACACTGAATTATTTAGCAATTTATTATATATTTATATCATGAAAGAGAACCATTTTGTTAAAAAAAAACACGAATACGTACATGTAATATATAAAGTAAAATGATAAATGTTAACTGCTGCATGTTTTACAACTTTAGATGTTTTGAATTTCTCACCGGTTATAATAACTGTCTTTACATGTTTTACCACTTTACCTGTTTTATATTTCTCACCGGTTATAATTGTCCTTACATAATGTTTTACCACTTTACCTGTTTTGTATTTCTCACCGGTTATAACTGCCCTTACATGTTTTACCACTTTACCTGTTTTGTATTTTTCACCGGTTATAACTGCCCTTACATGTTTTACCACTTTACCTGTTTTGTATTTTTCACCGGTTATAACTGCCTTTACATGTTTTACCACTTTACCTGTTTTGTATTTCTCACCGGTTATAACTGCCCTTACATGTTTTACCACTTTACCTGTTTTGTATTTTTCACCGGTTATAACTGCCCTTACATGTTTTTTTATATTTTCACCGGTTATAACTGCCCTTACATGTTTTACCACTTTACCTGTTTTGTATTTTCACCGGTTATAACTGCCCTTACATGTTTTACCATTTCACCTGTTTTGTATTTCTCACCGGTTATAACTGCCTTAACATGTTTCACATTTTTTATTATAACAATATCTCCCCCCTCCCCCCCAAAAAAAAAAAAAAAAAACTTCTCTGGAAATGAAAGCTTCATCAAACTTACAGTGATCATATTTATATTTTGTAAACTAATCCCCCAGAACATCTGAAACAAATACAGCCCGAGGTAAAACGCTATTCACAGTGACGTTGGAATTATTTTCTTCCACAATCAAATATAACAGACCAGTAGTAAAATATTTGAGATGTTTATTTTCCACCAAAAAAATTGCTCTACTATTTAAATAGCAAATTATATTTATAGCGAGAACTTCAGTCTTTTTTTTCCCCTCCACACTGTGTTAACACAAACTGTACTATGCATCTCACTTTCAGTATATTTTTTGCTGATCTTTTCGCCTTTTCTAAGAAATGTCACGGTTGGGGTAGCGTTTTATTTTTAAAGATTTATTTCATAGTGTACTGCGAATTATATAACCACAATTATGTTGTTGAAAACGTTTGAATATCAAAGTTAATTATTTTCAATCGAACACCTAAAGACGCAGATATTGCAGTTTTGGCGTACAATTAGCGACATAACACAATTACGTCCACTTAGCAAGTGAACGATAAAAGAGGAAGAATATGAGTGTCCATAGTTCCAGTATGCTTGCTTGTTAAAATCGCATATTCTCATTTCCTTGCGCTACCATATAGCTGACGTCAATTTCTTCATTCTCTATGTCACCATATAAATGACATCAATTCCTTCATTCTATATGTCACCATATAACTGACATCAATTTCTTCATTCTCTATGTCACCATATAAATGACATGAATTCCTTCATTCTCTATGTCACCATATAAATGACATCAATTCCTTCATTCTCTATGTCACCATATAAATGACATCAATTCCTTCATTATCTATGTCACCATATAAATGACATCAATTCCTTTATTCTCTATGTCACCATATAAATGACATCAATTCCTTCATTCTCTATGTCACCATATAAATGACATCAATTCCTTCATTCTCTATGTCACCATATAAATGACATCAATTCCTTCATTCTCTATGTCACCATATAAATGACATCAATTTCTTCATTCTCTATGTCACCATATAAATGACATCAATTCCTTCATTCTCTATGTCACCATATAAATGACATCAATTCCTTCATTCTCTATGTCACCATATAAATGACATCAATTCCTTCATTCTCTATGTCACCATATAAATGAAATCAATTTCTTCATTCTCTATGTCACCATATAAATGACATCAATTCCTTCATTCTCTATGTCACCATATAAATGACATCAATTCCTTCATTCTCTATGTCACCATATAAATGACATCAATTCCTTCATTCTCTATGTCACCATATAACTGAGATCACCTCCCTCTCTTCGTGCCACCAATTTACTGACCAATAGCCATATAAAATTGTATGATTTCCCTCCCTGTCTGTCACTATGTACAGCCTTACATACATTGTACCATATGTTTAGTGAGGTCATTTAATGTGCCTTGTGATATTGTTGGAGCAGCATTAGTGCAGTGGCGTACTGAAGAAAAAATGTAGAGTTGGACCCCTATTGACATCTTCTATATCCATCCAGGTTGTAAATGGGGGACTGGAAAGTTTCTTGGAAAGATGTAGTATAGACCACATTACCAAAGTGTCAATGGAAAAAAAAAAACTGAACCTAATATCATATTACCACACTCTTGGGGCGACGGTGTCCTTTCTTTTCCTTTTTTTTATTTTCTTTCTTTCCTTCCTTCGCTTCTTCTTTCCTTTTGTTCAACATGGCTTTACTTTCCCTCCCCAACCTCACAAAGAAAAAAAAACTTTCTGTATTTCATCAGTTCCTCAATAATCCCAGTCTCCTTGTATCAGAGCCATTCAGCTCGACAATTCATCTCAAGCAAAGCTCAGTTTCCTTGCAGGTAAAGCCAGTGTTCTTGAGAGTTTTCGTGATTTCTCTTTCCCATGGAATCTTGGGTATTTTCTGTTTACTTTTACCCTGTGGGTTCTATGTCAGTGCCTCTCTTGCTATTTTGGTATCAAATTTTATTAACGCCTATCCATCTCCATTTTTAGTTGATAATATCGATTAATGAATCGATACATCAGTTGATCAATTTGTCGCTGTTTTGTTCAGTATTGATTCTATACAGGAATGCAAAACTGTTTCTCATCTAATTCCTGTTTAACTGACTTGTTATATTCTTTATTCGGACGGTGAAATCTCTTGAGCATAGAGAGGTCATATTATCTATGTCTACCAAACACCTTTCATCTTTAGTCACATATAGAACTAAACTAACTTCCTCATTTCTTTCTCAGATTGGAAACGAGCAGCAGCTTAATCAACAGACCAGACCCCTGAGTGCTGAAACTGTCATATGTAATATATCATGTCAAAAGACAGACCAATCAAAAGCTTCAGACTTGATGGAGAACGCCCTTTCAAGACCTACAACCTAGGTATATCCTCTTTGTTTGCTGACTCGCGGCGCTTTGAAAACCAGCAAATCTCGCTCTCAGGAGGTGCTTCCAGCATAATGCAACAACACCAGCAGTTACATCTCAGACAACATCATCAAAACCCGCTGTCCAGTCAGTTAAACCAGCGCCTTCAAGTAGCGTTTAACGATCCAAGCGAGTATCTTCGACTCCGTGCCCAGTTTCAACTAGGGTATCACAATTCAATGCCAATTCCTGCCCATATCAACTATGACTACGATGACGTGTCACTGGACAGTCCAGACAATCATCTCACCAGATCCGATTTGGCAGCATCGAGCGAATCGTCCTCCTACAGCGGAGGTCTTGACCTGAATGTATCCAATACTACCTCTCCAGACAGCGAGCTCCAGAACTTTTTCGAGCCAAAAGGAGGTTTTTACAGGGCTCCATCAAATGCTTCGCTTGGAGACCAAGACATGCTCTCCATGCTTTTCGAACAACCATTTCTCAACAGCGGTTTACCACGATCAATGGACAACGCAACACTCACAAACTATAGTTCTTTAACTAATGGTCAACTTTCGGAAGGTCTGTCCCAGCAGTCTAACAACACGGCTGCCCAAGCCAGCGAAATAAGCCGGCATGTGAGGGGATTAGTGTTTTCAGAAAACTCGGATAACCTCCCTGTAAAGCAGGAATTTAAAGGAGGAGACTTCATCGCGTCGGAAAACCAAAGTCATTCCCTAATCTCTTCTGGACAAAGCAGAGACAATTGTCACGAATCTTTGAAATATAATCCTGATTTTTCAGCAGCGTCGGTGCCATCAGTAGGGCAGTCTACAGTGAACTCAACAGACAAGGTAATCACATGTGATGACTATCACAGCGACAGCAACGACAGGAGTCAAGGGGAGGCCAGCAAGTACCAGACTTACATGGAAAAACGCAAAAAGAACAATGAGAGCGCAAAGAGATCACGAGAGGCAAGAAGAACCAAAGAAGAGCTGGTGGCTTTGAGAGTGATTGGTCTGGAGGAGGAGAACATGAAGCTGCAGGCGGAGATCTGTATGCTGGACAGGGAATTGGATGAGCTTCGGACACAACTTTATCAGTGTAACTGAAACTTTACATTTATGTTAAGTTCTGGGCTACGCATTCAATGAGTCACCGGACTTTGATCAATATTAAACATCGAATGTTGTTCAGTAATCAATTAAAAGGATGTATAACATGTTCTTGGGTTAAACGACCACAAGAACTTAAATTTGGACGTGTCGTTCGTAATGAGGACATGCACGTTCTGATTAATGTCCGAAAGAGACGTATAGAGCTGTATTTAAAAAAAAATCTTGCAGAAGGGTCGCTTCTAAACTAAACTCTTCGTGCTTGCGTAACTCATTACAGGCAGTACTATCTACAAATTCTACAGTATCAGATGGCATCAACTACACTGTCGTACAGCGAACCAAAATTTCACCGAACTCTTAGTGAAGACTGCCACATTATTAATGATGAGCTAGTTTGTTTGTTTTTCTTCTAAATCATTGACACTGAAATATTTATTTTAAAATGTTATATTTTATGAAAGCTTGAACAAAGTGAGATAAAGAACACCAATCCAGAAGTGGTTTTATGAGAAAAACTGGAATGAGGAAGGAGTGAGTGAGAGAGAGAGAAAAAGAGAGAGAGAGAGAGTTGGATGGATTGATGGATAGATATCATATATGCTCATATGGCATGAACACTGACATCATATTCCCTCATATGGCATGGACACTGACATCATATTCCCTCATATGGCATGAACACTGACATCATATTCCCTCATATGGCATGAACACTGACATCATATTCCCTCATATGGCATGAACACTGACATAATATTCCCTCATATGGCATGGACACTGACATCATATTCCCTCATATGGCATGAACACTGACATCATACTTCCCATACGCCTTAAGACTTGGAGGTTACGCCTATTTTGAAGCGTCAACAGCGTAGTGTTTCCCCTACCAAGGTTCCTTAGTTGGCCGTGTGTTCTAGCGTTTGTTTCTCGTGGCAAGATGTTGTGTCGAGGAATGCGGGTTCGATCTTGCTTCGGGCTATCTAGTGTTCTTTTTTTTCCTTTTGTTGTTGATTATGTATGATTTTTTCCCGACTGTTGTAAACATACCTCTTCCTCTGACACAGTGATCTATCGCCTCGGATGTTTACCTCCTTAATAATATCCGTTTATTATTATTGGTTTCCTCTCTATATTATCATCATCATGAAGTACCGGGCCTAGTGGCGTAGGTGATCATGTCTCTCCACAACTTTCGATCTCGGCAGCTATTTATCATTTCTGTTGTTGACCTTCTGCCAAGCCATTCTCTTAAGTGGTCTGTTATTTTTTCTCTTTGCTTCCCTCTATCTCTTCGTCCCTCCATTTTTCCAGTTGTTACAATATATTCAAGTTGTTCTCTTCTCATTACATGGCCAAAAATGATGATTGTCTCTTCCTATCATGGGAAATTAGTTCTCTTTTTTGCTTTGACCTCTCTCTGAACCTCTTCATTACTCTTCTTAGCTGTCCAAGGTATTCTCAACATTCTTCTGTAAAACCACATTTCTACAGACCCCAGTGATTTTCTTGTCTGTTGTCCTATTGTCCATGATTCGCATCCATATGTTACGACTGGCTGTACGTAACATTTAAGAACTCTTTTTCTTGTTTCTATTGTCAAAAATGGATTGCATAGTATTTTCCTCATTTTTTGGAAAGCTGCTTTTGCCTGAGCCATTATACTGTGTACATATAGGCCCTCAACCAACGTGACCATTCTTTTTGAAAGTCGATGCAGAATGTGATCAAATTTTTTTTTTTTTTTTTTTTAAACCAGAAAAATGAAAAATGTGAGAAAAGATGCCAGAAAGAAAAGATAAAGACAAATGTGAGAAAAAATGCCTGAACGAGATAGAAATAAAGAACTAAGCGAGAAAAGGAGCAAGAAGAAAAAAGAGACAGAAAAAAAAGTGAGAAAATATGCAAGAAAGTGATGAGAGAACGAAAAAAGTGAAGAAAAAAAAACAGATACCAGAAAATATAAAAGGAATGGGTCTAGAAGTTAGGCAATATCTGATTTCAAAATAACTATAGAGACAAACCGTGAGACATAGTTATCTACACCATCAGGCATGATAGTTGATGTAAATATATACATAAATTATGTTAGTTTCTGATAATACATGAAGCACTGCAATGACGTGGGAGCCGCGATAGCTCAGTGGTTAGTGAACTGGACTACAAAGGACAAGAGGTAGGGTTCGATCCCAATCGACGGCTCCGGTTCACCCAGCCTTTAATGGATACCGGATTTTTTTCTTGGAAAGTAAAGTGGCACGGGCATAATACCGACCACATTACCCCAAAAATCATGTGCTGAAGGTCTGTAAAATTTATGGTCACTAACATCATATTCCCTATACGCCACTTGGCGTGACGTATTTTTTATTTTATTTTTTTTTACTGCAATGACGTGAATGGGTTCATCCTAGAAGTAGCTTGTATCGCATCAGACTGGCTTACGAGTTGAGGTTTGTCGTGATCTCCCACAGTGGTGGATATTTGATAAAGAAGACACAGTTGTCATTACCATCATGTGCCATACCGGTTGGCGTAGGCGATCAGGTCCTTCCACAATCTTCTATCTACGTATATCGTATCAGTTCTGTTGTTGACTGTTTCCATGCCATGACACCAAGCTATCAAGTATTTTCTCTCTTTGTCGTCCGCGATCTCTCTTTCTTTTTTATTTTGCCAGTTGTAACCAAGTATTCCAACTTTCCTCTTCTCATGATGTGCCCGAAAAGAGTTGATTTTTTTTCCTTCTGATGTTTTTTAGGAGCTGTCTTTTTTGTGTTGGCCTCTTTGTGAATTTCCTCATTATTCTTTTTAACCGTCCAGGGAATTTTCAACATTCTTCGGGGAAATCCCATCTCTGTGGCCTCTAATCGTCTTTTCAATTGTTTGTCTACTGTCCATGATCTGCTTCCATAGGTCAGAATTGGTTCTATATAGCACCGATGAACTCACTTTCTCATTTCTTTTGACACAGATTTGTTGCATAAGATATTTTTCATTTTGAAGAGAACACACTAAATTACTACACAATAAATTGGGCGTCAAGTTCAATAAGACAGGGTACTAGGCAATAAAGGAGGCGGCAAGTTTAATAAAACACAATACTAAACAATAAATGGGACGGCATGTTTAATAAAACACGATACTACACAATAAATGGGACGGCATGTTCAATAAAACACAATACTACACAATAAATGGGACGGCATGTTCAATAAAACACAATACTAAACAATAAATGGGACGGCATGTTCAATAAAACACAATACTACACAATAAATGGGACGGCATGTTCAATAAAACACAATACTACACAATAAATGGGACGGCATGTTCAATAAATAAAACACAATACTACACAATAAATGGGACGGCATGTTCAATAAAACACAATATTAAACAATAAATGGGACGGCATGTTCAATAAAACACAATACTACACAATAAATGGGACGGCATGCTCAATAAAACACAACACTACACAATAAATGGGACGGCATGTTCAATAAATAAAACACAATACTACACAATAAATGGGACGGCATGTTCAATAAAACACAATACTACACAATAAATGGGACGGCATGTTCAATAAATAAAACACAATACTACACAATAAATGGGGCGGCATGTTCAATAAAACACAACACTACACAATAAATGGGACGACATGTTCAATAAAACACAATACTACACAATAAATGTGACGGCATGTTCAATAAAACACAACACTACACAATAAATGTGACGGCATGTTCAATAAAACACAACACTACACAATAAATGGGACGGCATGTTCAATAAAACACAATACTACACAATAAATGTGACATGTTCAATAAAACACAACACTACACAATAAATGTGACGGTATGTTCAATAAAACACAACACTACACAATAAATGTGACGGTATGTTCAATAAAACACAACACTACACAATAAATGTGACGGTATGTTCAATAAAACACAACACTACACAATAAATGTGACGGTATGTTCAATAAAACACAACACTACACAATAAATGGGACGGCAAGTTCAAACTGTTGATATAAAAGACACGGTAGTGAAGTAAAGCTATGAAGAATACCCTGACATTGCTGGTATTTAGATTATCCAGAACTGAACTAAAGCTATGGCGGACAAGCTCAAATGATTGACTTGACTTTACACAAGTACCATGCCTGCTGGCAAATGTGATCATGTTTCTCCACAACTCTCGATCGCGACAGTTTGATGGTTACACTACCTCTAGTATAGTAAAGCCCAAACTTCTCCACCAGAGTCTTGCACAGCCGTTAACCACCGACGCCCGGTATTTCTCTCTCAAATGGGTGAACACATTTTCAAAACGGTTTTAAGACTTTACAACCTGAAGCATTTTTCACTTAGAGTTTATTAACAGAACTAACATGTATGGTAAGGGGGAAAAAAGGAGGGGGGGGGGCGCAGGAATGCGGACCTGCGCAATAGCTGGTGATTATGAGTAAAATGGGAAAAAACCTGCGCAATAGCTGGTGATTATGAGTAAAATGGGAAAAACCTACGCAATAGCTGGTGATTATGAGTAAAATGGGAAAAACCTGCGCAATAGCTGGTGATTATGAGTAAAATGGGAAAAACCTGCGCAATAGCTGGTGATTATGAGTAAAATGGGAAAAACCTACGCAATAGCTGGTGATTATGAGTAAAATGGGAAAAACCTGCGCAATAGTTGGTGATTATGAGTAAAATGAGAAAAACCTGCGCAATAGCTGGCGATTATGAGTAAAATGAGGAAATAAAAACACATGAAAAGGTATGGTTACAGCTTCAAGGCATAAAAAGACAACTCAAGATACAACCGACGTTGCGGCAAATGCTCTCTGTAAGGAAAGAAGAAAGACAAAGTCTTCGACAAGACTAAAAACAAAATAAGATTCTTAAGTGTCTTCTGGGTGGCACTACAATGAAGAAAGAGAATGAGAGAGGGAGAGGAACGAAGTGTGTAAAGGAAAGACATGGAATGCAAATTTGGGTGTCAGTGACTCCTTGTTCGAATCTAAATTAATTAGGAAGAAAAGAAATCGTACACTGATCGTCATTTTCAGAATATTAGTGGATCTCCTTGCACGGACGATGAAAGAGAAAACTTAGCTTCTCAAAAGAAAAAAAAAAGTCTGTTGCCATCTGCTAGTTTGATCATTGAGTTACCGCTTATCTACCACAACGCCGGTTGATTGGTCATATCAGCGTGGACATCGGGCCACTCAAGGGCGCTACTTTATTCACAGTGTTTGACCAGTCGAGAGCTGTAGGATTAAGTTATCAGACACCGACCGACAGATTAGTCAGGTTCTAGCGATTCATCCCCTCGCTACTCGCTCGGTCGAGCTAGATAAATAGAACCGTTATCGGAAAAGTCCAGTAACAAAACTTGAGCCTTTCAAAGTGAAAGACTTGAGAAGACAAGTGTTTCAGTCAAAGGTTACACACAGCAACTGTCACCGACATTTTAGTCGTGCTTATATCACAAGGTCATTGTGTTTACCTTTCTAATATGCAATATCGGAGTGAAGGAAAATAATGCATTCCATAATTTTATTGAAGTTTATGCAAAGTAAAGCCGTTTGCACTCTATCAATGACGAAAAAGAAACTGAGTTTCCAAAATGAAGATAAAACTAAGTGACCAAGTGCAGCAATTTCTTTATCAATAACAGATTAGCATTGCTCTCTTGTTGACTTTCAATTCTAACATTTCCACATTTCTACTCCTGTTTTTCTGACAAATTGTTCACGCATCAAATGCTTTTCTAATTCCATTTTTCCAAACAAAATATTCACACATCGATCGTCATTATTGATCTTCAATATTTCTAACAAAATGTTCATACATCGATCGTCATTATTAATCTTCAATATTTCTAACAAAATGTTCACACATCAATCGTCATTATTAATCTTCAATATTTCTAACAAAATGTTCACACATCAATCGTCATTATTAATCTTCAATATTTCTAACAAAATGTTCACACATCAATCGGCATTATTAATCTTCAATATTTGTAACAAAATGTTCACACATCAATCGTCATTATTAATTTTCAATATTTCTAACAAAATATTCACACATCGATCGTCATTATTAATCTTCAATATTTCTAACAAAATGTTCACACATCAATTGTCATTATTAATCTTCAATATTTCTAACAAAATGTTCACACATCAATCATCATTATTAATCTTCAATATTTCTAACAAAATGTTCACACATCAATTGTCATTATTAATCTTCAATATTTCTAACAAAATGTTCACACATCAATTGTCATTATTAATCTTCAATATTTCTAACAAAATGTTCACACGTCAATCGTCATTATTAATCTTCAATATTTGTAACAAAATGTTCACACGTCAATCGTCATTATTAATCTTCAATATTTCTAACAAAATGTTCACACATCAATTGTCATTATTAATCTTCAATATTTCTAACAAAATGTTCACACGTCAATCGTCATTATTAATCTTAAATATTTCTAACAAAATGTTCACACATCAATTGTCATTATTAATCTTAAATATTTCTAACAAAGTGTGCACACATCAATTGTCATTATTAATCTGCAATATTTCTAACAAAGTGTGCACACATCAATGGTCATTATTAATCTTCAATATTTCTAACAAAGTGTGCACACATCAATGGTCATTATTAATCTGCAATATTTCTAACAAAGTGTGCACACATCAATGGTCATTATTAATCTTCAATATTTCTAACAAAGTGTGCACACATCAATGGTCATTATTAATCTGCAATATTTCTAACAAAGTGTGCACACATCAATGGTCATTATTAATCTTCAATATTTCTAACAAAGTGTGCACACGTCAATGGTGTCCTACCTTCAGTATTTCTTGCAGAATGTGAGCGTTGATGACTGCCTGGTGAGAAGCTGTTGCCTCATAGAGGTCCACTGTCATGGTCACTGCCCTCTCCGCAAACGGAACAAAGTTCATAATGACCCAGTCAGACTGAAATATTTAATTTCAGACATGAAACAAAATGTACACAATTTTAAATTTTCATCATTGGAAAAAAAATAAAGAAACTAATTATTAACCAACATTTTTTTTATTAAATAAAGTTAGACGATGAAACAAACGCACATTTTTTAAACACAAAAAATACAACTTTTGCTCAAAGACTAGTAAGAGTATTTTAAAGGACACAGGTATAACATACAGATTTGTCAGGAATACATAAGAACACATGAGGTGAAAAGGATTTAATTGTCTTCTTTTCACTGTTCCTATGTCTGTGCATGGATAATATGAAAGCAGGCAAAGCTCCTGGACCAGATAATATAACTAAAGAAGAGATTGAAGCCATGGGTGATTTTGGAATAGAAATAATAACAAAAATATTGAATGATATCATACCAGACGACATGCTCAAATCAATATTCATAGCCCTAGAAATCGGGTGCGATTGAATGCGATGATCATCGCACAATAAGCCTTATGAGTCATATGACTAAGATATTACTAAGAATCATCATGCGAAGAGTGCGAAACTCAGTCCAGAAATTAGAGCTTGAACAGTGTGGCTTTGTTAGAGATAAAGGAACAAGTAATGCCATTTATATCATAAGATCTTTAGTAGAAAGAGCCATACAGGTGAAAACAGATCTATACCTATGTTTCATAGATTACACCAAGGCATTTGACAAAGTAAAACACCAAGAAATAATCAACATTTTAGAAAGCATAAACGTAGACAGCAAAGATCTAAGAATAATAAAGAACATGTACTGGCAACAAACAGTGGCCATAATAACTGGAAACCAATTGGGAATGTTTCAACAAATAAAACAGGGTGTTAGACAAGGTTGGGTGCTGTCACCAAATTTGTTTAATATTTATAGTGAGATTATTTTAAGATCCATAAGGGGCAAGCCTGGAATAACAATTGGAGGTCATAACATAATTGATCTAAGGTATGCTGTTGATACAGTCTTAATCGCTAAGAGTGAAAATGAATTACAAGAAATGTTGGACATTATAGTGAAAGAAAGCAAAAATAAAGGACTCAGCCTTAATAGCAAAAAGACAGAGGTAATGGTAACAACACAGAATAAGACATCACCTCAGTGCAAAATAAAGACAAGTGGAACAATATTAAAACAGGTAAATGAATTTAAATATTTGGGAACTTTGTTAACCTCAGACGGAAGATGTACAAAAGAGGTGAGATGCAGAATGGCTCAGGCAAAAGCAGCTTTCCAAAAAATGAGGAAGATACTATGTAATCCATTTTGACAACAGAAACAAGAAAAAGAGTTCTTAAATGTTACGTAGAGCCAGTCTTAACATGGATCCGAATCATGGACAATAGGACAACAGTCTAGAAAATCACTGGAGTCTGTAGAAATGTGGTTTTACAGAAGAATGTTGAGAATACCATGGACAGCTAAAAGAATAGTGATGACAATGGATCTGAAAGAGGTCAAAGCAAAAAGAGAGCTAATTTCCAATATTAGGAAGAAATAATCATCATTTTTTGGCCATGTAACGAGAAGAAAACAACTGGAATATATTGTAACAACTGGACAAATTGAGGGACGAAGAGATAGAGGGAAGCAAAGAGAAAAAATAACAGACAGCTTAAGAGAATAGCTTGGCAGAAGGTCAACAACAGAAATGATAAAAAGCTGCCGAGATCGAAAGTTGTGGAGAGACATGATCACCTACACCAGCAGGCCCGGTACTGGTGATGATGATGATGATGTCTGTGCATAGATATGGCTGTGAATCGTGGACAATATAACAACAGACAAGAAAATCACTGGAGACTGTAGAAATGTGTTTTTACAGAAGAATGTTGAGAATACCATGGACAGCTAGGAAGAGTAGTGAAAATGTTCTGAAAGAGGTCAAAGCAAAAAGAGAGCTAATTTCCAATATTAGGAAGAAACAATCATCATTTTGTGGCCATGTAATGAGAAGAGAACAACTGGAATATATTGTAACAACTTGAAAAATTGAGGGACGAAGAGATAGAGGGAAGTAAAGAGAAAAAATACCAGACAGCTTAAGAGAATGGCTTGGCAGAAGGTCAACAACAGAAATGATAAATAACTGTCGAGATCGATAGTTGTGGAGACACATGATCACCTACGCCCGCTGGCCCGGTACTTGATGATGATGTCTGTGCACTTGAAAATATCAAATGTTGAAAAAATATGGTGGTTTTTATATCAAAGACAACTGCAGCTGTGTTCTGCTTTTTGTAGACACAAACCAATAAAGATTTCCTTTGAACATCTTAATCTGGATATATATGTAACATATGCTCAGTTCAGCATTCATTTTTAGCTCTTTAACTTCAAGCCAAACCATACACAATTTGAAATTGTTATGTTTATTGTCATGTACAACCTATTAACAATACATTCATGTACAAAGTTGGCTACACTTCTACATCTTCTGTTGCTTGCTGCGTCATCAGCAGGATCTATGTTCAATTCCCAGAAGTGACATAATTTTTCTCAGATCGAAAAGGCTCGGCGTTCATCCAGCCTCTAAAAATGGCACCAGACATTTTTCTTGGAATTAAAGGCGGCCTGACATGATGGCGGCCTGACATGATGCCGCCCACATCCCCCGTAAATGTGGTGTGGCAAGGACCAATATGGCCATTAACATATCATATTCCCCATACGCCTAGCAAGGTGAGTGGGAGTGGGGGAAAGGGGGAGGGCTTATTTAATTTGAATTTTCTTTTCTTCCTCATTTGCCTTTCAGTATCGAGGATATAATTTGCAATCTTCTTCTTCTTCTGTGTACACTCTCTCTTCTTCTTCTTCTATCCTTCCTCTGTTGCCGTTGGCGTCGAGGGGAGAAACAATCTGCGATTCTTTGCTCTTCTGTTGGCATCTTCTGATGTTATTCCTCCTAGTGACTCTAGTATTCCATTTATCCATCTCTTTCTCGGTCTTCCTCTTAATCTGACGTTTTCGTAGCGTTTGTTTATGGCTCTTTGATTCATTGTCTAGACGTCAATATTATTCAGTTTGAAGTAAGCAGCCGTCAGCTCAAGGCTTGTGACAGTTAGTTCCGTTATGGTATTGGTGACGGCCTTCTCTGTTCATCATATATGAGGCATGATTATAATAAATCTTCAGCAGTCATTTGTGCCACAGTCACATTCTTTAGAGGTTCTTAACTTTAGGATGTTGATGAGGTGGTACTTCAATTTGTTTTGGCCTGTTCAGACTTTAAACATTGTTACTTGCTTTTTTACTGTTGAATTAGCAGTAGGTATGATTTTTTTAACATATGGGTGTGAATCAAGGACAATAGGACAACAGACAAGAAAATCACTGGAGTCTGTAGAAATGTGGTTTTACAGAAGAATGTTGAGAATACCATGGACAGCTAAAAGAATAGTGATGAAAATGGATCTGAAAGAGGTCAAAGCAAAAAGAGAGCTAATTTCCAATATTAGGAAGAAATAATCATCATTTTGTGGCCATGTAATGAGAAGAGAACAACTGAAATATATTGTAACAACTGGACAAATTGAGGGACGAAGAAATAGAGGGAAGCAAAGAGAACAAAATAGCAGACAGCTTAAGGGAATGGCTTGGCAATAACTGTCAAGATCGAAAGTTGTGGAGAGACATGATCACCCACGCTTGCAGGCCCGGTACTTGATGATGATTGTTCTGGTAGTCCTGGTGTTCTGTATTCCATTTGGTCATGTATTTGTTCCTGACAAACTTCTTATTCCTCATATATTGTACTTGTGTCTGCCATTTTTCCTATGCTAATCTGCCTGCCTAAACATTTCCACATTTGCAGTCTTAAGCCCTTTCGATAGCCTCTTCCGTTATGTTTATGAGTATTTAAAAAAAAAAAAAGTATTTCATCCATCGATTTTTAGAATGTTATCTCAGTAAATTATTGTTATATTGTTATGTTAACAGTTGTGTAAATTGTATTTAGTTGTCTGTGTCTTGGTTACTTTGAATTTTGATTGATATTTTGACAAGCTTCAATTAAGAGGAAACCGGAAGGTTAAAATTGATGGACAATTATGATGAAACAAACTCTGAATGTTTGTAAATGTACTGTATAATTTATGTTTTAACTATTGTTAATATAAAAATTGTGCACTTGAGATGTAATCAGTTCTGATTTGGTTAATGTTAACATTAGATGTGTACAAGCAATGTGCTTAGGTCTGTTTTAATTAACATTAACACTAGATTTGTGTCAGCTCTTTTTGTGCTAATGTTAACATTAGATTAGTACAAGCATTGTGGTTAGGTGTGTATTAGTTAACATTAACACTAGATTTGTGTCAGATCTGTTTGTGCTAATGTTAACATTAGATTTGTACAAGCATTGTGGTTAAGTGTGTTTTAGTTAACATTAACACTAGATTTGTGTCAGCTCTGTTTGGGCTAATGTTAACATTAGATTTGTACAAGCATTGTGGTTAGGTGTGTTTTAGTTAGCATTAACACTAGATTTGTGTCAGATCTGTTTGTGCTAATGTTAACATTAGATTTGTACAAGCATTGTGGTTAGGTGTGTTTTAGTTAACATTAACACTAGATTTTTGTCAGCTCTGTTTGTGCTGTTAACACCACATGAATGAATAGGTACCTTTGTTCACCGAGTTGTGGACAGCAATAACAGCAAGGAAAAGTATTTGGTCCCTCACCTTTAAATGCCGTGTCCTAGTACGGTGAAACATAACTTATCACTACCATATGACACATGTCATGGGGCATTACTTACTATAACACTATATGTGTGTACATGGAAAGGCTCAGTTTAGGTTCACACTAGCATAAGATGTGCGTACCTGAGGTCCTCTGACTATACTAACATAAGATGTGCGTACCTGAGGTCCTCTGACCACACCAAATGACCGTGCTTCCAGGTCCCCATACTTGGGCGCACTGACACCAAATGTTATGAAGGTCAGCAGTTGTTGGTAGATGTCAGGATAGGTGGCTTGTATTGTGTCAGGACCACTCTGTACAGACTGGTAAATATAAACATAATAGCAATCAATCATTTTATGAAGGATACTCTATACAGCCTGGTAAACAACTCAACATCAATCAATCATTCTGTCAAGGCCACTATGTTATTGAGTTATTTGCGGGTCATCATCATTGCACTCCGAACATGTACATAGGTGCTCAGATCCCCTCCTCAGCAATTCCCTCAGTGTCCAGCGACTGACGACTCCAGTTCTATGTTGGTTGATAAGTCTTCTTACACGGCCACTAAGTTTCTCATTTCTGGCTGTGCCCATCTTAACTCCCATTTCCATCATCCGAAGAAGTGACGTGGATCTGTGTTTGTCGAAGTCCTGTGCTCTTCCCACATCTCGGAGGGCATTGATGATGTCCGCCCGATCCATTGGTTGCCCGTCCTCAACGACAGCACAGCTAGCCAACCTGTCCGCTCTTTCATTTCCCCCTACTCCCGCATGTCCAGGGACATAGACAAAGGTGACCTTACGTATTTTGGATTTCTGCAACGACTCTACCCATTGCATGCGTACAGAGCCCGCCTCCACTTTTATAATCATGCTCAACGAATCACTCAGTATACATGCGTGGGTGTAGTCTTGTGACTCTAACCATTTGAATGCCTTGGTCACTGCCATCGCCTCCATTGCCATGCTACTCGTGGTCATGACGTATGCACCACTGTCTTCTTTGACTATTCTGCCTGCAGAGCGTGCTGTAAATGCCCATGCACTTTTCTTTGGTGCCGTATTACAGATCCGTCTGTATAGATGACTGCATCTTTCTCATCGGTGTTATCGCAGATGAGATCGTTGACCTCAGCATTAACCACGACCTGGTTCTGTTCCCTACTTTTCCTGTCGAGTGTACACGAGAATGTCCCCTTGAATGACATAGGCACCGGTATCCACTCCTCATCAACGCTGATATTGGTGCTACACAGGGAGTGTCCCTCGTACATCCCAGGATAATGCGCATGGCTTCATTTTTCTCCAGCCTATCAATTTGAGTCGTACTGTACTGACAGTAAGAATTGCCAAGGCATACTCGATTGGTGCGAGGACTAATCCCTGGAACAGAAGAGTAAGTTGCCTCTGCTCGATGTTGGCAGCTGCCATGACCTTCAAGGCGGCTAATCCTTTGCGGGATTTTGTTATCACATTTTCATGGACCACTCTGAACAGATTGGCAAATAAACATAATAACAATCAATCATTTTATGATGGATACTCTGTACAGCCAGGTAAACAACTCATCATCAATCAATCATTCTATCAAGTCTACTATGTAAAGACTGGCAAATAAACATAACAGCAATAAATCATTTTGCAAATAAACATAACAGCAATCAATCATTCTATCAAGACTACTCTGTACAGACTGGAAAACAAACATAACAGCAATCAATCATTCTCTCTCTCTCTCTCTCTCTCTCTCTCTCTCTCTCTCTCTCTCTCAGGCTCAGGTACAGTTTGGCAAACAACATTGAATAAACCTCATATTTATATAAACACATTTTATGTCATTTTTGCACCTTAGTGGCTGTGTGTTGATTACGCTTACCTTTTTTGAATGTTTCAAGGAATTGTGTTAAATTTAGGGTGCATTTTATGCTAAGTAGTTGGAAGTGAATACATACCTTGATTAGTGTATCCAGGTAATACAAATACATACCTTGATTAGTGTATCCAGGTAATACAAATACATACCTTGATTAGTGTATCCAGGTAATACAAATGCATACCTTGATTAGTGTATCCAGGTAATACAAATGCATACCTTGATTAGTGTATCCAGGTAATACAAATACATACCTTGATTAGTGTATCCAGGTAATACAAATACATACCTTGATTAGTGTATCCAGGTAATACAAATGCATACCTTGATTAGAGCAACCAGTTAAAACAAATGTATATCTCTATAGTGTAAACAAATAATAAAAATACATACCTTGATTAGTGTATCCAGGTAATACAAATACATTCCTTGATTAGTGTATGCAGGTAATACAAATAAATACCTTGATTAGTGTAACGAGGTAATACAAATACATACCTTGATTAGTGTATGCAGGTAATACAAATAAATACCTTGATTAGTGTAACCAGGTAATACAAATACATACCTTGATTAGTGTATCCAGGTAATACAAATAAATACCTTGATTAGTGTAACCAGGTAATACAAATACATACCTTGATTAGTGTGTGCAGGTAATACAAGAACATACCTTGATTAGTGTATCCAGGTAATACAAGAACATACCTTGATTAGTGTATCCAGGTAATAAAAATGCATACCTTGATTGGTGTATCCAGGTAATACAAATACATACTTTGATTAACGTATTGATGTACTAGATATTCATATCTTCAAAAGTATATAAATGTAATACAAAAATATGCCTTGATTAATGTGTCCATGATATAAATATATACCTTGATTAGTGTGTCCATGACATAAATATATATCTTCCATGACATAAATATATATCTTGATTAATGTGTCCATGATATAAATATATACCGTGATTAGTGTGTCCATGACATAAATATATATCTTCCATGACATAAATATATATCTTGATTAATGTGTCCATGATATAAATATATACCTTGATTAGTGTGTACATGATATACATACATACACACCTTGATTAGTGTGTCCATGGCTGCAAGGGAAGCCTCCTGAAGAGGTGTCAATGTGACCTCAGGGTAAGATGGGATGATGAACAGGGAAGCATCACTCTGGACTGGAACACACAAGGTACCTCTGAGCACAGAAGACAGCTTGTGTAGGTCTGCTGCCACGAACCGGGACTTGATGTGCTCAAACAAGGGAGGGAACGTCTGTATTAGAGCTGTTAGGAAATTCTGGGAGGGGAGGTAAACTTTGCTTGACATCTTTCTGTCCTGTGGTGGCGGCTTGGTCACTTCAGTCCCAATATTCAGCCACACCTTCCATGCTGCTGACCACAAAGGGATATCATTATCTGTAGAGTCTGAGATCGGTCCTTTGGAAAACAACTCGGATTTTTTGGTTATCTCCCCTGACCTGTTCATAACTTCACCAGGTGGTTCCAAAACAGCTGATCCTTGACTGGGCACATCGAACTCATCAGAGCCAGATCCTTTCGAAGCTCTGCCAATTTGAAGGATTTCCTGAAAACTTTTCAAAGCTGCTAGAGACACTTCAGCATTCCTGCACAAGGCAGACAACTCAATGTGATCAAGGAGAAGTGACCAAGCTCTAGGAAAATCTCCTAAAATATTAAACAAACGATTATTTCATTTTATTTTTGATGACAGGAAATATTTTTTGATAACATAAAACAAAACACAAGGAAGGAACATTACAATAATCTGTAATCTGTGCCATAATCTGTAAGTGACAAGCAATTGCACTATTTGTGCTTCAGAACACAATATTAGACTATTACTCTAAAACTGCATTGAAGTTGAGCGAAAAGAAAGTAAAGTTGTGAAATTTTCTGTAACTTTCTGACAAACCTTTATCAATTATTGTAAAATGAGTTGGGCACATTTTGCATTCATTGTCAGATTGTAAGATGTTCAGACACAGAAACTAAATTTAGCCAAGAATCAGCTACATACCAAAGATGACTTAATAATGATCTCATGCATTTTTTGATTCATGGTGAGTCATTCTGACATCTTGTTGTGTTTTTTTTTTTTTTTTTTTTTAGAATTAAATACACTTTTTAAGTCATCACTGCAATGCACAATAAAGATAAGTGTAACAAAGTTAAAACAGGTAAATGAATTTAAATATCTGGGTACAATGGTAACCTGTGATGGTAGATGTACAACAGAGGTGAGATGCAGAATAGCTTTGGCAAAAGTAGCTTTCCAAAAAATGAGGAAGATGGTGTTCAATCCATTTTTGACAATAGAAACAAGAAAAAGAGTTCTTAAATGTTATGTAGAGCCAGTCTTAACATATGGATGTGAAACATGGACAATATGACAACAGACAAGAAAAACTGGAGGCTGTAGAAATGTGGTTTTACAGAAGAATGTTGAGAATACCATGGACAGCTAAGAAGAGTAATGAAAATGTTCTGAAAGAGGCCAAAGCAAAAGAGAGCTAATTTCCAACATTTGGAAGAAACTATCATCACTTTTTGGCCATGCAATGATAGTGGAGCAGCTGAAATATATCGTAACAACTGGGAAAATTGAGGGACAAAGAGATAGAGGGAAGCAAAGAGAAAAGATACCAGACAGCTTAAGAGAATGGCTTGGCAGAAGGTGAATAAAATAAATGATAAATAACTGTCGAGATCGAAAGTTGCGGAGAGACATGATCACCTACACCAGAAAGCATAGTACTTGATGATAATGACACATTTTAATAATTCCCATCATTCTGAAACTGAAATGACCCACCCAAACACATTAAGTCTAACAACAATTAATTAATTATGAGCTTAACCACTTTGTATGATAGCATTTCTTCATGGGTTGAAATTACAGTCTAGATGAAAGTGGCGACAAGCACCAGAGGCTTGAGGCAGTGCTGATCATCTCTCATCTTAGAATCCAAACTCTACGAAGAAAGACAAGTTCAGCTCTTCCTTCCCTCTACCTCTGCTAAGAGCTTATTTTAGCAAAGCATTAAATCTATCACTCCCTCAGTACTTTCTGTTTATTGCAAATTTGAATGAGAAATAGTTTGAGTCTTAAAAATGACATGTTTATCTGATGATATTTTGACTTTTGTATGTTTGTCTAATTTCATGAACTGACCTAGAAAGCTGAAATATCTGTAAAATTCAATCCTGTCACAAACAACAAGATATAAATTCACAAACTTTAAGTTCAAACTAAAAGACACAACCAATTTTGTCACAATCTACAAGACATAGATTTGTGAAACTTTGTCACTTATTAACTTGAAGATATAAATCAACAAATTCTGTGTCACAAAAAATAAGATAGGTAATGATGAAACTATAAATTTAGTAACTCTCAAGATCTTAGTAACTTCCAAGATTCTAGTAACTCCTAAGATTCTAGTAACTGTCAAGATATTAGTAACTTCCAAGATTCTAGTAACTCTCAAGGTATTAGTAACTCTCAAGATATTAGTAACTCTCAAGATATTAGTAACTTCCAAGATTCTAGTAACTATCAAGATATTAGTAACTCTCAAGATCTTAGTAACTTCCAAGATTCTAGTAACTCTCAAGATATTAGTAACTCTCAAGATCTTAGTAACTTCCAATATTCTAGTAACTCTCAAGATATTAGTAACTCTCAAGATATTAGTAACTTCCAAGATTCTAGTAACTATCAAGATATTAGTAACTCTCAAGATCTTAGTAACTTCCAAGATTCTAGTAACTATCAAGATATTAGTAACTCTCAAGGTCTTCATAACACTTAAGATCCTTGTAACTCAAGATCCTAGTAGCTCTCAAGATCCTAGTAGCTCTCAAGATCCTAGTAGCTCCCAAGATCCTAGTAGCTCCCAAGATCCTAGTAGCTCTCAAGATCCTAGTAGCTCTCAGGATCCTAGTAACTTTCAAGATTCTAGTAACTCTCAAGATCCTAGTAACTCTCAAGGTCCTAGTAGCTCTCAAGATCCTAGTAACTCTCAAGATCATCCTAGTAGCTCTCAAGATCCTAGTAGCTCTCAAGATCCTAGTAACTCACAAGATCCTAGTAACTCTGAAGATCATAGTAACTTCCAAGATTCTAGTAACTCCTAAGATTCTAGTAGCTCCTAAGATTCTAGTAACTCATAAGATATTAGTAGCTCTCAAGATCCTAGCAACTCTCAAGATATTAGTAGCTCTCAAGATATTAGTAGCTCTCAAGATCCTAGTAACTCTCAAGATCCTAGTAGCTCTCAAATCCTAGTAGCTCTCAAGATCCTAGTAACTCTCAAGATCCTAGTAGCTATCAAGATCCTAGTAACTCTCAAGATCCTAGTAAATCAAGATTCTAGTAACTCTAAAGATCCTAATAACTCAAGATCTTAGTAGCTCTCAAGATCCTAGTAACTCTCAAGATCCTAGTAACTCTCAAGATCCTAGTAACTATCAAGATCCTAATAACCCAAGATCTTAGTAGCTCTCAAGATCCTAGTAACTCTGAAGATCCTAGTAACTCTGAAGATCCTAGTAACTCTGAAGATCCTAGTAACTCTCAAGATCCTAGTAGCTCTCAAGATATATGTACGTGTATATATGTATACATGCATCTGTGTGTGTGTATACATGTATTTATGGGCCCTTAGATACTTTCAGACATTGTCAGTCTCTTTGCAGTCGACGTTACCTAGGCAGCGTTCCACCCACTCGCGTAGTTTTAGAACCCTTCACCCCTGACCAGAGGGTATAATTACAGCTACACCCGTGGGACAATTCCTTTCTCATTCTGACCACGGTCCGTGTTACAGGGAAGTCAATTTTCTTTTCTTTAACATATTTTGCTTTGGATGTTTCATTACTAGTTAGCTATGTAGGATTAGTTTTATTTACTTACATATATGTGTGTGCGTGTTGTTTGTTTGTTCCTGCTGAAGGTCTATTGAGCCGAAACGTCGTTCAAATCAGTGTCGTCTACAAACTACGTAAAGCTTTTACCATACCATTTTTTCTATTTTTTTTTAAATTTTCCTTTAGCTCTCAAGATCCTTGTAACTCTCAAGATCCTAGTAACTATCAAGATCCTAGTAACTCAAGATCCTAGTAACTCAAGATCCTAGTACTCAAGATCTTAGTAGCTCTCAAGATCCTAGTAGCTCTCTAGATCCTCTTAACTCAAGATCCTAGTAACTCTCAAGCTCCTAGTAACTCTCAAGATCCTAGTAACTCTCAAGATCCTAGTGGTTCTCAAGATCCTAGTAACTCTCAAGATCCTAGTAACTCTGAAGACCTTAGAAACTCTAACAAATTTAGTAATTCTCAAGAACTAAAATCAATGGTTTTGCAAATATAAATTTATAAACAATCAAGAACTACAAATCTGTGCTGATGAAACCAGAAACTGTAAAATAATCAACAGCTCATCAACAGATGTCTTTTTATATACAGAACCATCATTATCATAAAGGGATAAAGTAAATAATAATAACATCATTCTCTTTAATAATTGTACATCAAAAGTGTCTTTTTGGTATTTCAATCTTTTTCATAACTGTACCTTAGTATTTAAATTGTTTTGTTTAAATTGTATATAAACAATGTAGGAACTTTATTGGCTGAGTGGTTAGTGAGCTTGATTCCTGGTCAAAAAGGTTTGGGTTCAATTCCAGAAGTGGCAGGTTTTTTATTTTTTTTTTTCGCAGGCAGAAAAAGCTCCAGGGTTCACCCAGCCTTTAAAAATGGGTATCGAGATGGGAAGTATAGGTGGCCTGATTTAATACTAATCATATTGTCCAAAAGGGAGCCACGATAGCTCAGTGGTTAGTGAACTGGACTACAAAGGACAAGGGGTAGGGTTCGATCCCAACCGACGGCTTCCGGTTCACCCAGTCTTTAATGGGTACCGGATTTTTTTCTGGGAAAGTAAAGCAGCACGGGCGTAATACCGACCACATTACCCCAAAAATCATGTGCTGAAGGTCTGTAAAATTTATGGTCACTAACACCATATTGGGGCTCTTTCCTTCTTTTTTTTATATTGTCCAAAACGTGCAGTGATAAAGGAAAAATATGGACACTATATTCCCCATACACCTAGACAGGCGTGGAGGGAACCTTTACCTTTTACATAGACTCTATCAATTAGTATTTCAATCGCTTTTATAATTGTACATGAACAATACTCAGCTAGTAATCACTGTAATGATCACACAAGAAGATCATCACACGGTGCACTAACTCTGTACCACCAGCAGGGGGAGCTATATAATATTTTAAGAAAGTTGGTTATCACAATTTCTCTCAAAAACTGCAAGAATTTCACATTTGTCATTTAGCCCAGTCTGCAAAATCCAGGCCATTCTCTAAGTTTAAACTGTCAAGAATTCAAGATTTTATGTGTGCAAATTGAATATGTCACCTGCATTTGAATCATTTAACTCTGATTGGGTATAATATGTTCAATTTAATTAACACTGAAGTTAGGGGTAATTTTTAACTCTTTCCGTACGGAAGCTTTTAATCAATGCATCGGAAGAGTTTTCAGATATTACATTTTCATGATTTTAAGAATCAATTTACATATTTATTATCTAACATATAACATGTTATATATGAATTTTTAGATAATTAAACAAGGAATTAGATTTCACCAATACCAATATGATACAAGACTTGTAAAAAGAATATTGTTTGATGACGGTTCATACTAATCAAATTGAGAGTGGCGCACTGTGCAGCGAAACGTACGGAAAGAGTTAACAATATGCACCATTTTTAAATTGAGACCAGTAGCCTAACTCTCATGCTACAGTAAGATTCAAATCACATACCAAGTCCCTGCAATGTCTTTCGTTTAGCATTGAATGTGCGAGCAACACCTGCAAGGGACAACACTCTGGTCTCTGCCCACTGTTTCTCTGCAGTGTCTCGAGAGTGGTGGATGAGGATGTTGCCAGTGGATTCTTTGTCTCTAGTGGTGGAAGCCAAACTTGAGCATTTCTGGACATTCTCCAGCAGTGGGAATAAAACCTGAAATGTGAAAATAAAAAATATGCAATAATTTTAACAAACATTCATTAATTGTGTACTTTCTGTGTAGAAAGGTTCCATCACTATAAACCATCAAATTCAAGTGTAGCTCAAATGCTCATATATAAATAAACTTCAGAGCTTCATAAATGGATGCTTTCATGGAATTGAAAGTCCCAACAGTGATGAGGTCTTTTGGTGCGGAAGACTTAGTGCTGCAGTAATTCTGTGATTTATAAACTTTGACATCTTGCACATAAACTGGGAATTCAGGAATGCCATTTCAACCACCACAGAAACTGGGAATTCAGGAACGGCATTTCAACCACCACAGAAACTGGGAATTAAGGAAAGCCATTTCAACCACCACAGAAACTGGGAATTCAGGAATTCCATTTCAAACACTACAGAAACTGGGAATTCAGGAAAGCCATTTCAACCACCACAGAAACTGGGAATTCAGGAAAGCCATTTCAACCACCACAGAAACTGGGAATTCAGGAAAGCCATTTCAACCACCACCGAAACTGGGAATTCAGGAATGCCATTTCAACCACCACAGAAACTGGGAATTCAGGAAAGCCATTTCAAGCACCACAGAAACTGGGAATTCAGGAAAGCCATTTCAAGCACCACAGAAACTGAGAATTCAGGAATGCCATTTCAACCACCACAGAAACTGGGAATTCAGGAAAGCCATTTCAAACACCACAGAAACTGGGAATTCAGGAAAGCCATTTCAAGCACCACAGAAACTGGGAATTCAGGAAAGCCATTTCAACTACCACAGAAACTGGGAATTCAGGAAAGCCATTTCAAACATCACAGAAACTGGGAATTCAGGAAAGCCATTTCAATCACCACAGAAACTAGGAATTCAGGAAAGCCATTTCAACCACCACAGAAACTGGGAATTCATGAATGCCATTTCAAACACCACAGAAACTGGGAATTCAGGAAAGCCATTTCAACCACCACAGAAACTGGGAACTGAGGAATACCATTTCAACTACCACAGAAACTGGGAGTCTATGAATGCCATTTCAACCACCACAGAGACTGGGAATTCAGGAATGCCATTTCAAACACCACATAAACTGGGAACTGAGGAATACCATTTCAAACACCACAGAAACTGGGAATTTATGAATGCCATTTCAACCACCACAGAAACTAGGAATTCAGGAATTTCATTTCAACCATCACAGAAACTTCCAGTGTTAGTGCTAACCTTGTAGCATTCGACCATCATCATCGGTATCATTATAGAATAGACGGGATGGAATTAGTGCTGAGTAATCTAGAGGTAAGATGTTGGTCTTTGGGTTTGAATACTGCCATAGATGGTGAGAATTTCTCCCTCATGGTTTATTCATGACTTAACTCCTGGTCTCTGGGTAGTAAGGTGTGCTGTTTATTCCACTTGGGTAACAGCTTAGAACCTATGTTCTAGAGACCTCTCAAAGAATGGCTAAAACAGAAGGTCTCATATGCAACCTGCACAAGTTTAAGCACACTCGTCAGTTCTTGAAAAAGGTATGCCAATGGTTGCTGCCCATGCAAAAAATGTTAAGAAATAAAATCAACCCAGTTACAAAATTCCCCTTCCATTTTCAAGGTCTTTGTTGGTGCTACTGAGTTTTGGGCATCTGAAGTGGAACTATCATCAGTACTTTCGCTAGCGTGTGACGGCGGCCTTGCTTCCTGGGACAGGTGCTTGGTAGAGAAACTGAGCAACATGAAGTTGTCTGATGTAAATGAAAATGATCTGTCAATGAAACTAAACGAACTAATTTAATCTAGCATCATCTAGTGATGATAAAAGAGGAAAATTGTAATAATAATTCAGCAAATGGTAAACATAAATAATGCATAAAGGATAAAAATGATTATAAAAAGAGCATAATTATTTGTGATCATTTTACCTGCCATAGTACATGATGCCATGTCTGATGCTGCAGAAGGCTGCCATGTGCTGAGACAGTGGAGAAGAGGGTCTGTCCTGCGCTCTTTCTTACTGCTGGTCTAGAGTCCACACACAGTTCCCCTAGCTGGGAAAACAGGCACATCCAGAGGGAATCAAATGGAGTCATGGATTTGCCTTTGTCACTAATTGGTAGGCTATCTGTTTGGGTATCATCATGCTGTGAGATCGAGTCCAGGTCTTGTTTTATACGTTGCCGGTTTTGGAAGAAAAAGTCTGAAATGTTCCACTGTAATTTAAAAAAGAAAGCAATGATTATATAAAGTAAAAAAGGAAGTGAAGGGAACAACTCACCCACACTTGACAGTTTCAAAGGATATGATTCTTAAATAGTGTCGCTAGGCGCAAGCATGATATTATATATCAGTTTTTATCTCAGTGTTCCTAACAGCAAGCATGATATTATATATTAGTGTTTATCTCAGTGTCCCTAACAGCATGCATGATATTAATAATCAGTGTTTATCTCAGTGCCCCTAACAGCATGCATGATATTAATAATCAGTGTTTATCTCAGTGTCCCTAACAGCATGCATGATATTAATAATCAGTGTTTATCTCAGTGTCCCTAACAGCATGCATGATAATATATATTATTGCCTATCTCAGTGTCCCTAACAGCATGCATGATATTAATAATCAGTGTTTATTTCAGTGTCCCTAACAGCATGCATGATATTATATATCAGTGTCTATCTCAGTGTCACTAACATCATGCATGATATTATATACCAGTGTTTATCTCATGATTTATCATCATAACGATGATATAATTATAAAAGTAAAAGTAAAGTACCCCCTGTCACGCCAAGTGGCGTATAGGGAAATAAGGTGTTAGTGACCCTATATTTTACAGACCTTCAGCATGATTTTTGGGGTAATGTGGTCGGTATTACACCCGTGCTGCTTTACTTTCCCAGAAAAAAATCCGGTACCCATTTAAGGCTGGGTGAACCCAGAAGCCGTCGTTTGGGATCGAACCCTACACCTTGTCCTTTGTAGTCCAGTTCACTAACCACTGAGCTATCGCGGCTCTCTATGATGATATCATTATGCATGATATTATACATTAATGTCTATCTCAGTGTCACTAAGAGCACTCATGATATTATATATTATAGTCCATCTCAGTGCCACTAACAACTAAGTGTCACTAAGAGCGCACATGATACTATATATTTGTGCCTATCTAAGTGTCACTAAGAGCACACATAGTAAAGTAAAGTAAAGTAAAGTACCCCCGTCACGCCCAGTGGCGAATAGGGAATATGGCGTTAGTGACCATAAATCACGGACCTTCAGCACATGATTTTCGGGGTAATGTGGTCAGTATTACGCCTGTGCCGCTTTAATTTCCCAGAAAAATCCGGTACCCATTTAAGGCTGGGTGAACCCGGAAGCCGTTGGTTGGGATTGAACCCTATCCCTTGTCCTTTGTAGTCCAGTTCACTAACCACTGAGCTATAGCAGCTCCCATGAGTACACTTGATACCATATATTTGTGCCTATCTAAGTGTCACTAAGAGTACACATGATACTATATATATGTGCCTAAGTGTCACTAAGAGCACACATGACACTATATATATGTGCCTAAGTGTCACTAACAGCACACATGATACTATATATATGTGCCTATCTAAGTGTCACTAAGAGCACACATGATACTATATATTATTGTCTATCTTGGTCACTAAGAGCACACATGATACTACATATTTGTGCCTATCTAAGTGTCACTAAGAGCACACATGATACTATATATTTGTGCCTATCTAAGTGTCACTAAGAGCACACATGATACTATATATATGTGCCTATCTAAGTGTCACTAAGAGCACACATGATACTATATATTTGTGCCTATCTAAGTGTCACTAAGAGCACACATGATACTATATATTTGTGTCTAAGTGTCACTAAGAGCACACATGATACTATATATTTGTGTCTAAGTGTCACTAAGAGCACACATGATACTATATATTTGTGTCCGAGTGTCACTAAGAGCACACATGATACTATATATTTGTGTCTAAGTGTCACTAAGAGCACACATGATACTATATATTTGTGCCTATCTAAGTGTCACTAAGAGCACGCATGATACTATATATATATATGTGCCTATCTAAGTGTCACTAAGAGCACACATGCTACTATATATTTGTGCCTATCTAAGTGTCACTAAGAGCACACATGATACTATATATGTGTGCCTATCTAAGTGTCACTAAGAGCACACACGATACTATATATTTGTGTCTAAATGTCACTAAGAGCACACATGATACTATATATTTGTGTCTAAGTGTCACTAAGAGCACACATGATACTATATATTTGTGTCCAAGTGTCACTAAGAGCACACATGATACTATATATTTGTGTCTAAGTGTCACTAAGAGCACACATGATACTATATATTTGTGCCTATCTAAGTGTCACTAAGAGCACACATGATACTATATATATATGTGCCTATCTAAGTGTCACTAAGAGCACACATGCTACTATATATTTGTGCCTATCTAAGTGTCACTAAGAGCACACATGATACTATATATTTGTGCCTATCTAAGTGTCACTAAGAGCACACATGATACTATATATTTGTGTCTAAGTGTCACTAAGAGCACACATGATACTATATATATATATGCCTATCTAAGTGTCACTAAGAGCATACATGATACTATATATTTATATGCCTATCTAAGTGTCACTAAGAGCACACATGATACTATATATTTATATGCCTATCTAAGTGTCACTAAGAGCACACATGATACTATATATATATATATGCCTATCTAAGTGTCACTAAGAGCATACATGATACTATATATATATATATGCCTATCTAAGTGTCACTAAGAGCACACATGATACTATATATTTGTGCCTATCTAAGTGTCACTAAGAGCACACATGATACTATATATTTGTGCCTATCTAAGTGTCACTAAGAGCACACATGATACTATATATTTGTGCCTATCTAAGTGTCACTAAGAGGACACATGATACTATATATATGTGCCTATCTCAGTGTCATTGATTTTTATTTTAGTCATCAAGATAGATTTTCTGATAATAAAAAAAAATTGTTATTGTTGTAGGGGCAGCTTTCCACTTAAAACAACCACATGTACAATTTTTACAAAACAGATATTAAATGTTATTGCTACTGCTACTGGTGTGATAAAAACCACTACCCTCGTACTATAATTATTAATTTTATAACTGAAAAATAATAATGATCTTTGGTCATCATTATACAATTAAAATGTAAATAATAAAGATTTGTTGCTAATTCTATAATTAAAGTGTATATAATAAAGATGCATTACTATAACCGTTAGAGTGTAAATAATAAAGATTTGTTACTATCATTCTATTGTGATAGTGCAAATAATAATTTATTAGGAAGAAACAATCATCATTTTTTTGGCCATGTAATAAGAAGAGAACAGCTGGAATGTATTGTAACAACTGGAAAAATTGAGGGACGAAGAGATAGAGGGAAGCAAAGAGAAAAAATACCAGACAGCTTAAGAGAATGGCTTGGCAGAAGGTCAACAACAGAAATGATAAATAACTGTCAAGATCAAAAGTTGTGGAGAGACATGATCACCTACGCCTGCAGGCCCGGTACTTGATGATGATGATATAAATAATAAAAATTATTAGTATTATTCTACAGTTAAAGTGTAAAGAATAATGATTTGTTACTAATATTCTATAGTTAAAGTGTAAAGAATAATGATTTGTTACTATCATTCTATAGTTAAAGTGTAAAGAATAATGATTTGTTACTATCATTCTATAGTTAAAGTGTAAAGAATAATGATTTGTTACTATCATTCTATAGTTAAAGTGTAAATAACCTCAGAATGTCAATATGTTGTACATAATCAAACTTCATTTGTTGATACAAGAATAGTATATGAAGGTTAATACTTTCCCACATTCCTAGGCAAATACTATATGGCGAGCTAAAACACGGAAAACGACAAATCGGCAGACCTAAACTACGATATAGAGATATCTGCAAATCATCTCTGAAAGACTTCTCCATCTGTGAAAACGACTGGCAACATCTGGCAAGTGATCGCACATCATGGAGAGCACGTATAAGGAACGGTATAACAACATTTGAGACTGTTCTAAGACAGGACTTAGAAGAGAAGAGACTCATGAAAAAGGATGGTAAACCCTGTGGACCAGCGAGCCTGACCTGTTCATTATGTGACCGCGTGTGTTTGTCAAACATTGGTAGAATTAGCCACGAGAGAAGCTGTTCGGCAAAAACAATACCTCAAAAAAATACGCAATAGCCTCCACTAGACCGTCTGACAAGACGAAAAGGGCCATATATACTTTCCCACATCCTATCCATTCATATGTGTACCTTTCCAAAAGATGGAATTAAAGCTCATATTAACAGCTCTACTTAGGTCATACTAATAAGTTACTTTGAAAGAAATTCTCTCTCTCTCTCTCTGTCTCTCTCTCTGCGATCAAGACTCAATTAGAGTAGGATTCCAGACTCTCTCATGAAGTCAGCTGTCTGTTTAAGTGAATCAATTGCCCCATATAGTTTTTCTTCCAGGGAGGTGGGTGTGGACCACATTGCTCTTCTCAGGTCTGTGTACTGGGGGCAATCCTGTAGAACATGTTTTGTAGTCATATTGTCCAGTGTACAATGACATAGGCTGAGTTGTACCTATTTTGAATTTGGTGAACATGTGATTTCTCATTCTATTGTGGCCAGTGCGTAAGCACTGTAGGAAAGAAATTGTGATGTAGCAAGACATCACAGAGACAAAACATCACAACGAGCAGTGTTCTCAAAAACAATGGAAAAAGAAATAAAAAGTAGGAACATGGAAATGATAGAAATGAAACAACTGAGGACATTTAATAACACATCTAATTAAGCTAAAGGGGACAGAGGCCCCCAACAAGGAACTGAGCTGAATGTAGTCTGTGGCAACCCACATCACACGCATGCGAAAAACAGAGCTGAACAAAACCCTGCTCCACCTCTCAGGGGTGCTCCTAGATCTACTAAGCAGTTTGGTTAAGCAAGTAGAGATTAAAGAAAGAAGGCAGTTTAGTACTCAAAAATGCCATGCTGAAGTCGGATGTGTGGGGCCAAAAAGTGTAAGTATCAAAGGCTGGCTGTAAACCACAACACAATGGATCCCATCTAGGCCCACTTGAAGTGTGGATGATGACAAGGTCTTTTTATTTCTTTAGTAGTCATCAGGAGCACACCAAACAGAAGAAAAGAGATCTGAGGCAAAGTATGGGACCTTGTTTCTGAACACTGAAATTTGCATCAATGCCGTGTAGTACTGGAGAGTGAAAGAGAGAGAGAGAGAAAGAGAGTAGTGGATTTGAGAATGCTAAACACTCTCTGAAAGACCACAGATGATGATGGTGTGTGCCCCCATCAAGGCCAGCTCCTTGTCGTGGGGATGGGGCTTAACAGTCACCAGGGACTGAAAATCAAGACTGGTCAGGCCCTCCTACACCCGAGCAAGTCCAGGTCTGCTCTAGCAAGTTTAAGTGCTGAAGATGGAGGCAGCTAGCAAAAAGGCGCACTAGAACAATCAGGATGCTACACATTCACGCCAAAAAAAAGGTGAACAAAAGAAAGATAGATCGTGTGTGCATTTTGAAAACGGGATTAATGTTAATGATATTTTAAAAATATAATGTTGAAAGATTATCTAATGCATGTTAGAATTTTCTCATGCTTTTCTAAGTCATTGTTTCTTCAATTTAATTGATACTTAATTCACACTCAAAGGTAAAGGCAGTCCAACAGCATTTACTGTTAAAATTGTATTTAGGAATGTACTTCATTAAACATAAGTTGGAACTTGATGTTATTTCATAGTTCATAATCTCAGAAGGTAATTAATCCAAATAATTCCACAGATAAAATGAGAATGTGAATGTGCAGGATTTGAATGGAATATATGAATGCAGCTGACACCACACACATGAATCAATTCTCAATCTCTCTTCAATTGTGTATAACTATTATTTTTTTCACTCACTTTTAAATTTAATTTTGTAACAATTCCTTCACATTATTATTTGTAACTTGCTATTACATTCTTTTACTAGAATCAAAAAAGTGTAATTGATATTTTTTCCAGCTTCATATAAAAAAAAGTACAATTAAATTTTTCCTGCATTTTATTTTCCATTGATTTCATTCATAATTGCTATTGATTGCAAACATTGGACTCTGTGGACTCTTAAAGGAAGGAGAGGTAATAATGTTGGTTAAGTGCAGGAGTTTCTTTATTTCCAAATTATGTGACTCAAAAGTGATAGGTTAAAACACTTCACTATAATACAGTGCGTTATTTGGCTGCCTTCTCATGACTGTTTTTGTCTTCAGTGTTCGTTCATTAAGTGGGTGTGGCTGTATTGTATCACTAGTTTATGACATGCCACATTAAACATCACTAAATAATGTGAGTTTCTAACTAAAAAGTAAAGTAAGTAAAGTGCCCCATCACGCCAAGTGGCGTATAGGGAATATAGTGTTAGTAACCATAATTTTTACAGACCTTTGGCACATGATTTATTGGGGTAATAACACCCGTGCCGTTTTACTTTCTCAGAAAAAAGTCTGGTACAACCCGAAAGGGTGAATCTGGAAGCCATCAATCAGGACTGAACCCAACCTCTCGTCCTTTGTAGTCCAGTTCACTAACCAATGAGCTATCGCGGGGCTCCCGTTTCTAAATAAACTTAATCTTTTTGTCTGCAACATTTCACGTGATTATGCTTGTAAGAAAAAAACATTTCAAAGACTGAAACATTTTACCAACTTTTCGTGTAAAATTACTGTAATATATTAATTAGTAAACAATATGATCTTATTATATGTAATGGCTCCTCTGACTTGTCTCCACCACAGTGGTAGAGGAGCTTCTATGCCCATATCTGCAAGAACTGTTCTTGTGATAGCAATGTTTCCAAAGGGTTACCCAGGCTGGACAGGCCAAAGGGCTGGGACCACGAAAAGCAAGACACAAACATGCTGAAATCGGATGCACTGGGCAACATGCCTAACATAACAGTATATATATATATATATATATATATATATATATATATATATATATATATATATGGCAATATGTAATCTAAATCTTCATCTAATGAACTAAAATGCACAACTATATTCATTATACTAGTTATCTTTTCGAAATTAGGAAGACTTATTTCCCTTGTTGGGATGGACGTTGACCTTACCAACAAGCCAATGGCCGTGAGACTGACGTTGAGTTCCTGCTGCTGCAAGCCAAACTTTGCAGCCACTTGAACGACTACTTGCAGGTAGGCAGGTCTGATGATTGGTAGGAAGTCGGTGACCACTAACTGTAGGCATTGGAAGGCTTGCTGGATCAGCTTCTCCCTAGGGTAGAGGATAATTGAAGTAAAGTTGTCGATCTCACATTTCACAGTCTGGCATATAACATTATGTAGTCTTATATATTTTATTTTACTTTCTTTTGAAGTAAAGTTGTCGATCTCACATTTCACAGTCTGGCCATATAACATTATGTAGTCTTATATATTTTATTTTACTTTCTTTTGAAGTAAAGTTGTCGATCTCACATTTCACAGTCTGGCATATAACATTATGTAGTCTTATATATTTTATTTTACTTTCTTTTGAAGTAAAGTTGTCGATCTCACATTTCACAGTCTGGCATATAACATTATGTAGTCTTATACATTTTATTTTACTTTCTTTTAAAGTAAAGTTGTCGATCTCACATTTCACAGTCTGGCATATAACATTATGTAGTCTTATATATTTTATTTTACTTTCTTTTGAAGTAAAGTTGTCGATCTCATATTTCACAGTCTGGCATATAACATTATGTAGTCTCATATATTTTATTATACTTTCTTTTGAAGTAAAATTGTCGACCTCATATTTCACAGTCTGGCATATAACATTATCTCTCTCTTCTACCTTTTAGCTCCCAGTGGAGCATAGGTCTTCAACAAACACTTTCCAAGTCGTTCTGTTTTTTGCAATTCTTTTAAGATCATTCCATGTCTTCCCCATCATCTTCATCTCTGCTTCAATCTGTCTTCTCCAAGAATTCCTTGGTCTTCCTCTTTGTCTTTTCCCTGGGGATTCCAAAAAAGGGCCTGTTGTGTAATACTCTCAGTTGGTTTCCGTAGTGTGTGTCCTATCCATCGCCATCGTCTTCGCTGTATTTCTTTATCCACTGGTATTTGACCGGTACATTTCCATAATTCCACGTTTGTGACTTTGTCCTGCCATTTCCATCCCTTTATTCTGCGCAAGCATCCATTAATGAAAGTCTGTACCTTCGTGATTGTCAATTTTGTTATTCTCCATGTTTCACAGCCATATAATAGAACCGACTTAACATTGGAGTTGAAAATTTGTATTTTTGTATTTAGCCTAATTTCTTTGGATTTCCATATGTTTCCCAGTGCAATGAAAGCTCCTCTTGCTTTTGATATCCTTATTTTGGTATCGTTTTCTGTTCCTTCCTCTTTATCTATATTACTGCCCAGATATATATAAGATTGTACGTCTAGTAGAGGTATTTCTCCTAGTTTTATTTGGTTATTGCCAACTGCATTAATTCTCATAATGTTGGTCTTATCTCTATTAATCTTTAGTCCTAGCTGTTGTGATGTCTCTCATCTAATATACTCATTTTATCTTGCATCTGTTGGTGGCTGTGTGATAGGAGAGCTATGTCATCAGCAAAGTCTAAATCATCAAGTTGTTTGGTCAGTGACCACTGGATCCCATTTCTGTTGTTTTGAGTTATTTTCATAATCCAATCTATGGCCAGTAGAAAGAGAAATGGAGACAGAAGGCATCCTTGCCTTACTCCTGTTCTTATTTCAAATGCTTCTGTAAGCTGTCCTTCATGCACCACACTACATTTTGTTCCTTCATACATTGTTTTTATCAGGTTAATAAACTTTATGGGGATTCCATAATGACTCAGCAACTTCCAAAGCATTCTTCTGTCTAAACTATCAAATGCCTTTTCGTAATCTATGAATCCAATATAAAGTGGGGATTTTAGTTCTAAACTTTGTTCAACTATTATACGTAGAGTAGTTATTTGATCAGCACATGATCTGTTCTTCCTAAAACCTGCTTGTTCATCTCTCAAGTGTTTCTCTATAGCCTCTTTTAGTCTCTCCAGAATGATTCTGCCTAATATTTTTCCTGGCACTGATAGTAGCATAATTCCCCTATAATTTGTGCACTCCTGTAAACTTCCTTTCTTTGGTAGTTTGATCATATAACCTTCTCTCCAGTCTTTAGGTATTTCTTCCCTCTCCCAAATTTTATCCAATAGATTATGTAACATCTTGGTAGAGGTGATAATATCTGCTTTGATGGCTTCCGAAGGAATTTCATCTGGTCCTGTGGCTTTACCATCTTTTAACAGTTTGATGGCTTTCATTATTTCTTCTTTGCTTGGTTTTCCGCAGTTAACGTGTAATTCTTCTTCTGCTGGTAGTATATCTGGAGGATTATTTGAGCCAGGTCTGTTCAAAAGTTCTTCAAAGTGCTCCTTCCATCTCTCCATTTGTTCCTTTATATTACTAAGCAGATTTCCTTTCTTATCTTTGATAAAGGCGTTGATCTGTTTGTATTTTCCACCTAATTTCTTTGTGTTGTTGTACAGTTCTTTCATATTCCCTTTATTTGCTGCTTCTTCTGCCTCTTTAGCTAATTCATCTATATATTTCCTCTTATCCCTTTTAATGCATCTTCTCACTTCTTTGTTCACCTCTGTGTAAGCTTCCTGTGTCTTGGCTTTATTACTTCTTGTTTTGCTTTTATTTATGTCTGCTTTCTTGTTCTTTCTTTCTTTAATTTTATCCAGGGTCTCTGCTGTCATCCATGCCTTATTCTGGCGTTCTCTTTTCCCCAGTGTTTCTTCGCATGTTTCTTTCCATATATTTTTTACCTGTTTCCAATGATCTTCTATATTTATTGTATTTTCTAGTTGTTGGAGGACTTGGTATTTGTTTGATATTGTGACTGCGAATTTATCTTTAATTCCATGTTCTTTAAGAAACCCTACATTGAAATACGTTCTGCCCTTATTCGTTGTAGTATACCTTTTTTAATTTAATTTTAAGTTTGGCTAACAGCAGATGATGATCAGAAGCTATATCTGCCCCTCTATATACTTTTACATCCTGTAAGGATGACTTAAACTTATTATTAATACATATGTGATCAATTTGATTTTCCGTTCTATGATCTGGTGACACCCATGTAGCTTTGTGTATTCTTTTATGTTGGAATATTGTTCCTCCTAGGCTCATTTGATTAAGGGCGCAGAAATTCACAAATACCTCTCCATTCTCGTTTATATCTCCAAGTCCATGTTTTCCCATAATCTCTTCAAAGCCTCTGTTGTCTGATCCTACCTTAGCATTTAGGTCTCCCATCAAGATTATAATATCCTTGGCTCGTCTTGCATCCATCTGGCATTGTAGCTGTTTATAAAAATCATCTTTAACTGAGTCATCTTTATCGTTGGTTGGTGCATAGCATTGTATAATGTGTAATTTTATTTTGTTTTTGGTTGTTCTAAATGTTGCTCTCACCAGTCTTGGTCCCACTGCCTCCCATTCTATTAGTGTCTTCTGTGCATTCTTTGATAGCATTATAGCTACCCCTTCGCTATGTTGTGCTCCTGGTTCCTGGTGTCCTGATGATAAAATCATCTCCCCTGTATTCAATTTTATTCTCTCCGCTCCCAGCCATCTTGTTTCACACATTCCCAGAATATCTATCTTGTAGTTGTTCATTTCTGCTGCCACTTGTGCCGCTTTTCCCTGTTCGTTAAGGGTACGAACATTCCAGGTGCCAATTCTGGATGATTTCCTGGTAGACAAAGGGTGAGTCGGCAACCCGGACTCCTTATGGCTTTCTCCGGATTGCGTCATACGTCTCTTAGACAGAGAGCCCTTCTCTTTCCTGGTTGACGGATTTACTTTATCTTTCTTTGACTTGTTCATGTTTGTGAAGTTTTTTCGGCTTATTTTTTTACAGTATGGGATAGCCAGTCCCATGCCTAACCCTCCTTTCTCGCCTCTTACGAACATGCCTGGTAGGGTACAGCGCCGCTATTCTTTACTTCCCTTTCGGGCCCCGGCAGCGCACGGGCGATATAACATTATGTAGTCTCATATAATTTACTCTATTTTCCAATGTCTTTTGTCTTGCAACGACAATTTATTGTTCGGGTCAACACACTTCAGTGTGTCTCTTGCATGTGCTCATTGTGGTGTATATTAATTCATCAATCCATTGTCTTCTAGGTCTAACATTTCTCTCTTCCATTAAAGGAATATCAAAAACTCTCTGAAGGGTTATGGTTATGATTGACACCGGTATCACTACAAACGAATTAAAATCCATAATTGCCCAACCGCTCGGACTAGTGGAATCATCCGAATTAATATCTCATCTCCAGAACAAAGATAGGTAGCTACAGTCCCCATCATAGCAGTCTCAGCACACGCCAAAAGACATAAGGCGAAACTGCACAGAAATTGAACACAGCCAACTGTTCCCTGCCATACGATATCATCATTCATCGTAAACAATTGGAATATCGAAACATGATCAAAACGGATGAAACATACAGCTCACGGTGACATAAGGCAAAACAGCACAGAAAGTGAACACTGTTCCCTGTCATACGTTATCATCATTTATCCGTTAGCCTTCGGATGTGCCATTTTGGCACGCAAGGTTTCTGTTTTTGAGATTGTGGTTCTGGGCTCGAAAGGACAATATAATCGGAATCAACTCTCTGAAGGGCCCAGTTTGGTAGTGAAAGTGAACAAGCTCATGGCTCAAACATTGTTAGACGTGAATATCATGTTAGTGAGCAAGTTTTTCCATAACCAAATTACAGTTTTAGGTGATGTGGTTGATACCATGTAACTGTTTTGTAGCATTTGCTTCTCAAAATAATCCAACACTGGAGTTAGCCCAACTCTCTTCCTTATATCCTCACTCCTGCTTCTGCCTCTTCATGCTTCTCCATTTAGTACTCTTCTCAGGCGTTTCATCTTCTCCGTGTCAATTTTTGTTTCTTTGGTTATTAATAACCAAGTCTGACATTGTTAACAGAGTGTTGGGAGGCAGTGGTATAAACTGTTTTCTTCGTATTTACATGTTTCTTTCATAAGAAGTGAATTGTCTGTGACACAGCTCTGTGGTTTGTTTCATACAAACGTTCTAATTTATGTAGTGTAAAGTAAAGGCACGAGATTTGAATCAGCGTCTAAGCAGGCAGGCATTTACCCATATATGCTCAGCCGTCTATCCAGAAGTGTTCGGAGACTCCTGTTTAATGTCGCCCCAAGCATCGCAACTCATGAGCGAGGCGCCATTCCTCACTTTCCCAGAGTGTGCCAGCGGCTGGGTCGACCGCTGGGGTATTTTTTCCAACACGAGTACAACTTACAAACTGCTTCCAGCGGGAATCAAATATGGGTTGTCCGAACGTCAGTAGCTAGTGTGGTAATTTTTCCATCTAGGCTACCAAAGCCCCAAATGTAGCGTATTAAACATATAGTTATTCCATCTTTAAGAAGGTCTTTTGTCACTTTTGCTGTTGCATCTAGTTGTCAGTGCTGGTGGGGGGAGGTATTCCTCTATACTGATAGACGTGCTATGTTTGAAACCGCTTACATTATTCTTTCTGGATGTGCTTCACACTTCTTGTTAAACCTAATCATATTCTAATATCGAAATTCCCGATTATGTCTCTTCTCTTCTAGGAATAAAGAAGAAGAAGTATATTCTTGCTACATTTATTATTTTTCGAAGACATATAGTTTGAGTATAAATGACATTTCTGTGCATATTGCAGTTAGTGACTACGTTTGACATTGAGAACAGTTCTTTGGTTATGGAAGACCCCGGTATCACTGCAAACGAATTAAAATCTATAATTGGTCAACCGCGTGCCAGCGGAATCATCCAAATTACTAACTCATCTCCCAAACAAAGAAAGGTAGATGTAGTCTCCATCATAGCAGTTTCAGCACACGCCAAAAGACATAAGGCGAAACCGCACAGAAAGTGAACACAGCCAACTGTTCCCTGCCATAGGATATCATCATTCATCGTAAAGAATTGGAATATCGAAACATTATCAAAACTGATGAAACACACAACTCACGGTGTGCACAGAGCATATAACTAAGTAGCTCCTGCAACACAGTATGGGGATAAAGGCTGTGTTGTATAATGCTCGTTTTTAAAAAAAATATAAAAGTGACGGTATCTTCCAACAATTTAGTTTTCTTGTAAGTCTTCTGTCAAGAAATGATAATCTCCACTCTGACAATCTAATTATCATGTATATCTGCATGTATATCTGTATGTATATCTGTTTATTTACGTTCGCCAGCTATATATCTCTAGCAAGTCTGGAGGGACTGAATTTGCGTGAGTATCACTTTTTCCTATGTTTCACACATGCAGCAGTGTGTTCAGGTGTCCCCCATCATACAGGCAGATGTTCTCCCACTTCAGATGCACTCTCATATTTTTATCGTTGAGAGTTGTAATGTTTTTGAGGATATTTTTTCTATTAATTTTGCCCGAGCTACGGCAAATTGTTGTTTTAGATTTCCAACTGCCAAGGTTTCTTGAACATTTGCAGAATGGACACGGGGCCTCCAATTTTCCGCCATTTTTCGAGTGGACTAGACATAGGAAACACTACACAGAGATCACAAATGCACTCATCAACCCATCTAAATCTCACCCACCAACGCACATCTCACTCACTCTGGTTCGCACGCTTATCCCCTCCCTTCTCACCCTCACTCACTCACTCACTCACTCACTCACTCACTCACTCACTCACTCACTCACTCACGCACTGGGGAGATTAAAGTCACAGATTCGATTAAAAAAAAAAAATTCTACTTCCCGTTGTAGGAATTGAACCAGAATCTTCTTTTCCAATAGTCAACGTCTAACCCCCTAGACTAACCATCCCCGTAATCATCATAAGGTCATTATTGATCTCCAATTGGGTATTTACTTTATCTAAAGTTTCATTCCCTTTGTTCAAATAACATTCGTAGTTGCCATGATCAGTACCAACTGCATCGAACAACTGCGGAGACGATTCAGGCAAGTGAGTGAGTATACAGGAACTATAAATATTAGCGTACAAACCTTGTTGTCTGTTGAGCACCTATAGGTCTGCCTACATCACTGTCAGATCGACTATTTGACTAATTAACCACAAATCATATGAGTGACATTTAGCTAGTCACTCAACAACTTCTATGTGCAGCCTACCCCTGTTCTAGGGAACAACAAACAAGGCTAGTATGTGGGCAAACAGTTTGCATCTCATGTGGCATACCGGGTCGCTGATCACCTTCCACAATCTTCTATCCACAGTGTATCATATCAATGCTGTTGTTTACTGTTTTCCAATCTACGACATCAAGCTATCTAGTATCTTCTCTCATTGTCGTCAATGATCTCCCTTTCCATGCATTTTGCCAGTTGTAACCAAGTAATCCAAAATTCATCTTCTCATAAATGCCCGAAAAATATCGATTGTTTTTTTTTCTGATGTTTTTTAGGAGCTTCCATTTTGTGCTGGCCTCATTGTGAGTTTCCTCGGTGTTCTTTTTTTTTTTTTAATCTGTCCAGGGAATTCTCAATATTCTCTTGAGAGAAATATACACATATTTAAAACAAAATGATGGCAACTGAAGTCTGATATAATCTAGAAGACACACAATCTGAGGTTGAACGGATCTTGCTTCACCAGTAAGAAGGTAAAAGCCCAAAGGGAAACCTACACTTCATGCGGGGTCAGTAAGTTCGATCATAGCCTTCTTTGAATATTTTTAGTTGTTTTAAGACTTCATCGTTTGTTTTCTTTTCCTTCCATCCAATTCTACCTATTTTTCTATATATGTCTACATTTCAAAGTCTTCAATTCTCTGTTCTGTCACACCAGTGGACATTTTCCGGGGTTTCCATTTCTTTACTCAGGCATGTTTAAAAAGTAGGCTATGGCTCGAACCGTCTTTTGCTGGTTGGTCATTGTGAGTATGAACTTCGTTCTTGCATGTTATGTTTAAAATCGACTGTTGTGTGTGTCCAGTTAACGGCCATCTTTGATTCAAACGTCGATTACATCACAGTCTTGACCATTTGAACCGTTAAGCTGTGGTATACATAACTTACACGTCTCTCTCTTTTAGACATACTAAGCTTTACAACGACTCATCATCATCATCGTGTGCCCTCTCCGTAACGAAGGTTGGCTACCATGGATCGCCATTCTACTCTGTTTCTAGCTTTGATGGTGCAGGCTGACATAGATTGACTTGTCCATCTTTTGATGTTACTCGTCCATGTTAGTCTTGGTCTGCCGCTTTTACTTTGTATTTTCCCTTCCAATATTACTTTTATTAGGCTGTTGTGTCCCTTAACATGTCCCAAAAAATTCATTTGTCTTGTTCTAATTGTGTTTAGTAGTTCTCTTTTTATTTTTAGTTGTTTTAAAACTTCATCGTTTGTTTTCTTTTGTTTCCATCCAATTCTACCTATTCTTCTATAAATCCACATTTCAAAGGCTTCAATTTTCTGTTCTGTTTTCTTGTCTAATGTCCATGTTTCTGCACCATACAGGAATATTGAGAAGATGTAACATTTTTACGACTACACATCAATAAATACACTCTTATATTTTACGTCTACTCCGTCATTCATTCCCTCACCCGTGTTCCTTGGTGACAGCTCCAATGACACCCAGCACAGTGGGCCAGCCGTGTAGGAGATTATTGCCGTTATTCTGTAGGATGTGGGATACGCTCTCCAGCTGCTTCTGTCTGATGTCGTTGTAGGAGATTGTGGACAGCTCTTGGAGAGGCGCTAGGATGGACGACTGCAACTTCTGGTTAAAGACAAAAATATTGTAACTTGTATTGACTTGACAAAAAAGTGTCAAAGTCTAACTGCAGTGAAAAAATGTAAAGATAAAAAAAAAATAAATATAAAAAGGGGTAAAGGTTAACACAAGGGTAAAAGATTTTAAAAAATCATTGCAAGTCACAGCATAGATAACACTACCATAAGCTGCTCTGCTGCAAAGGGGATAGTTGACCAGAACCGCCCAATTAATGTATCCTTCAGAATGGACTCCGTAGTGATGGCGACATTCCCCGACCTCACTAAGAAAATGACCTCTGACCCCTAATTGTCTGGTGACTAGATGGACCACAAGAGATATATGTAAACCTCGGGTGATTATAGAGCCTCAAGCGGAAATCAAACCCGGATCGCCTGGTCGGCGGGCTAGCGATCCTCGCCACTATCGCGACTACCTATTGCAACTACTTACCTTTTACTATTGTGGTCAATACTGTGAGTGGGCGACGTATAGGTAGAGATTTAATCAAATTAGTGGTGATGTCGCTGGAGCGCTGACGGTAGGTTACTCTACTGGTTTGAATCCCATATTGAATGATTTGTTTGAGGTAAGCACACAGATATCGCGCGGGGTCGTGAGCAGAGCTGGAGAAAACTTGACAAATAAATATCAAATGGTATTAAACAGCTAAATCTATAGAGAGAAACAAGGTAAACTATGACGTTTCAGTTAAGATCTTCGTCATTTCAAGGATTTTAATCAGAGGACCACAAGCCCCAAATCAGGATGCCTTTCATAATATGAATAGATATGAACAAGTTATTATTATACGCCTCAGAACAGGACACAATCGACTCCATAGTCACATGTATACAAAATTCAAGATCGGCACATCAACTAATTGTACATGTGGACAGGCGCCCCAGACTGCTGAACACATACTTCAAGACTGCACTAAATATAGCAGACTGAGGAAAATCCATTGGCCCATAGATACAACACTACAGACAAAACTATATGGGCCACTGCAAGAATTACAAAAGACAGTAACATTTATACAGGAAACGACATTGCAGATATAGACAATACTTCAGGCGAACGAAAGATAGATAGATTTCAAGGAGAAAAAAATGTCATGAGCGATTTGTTTTCTCATCTTGGAATCCGATGTTAAGGAAGGCGATGGCTTAATTCTATTGGAACGAATTATTATTATTTATTTTGCGTTCGCCAACATCGACCTATGGCAAAGTCCCTAGAGGCTAGGGACTGAAGCTTGAGTGTTAATCAGTTTTTTTTCCCCCCTGGCAGCGTTAGTGCACAAGGCTATCTCGCCTCACAGGTAGATAACTCCGATTCCTGAAGTATTCAAATTTTTTTCCCTGTAGATGAGTAATTGACGTTTAAAGCCGGGCCTCGCTGCTGGGACCAGAAGTAATTGCCGTAGAGAGAAATCACAAATACAAATCCTAACGGGCGCAGCCAGGATTTGAACTGAACCTCTCTGCCCGGTGTCTTGCCTCGAGGCCAAGCCCCCCCCCCCCCCCCCCCCCCCCCCCGGAACGGATTATAAAGGCCAGGTCCTGTGTTCGAGTTAAGTTTACAAAGTAAGATCATCTGAATGTGAACATCGACATTATCAACAATAATCGGAATTGTAGGTCGCTGTGAGGGACAAATTCAAACAATTATTTCTACCAAAAAAAAAAAAAAGAAAGAAAGAAAGAAACTGACTGGGGTCTCTGGGATCTTTTACAATGATGATGTTTGTATATTTAGGAGCAAAAACAATACAATATATAAAATAAACAGCTCACGGGCAGAACAAATATGTACAATTCAAAAGATACAGTGGACACGTTGGAACATTAATATTGGCACATGACAGGATTCTCAGCATTACCACTGTCTTCCGTTAATGCTGCCGACTACAGCCGGATCAAATGGTGAAAGGGAACAGATGACGCTCTAAATAAACGAAACAATTTCTATGCAGAATAAGCATCCTTCAAATAATAAAAAGAGAAAAGCATTTCCTGATGACAATGATGTATATAGATGTGATCTGAGAGTTCTAGACATGAATACAACTGATTGAGAATAGATTGCTGAGGGTAGGTTAAGCATAAAGAAGAAAACTGTATGCATGGAAACATTTGGTGGAAAAATCGACAACAGACAAGAAAACTAGAAGGAAGAAAACAGCAATGACATCAGGCAAAGTATCCATAAGGCTAAAGAGATATAATGTTAATATTAGTGGACAAGAATAAGAAAAGGTATTTGTGTTTGCTACGAGACTTCAACAAAACACAACAAGAGCACCAGACCAAAGAATCGACCATGAAAATTATGACACAATATCATAAAATATTAGTAACACTATGAAACATAACAGCAGGGGATGTCAACAGAACAGCAACAGATGTGCATCTCACTATGAAACATAACAGCAGGGGATGTCAACAGAACAGCAACAGATGTGCATCTCATTATGAAACATAACAGCAGGGGATGAAACAGAACAGCAACAGATGTGCATCTTACTATGAAACATAACAGCAGGGAATGTCAACAGAACAGCAACAGATGTGCATCTCACTATGAAACATAACAGCAGGGGATGTCAACAGAACACAAAAACAGATGTGCATCTTACTATGAAACATAACAGCAGGGAATGTCAACAGAACAGCAACAGATGTGCATCTCACTATGAAATATAACAGCAGGGGATGTCAACAGCACAGCAACAGATGTGCATCTCACTATGAAATATAACAGCAGGGGATATCAACAGAACAGCAACAGATGTGCATCTCTCATTAATGCTGGAAGGCAAATAAGGAATAAAAGAGAAGAAGACACACATATCACGTGATATGACGAATAACGTTCGACTCTATTCATGGTTCCATGTACCCGTTGTAAGCCATACAACATTGCGATCTCAAGGCTTGAAGGTCACATAGAAAAATGTAATATGGGCGATTCCTTTACCTTTATGGTTGTAGAGAATACCAGTTATCCTCTCATCTATAGGGATAGTTATAAATACATACATACAAACGGATTCATAACCATAAATATACACAAAAATTCAATATAAGTGGGCGTAACGAGATTGAATGCATACTTGTCTAGAAATTGTCCATGCAGAAAGATTGTCTAATGAAAACAGGGCTGGCTCTGTTTACTAGCAAGAAGCTTCAATTATCGGAACAAGCAGGAAGAGAGTAAACATCTTGAGAGCATGGATAATTTTTCCTATTCATCATTTTCACCCTCCTTATTCCACTTCCGTTCATTTCCTTTTCATTCATTTCCTTTTTCTCATCACATTCCTCCATGCACTTTAGCCTTTTATTTTCTCATCTTAGTTTGCTCGCTCCTCCTTCCCTCTCTTTTTTTCTTCCATTATTTATTTACCTCCTCCTTCTTTTTCTCCACGACGCCCTAATCCTTTTCATAGTCCACCCTGCAAAAATGTCCGTTAAGCTGTGTGTAATATACTTTGTGTTACTAGTTTACAGCGAGCAGCGAAATCTCCGTCACATTGGTCGGACACGTCATTCTTCGGCTTGGCGTTTTTGGTACCTGCTTGCTTTTCCTGTTCGATTTCTGCTCGCACGACAGGCTGGTTAGTCTGTTCCAGGGGGCACCATTGGTAGAAGGAGAATGGCGCAGGTGAGCTCTGCTTAAAATAGGATCGGTAGGTAAACGATAACTGAGCAAGATGCTACTCAACCTCAAGAGAATCAATTCAGGGGAAGAGGTATGTTTACAGCACTCGGAAAAAATGACAAAAATCAACAACAGAAAAAATATGGACCAAGGCAGGATCGAACCCGTACTCAGTGGCACAGCGCCTTGCCACGAAAAGCCGAACGCTAGGGAACACTGCCACTCAGCTAACTAAAACCTCAAGAGGTGGTTCTGTATATACTCTAACTAGACTGGCCAGTCTAGCAGGGAAGACAAATTTCATAACTAAGCTGGTTTGTGGGACTGAAGGATACATATAACGCCACTAGGAGACAACACAATCACGTCCACGTTCGAGTTTTGTAAGGAGACAAATAATAATAAATGAATGTTATTATAGAGGGAAACTTATTACACAACAGGCTCTTTTTTGGAATCCCCAGGGGAAAAGACAAAGAGGAAAACCAAGAAATTCTTGGAGAAGACAGATAGAAGCAGAGAGCAGGATGATGGGGAAGACATGAAACGATCTTAAAAGAATTGCAAGAAACAGATCGACTTGGCAAGTGTTTGTTGCTTTGCTCCACAGGGAGCTGAAAGGTAGTAGAAGAAGAAGAAGATAGAGGGAAACTTCCGAGGTGATAGATCAACGAATAACTTCAAGAGAAGAGGAATGTTTACAACACTTGAAAAAAAAAAAAAAAAAAAAAAAACTCATTAATAATCAACTACAGAAAGAAACAAAGAACAATAGATGGTTCGAAGCAGGATCAAACCCATACTCTTCGGCACAATGCTTTGCCACGAAAACCAAACGCTAGAGCACGCGGCTAACTCAGCCACATGAAAAAGTAGCTATCATTGGCAATGTCTATCACGCTTGTGTACTTATGGCTATAGCATGGGGTTACGAACACAGCTCGGGGATAAATTGTATAAAGACGAGCATCTCCCATAAGGCTAAATACTTGCGTTGCAGACATACAGTTATATGGCTAAAGAGCACGAATAGTAGTTTCCAGTGGTTTAGACTGGAGATAAATAATAATAAATGAATATTTTTATAGAGGAAACAACCTCTATAAAAATATTCTAGGAACCTTCCTAGGTTCCTAGATCAGCGAATAACTTCAGGGGATAAGGTATGTTTACAACACTCGGAAAACAAAAACCACAAATACATTTTTTCCCGAAGTTAATCGCTGAGTTTTGTAAAGGTTGGTGGTGAAAAAGAATGAGGGAAGAGTACTCCATGAATGGACACAGACAAAAAAGGTGAGCCGGAATAAGAGAAGAATAACACTAATAATGAGTTACATCATAATCAACAATAAAATAAAAAGGTTCAGAAATATATATCCCACCTACCTGCAAATAAACAAGCACTAACAGTAAGAGGCAACAACAGAAGATGACAAGGGTAACTTCGTAATAAAAAATGGAAACGAAAATGCTCACACGGCAGATTAGTTTATGGTCCATGCTGGGAGGCGATGCACATAACATTTCTCTATAACAATCGATATTGTGTGTTGTGTAACATTTCTCTATAACAATCGATATTGTGTATTGTGTAACATTTCTCTATAACAATCGATATTGTGTGTTGTGTAACATTTCTCTATAACAATCGATATTGTGTGTTGTGTAACATTTCTCTATAACAATCGATATTGTGTGTTGTGTAACATTTCTCTATAACAATCGATATTGTGTGTTGTGTAACATTTCTCTATAACAATCGATAGTGTGTGTTGTGTAACATTTCTCTATAACAATCGGTATTGTGTGTTGTGTAACATTTCTCTATAACAATCGATATTGTGTGTTGTGTAACATTTCTCTATAACAATCGATATTGTGTGTTGTGTAACATTTCTCTATAACAATCGATATTGTATGTTGTGTAACATTTCTCTATAACAATCGATATTGTGTGTTGTGTAACATTTCTCTATAACAATCGATATTGTGTGTTGTGTAACATTTCTCTATAACAATCGATATTGTGTGTTGTGTAACATTTCTCTATAACAATCGATATTGTGTGTTGTGTAACATTTCTCTATAACCCTTGATCGTGTGCACTGTGTAACATTTCTCTATAACCCTTGATCGTGTGCGCTGTGTAACATTTCTCTATAACCCTTGATCGTGTGCGCTGTGTAACATTTCTCTATAACCCTTGATCGTGTGCGCTGTGTAACATTTCTCTATAACTCTCGACCTTGTGCACTATGTCATATTTCCCCTTTTGATCCTTCCGGCATCACGCTGTTAATCAATAGAACATCTTTTCCCTTATGTCGACTTCGATTCTATCTCACAGACCATATATTTATATTTTTGTTATTAAGTATGTCAACTCACCCTTTCTCCAAATATGACCCACACAACTGGACTGCCATTTCCTAATTTGTTTTACTATTTTCTTTTCACCTTCCGATTAGAAACGTAAGCAAACTTGTATTAACCGAAGGACCCTGGCGTGTGCAGTCATCATGTGCCATACTAGTTGGGTATGCAATCGTGTCCACAGTGCATCATATTAATTATGTTCTTGATTATCTACCGTAACACGACATTATAGTATCGTCTCTCTTTGTCGTCCGCGAAATATTCTCTCCTTGTAGTTTGTCCGTTGCAACCAAGTATTCCACTTTTCTTCTTCTCACTATGTGCAAACAATAATGTCGATTATTTCTTTATGATATCTATTTCTTTTTTAGAAGCCCTCTTTTATTGGCCTCGTTGAGAATTTTCTCGTTGGGGATATGCAGTCAGTTGTGTATATTCTTCTAAAAGGTTTAATTTTCTTTGAGAGTTTATTGTCTTTATTTGACGTCTTTTCCTGTTAATAAAAGAAAAATAGCAATACAAGAACAACGCTTTTAATTAATTTTAAAAAAAGTAACATTTCGATATCCAAATAGGAAAGTAATTGTTTGGTAAATCAGGGTTAAGTGATAAAAGTTGTTGGTAAATAAGGCGAATTATAATTAACTTGGTAAAACTGGCCTGATAGAAAACATGTTCAAATATGATGACAGATACGCTTTTGGTGAAACAGAACTCAATCAAAGTTACGTTGGTATAACTGAATGAAAGAAAAAAAATGGGCCAACAGGATGTATAGTAAATTAGTTTCTAAAATACAACGGAATGAAAACAATGGAAAAAAAAATAGGGTGGATTGTGAAACTACAGCTTTTGGTAAAACAGCAGGTAAAAGAACATAACAGATAGTATAAGGCGGAATGAGAAGTTTGTTGAAAATAGAACAGATAGATCAACTTTAGCTGGTCAAAATTATGTGCACTGTAAAAGAAATAGACGAGCTTAAAGTGTTCGGTAAAACGACGTTAAATATACGCGAATTGCTGTGTAAGGTATTGATTGTGATATCACAAGCCACACATGACATATAACAACAACAAGCACATCAAGGGATGGTTTTGAGGCTCGGTGGTTTATGCCATAGAGCCCTTTAAGAAGGTCCTGCGTTAGAATCCCACAACTGTGGTGGGCATTTTTCTCTTTGAATCCGTGGTTTGTACCTGGCTTTTACCTGTGCTGGCTAGTGAGATCCGATATCTGGCCGTCTAGGATAGCGACGAAAAACAGGAGGTTCTGTGTGCACTTTGCGCACGTTAAAAATACATTTGACAATACAGCTCGACAGAAGACTCCTAAAAAGCCACTGTCTGGCAACATTTTGATAAGTAACAAATAGGCAAAGCATCAAACTCTTGGCGATAAAAAAATATGAGAGTACCTCTGAAGTCAGAGAATATCTACCTGTATGACAGGAGACACATGTGCACTCGGCTGCCTGTATGACAGGAGACACATGTGCACACGGCTGCCTGTATGACAGGAGACACATGTGCACACGGCTGCCTGTATGACAGGAGACACATGTGCACATGGCTGCGTGTATGACAGGAGACACATGTGCACACGGCTGCCTGTATGACAGGAGACACATGTGCACACGGCTGCCTGTATGACAGGAGACACATGTGCACACGGCTGCGTGTATGACAGGAGACACATGTGCACACGGCTGCCTGTATGACAGGAGACACATGTGCACACGGCTGGCTGTATGACAGGAGACACATGTGCACACGGCTGCCTGTATGACAGGAGACACATGTGCACACGGCTACCTGTATGACAGGAGACACATGTGCACACGGCTGCCTGTATGACGGGAGACACATGTGCACACGGCTGCCTGGATGACAGGAGACACATGTGCACACGGCTGCCTGTATGACAGGAGACACATGTGCACACGGCTGCGTGTATGACAGGAGACACATGTGCACACGGCTGCCTGTATGACAGGAGACAGATGTGCACACGGCTGCCTGTATGACAGGAGACACATGTGCACACGGCTGCCTGTATGACAGGAGACACATGTGCACACGGCTGCCTATACGAAATATGGGGGAAAAAATAATATTTACTCAAAATTCAGTCCATGGAAACGTCCCTGGTGATATAAAACTTACGCACGAAACAAAACAAACAAGAATGGTTGTGCACATCGTTGACTCACCAAATTCTCGTGTAGGACCGGGTCGAACTTGTACGCCAGGGCAGCCTTGACAAGCGAGGTCACCGCCTCGGCACCCCAGGACCTCATCTCGGCATGGGAATGTTGACAGATCTAGTGAAAGATAAGGGAAGAAATAGATATATAATGTCAGTGTCACCATAACCAACGCTTCAGCGTAAGGCAACAACTATTTGAACTGCATCAATTTTTTAATAAATAGTTATATCCCCTCCCGCTCCTCCACGTCATCTCTTTAAAATTAGGAAAAATAACTCCATATTTCAGATGTTTTTATTTTTCAGATTGCTTCCCCTCGAGCATTTATTCATTGCATGAGGGAGCGAGGAATGCTATTTCAGTTCCTTCCTTCCTTAAAATAAGAGAAAAAAAATTATCTTAAGATCTACTGAAATCCGATGCAACGTTCATTTTATTGCTTATTTCAAAATACAGTTTTATATGTTAAAAAATATATTCTAATAATGTTAGAGATGGAATTACATAGTTTTAAAAATACTCTCTCCAAGCCACCATCTAAATCTCACTCACCAACGCACGACTCACTCAATGGTTCGCACGCTTATTCCCTCCCTTCCCTTCACTCACTCACTCACTCACTCACTCACTCACTCACTCACTCACTCACTCACTCACTCACTCACTCACTCACTCACTCACTCACTCACTCACTCACTCGCTCACGCACGCACTCGCTCACTGACTCACTCATTCACACGCTCACTCACTCACTCACTCACTCG